>OW386288.2:37324407-37948740 GCA_936432065.2 Rutpela maculata | reverse complement strand
CCTGAAAAATAGTGCAAATGTAACCTAAGGTTATTGACAACCTCAACATTTTAAAACCTAAAACCTTCGAATACAGATGTATTCGAATACTACGCAGCTCTGAAGCATACTTATTTTTTTTTTAACAATGATAACTTGTAAGTTTCTAAATATTTTGAAGCCTGTACGTGTACACGATCTTGGAGGCTTCGGAGATGCCAGGCTTGCCTCCAAGTATGTTAACTCAAGGCGTCATTTTGGCAAAAGGTAGCGTGTGTATCCCCCTTTAATTAGTTACTTTCCGCTTGTAATATAATGGCTGATCGAATTTGGCTATCGTTTTGAGGCAAGTGACTTTGAGTCAGTTCACGTTCTTCCGTAGCTACATTTGTGAAAAAACTTTAGGGATACCGACTTGATTGTTAAATATTAACACAATAGTTTATACCAATTATTTTATCTTTTAACAAATATATTAAATTTTTACTTAATGAAATTGTTTTCAGTTGTCCAAAAACACTTTGAAATATCATCCTCCCCAGTTGTTGAAAAGGAAGTGGAGGTCGTTCATGAAGCTAAACCCCAGACAACATATGTTGAAAGGACTGTTATACCAAATTACGTAGAAAAGACTATACAAGTGCCAAGTTACGTAGAGAAAACTATAAGAGTGCCCACACTTGTAGAGAAAAGAATAAAGGTTCCTGCTGCTCCAACTGTCATCGAAAAGACTGTTGCAGCACCTCAAAACGTTCAAATTGATACGAGGTAGGTAGCGGCAAATGCACTTCTTTATTAATATTTTCGAAATTAATCCACAAGATGTCTCAAATATTAACTTATATATTTATTAGATCCGTTTGTCTTTTGACATCGGAAACAAAAAGTTGGGATAAATTAAATTATTTAAATAAGATATTTAAAAAATCTACCAATAGCTTATATTAGATTTTCAATATTCAAAGAAAACTTCATAATGTAACTAATATTAAATTATTTATATATATGAGATAAAGTTTAGTAATACACACATTCATTTTTCAAGTGCTGTTGAAGAAGAAGTAGTGGCACCTGCACCAGTATATCAAACTGTATACCAAAAAACTAAATTTCGCACTCGTCCTCACCATGTTTTCCGCAAACATTTGTAAGTAATCCCTACTAACATAGTTTTAAGTATTTGTAATAATTATTGTAATTTATAAAACTAACTTCAGGTACTTGTAGAGGTTTGAGTAATTTGTGTATTAAATGCTTGCTTCAAGAGATTACCTTGATGTAATTTTCAACAAATTCTCAATTCTGGCCACGGAAATCGATTCATTAAACATTTCTACACAAAGAAGAGTCGTAACGCTACATTAAGTTAAATTGGAAGACTGCCAACACAAACAAATTTTACACGTACAATTGTACAATAATCCTTCGTGTAGAATATTTCCGATTCCGCTTCATATATTGGGCACAATCCTTAATGCCAGTCAATTACCAATACAGATGGACTCCATCAAGAACAATAAATCTTTGATTTCTGATGTGTGACATGAGAATAAAATTTTGTTATAAATGAAAACGAATATTATTTTTAAAGCATACAATATAAAACACAAAAATAATTCCTACGTGTTCGATTGGTCGTATAGAAATCTGATTTTTCATTTATTATGTAGAGTAATGGAAAACAAAAGGCATTTACTGCCAGTTATCAACTTCAGTGATTTTCCATCCAAAGCCAAGAATAATCTAAAATTCAAACAAACTCTATATCATTTCAAATTATGTAATTTGTAATATAGCGATAAGGCTACTGCTTAGAATTTTATCGAATTTTAAATTAAATCATGGAGCCCAAAAGTTAATTTATCATTGTTTGAATAATTATGTATAGACTCATCGAACACAGATGATCGTGTTCTGTTGAATTCCGCTTTTGTCATTTGTAGTTTGTATTTATTATATCTAATTTCATTTGAGACCAACAAGAAACCTAACGTCACGTTTTGTATTAGGTACATATTTACGCTTGAAAATTAGTAGATTTTTCCAAATATTCTTACACATGATAACTAAAAGATTCTATATGCATATTTATTTTGAATTCCCTGAGTGCGTGGAAAGGCCGCGCCAAATAATTCATTTTTAAGTAAAAATTCTGAGGTGAAAGTTAGTATTCTAACTTATATCTCGGAATTCTGATTTATAAATCAGAACTCTGGCTTATAACTGCTGAGAATAAAAAGCAACATTTTAAAAGTAAGGAATCGTATGGTTAATATATCCTTGTCAGCGTTAGTTATCGATGTATGATAAGTGGTTGACTGAACATAATTTAAAAAAGCTTACATTTAAAACAATAAATGAGGCAGAAAATTTGGTGAGTTTCATTTAGACACATTTTGGATTTATGTAATAAAAACTATAATTTTAAGAATCTTTTTCAATTTATTTAATGGGGTCATTTAGCATTTTTTAAATTCATATTTCGAAAGTACACCTTGTAGTTAATAAATGTGCAAAATATTAGATTTTCTTTCAACTGCTTCTGTCTCAAAATAAATAATGAGAATAGAGTGCGCGAAAACGCAGGGTGACGTCACACCACTCCTGGAGGTCACTACGACGGACGTGCTAATTTCGTTCATATCTTTCCGTATTTTGTAATTAAAATGAATAAAAAAGGGGTTATATAAATATTGTACAGTTCCAGACTGTAAAAGTACATCAGTGTCTACTCCCAATAAAATATTTACTTCATTACCAAGTGATGAAAGTATTAGGAAGCTCTTCACAGGGATAAATTTGTTAATAATTTGTTAATAATAAAGAGGCCATATATTGTTATGAGTATAAAGTCTAATGTAATAGGTTATTATTAAAAATTGTACGATAATAAAATTTGTAGCTTGAAGAGGGTATGGAAAATTATATGTATTATAAAATAACTTTTATTTGCCCCTAATCAACACATCGCCGTAATTTTGTCTGGCCAATCTAAACATCACATAAATTCGGTAGACTTTATTAAAGTAGATATCTATCTAGTTAACTTACCTCTGGCACCTTACCTCTTTTCAACACTTATGTAATCTTTATTATTATTAAAATATTTCATAAACATAAAAATGTCTACACACGGCAAAATTTTGGAAACAGCCTTAACATATAGATGTTCTAGAGAACACATATTTTTATGTATAAAAAATAACAATGAAATAAGTTAAATAACGAAAAATAACACCATACCCGCACAGTGTACAACGAAATCTCTTAAACCGTTGAGTGATAAGTCCTACCACTCAATGCTTAAACTGAATATAACCGCATAACTCATAGAACCAGAGGAGTGGTGTGACATTATCCGCGCCGTCAGCCTTTTCAAATATTTGGGTTAATATTACCGCTAGTGGTCTAATTTTTTCACTATATACTTAAAGGGTTAAATACTTACGGAAAATGCAAAAAAAATTATAAAGTAAATATAACTAAATGAGCCCATTGTGTCTTTATAAAATGAAGCATTTAAAAATCGTATTACGGTTGTAATAGTTATCTGAGCAACTTCAGTCAATAATTGAGAAAAAAATATTGTTTGGGAAAAGTAGATATATTTCAAGAGAGATATATGGATATAAATATGATGTCATAGCTGCAACCCACAACATTCTCTTTTCCAATTTATAGTGGATATTACGATATTAAATGAACTGCCTAGGGTACCTTCGAAGAGAATTTAATCAACTTTATTCTTACCAGGGTAACAATTTTATTGTCGGTTCAGTTATTATCAATTACTAGAAACCATCAGTTACCTAAAACCTAATAAACAGGGCATTTTAACTGTAGGTACATTATCAACTTGTATACTATTGCATGCAATTGACCCATCAAACACTCTGTATCTGTTTTCCACGTTTGACCAATGTTTTTTGTTTCTTAAAGAACCTATAAAATATTTCTGTTTAATCTGAAATATATGCTACTCACTTGATGTCAAAGTCAAATGTCAGTGCAAGAAATTGGCGAAAAGTTTTCAGTGTCGACTCTATTCAAAAATTATACGACCTTAAGTAGGACAAACACAAGACTGAAAAGTAATTACAGTGTAACTTTTAAAAATAAATTTTTGTCGTGGCCCTTCTACGCTTTCGTAGAATTGGAACAATGCAGACAATCCATTTCTGCAAAATTTAGGAAAATCAATATATCTTCTTATGTAGCGTTACGACCCGAAATAATCGACACCAGTTTATAAACACTCTGTATATTTAAGCGTATAAAAATAATCCATGAGGAAGTATTAAATATGTTTGTTTATTTGCAGTAATCTCTTTGGAGGTTTAGGAGGTGGATATGGAGGTGGGTATGCAGGTGACTACACAGGAGGTTTTGGTGGAGGTTACGGAGGGGGTTATGGAGGCGGTTACGGAGGAGGTTACGGAGGGGGATACGGAAGTTCTGTGACAGTATCTAAATCTGCCAATCCACAATTTTTTAGTGATATTTTTAATGTAGGTACGATTCGTACAATATAGGTCAATATATGAGGAAGTATCTGGTATTTAAATATTTTTCTTTTTCTCTATATTGAAATAACTTGCGTAGTATTTCAAAATTGATTGAAATGCAATGTGAATGTACAAACCAACTAATGTCAGCGTATATTATTTAACAAAATACATTCAAGATATATAGAGCGATCCATGTCATATGGACACAGAATTTCCTAAGTTATTATTAATATAAATGAATATTTATGTGTTTCTGCTATATATTCCCACGAGAGAACTGCAATCAGGCTTTAAAAAAATTATTCTTTCAGAAATTTTTTCACTTGAATACTCTAGAATTATTTCGTTATTAAGAAAATACTAATGCAAAATATGCTCCACTTGCAATAGTAATTGACAAGTCTATATTGGACTGATATGTGCTAAAGAAGTTAAAAATAAATGGTATTTATATAAGGTCTAAGAATATATAAATATATCTAAATCTCAGCTGAACTGGATTAATACTGAAAATGGTTATAATTTGCAGACTGCAAATATTAAACTCTAAAATAATTATGTCCAATAGATAATAATATTTAAAGAAATCTAAGGTATATCGCTTCTTGGCATAGACCCCTAAGAATAATTAGTTGAGCTGCGAATGTTAAATTATGTATTTTTTTAAATATTGTATGTGGACTTTGGCAATGGTACTATCGATTTCAAGATTTCTGAAAAGGGTAAAAAGACTTGGTAATATTTTTTTTTTACACACTGGCTTTTAATTTAGATTTGGGAATATTTTGTTGCTGCTTTTTGCTTATATACACGCTTATTCATTATTTATTTATTTGTTCTCATAACATTTCTTTAATAAATTAAAGTAGGAATCACCTGGTTTCTTTAAATATGATCTAAATGTTAGTTGTGCAATTCTCTTCATTTTTTAATTTTCTTCCTACCACATATTATGTAGCCTCTTCTAAAAATAACACAGCCACACAAAAAGAAAGTGGTCTGGCCTGCTGACTAGACCAGTGTGTTGTTATGTTTTTGGACCAGCTGAAACCGAATCCGAAGTTAGAATTGTCAGATTGGCTCGTTGTTCACACTTAACTCAAAAAAAAAATATCCTCCCAAAAAAGTGGTCTGGCCTGCGGACCATATCAGTGTAACCTTATGTATTTGGACTCTCCAAAACCGAACTTGAAGTCAGATATGTCAGATTCGCTTTATTTTTCACTCCCAACCCCAAAAAACACCCCAAAACAAACAAGAAATTGTCTGGCCTGCGGACCAGATCAGTATGTCCTTATGTACTTGGACTCTTTGAAATCAAAGAGTATGAGCGGGTAGCAATGTAAAAACCGCTGTCCAAGGAATCACTACTTCCACATCCGGATTCTCTACCGAAGTCACTCACAACGAAAAAATTTTGTATGTGGAAATAATTGTTTATGGAACTTTAATAATATAATATTTGAAATCATCTACTCCAAAAACCCATAAAACGATACCCCACATCGGTAGCGTGTTGGGGCTGCTGGTGGGGGTGGATGAAGTAGAAAAAACATTTTGAGGTTTCTGGTTCTTGTATACACACTAAATCGCATTTTTTTTATCCCCTTTAATAATGGGGTGGGGGTGGTAATGGGGGTGGCTAATGCCAAAATTTTTTTTGAGACCTTAGCTTCTCTTGTATATACTAAATACCAATTTTATGGACTCTTACCTGCTTGATTTACCTATTTTCCCAAATTTACCCCAATTTACCCCCCAACCCTTCGATGGAACAAGATGAAAATATAATCTAGTTCTAGATCTCGTTAAAGTACATATGTGTACCAAATTTCTAGTTAATATCTCAAACGGTTCCAGAGTAAACGTGCGCACAAATAAAGTTACAGACAGACCGACAGACAGGCCGACAGACCGACAGACCGACAAACCGACAGACAGAAATTTTTGCTCAAACTTAAAATCTCGATGTTTCGTGACATTCTAAGCCTATTTGAACAATAAAAATTTTTAAAAATGTTTTTGTCGTTACTATACTTCCACTGGATGTGGAAGTAAAAGTGCCCCCGCATCTACCGAATTAAAATGACTTCCATAAGATATTTCGTATGCTGACTGTCTTGTGTACAAAGTTTTAAGCTAGTGGACTCTGCATGGGGTAAGAAAAAAAATTATTTACCCCTAAATGTTTTATTTTTTTCTTACCTCCTATTTGACGGATCGCTTTGTAATTTAGCACAAATAATATTAGTGTTAGGATAGTTTATGTTAAAAAATATTACTGTTCTACGCTGATTTTATGGATTAAAAAAAATTAATATATTTTTTCAATGGCCTGAAGGGTGACTACCCTGTTTGACACTATTACCATATTTTGATATAATAAGTATTTAAACTATAACTATAACATACAATAGTTACAGTTTTATTAATGAGGTGGAACAGGATAAAAATAAATAAAAATTATCTGAACTTGCAATATTACGAGTATATTAATTAATATTTAGATAGGTAATCATATACTTCATTCATGTTTAGTTATTTCACTTCAGATAAGACATCGCAAAGAAAAAGAAGAACAAGAGTCAAGAAGAAAAAGAAGCGCAAGAAAGAAGACGCCAAGAGGAAGAAAGGCGTCGTCAAGAAGAAAGACACGAATTGAAGAAAATAGTGGAAGACCTGGAAATTAGGTGTTAAGAGGAGAAAGAAGAATAAGAAAGACCACGCCAAGAAGAAGAGAAACAAGACGCCAGGAAGTACTGAGGAAAATCCTGAGCGATCAAATGAAAATCCAATAAGACGCTATGAATTCAATTACTAACGAAATCAAAGAAGAGATAAACAAGGTCGAAGATAAAGTAGGTGTGGTCAAAACAGAAGCCAGCAAGTCAAAGGGAAAGTAAGCGACATCAAAAAAAAAAAGATGAGTGAGGTCGAAGGAGAAGTGGGGCGCCTTAAACGACAATTGAAATAGAAAGGAGGCCAGCTGGTAGCATCACCAGGTCCTCGTTTAAAACCTCCCTCATTCGACGGCTAAAGCTCATGGACAACGTACAAGAGGCAATTTGAAGGCGGCTGCAAGTGCGAATAACTGGGATAACGTGGAAAAGGCTATGGCATTAATTCTGGCGCTAAGGGGCCAAGCCTCATAGTTATTTCAGACCATCCCGGTGGAGAAACAAAGGGACTTCAAAGTCTTGGAAGCTGCATTAGACTTGAGATATGGCGACCAACACCTTGCCCAAGTGTACCAAGCTCAGATAAAATCAAGGACGCAAAAGGTTGAGGAAAGTTACAAGAATTCGAACCTGCGATAGAGAGACTGGCACACCTGGCATATCCAAGAGTACCAAGAGAATTTCAGGAACAACTAGCCGTGGGAGCCTTTTTAGATGGCATCAGGGCCGAAGAGGTCAGGCGAATTCTTAGAATATCGCGGCATCAAAGTATTAGCGAGGCTTTGGTGCGTGCCCTCGAAGTAGAAGCTGCCTTTAAAGACACCCCGCGGTCAGAAGTGCGTGCTATGACAGTTGAAGAGGCACTGAAAATACAAAATAAGTCTGCTGGACCGCTGGCTACTTACGCCCTCGCTCTGCCGCAGCCGCATCTGTCTTACAAATCTCCGTAGCTCCATCTCCTACTGTTACATTCTCTTATCTTATCTCCGGAATTTTAAGTGTGTGCATCGTACTCGTGGTTTTCTTATGTTATTTGTATTGTACCTAATACTTAATTTTTCCCTTTTTAAAAAACTTAGATAGTAGTCAGTGTTATGCACGAAATGGAAAGTTCTGTAACTGATAGCAATATAGTTATGAGAGCAAAATCAGCTCACTTAATTTAAAATGCAAAAACAGTAACAATGTATAATATGTAAAAAAACCGGAGGTACTATAATCGAATAAACCAATAAAACTTTCTTTACTGCCACAGTTAGATAAGGAAAGTGACTTGGATAAATAGTTTTGTTTTTTATGAGTTATCATGTTCCTAATGGTTAATGAAATAAGTCTTATAGATGTTTGTATGTAATAATAATAACAGCCCATCTAATGCTCTAAGTGAATCCCATTACGACCGCAAAGCCTTCAATCCTACTACTTTGTTTGAGGCATCCTTCCATTCTGGTCGGGTTCCCCCTTCGTTTGCTTGCAATATGGGTCCAATTTCTGCATCACTCAGTTACTCTTGTCTCAATGAATTATATGATTACCTATCTAAATATTAAATAATATTAGAGAATATTATTTAGGTATTATGCAAATCACAACTTACACACTTTTTTATTTATTGTGAAAATACCTACTTTCTGTATATTGTTGCCCTAATCTGGGCACGCTAATATAAAAGTCAGGTAAATACTTTAAAACACTCATTATTGGAGAACTAATCGAAACAACTACTCTTCTAGTTATTACTGACGAAGTATTAAATTGCATCATAGGATTCTTAGCATTTTAAAGAAAAAAATATATTGAAAATACTTAAATCATTTATTTACATTTAGTCATTCACACTTTTTTTATTTAATATGAAATTATCTACTTTCTGACTAGTATATTAGCGTGTCCATATTAGGGCAACAATATACAGAAAGTAGGTATTTTCATAATAAATAAAAAATGTGTAAGTTGTGATTTGCATAATACCTAAATAATATTCTCTAATCATGATAAAAGCAAATAAATAAAAAAATAATTAATTGTAAAAAATTAAATAATATACTCGTAATATTGCAAGTTCAGATAAATTTTATTTATTTTTATCCTGTTCCACCGCATTAATAAAATTATAACTATTATATGTCATAGTTATAGTTTAAATACATATTATATCAAAATATGGTAATAGTGTCAAACAGGGTAGTCACCCTTCAAGCCATTGAAAAAATGTATTAATTTTTTTTAATGCATAAAATCATCGTAGAAGAATAATATTTTTTGCGATAAACTGTCTTAACACTAATATTATTTGTGACAAATTACAAAGCGATCCATCAAATAGGAGGTGAAAAAAAAAACATTTAATGGTAAATTTTTTTTTTTTTCACCCCATGCAGAGTCCACGAGCTTAAAACTTTGTACACAAGACAGTCAGCATACGAGACATCTTATGGAAGCCATTTTAGTTCGGTAGGTGTGGGGGCATTTTTTACATTGCTACCCGCTCGTACTCTTCTGTTTACTCTCTGAATGTCTGGTATTTTTTCTCCAAAGCGAAAAAAAAAACGATAAAAAAAGATCAAAAACCTTTTGGGTTGTTTCTGTAAATTTGAGGGGGTTGCGGAGGAAATTTTTTGTGGGATCAGCGAGCCAAAACACATAAAGTAAATCTATTTTTAGAACTACCATGAATTTTTCCTGGTAAAATTTTCTAATGCCTGGATTAAAAGCTACGAAATAAATGTACACTACATTTTAAAGGAGTAAACATAAGTAGCAGTAATGTTAGGTATTGTGTTTTTAAAGATATTTATTTTGACATAATGGGAATCAACGTTGCTTCCTTAATATAATCTAGTTCTAGATCTCGTTAAAGTACATATGTGTACCAAATTTCTAGTTAATATCTCAAACGGTTCCAGAGTAAACGTGCGCACAAATAAAGTTACAGACAGACCGACAGACAGGCCGACAGACCGACAGACCGACAAACCGACAGACAGAAATTTTTGCTCAAACTTAAAATCTCGATGTTTCGTGACATTCTAAGCCTATTTGAACAATAAAAATTTTTAAAAATGTTTTTGTCGTTACTATACTTCCACTGGATGTGGAAGTAAAAGTGCCCCCGCATCTACCGAATTAAAATGACTTCCATAAGATATTTCGTATGCTGACTGTCTTGTGTACAAAGTTTTAAGCTAGTGGACTCTGCATGGGGTAAGAAAAAAAATTATTTACCCCTAAATGTTTTATTTTTTTCTTACCTCCTATTTGACGGATCGCTTTGTAATTTAGCACAAATAATATTAGTGTTAGGATAGTTTATGTTAAAAAATATTACTGTTCTACGCTGATTTTATGGATTAAAAAAAATTAATATATTTTTTCAATGGCCTGAAGGGTGACTACCCTGTTTGACACTATTACCATATTTTGATATAATAAGTATTTAAACTATAACTATAACATACAATAGTTACAGTTTTATTAATGAGGTGGAACAGGATAAAAATAAATAAAAATTATCTGAACTTGCAATATTACGAGTATATTAATTAATATTTAGATAGGTAATCATATACTTCATTCATGTTTAGTTATTTCACTTCAGATAAGACATCGCAAAGAAAAAGAAGAACAAGAGTCAAGAAGAAAAAGAAGCGCAAGAAAGAAGACGCCAAGAGGAAGAAAGGCGTCGTCAAGAAGAAAGACACGAATTGAAGAAAATAGTGGAAGACCTGGAAATTAGGTGTTAAGAGGAGAAAGAAGAATAAGAAAGACCACGCCAAGAAGAAGAGAAACAAGACGCCAGGAAGTACTGAGGAAAATCCTGAGCGATCAAATGAAAATCCAATAAGACGCTATGAATTCAATTACTAACGAAATCAAAGAAGAGATAAACAAGGTCGAAGATAAAGTAGGTGTGGTCAAAACAGAAGCCAGCAAGTCAAAGGGAAAGTAAGCGACATCAAAAAAAAAAAGATGAGTGAGGTCGAAGGAGAAGTGGGGCGCCTTAAACGACAATTGAAATAGAAAGGAGGCCAGCTGGTAGCATCACCAGGTCCTCGTTTAAAACCTCCCTCATTCGACGGCTAAAGCTCATGGACAACGTACAAGAGGCAATTTGAAGGCGGCTGCAAGTGCGAATAACTGGGATAACGTGGAAAAGGCTATGGCATTAATTCTGGCGCTAAGGGGCCAAGCCTCATAGTTATTTCAGACCATCCCGGTGGAGAAACAAAGGGACTTCAAAGTCTTGGAAGCTGCATTAGACTTGAGATATGGCGACCAACACCTTGCCCAAGTGTACCAAGCTCAGATAAAATCAAGGACGCAAAAGGTTGAGGAAAGTTACAAGAATTCGAACCTGCGATAGAGAGACTGGCACACCTGGCATATCCAAGAGTACCAAGAGAATTTCAGGAACAACTAGCCGTGGGAGCCTTTTTAGATGGCATCAGGGCCGAAGAGGTCAGGCGAATTCTTAGAATATCGCGGCATCAAAGTATTAGCGAGGCTTTGGTGCGTGCCCTCGAAGTAGAAGCTGCCTTTAAAGACACCCCGCGGTCAGAAGTGCGTGCTATGACAGTTGAAGAGGCACTGAAAATACAAAATAAGTCTGCTGGACCGCTGGCTACTTACGCCCTCGCTCTGCCGCAGCCGCATCTGTCTTACAAATCTCCGTAGCTCCATCTCCTACTGTTACATTCTCTTATCTTATCTCCGGAATTTTAAGTGTGTGCATCGTACTCGTGGTTTTCTTATGTTATTTGTATTGTACCTAATACTTAATTTTTCCCTTTTTAAAAAACTTAGATAGTAGTCAGTGTTATGCACGAAATGGAAAGTTCTGTAACTGATAGCAATATAGTTATGAGAGCAAAATCAGCTCACTTAATTTAAAATGCAAAAACAGTAACAATGTATAATATGTAAAAAAACCGGAGGTACTATAATCGAATAAACCAATAAAACTTTCTTTACTGCCACAGTTAGATAAGGAAAGTGACTTGGATAAATAGTTTTGTTTTTTATGAGTTATCATGTTCCTAATGGTTAATGAAATAAGTCTTATAGATGTTTGTATGTAATAATAATAACAGCCCATCTAATGCTCTAAGTGAATCCCATTACGACCGCAAAGCCTTCAATCCTACTACTTTGTTTGAGGCATCCTTCCATTCTGGTCGGGTTCCCCCTTCGTTTGCTTGCAATATGGGTCCAATTTCTGCATCACTCAGTTACTCTTGTCTCAATGAATTATATGATTACCTATCTAAATATTAAATAATATTAGAGAATATTATTTAGGTATTATGCAAATCACAACTTACACACTTTTTTATTTATTGTGAAAATACCTACTTTCTGTATATTGTTGCCCTAATCTGGGCACGCTAATATAAAAGTCAGGTAAATACTTTAAAACACTCATTATTGGAGAACTAATCGAAACAACTACTCTTCTAGTTATTACTGACGAAGTATTAAATTGCATCATAGGATTCTTAGCATTTTAAAGAAAAAAATATATTGAAAATACTTAAATCATTTATTTACATTTAGTCATTCACACTTTTTTTATTTAATATGAAATTATCTACTTTCTGACTAGTATATTAGCGTGTCCATATTAGGGCAACAATATACAGAAAGTAGGTATTTTCATAATAAATAAAAAATGTGTAAGTTGTGATTTGCATAATACCTAAATAATATTCTCTAATCATGATAAAAGCAAATAAATAAAAAAATAATTAATTGTAAAAAATTAAATAATATACTCGTAATATTGCAAGTTCAGATAAATTTTATTTATTTTTATCCTGTTCCACCGCATTAATAAAATTATAACTATTATATGTCATAGTTATAGTTTAAATACATATTATATCAAAATATGGTAATAGTGTCAAACAGGGTAGTCACCCTTCAAGCCATTGAAAAAATGTATTAATTTTTTTTAATGCATAAAATCATCGTAGAAGAATAATATTTTTTGCGATAAACTGTCTTAACACTAATATTATTTGTGACAAATTACAAAGCGATCCATCAAATAGGAGGTGAAAAAAAAAACATTTAATGGTAAATTTTTTTTTTTTTCACCCCATGCAGAGTCCACGAGCTTAAAACTTTGTACACAAGACAGTCAGCATACGAGACATCTTATGGAAGCCATTTTAGTTCGGTAGGTGTGGGGGCATTTTTTACATTGCTACCCGCTCGTACTCTTCTGTTTACTCTCTGAATGTCTGGTATTTTTTCTCCAAAGCGAAAAAAAAAACGATAAAAAAAGATCAAAAACCTTTTGGGTTGTTTCTGTAAATTTGAGGGGGTTGCGGAGGAAATTTTTTGTGGGATCAGCGAGCCAAAACACATAAAGTAAATCTATTTTTAGAACTACCATGAATTTTTCCTGGTAAAATTTTCTAATGCCTGGATTAAAAGCTACGAAATAAATGTACACTACATTTTAAAGGAGTAAACATAAGTAGCAGTAATGTTAGGTATTGTGTTTTTAAAGATATTTATTTTGACATAATGGGAATCAACGTTGCTTCCTTAAGAAAATACAATTTTAAGTTAAATTGTTTAATGTGAATGTGAGTATAATACTGGCATTACAGAGACTGTTAGTAATATTTATAACATTTAAAAGATGTGTCGAACAAAGGAACACATGAGATAGTAAGTCTGCATAAATCATGAGAAGCTAAAGTGAAACATGATATCTAGATAAGCAATTCTCGAAAGGAAGCTGTTATCTAATACTGTAATGTGATATCATTACAAGGTTAATTTATATCTTTATGATATAGCGTATAATTTTATATAACACTAATACCTATAATACAATTGCAATTGGATATTACAAATGTGTACCTGAAATGTGTTTAATAATTGTTTCACTTATATCATGCCTCTATGTAATACAAACATCATCTACCATTTCATTAATAATGGCCTTCATGGTATATCTGACTTAAAAGTTTCTTTATTAACTTTTTTCCGCCATTTTTCATTTCTCTGCATATAGTAATAGTTGACTTTGGTTTATGCTATTTTTTTACAATTTTTTTGTACGTTTCAGATTCCGATCTCGACATTGGGAGCAGTAAGTAAACTAGTTAGTGGAATTGCAGGGGGTACCAGTGGTTCATTTTCAGTATCTAAGTCAGTTGGGGCATCTGCTTATTAAAATAGTTATAAATTGTGTGTGATTGTATTCTCAGAATTACCGATATTATTGTATTTTTTTACTTTAATAAAAAATTTGGAAAACGTTTCTGACCATTTTAAATTTTAGGCATAATTAAAGAAAGTTAAACATTTGGACTCTTATAAAATTATGGTGTATATTTTTTCTACATGAATGACTTCAAAAAATTATTATACAAAATGTCACCCATCAGTCATCCAATTAATTAGATCTTATTATGGAATATTGATATTGAGGTTTTATTTTTGCACTTTAATACCAAGGAAATAAGATCGAATTAACTGAGATCAAAGAGTGACCCCAAAAACAGGTTCCTTTTTTTAGCCTGTTTGGGGGCCCGCAAATTTTTGTAGTCTTAATGATTGATACCTTATGATGAGACATTAATCGTAAAAAAAATTGGAGTCGAGCATAAGAAAGGTTTCAAAGATCTAGAGGGTCAAAATGATCAAAATCAACTCACATAGCACAGTGAGAAGATAATTCAATGAAAAATATCAATTTCTTTATAAAATCTCTTATTCCTTTCTGTCTCTTTTTCATTTCTTTTCTTTTTCTTTAACTACCTCTCGTCGATTTTTATATTTGAACGCGATAAACTCAAAAACTACTCAAACGATTTCGATGCGGTTATAACCATTATTTAAGGGAGCTCTTGGAGACGGTTCTAAGCTATTTATTATGTTAATATTTTCAAATGCAGCTAAGTAAAAATCAGGTAAAGATTGTGTACAAGGGCTATGTACAGTATCATGAAATACATTTGCCAAATCCCGATACATGTAATATATTATTTTCTCTAAAAATTCTGTCATTCAATTTTAGAAATAAAACTATACAAATCTATTCAACATCAATATAAAACAAGAACTAAAGAACACAACTGTGAAAATGCAAAAGCAACAAAAACCATTGGACAAAAATGTTGCTCTTATTTAGGATCAAGATTGTACAATAGTTTACCGAAGCAAATAAAAAGACAAATAAATTACATATATTTAAGAAAAATATTAAAAAATGGCTAAAGGAAAATCCATAGTACACAACCTTATTAGCCAAAAATAATATAAGGAAATAAATGAATAAATAAATAATAATTGAAATTACCAGATTAGACGTTTTATTATTATACAAAACTAGTGAAATATTTGATTTAGGACAACTATTTTCTCTAAAAATTCTAATATTCAAGTTTAAAAATAAAACGGTATACAAACCTATTTAGCACCAATATGCAACAAGAACTAACTAATAATAATAATAATATAAGAAAAGTTACTAGATTAGACTTTTATAATTACATAAAATAATATTATCCACAACTTTAGGACAAAATCCCGAATTGTATAAAAAATATTATTAAATAGTAACATTTATAAACTTTAAAGAGATAAATATATTAAACCTATCACAAACAAGTAGTATTGAACTACTTATGTGATTATTGCTCTGTTTATTTGCAAAGAAATAACCTATTTTTGATATTATTGTAAACTGTATTGTTATTATTATTGTATGTTGTAAATAAACACATATTATTATTATTATTATTATTATTATATCATTGACCATACAGAAACAATAACTCATGAAACATAAATTAAAAACTAATCTAATGCAAAGAAGCAGAAAATTGAAAAACAATACAAAAAAAAACAAAAAACCATAAAGAAACAAAAATAATTTAAAAACCGTGACTTGTTATTATTATTATTATATATTATTATCATTGTTATTATTATCCTTATTATGTTGTACAATAATAATAATAATAATACAACCAAATCTAATCCATTGACCTATATCTCTAAAACCTTTCTTATGCTCAACCTCATATTTTTGTGTGATTAATGTCTTATCATAGGTATCATTTGAACCACAAATCAACCGAATATTTGGGGATCCCCAAACGGGCTATATTTAGGCTCACTCCTTTATTTCACAATTTCTTTTGCAGACGATTTAATTTTTAAAATTCACCCTTTCCTTGGCATAGGATCGAGAACACCTGACATGGGTGTGTATACAGCGTGTGTAAAAAAGTGATGAAACATTAAAATATTGATTGTATAAAAAACCCTTGGACAGGTAGATTCTTATGCAACTTCTTTTTTTCAAATAGCTACCTACCCTTTCTGATACCTCAAAAGAAAGGTATTTTAATAGGCCAAGTAACGGCTTAAGGAAAACCGAAACCCGTAAATGTGATTTGCATCCCGAACGCATGCGACAAATAATTATTATTTTCAAAATTTTAAGGATGCCATGCATGTGAAGTGTTAGAAAATAATTGTACGATAATAATCACTGGAGCGTTTAAGCGAACAAAAACAAATTGAAATTTTAATCTTTGTGGGACATGGTGACCGTAAAAGGACCCAAGAAGAGGTATGTGCTCTCTTTACTGAACCTTATCCAAATAGAAATGGAATACGTAGATGTACTGTCAGTCGGGTGATTAAAAAGTTCCGATAAACTGATAACGTTAAAAACTTACCAAAATCTGGCAGATCTATCACAGCAACTGGTGGTGAAAAGGCACGTAACATTTTGCTGTCTGTGGAGGAAAATCCAGGTGGGTCTTTACGGAAACTTGCTGATAAGAAACTATCCATATAAGGCACTTTCGTGCCAGGAGTTATCTGAAAATGACTTTGATCGTAGGGTGGAATTTTGCAATATTATGCAGGAAAGATGTAACAATGATCTAACATTCTTTTCTAACATTGTTTTTAATAACGGAGCGACATTTTATCTAAATAGATCGATTCGTAGGCATAATTATCGCTATTGGTTTAGGAACAACTCTCATTAAATGTTACCTTTGCATACGCAACGGCCGCAAAAAAATTATGTATGGTTGAGTACGATTGGACATCATTTTATGGGACCATTTTTTATAGAGGGTAATTTAACATCCGTAATGTACCTGGACTTATTGCAAACCCAAATAGTTCCCGCAATCGCTACAATTTTTCCGGGTGATGATTTGCCAGAAGCCGGTGGCGTATGGTTCCAGTAATGGTTCCTCCACACTATGGAATTGATGTAAGACCGAACTTGAGTGAAGTGTTTCCAGGTCGACAGATAGGCAGAAAAGGGTCAATCGAATGGCCAGCTAGATCTCCTGACCTTACACCTTTCGTCTTTTTTATGGAGTCATTTAAACTGACTCCAGAATTTATTTCAAAAATAATATTGTTCAACTACCAATGCGACTCTAGAAAATCCTGCTGTTGCAGAAAGTTAAACTTAATTTGCTTCAATTTATGTGGCCAATGTTTAGCTCGAAGATAACGTAGAATTACTGGAAGACGAATACTTAAGTATTTATTAAATTATATTGTGTTATTTTTAGCTCAATTTACAAAAAGTTTGTTTATGTTAAAGTTTTATTAACATCTTTCACATACATTTACCATTGATAATTTATTAGTACCGAAGAAAAAAATGCTTAAATTAAATGTTAATGAAGCTTTTCAGTTAATTTAGTTTATTTTACTGATTTAAACTCCTACTATGCGCCACTGATTTATAAAATTAGAGCAAGTTGTACAAAATTTTCCTAGCCTCAATTTATGTCTATATATTTTTTGAAAAAACCAATAATAACGAAGATATTCCGAGTTTTTAAAATTGTTCCATTAGAGGTAGTTTTGGGGATGTTTCCCTCCCTCGAAAAGTTGAAAACTTTTAATATGTTAAATAAGATTATAAAGACTACACATTTTTGGTCCTGGTCGGTACAACTCGTAGACAGAAGGATTCTGAAAAATGTTCAGCTTCTTTTTGACGTACCAAGCTAGTGTTGGTAACGTCGATAATTTTTGTATTAGGCGAAAAGTCATCTAAGGAAATTACTTGTTTAATAAAGATATACATTAAGTGAACTTGTCCTAAAAATGGTATGGAAGAAGCTTTGTGGCGAGAGTACATTCTAGACTCAAGACACTGTTGGTATTTGTCTATTTTTTATGTTACATATTTAATTAAACCAGTAACTACCGTTTTCTGAGTTACTTGATTTGGGTCACAATGCTAACAACAATTATTACAAAAGAATAATGAAAATTGACAGAAAGCCTATGTAAAGGTATATGCTTTATAATAAGTTTCAATTCTTCAGTTTTTTTTCCAATATTCCATTATATTTAATATTGTATATGGTATATGCATACCAACATATTTAAATAAACTGATCATTTATTTATTTCATTATTACAGATAATTACATTCCACAGTGCACAAGTGGAACAGATTTATATATAGGTGTTTGAGTAAGCACGTGAACTTATTGCTACATACATTTTTTGTTTTTGGTTTTATCAATCACCGTGTTAGTTCCTGATAAAATTAATGCTCCCTTCTAGAAACGTTGTTAATGAGTAACTAATTAATTAAATGAAACGTCAACCGCATTATTATCATACATTTCGTTGCAAAATTTTCAATACGGGGTGTCCCATAATTGATTACGTTTCTAACGTTTGTTTTACTAATTGCCTTCCAATTCACTTCAGGACCCCCTGAAGGAGATCCAGATTTGTACAAGAAAAGAGACTATGCCCTACAGTTATATAACCCAGTCACTTCATACAAAAAAGACCAAACCTCTAAAAAACTCCAACCGAAGATTTTCCAGCGGGATTCTCTTTATTTTGGCATCACAAATAATTTTTCAAAAGTCCATAAAGCCAACTGGACAGCTACAAAAGTTACAGAAGGTCACGAAAATCAGTTTGTCTCAAATATCTCGTAAATTATCGGTTTTACGTTAATTTTGATTATTATAAAATTTGTTTGTGAGATAAATCTGCATAAAAAAAGGTTCTATACAAGATTTACGTAGAATCAATAGTTTTCGAGATATTGGGTTGGGAAACTTCGGAGCAAAGAGCATGCGCCACTATTCTATACGTATGGTGGTATATATAGATAACAAGATCTTTGTATACCTAGAAGCATCATTTATGCAGATATAATTTCTATCTGAGATGTCTTTGAAATGGACCCTTCTTCATAATAATAATAGTAAGCAGCGTTGCCACATTTTTTCGTGCGAATCTACTTATTTTTAGTTTGAATCTGCTAAAAATCTACTAAAACAATTTTTAAAAAGTTGTTATTGAATTTTTTAATGTAATTCTGATTTAATTTTAAATAGATAACAAAAATATTAGAAATTAATGGAAAACAGAAAACGACACAGGATGGGGAAAAGTACACTTCGGGAATTCGGGATAAATTCAGAAAATTGATCTATTCATGTCAAAACTTAACATATATTACAAAACATAATTATTGCCTATATATTATCTTTAAACTAAAAACTAAACTAAAAACAGAACCGATTCTGATATTAAAAACTTAATCACTAATAACGTTTTTAACAAAACATATAACTATTCAGTAATATTTTCCTTTAGATACTTAAAAATTTAAAAGTTACCCATCTCCGCTTACTAGGGTTGATGAAAATAAATGCTGAAATGATATTTCTCTATGAAGTTTGCAGATTGCGCTTTAATTCTGACTACGGTATTGTGTTCAGCTTGTAAAAATACGTCGGAAATTATATGTTCAGATATTATAAAGAGCAAAGTCAATTTCGGGCATTTTTTAGGTGTTTTTTTGAGGTTATGTCAAAATTCCTAACTGATCGGCTAATTCTGACCTTATATTCAGTTTGGGCGCCCCAAATTACGTATAGATATAGTGATCAGCTCATTTAAGCTTTTTATTTACTTGTTTGGGATTTTTCGGGCATTTTTTAGGTGTTTTTTGAGGTTATGTCAAAATTCCTAACTGATCGGCCAATTTTGACATCAGATTCGGTTTCAGCGCCCCAAAATACATATGTAAATGATGGTCAGCTCATTTAAGCTTTTTATTTACTTGTTTGAGATTTTTCGGGCAGTCTTATGGTGTTTTTTGGGGTTAAGAAAAATGCAAGAGCCAATCCGGCAAAACGGACATCGGATTCGTGTTCAGCGGGTCGAAATGCAAGGGCATATATAGATATTAGGATTAGTAAAATGATATATCTATAATAATTTCGAATTCATGTTAAATAATGTATATATTCGAAGAATAAATAAAGTTTCAGTTTAACATTTTTGTATTATACATGTTATTATTTTTTAGTTTCAAAATTGTTTTTTCTTTTTGTTTTGATTCTCCTTGGTTACTTGAAGTCCTAGAATCTGGTATTTACTAGTAAGTGAACTGATCGCCACATTACTCCCCCGCTAAGAAAAAGATCAGTCAGTTATTCAATTCGTCAATAGCAAAACGAACTTTCTTAATTAAAGGTGGAGTGACATCATATTTGTCAGATAATAAATATGCTGGTTTAATCCTGTCAATGTTTACCGTGACGGCTTTAGTTCCTTTAACAAAAGTAACCAATTTATCTGTACGGGACAACACTTTAAAAGGTCCATCGTACAGCGGAGTAAAATATTTTTTAAAACGTTCTTTCCGAACGAAAACAAAACTACAATTCGAGATGTCTGGGCTGACAAATGATTTGTAATTAACGTGGTGAACTGGTGGAATGAACGTTAAATTATTAAATGAAGTACGTAATTTAGCAATAAAATAAGGAATATCCGGACAAGTATATGATTTAATAAAAAATTCACCAGGTATTCGTAATGTTTGACCAAAAACGAGTTCTGCGGAAGAACATTGCAAATCGTCTTTAGGGATAGTTCTGAGAGCTAATAGTATGATAGGAAGTTCATCTACCCAATGTGGTGTAGAAGTCCTAGCTCTCAGAGCAGTTTTAAGAGATTTATTAAACCTTTCAATCATTCCGTTCGAGGAAGGATGATATGGCGTCGTACGAATTCTATGAAATCCCAAAAATTTTGAAAATTCTTTGAACAATTTTGATTCAAATTGAACGCCTTGGTCGGTTGTCACTGTGACAGGGACACCGAATCGACAAACATAATTCTGAAATAACGTACGCGCTACAGTTTCCGCAGTAATATCCTGCAGTGGATAAGCCTCGGGCCATCTAGTAAAACGTTCGATCACAGTGAGAATATAAGAACAACCTTTAGAAGGAGGTAATGGTCCTATTAAATCTATACGTATGTGATCGAATCGTCCTTTAGGTATATCGAAGTCAGTAATCGGGATCCTCGTATGTCTTGTCACTTTATTAGTTTGACAACTAATACAAGTTTTTGCCCAGAGATTACAATCTGAAGTCATTTTAGGCCAAAAATAATTTGTAGAAACTAATGTTCTAGTCGCTTTGATACCAGGGTGAGATAAACCATGAAATATATCAAAAATTGTCCGTCTGAAAACGATAGGAACGTAAGGACGAAGTTTAGGGCGAGAAACGTCACACCAAATAAACTTGTCAGAATATGGAATTTTAATTTTCTTTAAATGAAAATTTCTCTTTGTGTTCGATGAAGTATCTGATAATAAAAATTTAAGGTCAGAATCATCTTTTTGAGCTTCGCTCAATAAATTTAAGTCAAAGTTAGTATCAACTAGGTTAGACTTTTGAGTAACGATTGGGGAAATGAATTGTTGCAAAGAAGACGTATCATGTTCGCGTGATAAAGTGTCTGCAACAATGTTATTTTTCCCTTTGATATGTCTGATTTCGCAGGCAAATTGAGCAATGAATTCTAAATGTCTAGTTTGCCTGGGAGATCTTTCAGTTTTAGTGAATAATGCTTTGACCAAAGGTTTATGGTCAGTAAAGCAAATAAATGTGCGACCTTCAAGTAAGAATCTGAAATGTTTAATCGCTGTAAATAAAGAAAGAAGTTTCTTGTCAAAGGAACTGTATTTGGTCTGTGCCAAGGTAAGCTTTCGTGAAAAGAAGGCTAATGGGGCAAGAATACCTTCGTCATCGCGCTGTTCAAGAACTGCCCCCATAGAGACATTAGAACAATCAACAGTAAGCGATAAAAATGAGCTATCATCACAACGTGGATGTGCTAAATAGGTTGCACCAGCTATAGCAGCTTTGGCTTTGGAAAAACTGTCAAGACAGTCGGTAGGCCAATCGTTTATTATTTTAACTTTATCATGCAGTAATTTAGTACAAAGTGCATGTAAAGGAATTAATATTTCAGCGAAAGAAGGTATGAAACGATGATAAAAGTTAACCATACCTATGAAACGCTGACGTTGTGTGACTGTAGTAGGTAAGGGAAAATTATTTATGACATCAATACGTTCAGAAGAAGGTAAAATGCCGGCTGAAGAAATATTGTGTCCTAAAAATGTCAAATGACTGACACCTAATATGCATTTTGACGGTTTAATATTTATGCCGTACAATTCTAACCTCTGAAAAACAGGTTTTAAGTGTTCTAAATAATGTTCCGAACTAGATTTACTTGCAATCAGAATGTCATCTAAATAGACGAAAATAAAAGGTAAACCTACTAAAACTTCGTTCATGAAACGTTGGAAAGTTTGACCGGCGTTACGTAAGCCGAAAGGCATACGCCCAAATTCAAACAAACCGAAAGGAGTAGTAATCGCTGTTTTAAAAATGTCGCTTTTTGCGACAGGAATCTGGTGATAAGCACGTACCAAATCTATTTTTGAAAAAATAACACAATTATACAACTGCGAGTTAAAATCATGGAGGTGGGGCAACGGGTATCTGTCAGGAACAGTAATTGAATTTAAACGACGATAGTCCCCACAAGGTCTCCAGTCGCAGCTTTCTTTTTTTTTCAACCATATGCAATGATGAGGAAACGGAAGAAGAAGAAGGTACACAAATACCTAACTCTACCATATTATTGAATTGGTCCTGAGCTATCTTGAATTTAACGCTATCCAACCTACGTGGGCGTGAGAAAGGTAAATGACCTTCTGTAACAATATGATGCTCAACTGAATGTTTAACTGGCAAATTGTAATTTGAGGTAAGGGAAGTCATAGAATTCTGACACGACTCCCATATACGATCGGCAATGTCGATTAACTCCTTAATCTCAGTTTTTCCCGACGCTGTAATTGCAATGAAGATTGTTTTAGGTAGTCGCCGCTTCCACAACTTGACCAGGAGCTCCTGGCTCACCACATGGGAACCTCCGATCGTTGATAGCATTGATCGATAAAAATCTGATGGTTTTTGGTCTCCCATCTGGGAACCAGAGAGTAGGTCCTCCAACCGCTTTTCCTCGCTTGAGGTTAAACGAGAAATTAGTATATTTTTCAAGTTGTCATATAGATCTTTTTCTGGCTGATTAGTGACAACGTCATATACCGTGGTAATAATTTCTGGGGGTAAACTGGCAATGACATAATCGTATTTTTTTCGATCGCTAACAATCCTGTGAATAGAAAATTGCGACTCAATTTGAGTAAACCATATTTCTGGTTTAGATACCCAGGAAGGTGGTAAAGACGTCAACGTTGAATGACTGACATGATTCCCTTTAATAACGAGGGAATAATGATCAATGGCAAAATAATTCACTTACCAGATAAATAAAGCGATCTTTCTTAGCAGTCGTCCATATATATTTTCTTGGTTGTTGAAGAAATAGATTCCAAATAGAGACGTACAAAAATTAAGTATGGTATGATATTTTAATCCAATTAATAAATCCAATCAATTCGATTCAATAAATTTACGTGCTGATTCAGCCTAATACTTCCAAGTGGTACATGACCATATATAAACGAATATGATGTTTCCAAAAACCAATTTTAAAGCAACATGTGATATCCAATTCTCAGAATGTTCGAATCGGGGTCAATTTACAAACATATATTATCTCAAATTATATTTTCAGGAGATATACGTGAACATGTCTGGGGTAACTAATTTATAACCCAATTCAGACCTTCCAATTCAATTTATAGGACCAATTTGCAGGAATCGTCAGGGGTCACCAATTTATAGATATTAGGATTAGTAAAATGATATATCTATAATAATAATTTCGAATTCATGTTAAATAATGTATTCGAAGAATAAATAAAGTTTCAGTTTAACATTTTTGTATTATACATGTTATTATTTTTTAGTTTCAAAATTGTTTTTCCTTTTGTTTTGATTCTCCTTGGTTACTTGAAGTCCTAGAATCTGGTATTTACTAGTAAGTGATCGCCACAGCATACATAGGTCTACCTTCTAGCACTCGACATTTTTTTTTGTGTGCCTGTGTTATTATCAAGTGTTGAAGTAAATTTACACAAATTCCCTTTAATTAAGCCACACCCTGTATGTTACCGTTTACAGAACATCTAGTTTAATAGATACTAGGTCATTAGGTTGATTTCATAAATATATCGAAACTGATAAAACAAACATTGCTATATTTATTAAAAATAGGTACTTTTTTTCATTGCCCAACGTCGTCTATATTTTTGCAAAGCAGTACACAGTGAAGGTGACTCATCTAACGTCACAAGAAGTAATTAGAATTACACCACTGTATGATAAGCTTTGCAGGCTCGTTACTGTGGACTGTAGAAATATAGAAATTTTCATTTCTTTTTTTAACGTACATTTTTTATGCATTAATTAGACACATTTTTAAACTTTTAACCTTTACCTGACGTAATGTAGAGAAAGTATAAGCTAACCACTATGTTAAATGATGCATTTAATAATATATAATAAAAACCAGTACGTTTTTTCCAGTTATTATTATTCCATAATTTGTCAAGGAAGAAAGACAGTTTAATTTACCATAATAAATATAAGTAATGTCTCCTTGAAACAATTAAGTATACTTGAGACAACCTACCTCCAAGTTCTTTAAACAACACTTATACATGGTGTACTGTAGCATAGTGGGATACATTAACTGCAGACAAATACTAGACAGTGAATTACCTAAATCGATTTAAATCAATTTAGCTTCCCAAGTAACAATTTAAATGCCAACAAGTATTTATCGGGTTTTATCACAGATTTAAGAAGGTAAATAAACCGAACTGGGTTTTATTATTTCTTTTGTGCATACCAATTTATCTGCAGATAATATGTACTTAAAAAAGGCCTTCAAGTTATCTTTAAAGCAATTTGTTAAACCTCTTTGTTCTTTAAGACCTATTGGTTTTATAGCCACTTAATTGCTGCATTATTCGAAACCACAATAAACTCATTAAGTTTTATAGTGGATTTTAAATATTTTAAGTTTCGTGGTAGATATCTATAAATCTTTAGGTTTTATAGATTAGATTTAAAATGTGGTCTTTAAGTACTCCTTATGATCAAGCAATAAAACTAATAACTCTTAAGTAATCTTACCCTTAATATATGTTATCATAAATACTGTTTGCTTTTAACGATAATTGGTAAAGGTTTCTTAAGACCTAATAGTTTTATTAAGCTACGTTAAAACTTTTTGGTTTTTCCAAAGCAGTTATAAATCCTTTGGTTCCTCCACTTACGCCTTTAAAATTTGAGAGAGGCGGCATATAACTCATAGTAAACGTCATTTTGTGATTGCTGATTCTAGTTTAAACAGTACAGTGCGGCGAAACTGTTTAAAATATACGCACTTGTAGTTTTTCACTTTTTCTTGTCAATTAACGCTATAATCACAGAAATAATGAGAAATTAATGATCGCACACTCAAAACACACGAAATAAATAATGTCTTTTTAGGTTATGTTATCTAAGCTAAGTACATTTGGATTCGTGATTGTCAGAGACAAATTTTAAGGGTTTTAAAGAAGAGTAGTAAGGCTGGGTAAAGTCTTACAGGCTTTAACATAGTAATAAAGTGGAGCAATTGGAATTTAACAAAACCTTTTGTTTTATAAAAATATTCCCTAAAGCCACAATCTCTTAATAGGGTATTCTACTAAAATAAATGGTTTTATTAATTTTTTAGCCATGTTTCTTTCTGTTAACTACGGCAGACATGTTTGAACAAAGTTGGGGCAACAGTGTTTAGTTATATTTTTCTTATTCTTACTGTTTACATGTAGCCTGAACCTATCTAAAATGCGTTAATGTGTCATATAAACCCCTAAAAAGCCCAAAATCATACTGAATTAGTTAAAACTAGGGTTATCATTTTTTATTAATTGTAAATAATAATTAATAAGCTGACAAATTAAAGGCGCGTGATTTTTTTAAAAGTTTTTTGATATACTTTATCAATAAAGTGGTCTGCGTTGACAATTTTTTGATACTAGGTTGTTTATTCATATCAAATTTTAAAACGTTAACACATGCAGATATTTTAATCAGACATATTTTATTACTTGGCGACATTTTCTGATTTAGACAGTTTAAGTGCAACGAAGAATTATTAAAGACACAATTATTTATGATGTTGTCAAAGCAAGCTTAAAATTTGATTGCAAGTACTAACGGTTTTAAGAAGATTTTATAAAAGGTTTTATGGTAGACTTGAAAACATTTTGCAGATTTGGGTTCTAAAGTACTGTTGGATTTATTGAGTGTTTTAAGGAAGATATTTATAACCTTTATAAAAGGTCTCTTTTGGTTTTATGCCGGGTTTATTGTAGCTTTTAAGAAGTTTTCTAGTATAAACAGTTTTACGATCAATTTTGTTATATAGACTTAATAACCTCTTGTAGATTGTGATAAAATTTAAATTGTTTCTTGGGTTTAGTAATGAAAATGCAACAAATCGAGCATGTTACTTTCTAACACATCTGCATAAGAAAATATAACAATCATGACTTTTTTATCGATGTACCTATCTTGACCCTCCTTGGATCAATTTTAATCAATTTTTCCGATGATATCTCTATTCGTCCTTTTAGTCCAGACGAATTGTACTTTGACATGGCGAAAATATATACCTACGATATTTTTGTTTTAAGTTAATGAGTTGGACATCCAAAATAAGCCCTTATAGCGTGCCAAGTGATGTTATAAAAGATAAGGGAGGTGAGGTGATAAAGTTGAAAAATTGTTTTTTCGCGTTTAAATAGAAGGCTAATGATCTGAGAGGAAAAGTTCAAATGAGAAGTTATAGGTATTAAAAAAACCTATAAAATGAGCCCCCGAACGTTAAGCTTTATTAGGTCGGGAGTAAATTAAAAAAAGTGGAAATTTCGAAAAAAAATTTTAATTTTAGCAAAATTTTTCAAATTTTACTAAAGTACGTATTATATAGGAGGGAATATCTGGCCAAAATTTCAGATCGATATCTGCTTTCGAAAAATGGCTATAAGTACTTCACTTTTTGTCACTATGAGAAAAAAATTTTATTTTTCGAGAGATGCTCAACAATTACCAATGTTTTCTATATGGTCATTATTAAGAAAAAAGTAGTGAACATTGAATTTAAAAAAAAGAAGATTGTTTTGCATAAAGAATCCCAATTAAAGTTAAATATCTTTTGAATGGAATGCAGTGTCAAAAAATCATGTGTAGCATTTTGAACTGCTATTTTTTTAGTTCATAAAAAGAAACATTACTTTATGAAAATTGGTTTTCGAAAAATATGAAAAAGTAGTGTGCGCGAGCGTAATGGTGCGAAGATTGGGCAGTCATAAAATGCGTTCAGGTATAATAATTGAGACAAAATATTAGCTATTTATTTTTTATCTTTAACTTTTCCTCTCAGATTATTAGCCTTCTATTTAAACGCGAAAACTGATTTTTCAACTTTACCACCCCCTTCCTATCCCTTATCCAGTATGATATTACTTGGCACGCTATAAACGCTTATTTTGGATGTCCAACCTATCATCTTAAAACAATAAAATTGTAGTTATCTATTTTCGCCACATTTTCATATTTTTCGTGACTATTATGTACGTAATGTCTGTCCAGCTTGTCCGTTTCTACCATAGTCTCTCTGACACCTTTAACTGCAACAACAATATTGAGGGTGACATATTAATTTGAAGAATGTAGTATTATAGAAGAACACACTACCAAGCGTCTAGGTGACGCCACACCAATTTATATTTAGAAGGGTGCCAGCCTCGTTCTGCCCCGTTCTTTCACTCCTAAGATTCGAGATAAGATATACTTCGATAGACGGGTAATGGGTCAAGGCTGCACTGCCTCAGATCATTACCGAAGCTCTCTCAGGACATGATTTCGATTATTCATTGACAATAAGGGCTTTTACGTCTCTGGATTATTGCGATTTTTGCATAAAAAATATCCCTATTGAAGATTTCTCTCTGACGGGATTGGAATTTGACGTGATTCTGATCTGTTTATACAGTAATAAGTGGTCTGACATGTTTTGGTTTCTGCTATTTTGGCATAAAAAAAATCCCTATCGAAGATATCCCTGCGACGGGATTGGAATTTGACGTGATCTCTATGTATTTACCTATTAATGATGGTCTCTGCACTTAAATATTTCTGGAGAAATCCCATAAAAAAATCCCTGTCAAGCTCCCGTAAGGCGACCAGAATATTAAGTATCAAACTTAGGGAATCATGAGATCCCGATTAACTTAGTTGTTTAGGTCTTTCAAACGATGTTCTTAAATAAAATTTTTGCCTAAGTCTAATTTTTATTTGGGCTTCGACCTAGTTCCATTCTGGAAGGTTCTACAACAGTATTACCAGAAATGGTATTGACAAGGTTTCAAATTTATGTAGATAGCTAGAAAAAGGAACGACTTGAGAGAATTTTTTAAATAATAAAAGTGATTCTTTACTTTGTGGCTTACTTCAGTATAGATGAATTTTTTAATTCACTTGATTAACCTGCCATGGTCAATGGTCAATGTTTTAATTTTTGATTTGTGATTTTATGCAATGTTTAAGATTTATATTATTATATTATTGTAAGGATTTTATCAATATATTCTAATTCTTGTACAACAGGCTGAATAAAGTCGTATTTTATTGTATTCATTTCAATAATAAAAAAAAATTTTACATCCATTAACGAAACAAAATACGATAACTAAAATATTTATTTATTTAATGAATATATATATAGTTGTGAAGAGTTTTAATTAACAAACTAAAATTATTCTTAATTCAGTCTACTGTTTTCTATTTCATCTGATGTTAATAACCTACTTCCTATTATTGAATATTTCTCCCTGTTTTAAAGAAACTTGATACAGAACATTTACACGCTACTGCAATAATCAAATTATCAAGTCTCTAGAATGTACAACACCTCATGCGAAAATTTTGAACCAGATGGGCAAAAAAGTAAGTTGCTCAAACTCCATGATCGATATAAGTGGAACGAAGATTCAGTTAGTTTGCAAGGTACCTTAGAACTTATCATTGATGAGGTATCACAAAATAAATGGATGTTAGGATGAATCTAAAAAGAGTTCAGGTAAAAATGGTATCTGCCGGGTAGCTAGCATCATTATTACCAGAAGTATAATTAAGTAATCTATTAGATATTTATGTCCTATTCCACTTCAAGAATATCTTGATCTTAAGAATGATATCAATATTTCATATTAGTAGTTAATATACTATTAATATTTTATTTTGAAAATTGCTTCGAGGGTGGAAGCTATGGTAATGCAAATCTTTGTTACTAAACGGAATATCATTTACTAATAATATAAATAACTAGCAAATATACAAGTTTGTACATAAATACTTTTTCCATGTTCACAATATATTGAAAACATTCTCTTCATTTAAATGAAATAGGAAAAATGTTTCTGTAATATTTCGCTTTTAGGTGTTGACGCAGGATTTTCTTCATTGATTTCAGGAGAAGGAAGGCTTACAGGGCTGGTCACTTTATCGAGTTCCTGCAGAGCTAGAAAGATACCATCTCCTCCTTAGGGCTTAAAATTGTCCATCCACTCTTTTCATGGTTTATGGGTGATGTAGGTCCGTCTCCGTCTTTTATAATTGTAGAGTCTAGCAAGTTAGTTTGCAAAAGCAACTTTAGCCACTTTCCTATCTACTTTTCGCGTAGCTACGACTCGGTGTTTGTAGCAGTATTATTCAATTTGAGTGGTCTTTCAATATTAATTTTTGTTCAGTATGGTCAACATTTCGTTGATCTTCTAATAGGAACTTCTTTAAGTTCTTATTTTAGATTTTTTCAATTCTGCCATACTTTGTAAGGACATCTTTATACTCGCCTCAATTTCTGGCGCATATTGACTTGGTAAGGAGCTTCTTAATTTACTGAGCTTCCAGTTTCGTCAAAGCACATCCCTATTCGTAGCATTTTATTGCACCAGTGAGTTTTTCGCGCGTGAAATTATTATTGCAAATATGGAGAGACAGGTTTTCAATGGTTTCTATGATGTTATCTAGGTCCCCAATTTTTCGATATGGATCACAATAGATCAATTTTGATACTCTGTGTTCTTCGAGGTATGTAGCTTTCGCTTCTAAATCAATCCTGATGTGGTTGTTGTTGGATGGTCATGTTTCATTAGATATATGCTTGTTTATTATTTTGTTGCTTACAAATGAGCTAGCCATGGTTAAGCCGCAATACGTTAATTTGTGGGGTTATCGCTCTCATTGGCAATGTCTATATTATTGGTAGGAAAATGCTCTAAAGGTACTCACTTCGTTTATTGATGCCTATGCTGCTTCAAATGGTATGGTGGGTATTTGCATCTCAGCTTATGAGTAGTATTTGTTAATTCTTTTGCAGTAGCTTATCAGTCTTATGTCTTCGTCCGGAGTTGGATGAAGGGGGATAAGCCGAGGTATAAATTACCTCTTTGTGCTGGCAGCTGTACATTTACCGTCATCAAGAGCCTTGAGATGAACTCCGATAAGGAGCAAGCTTTATCTATTTTGTTGAGTAGCATGGCAGCTCTAGAGTTGTTATGTTTCTTTGAATAAATTAACCTATATTTAAGGGTTAAGGGTTCAGGTTCTAAGTGGCTTTCATAAGTCTATGCTTCTAAATGAGTGCTAGTTTCAATTATTCCCAAATAAACCTTCTAGAAAGCACGTCTGAAGCATATTTTGCATGACAGAAGTTTATTTGAATACAAACCAGATACGGCTTCAATCTTGAAATCTTCTGCTCGGAGTTTGTGGCTGCTTCTGGTTGGGTTGGACTCATTTGGGATCTATTCACCAATTTTTATATAGAGTTACGAAAAACATTTCAGGCCTTGGCTCTAGGTCCTTCCTCAATCAGCACTTAAATGTCGATGTGAACAATAATTAAACATTCTTACAGAAGAGACCGTAATAGTGTACAAGTTTAAATTAAAATATTAAAATATCACCCAAAAACAGACAAACATGACTCATATTTGCATGCTAGTTAAATTAGATCATGATGTAAATATAACGTATATGGATTCGATTTCACGTGATACGCATGTACATGAAGTGCAGTCTTCCGTAACCGAGGTGTAAGTAAGTACGGTTATGTAGAAGAAGTAATAAAAGTGACATTAATTTCCTGAAGTAGTACGAACGTATGTAATTAGTGTGGAGAATGATAAAGTGAGCGTTTAATATAAAAATGTTACATTTATCCATCATTCTCAACCACAAATGTAACTAAACCTAAGGCGCCTTGGCCGGTGTATCCTCTGGAGATGCTGATGAAAGAAGGAAATAAATTACTTTTAAAATGTAATAAAGTCAAATTACTCCTGGGATACAAACATACGAGGAACTGTGCCACTTTTCCAGTCAAGGAAATAAAACATCTGGGGATACTCTAGAAATATTTCTTTAAATGTTTCATTGAATAGTTATATATTTTTTGGAATACTGAAAATACTTAGTCTGAAATTAAATGCAATGATAAAGACAATAAAAAAATGAAACGAAGAAAGGTATAAAGTAGAAGAGAATAGAATAGGATAAACTTTATTGTTATAGATCTTACAGAAATAAAATTAGCATTGTCAGAGTAATTAAATATTTAAAAGTTACTACCATAAAATACATTGTAATAATTAAATTATGTAATGGTATATTAAACCACAAGTTTCGAAAACGAATCTTTTCACACTAGTGAGACAGTTTGGTGGAACGAGCCGAAGGAGAGTTCCACAAGTCGACTGAGTGTGAAAAGATGTTTTCAAATGTGTTATTTACAATATTTTTTTCTACTACTGCAAGGAAAACAACAATTTCATAAGTAAAACAGATCAATCATTTTTAATAAACTTCTTTATAAGTGATGTGGTTTGAAGATTTCAAAACTGATGTTTAGTTGTTAAATAAGTCGATTGCTATGAACCTTAATAAGCTAGCCTACATCAAAAAATACAAATAAAAGGTTGTCGACAAGACTGTGAAAAACATTACGGTACTGTGTTTTTTGGACACAGCGAAAAAATAGTTTCGAGTCATGGTTACTATTAGTCTAAGAGGTGGCCGTAAAAAATGCGACCATCAGTTAACAGAATAAAATGTTTTTTAAATGTTAGTACTCACAGCGACCATAAAAAAAATCACGCATTGCCTGGGCAGAGGTTGTGCAGAAATTTCGTATGAATTTTCTACGGTACATTTTTCGTATACTAACCATACCAATCGCGGAACAGCTTCAAATTACTTTTAAAATTTAGTGTTTACAGAGTAAAAAAAAAATCTATTGCATTGCCTCGTTAATTTTTGTGCCAATGTCTTGGCAATTAACTTTTTGGATTTTTTTTTGACCCTTACTGTACCTATCGATTAACAGCTTCAAACTACCACCAAATTATAGTTTAAACATTTATCTCTTAGAAAAAATAACATTGCCACGTCTATGCCTGTGTCAAACACCCGGCAATGTCTCTCAAAGTCCTATGTTATTACTAATACAACCCATTACAGAAGTATTCAGGTAAAAATAATTAATCATTCAATAAACAATTATAATGATTTCAAAACAACAGTTTTTATTTATTTAAATATTTTATAAAGTTTAAATACTTAGTACAAGGAAATAATTTTCATATATAGTACAATGAAATTGACAGAAATTTACATATCTAGAAACATATATTAAAACATACATATTTATGTATTGTCATTAAACATCATCATTGTTATCGTCATGATCATCGTCATCATTATCGTAATAATCATCATCATCATTATTGTTATAATTATCATCATCAATTTCGTCACATTCTTCTTCATCAAGCTCTACCACGACAATGTGTTCAACTAAAAGAGGTGTTGGATCACCTTCAAACCAAAGCGGTTCAATTTTACTATCATTAAGTGTCCATTCACATTCTTCTGGTGAGAAATTGACGCAGTTTGCTTCTGTAGCATTTTGCCATATTGACATAACATAAATTGTTCGTAAAATCTTTTGTTTCAATGATTTCCAACATAGTGGAATCTGAGTAGAATCAAATCTTTTTACATTCTTCATAAAATATTCCGCGACAGATGTTGAGGAGAATTTGTTTTGGAAGATGAATAATCTAGCATCATTAACATTCTTACAATTAATTCCGTAAAGCCTACAAGTATATTCTTGTAATATTTCCATACTCCTAAAATTATTAATTTTATCAATATTATTTAAATTAGCGAATACCTGTTGAACTTGCACATTTCTTTTTAATTCTTTAAAAGGCTTAATTTTTCCTTTTTTATAAAAGCTAGCTGTATAATCGCATCCCGTATATGCATGAAAGCCAGGCAAAGCACGACACATAATCACCAAGTGTTGTAGCTAATTGAGTGCAATTGATGAAATTAATAACATTAATCGATCCGATTGTAGTTAAACATATTTTTAATGTTGTTAACTTGTGTATATTTCTAAGTATTATTACAAGTACGTCAGTGTCAGACGCATTAACCATTACTTTTTTATTACTTTCTAACTTTCTAACAGTCGACATGATATCCAACATCGTTACTCGTTTCAGGAAGATCGATATCGTGATACTTAAATTTTTTTTGCTCACGAAACTTTTTCATAAATTTGCATTTTTGAAAAAGAGGCTTCATTGAAATCTTTTAAATTTGCACTACGACCACTCAAAAAACACCTTCATTATTATAGTTTCGTAGTACTTTTTTAATCAAAAAATGATAAAAAATACTCCAAAAATTCTAAGGCGCTCTAATAACAGAATACGTGTACACTGCACCAGAATTAGTCGAACGACTGAAACGTTTAATGTTTGCTTCCCGGGCCGACGGCGTCTCCATGTATCTTTTTCTAATATTATATCTCTCTCAGTAGCATAGATCAACCATAGTAAGGTATAGGACAAAACTATTTATAATACCTTAACGGTTGTTTCCAAAACTTACCTGCATGTGGCATACCTCTGAAGAACTCCTATACAGATAACAATAGCATAGGACTTTGAGAGACATTGCCGGGTATTTGGCACAGGCATAGACGTGGCAATGTTATTTTTTCTAATAGGTAAATGTTTAAACTATAATTTGGTGGTAGTTTGAAGCTGTTAATCGATAGGTACAGTAAGGGTCAAAATTCAAAAAAGTGAATTGCCAAGACATTGGCACAAAAATTAACGAGGCAATGCAATTGATTTTTTTTTACTCTGTAAACACTAAATTTTAAAAGTAATTTGAAGCTGTTCCGCGATTGGTATGGTTAGTGTACGAAAAATGTACCGTAGAAAATTCATACGAAATTTCTGCACTTCTGCCCAGGCAATGCGTGATTTTTTTTATGGTCGCTGTGAGTACTAGCATTTAAAAAACATTTTATTCTGTTAACTGATGGTCGCATTTTTTTACGGCCATCTCTTAGACTATATGCGTTATTTGTCGTTTTCGAAGGCAGTCGTAGAAAAAATGTATGAAACGCCAGCAGGAGAAGGAAAAAACATGCAACTCGTCTGGCAAGACGAGATAAGAAGAAGTATAAGTGAGGTAAATTATAAGCAGTAAAAATTTTGCATGCTATTGAGAAATTGTTTTTAGTGCAGAATGATGTAATGAAACTTAAAGTTGAATTTAAATTCGTCATAAAATATATCGATTTATCGATGTAATGTCATCAGCAGACGCTGAAAAATATAACTGTGTATAACTGTCGTTGTTATTTATGTATGACTAAAAAAGTTAACGTATTTGATAGTAGGTATGGTTTAGCCTTTCACTGGGACAAGTTTCAAGAAAATCATTTCATATTTTACTACCTGTGGGTAAAAACCCATACACAAATTTCTGGTACAGATGTGTGGGAGATGAATTTTGCTTACCTATTATTGGCAACTTTCTATTTTTATCAAATGGTAGAATTGCGTAACAACATGGGGTTATATAATCATTCATTTTATTATCACCCTACATGCTTTTTTACTCTTTAAATATCTGCTAAGTTAATTACAGGATGACTTAACTTTTCTATGATATGCATAAAAATTATGCTATATTGTTTTATGTGAAAGCTTATAGTGAGTGAAGATGTTTCACATACTTTTAACAGATTTATAACGATTTAAAGCAAATATGTAATTTTTAAACCCAAAATAATTTTCTTGCTAATTAATATCCTAGTTTTCTTCATCTTGCTTTATGTCTCTGAGAGATCTGTTCTGATCTGTCTGGAAGCAGTCAGATGACATATAAATGTGAATTCGTACCAATTATCATAAGTATTATACCGGATGTCAACGGAATCATTAGACAAGCCCTATTTTCCAGAGTTTTCAAGATATAAGTCTTAAATTTGGCAGGGGTAATATATGCCAAAAACGGCAAGTTTTTCATAAGTTGACACTTTTCGATCACTTTTGGTTTCCCCGGAAATGATCTTAACTTTAAAATTTTAAATAGAACACCCTGTATAATTTTACATTTTCTGATTCCGGACGCGATTTTAAATACGATTGCGTAGTTTTAAATTTTTTTTGAGATTATTTGATTTTTTTGGGGCTATTTTTATTTTTGCATCTAGAGTACAGTGAATGCACTTCATTTCCGGGGAAACTGGAAGCGATGGAAAAGTGTCAAATTATAAAAATTTGCCGTTTTTGGTATATATTACTCCTGTTAAATTTAAGATTTATATCTTGAAAACTCTGTAAACTATGGCTTGTCTAATGATTCCGGTGACACCCAGTATATACATACACATATGATAGTATAGTACGTGGAGGCAAGAAAATATGTATAATTTAAGAATAATCTCAAGAGTAATCTCATATGTAATGATATTTTTTTATGTAGTAAAAGGTATCATCTTCAATTTCTTTATGGTCCGGACATTTGCCCTTACCATCTAGGGGTAAAAGACACCTCTAAATTTAGCTATTTAATATTTGTCAAAATTAAAAAATACAAAATGGTGGCTCCAATATGGCGGATGGATTTTTTTCTAAAGAATCTGTTTTAAATAAAAAAAAATTCAGCGTGTAGGTGATACTAACGAGAAATACAATTTTTGAAAAAAAAAAATGTTTGATTGCGATTAATAAAAAAATGAAAACGCACCTTGTTTCGGTCATAACTTCCTTATTTTTATGATACAGAAACAAACAAAATACTTTAAAGATTGATTAAATATCTTTAATTCTGTTCTTTAGAATTTTTTATGAAAGTATATCTAAGATATTCAACATTTAAACTAAATACTTCATCCCATGAACGTTTGGATGCCATATATAAACTTAAATATCTCCGAAACTATTAATCCTACATAAACATAAATAAATAAAAAATCGTTCTCAGTTTATAAGCTTTATTTTTGATGTCCACCATTTTTTAGTCAAAACTGATATTTATTGAGATATTTGCAAAGAAACTAAAATTTTCCGTTCTATCGATTTTTTTTTCTAAAGCAAGTGTTATAAATGAACGAAAAAATTTGAGCGTCTAAGTCATACTATATTTTGACGAATAATATATTTTTTAATTAAGTACTGACTACTTACATTAACAAAATGGCGATGTTTTTATTAAAAAAATGTGAAGTAGCACATTGATTCTGTCATAACTTCTTTAGATTCTATGTTACATCATAGAAATAGTGAAAAAATCTTTTGAAAGCCTAATTAATAGGCCTTCATTTTGGTCGTTAGCAATTTTAACGTGTTTCTGAAATATTTAACGTTTAAATTAAATAATCCGTCTTATACAGGTTCGAACGTCACCTTTATACTTCCGGGTCTCTGAAACTATTAATTCTACAGATATGAGAAGAAATCCTCAATTTGGTAACTTTCTTATTTGTCTATATGATTTGTCGAAAATCGTACCTCTGTTTTAAAAGCTTTTATTTTTTAACTTGCAATGTTTGTTTGTTTGTTTGTTTGTTTGTTAGTTTAGGTCAAATCTTGCAAGGTGAATTTCGACTAGTTCTAATTAAGCCAGAGCTTTGAAATTTGGCACAAGTGTATAAGTCCGGTGACAATGCAACATAGTATAGCCATTCTCGGTCTAAATCTAATATGACGGACGTCCCAAGATGGCGGATCGCCTTTTTCTTCACAACTCCCTTGATATGGGTATCAAATGAAAGGGTTTGACGAGTAAAATACGACAAACTATGTGACGTCATTCTAAATTCAATATGGCGGGCGTGAGAGAGGTGGGGATGGGATGGGAAGAGGTGGGAAAGGGATGGATAGAGGTGGAAAAGTGGTGGGAAGAGATGGAGAAGGGGTGAGAAGAGATGGGAAAGGGGTGGGGAAGAGGTGGGGAGAGGTGAGGATGGGGTGGGAAGAGATGGGGAAGGAGTGGGAAGAGATTGGGAAGAGGTGGGGAAGGGGCGGGAAAGGTGTGGGAAGAAGTGAGAAGTAGTGTTAGAAGGTGAGAAGACGGGAGAGGGAAGGAGTGAATGGCGGTGAGAAATGAAAGGGTTTTGTCTGTCTGTTTGTCTGTAAAATAAGTAGACTAAAAAGTAAAAAATAAAATTATATAAAAAAAATATTTTTAAGAAAAAGCTTTTATTTGAAAATACTGTACTAAAAAGTAAAAATTTTTTTTTTTTAAATTCATACGCCTGGAAACCAAAAGCTTTGGGGGCGGTCAATTGAGCAAAGTAACTAGGCTATAGCGCTATATGACCGCCCCCAAAGCTTTTGGTTTCCAGGTGTATGAATTTAAAAAAAAAAATTTTTACTTTTTAGTACAGTTTTTTCAAATAAAATTTTTTCTTAAAAGTATTTTTTTTATATAATTTTATTCAAGTTAAAATTACATTTACAAGCCATTACAACCTAAACACTATCAATTTATATGATAAGTTGCATAGAACCTTTTCTTCTAAAAATTTTATTCTCATTCGTTTTTTTAGTGCCATCCCCTAAAAAGTAGTGGCATCCACCCTCTATAAATTAGCAAGCCCCCGTATAATATAAAAATTTTTCTTCGAAGCATTTACTATTAAGTAAATATGACATTATTCCGAAATTAAAAGATCTCGTTACAATGAATACTTCGTTTTAAATCATTCAGTAATGAATCCAACTAAACACACACACTACAATTTCATCTCTGTCCATTAAATTATAATTAAGCTAAATAATAAATCTATAGTACAAGTAACAAACTTTAAATTACTAGAAGTGTATATAGATTTATCCTCACATTGGATCCGTTATGTAGAATACGTATTAAAAAAATGTGTACAAAATTGTCTTGCAGTGAAAATTTTTAGCTCAAATAGCAATCCTATTACATTCGCACATTTCTAATCACGTGTGCAGAAACAGCCAATAAGAACAAAATTACACTGAAAAGATCCCTATGGGATCATTTCACTTATGTCATCCAGTTTGACAGTTCAATAATTTAAAATTTATTTTTTGACAATGTCGATTTGGAACAGCAAATAACGATTTAGTGAATATAATAATACAGGAAAACACACCAAATAATACATACCTAATACATAATCTACATTTAATTTTACAAATTGCTTTTTTAATAATTATGTTTTTAATAAATAGTTTTGAACAAATAAATAAAATAAATTGCAAAAATTTTTCTATGCGAATACCCCTAGAACGTTGATAAATAGCTCATAATTTTATCACAACTTCCTCAAGCACATTGCTTTTAGGTAATGTCCCTCCGCCTACGGCCATAGTGGGAAATTTTTCAATTTTTTTAGACAAAAATCCGTCTACAATGCAATTATTAATGGTTGAAATTTTTTTTTTTTTAATAATTGCTAGGTATCACCCGATGTTTGAGCACTGCCCAAATTTTAAAAACGTTCAACATAACCTCAAAAAATCCTATAAATATATGAAATTCGTGTATTTTACTTAAGTAAAAATGCGAATTTCTGTTTTTTAAAAGTTTTACTCAGAAAGTATCCTTTACTACATGTTTTTTTGTGTCGCTGATTAAGAAAAATGGGGTCCCGTTAACCAGAAATCGATATAACACCCTTAAAATACCGAAAAACACCCTTAACAGGGATTTTTTCGAAATATTCTTATTAAAAATGTAAAATAGTCTAGTAAAGTGTATTTTTTATATGATTATATTATTGATATGATATTTATATTATTATTCAAATAATAATTCAGTAAACATTTACCATAAGGGTTAACATTTCGACAAAAAATACAAAAAATATAGTTACAATGGTTATTTTTTAGTCTTTGCTTCAAAATATGGTAAGAGAGTACATTATGACTATGAGGGTGTATCTCAACCCCCTTTAAGGGTGAAAACCTCCCTTAAATGGCTGTAGTGTTTGAAAATAGGTTTCGAAATTTTTTGAAATTTTAAAATCACTTCTTTGATATTTTCACTAAAATCAGTCTCCGAACCTTGTCTGATAAATAAAAATTATTTTAAAGGTTAAATTAATCATTTCTTATATACTTTGACAATGTGAATAAACAACAATTCAATGTGAGTAGAAACAAATTCTTCAAAGTTTTTAAGAAGCTCGTAAGTTAGAAATCGCATTTTTTCCATTTGAAAGGAAAAAAAATAGGTATTTAAAATGAAATGAAAATTTTTCATTCATTCTGTGCAATGTGAAACAACAATCCAATTTTTAATAAACATGTTTTAAGCATTCTAAAGTTCAAAAATAATTGGGTGCTTAAAAGCAGCTTAAAATCAGCAGATATCTCTATTTTTTTCAAACAAATTAAATTTTAGACATTAGACGTATTTTTGCTCATTAAAATTGAGTCACCCTATACAATTGTTACATATTTAATTATTATGAATTGTTAATTGTAGAAAATATTTTTTATTTTCAGTTTAACGGACTTTTTATAATTAATATAATTTCTCTCGTACAATAATATACAGATAGAGGCAAGCACAAACATACACATTCGTCATCATTTGATTGTAAAAATATAATAAATGTTTGATACGGCACTGTATTCGCATGTCTAACTTTTCAAGTAATTTTTGCTAAATGATAAAACGAACACACCTGCGCAATGTGCATGACTAAATTAGAACTTCACAATTCCGCATAATGGAAAATATAGCAAGGTGTTTAAGGTGCAATAATAAAAACAAATTTCAGGTTACTAGCCTCATTAAAGGATTTAAGTGATGCGATGTCGCTCAGGTTATACCGCTAGAATTTCAACGTAAGATAAAGTCTGATTGTTCTTTAATTAGCAATGCATTAGTACGGCAGATTCATTCATAAAAATAAATATGATATATGTGCTTTATTTAATAGGTGGTCTCAACGTAATCAAGCACATCCCCCTTTTAATGTTATTCTTTTTAGTTAGGATTAACACCAACATTCGCTGATCCCGTCAGGTTAAACACAGTTTATTTATTAATATTATAGTAATTCTAAATAGCGACGTGTTGGAAAGTAAACAAAGAAAATTTTGCTGAAATCTTTTAAATTTTTTCAATTTTTGTAATTAAATGATATTTTATGTTCAATAGTGAATGCAGAATTAGACAGTGTGTCCAACTAAGTCGGCACCATATGGGAAACTTTTTTATTATTGGTTTTATGAAAAAAAGTTATTCTTGATAAAAAGTTTTGCATGGCCTAAAACCCAAAATGATCATGATCATTTTTTTTGCAGTCGTATACGGGGTTTGTCGAAAAATGTAAATTTTGCTCAAGAGTAAAGTACCTTTATTTATTACAATATCGACAATCGTTATTAAGAAAAGTTGATCCTAATTGAAAACTACGGTCAGATATCCAATATTATCCATCTACCATGAAAAACGGTCTTTAATAATTTTTGGGTATATCTATTTTTTCATGGTAGATGGATAATACTGGATATCTGACCGTAGTTTTCAATTAGGATCAACTTTTCTTGATATCGACAATCGTTATTAAGAAAAGTTGATCCTAATTGAAAACTACGGTCAGATACCCAGTATTATCCATCTACCATGAAAAAATAGATATTATACCCAAAAATTATTAAAAATCGTTTTTTCATGGTAGATGGATAATATTGGACATCTGACCGTAGTTTTCAATTAGGATCAACTTTTTTAAATAACGATTGTCGATATTGTAATAAATAAAGGTACTTTACTCCTGAGCAAAATTTACATTTTTCTGCAAACCTCGCATATGACTGCAAAAAATTGATATCTGATTATTTCATTTTGGGTTTTAGGCCATGCAAAACTTTATATCAAGAATAACTTTTTTTCATAAAACCGATAATAAAAAAGTTTCTCATATGGTGCAGACTTAGTTGGACACACTGTATATATTTTTTTATTACAAATTTATTTTTAGTTTGTTAAGTTTACTTATTATGCATGCCTGTTGTTAGTGTTACAGAACTTAGCAAAATCTACCAAAAACGATAAAATAAAAATTCTTTCTAACTATCATAAAATATGGCTTAGAAAAGTCTTTAATCTAAAATGACGTTATGTCGCCCAACAAGGCAACATTTTGGAAAATACGCTAAAATTGAATTCCATGTCGCCCATGTCGCTTAACAGCACGAATTTTGGAAAGCGCTGCAAGAAATTTTCAAACCTGTACTATTTGACTTATAAAAAATTTATCTTCATTTTGGAAGTACACTCAAATTTGATTTTTGCTAAGAAAAATCGAATTATGCATTGGAATTATTTTTACCCTTACAAAGAGTGGTTTTCATCTAGCGACAAGAACTTTGGGAGTTTCTGGGAAGGCACTCGATGGGAATTAGGCCAGTTTTATTTATGCCTAATGGTTAATTTTTTATTTTAATCAAAATTGCAAAATGAAATAAGCATAATAAAATGAGAATACGGACGTCTCCATAGGGGTAGTTTAAAAGCGGATCAAAACCCCTTTATCTTTATTAGGTTACATGCGGTAAGTACGTCAGCAAAGGAAGGAAGGCCTTATGTAATCCATATATTTGTTTTTAAAAGCGTTTCCAAGTGTTTAATCCTAACGAATGATATAATCGTCCATAGAAACTTTTAAATGCAGTTAGTCACAAGCGAACCAAAATGTTCCATATAAATTTTAGTGGATAAAAAGGGGTGTGCTAGAGGTAAACTGACACGAAAAAAATTGTGTCCAAAATTGACTTCAGCGCGTCAAAATACTTCAGAAAACTTAGATCAGAACCTTACGACAAAATCGATATCTGGGGATTTTTAAGGCTGCAGTTTATAAATATTTAGTCGAATTCTTTACATAAATGTCGAAAGTGCCAAAATTTTCTCCTTAAATATAAGACTAAAAAGTAAAAAAATAAATTTATAGTTTAAAAAACTAAAGAAACACGCTTTTATAAATACTGCGCTAAAAAGCAAAAATGATCATCGAACCTGTTCTCTCTGTCTACCCCGCACAGTGGGAAAAATATGCCCTTTTTTGGACAAAAATCTGCCGACAGTAGAGATTTCAATCAAATTAAATAAAAAAAATGACCAAGCCTATTTGAACATTAAAAGTTTTAAAAAATTTTTTGTCGTTTCTATACTTCCACTGGATGTGGAAGTAATATCTACGATTTTTAGGTTAGGTTAATCCAAAGCCACTTTGCCGCAGCACTATTCTAAAGTACAAAGTTTTAAGAGTATTTGCCATTTTTTAAATTTAATTTGATTGAAATCTCTACTGTCGGCAGATTTTTGTCCAAAAAAGGGCATATTTTTCCCACCGTGCCCCGTAAGGACCTTAGTCTAAGGCGTGTTTGTAATTAGGTCTAATATTTGAGTATAGTAGCGTGGAGCACTTTTCATTTAATCCAATGTTGTCTTCAGCGTTTTAATCATCGAACCTGGTTGAAATAACTTTTGAAAAACGCTATACGCCTTTATACTCAAATATTATGCATAATTATAAACACGGCTTACACTAAGGCCCTTACGGGATAGACACACAGAACAGATTATTTTTGTTTTTTAGTGCAACATTTATAAAAGGGTGTTTTTTTAGTTTTTCAAATTATTAATTTATTTTTTGTAAACCTTTGCAATTAAATTAGATATATGTATTTATTAGATAATATTAAAGATAATGAATTACTTGACTGTTTAACTTTTTTTTTGTAATTTATAATATGATGAAGCATGCAATATTTTATTAAACGAATAATATTAAATTAACCTGCCGCACTATTTGACTGCACCTATATTACCATGCTGGATACTGTTAGGTAGGAGACTTCAACGCTTGGGCAGGCTGGAAACTCTCTATTTGAGTCAATTTTAGTGCAAGATCTGTCGTGGTTTAAATAACTAGACTGTGTTGTTATTTTATTAAAAGTGTTACAAACAAAGCTGGTAAGTAATACCTCTCTTAGGAGTACAAATAAATTATAGCTATATTTAGGCTTTTCAAAATATGATCACAAAATAAAATATACACGAAAAGTCACTGGTTTGTGTCGGACTGTTCTTTTAGGTCATGTTATTTTATTTTATACAAAAGTGTTTAAAATGTGACTAAAAAAGTAAAATTTTGTAGCAATAAACCTGTTTGGTTTTTATCTTACTTTGCTGTCTAAAATTTAGTAGTAATAACGTTGCTTAATACTAAAACTTTCATATTATTTACCTTATTTCAATAATTATATAAACTGTGAAGGTTTATGATTTCTGTAGAAACTTTGAAGATATTTTCAATAGTCCTTTTTTTTAATACAAAAACAATTTCTCCTAAGAAATTTCTATCACTATATCTGCTTTTCCATTTGAAAGAGAAACATTATTTCTGTGCATCTATATGCAGAAGTAGCAATTTATTCTCAATAGTAGTTATAGTTTTTGTATAGGCCAAATTTAACTTCATCATTCCTATAATTTAAAATGCATACGGAAATTATAATTTCTACAATCCAAATCATAATACTGAGATAATACTTACTGATTTAGGTCATAAACACATTTTTTGTTTCATTGTGTTATTATAATAAAAATAATTCATTTGGAGGTAATTAGTCTTTTTATTAAAACATTATTCATTGTTTACCATAATCATTCATTAGTAATTCAGTTCTATAAGAACTATAAGAATAATTTTAGATGAGGAAAAATAGAGATTATGGATATACACAGATATAGATAGCTGAAATCTCTTATGTGGACGTTGCCCTATATCGAACATAATTTTAATTGGTTTTTTCAATATCTATTTGAATGTATACCTTTTATCAATTCAATACATTTGCGCAAACCACAATCGCAAGTACATGGCAAAATACTTATTTATCGAATTATATAAGGTTTACTTTCTAAAGTGGCAAAATACAAATCTGGAACTGTCTCGAGTTCAAATAATAGTTTTTAATTGTTAACAAATGATTCGTATAATTTTATCTGTATAAATGCATTTACATTTTAGAGTCGGAGAAGTTTTTTGTACCAAAAAATTATATTAAGAAAACGGAGTTTGCAAAATAATTTATTATTTATTCATATAATACATATTTCATTAAAGGGCATAGCAGGATATACAATGTAAAATCTGCCCCCAAACAAAATTTTGTTTGTTATGAACTATTTGAAGGGGCTTACCCTAAATATGATTTTCCCAAAATTTCAACTCCGCCATATTGGAGGAGTGGTGGGGGTTTGTGATTTTCGTTTTTTAAAATTTTCTCGGATAACGTTATCCGAGTTTTTCGTCTTTTTAACTATCCTCCACATTTTTTAAAAATAGGAAAAAAATTGAGAATAGGCCTTGATTAATGAGTAATTTACGATGAAAAATCCAGAGTGGCCATCTTTCTTAAAGTGCCAAAAAATTGTGTGCAAAAATTTGCAATTTTTTTTGCATATGAAATTTGCATTTATAAATTATGAAAAAAAATGGGTAAATAGTAGAACACGTAAGTAACAACTATGATTTTTTCGGATTTTTTCGTACAAATTTTGGGAAATTCATATTTAGGGTAAGCCCCTTCAAATAGTTGATAACAAACAAAATTCTGTTTGAATGCAGATTTTACATGCTTCTCCTGCTATGCCCTTTCATTTTACTTATATAGTTATTTAATTTGAGGTCATTTAATAGAATCATTGAACTACACAATTTTTTCAAAGATATGTAAAACTGTGAATTTCATATATCTGTGATATGCTTACGTTAAAAATCCTAACCTACAAAAGTAGAAATTAGGTAAAATTTTCAGCAAAAATTTACTTATTAATTTAATATATTATCGCACTTGTCTTCTGTCGATGATTCGCTAAAGAGGATATTTCGTAAAATATTAAATCATTTTTACTGCATCTATCCCCAAACTAGATTAAATAATTCTTTATGTACAGAGTGTTTTCAATATACAACCTTAGTTGTAAACTTCCATCCTAAGATACCCATTTATCGAAATATGAGGTGTCAAATTAGAACTTCACTGTAAAATCAGGGGCGAAGTTACCTGTTTTCAACCAACATGTATAACTTTCAGACTTCCAGTCATTATTGTGGCCTATAAACAGTAATATAATAGATGAATATATTGAAACAAAATTGTGTTTATTATGCAATATATATTATGAAACCCAGATATAAAAATGACAAACAAGATCTTTGTACCCAAGTCAAATAGGGACAAAATTCGGCATCTGGCAGAAGAAACGGTAAAGTTTTGAAACTTGGCAAATATGTTTATTAGGGCCCACTATTGAATATACGAGGAGTCCCTAACTCTCTCTTGTGCTCGAGCCACCATCTTAAAAAAAATTGTGCTCTGGGTCAATTTTTGACATATATCTTACTAACCATTCATGATATCGAAATTATACTTGATATAAAAAAAAACTTATGCAATTCTCTACAAAAACTGTTAAATGCATTTTTCCCATATTTAGTCTTAAAGGGTATGTTGCATTTGATCGGCATATTTCTAAGACCGCAACTCTATCTCTCTCTCGTAGACAAAAAAAAAAATCAAATCGTTGTGTTAGTCATAAAATTTTGAATAACTATCAAAATTTTCGTCGTATATCTGTAAGCTAGTCTGTTCATCTGCCTGCTTATCTATCTGTCTGTTACGTTTCTTGTAAGCATAACAACGTAAGAGAGGAAGGCCCTTATATTAAAATTTGGACAATAAATAAGTTAGTGTGCAATAGAAAAAATCCTAACGATTCAGAAAACTTTATAAGTAAATATGAAGGTTATGAAACATTTTAAGAAAAAAATGCACGTGAGGAGTGTTATAACACCTTTGATAACATTCCATAAGCACAAAAATACTCAATGCTATACTAACGAACATTTCGACAATCAAGATGGTATCATCAAGAGAAAATTAAAATTGCAAATATAGCAATTAAACCTACAATCTTATCTTATTATTTTTTCCTAAAATGTTTCACTTAGTGATCGATTTATTTCAACAGTCCGCCCCCCACATCAAATCATGGGCCCCCGGTACCAAATTCACTGGTAGCCCCCCGCGCCTAATAATTGATGAGCGGGGGGAGAAATGTGAAAGAAATTTTTTCGCAACATCTCTGGCGGACCCCCGTGCTTAATAACTGATGAGTGGGGGGAAGAAATTTGAAAAAAAAATTTGTCAAGATCTCGGTCGGTACCCCGCCTTTAAGAATAAATAAATTTAAAAAAAAAATGAATGTGATCTGAAAAAGAAATTTTGTCCAGGTCTCATAATTAATGAGCGAATATTGCGTTTACTGTTCTAACCGGGCCTCTAAAGTGGCCTGGCCGGGGTACCGCGGTACCCACTGACCCCCCTTGTGGGGGCCCTGGTTTTCAAAATTAATGGAATTCTAACTAACTGTCCAAATTTCAATAAAACCGGACTTTTCACTCTTATTCTTGTGCTCACAAAAACGTGACGGACTGACGGATGGAGAGACTAACAGACGGACATACATTTTAAAGTTATTCAGTTTTCTCTATGAGTGATATTTGCGATTTTAAGAAATGTCAGTTAAATGCAATATACTACTCTGCGGAGAGTACAATAATAAAAAGAAGAAAATTTATATAACATTTTTTGCAGAGAATATTATAAGCTTTATTTTTTATAGAAAGCATAATTTTGATTTCGCTAACGGTTAGCAAGATATAAACAAAGAACTTAATCTGAGCATCATTTATTCAAGATGGCGGCTCGAGCGCAACAGATTGAGCCAGGAACTTTTAGTATATTTAACATCTTTGTCAAGTTTCAAAACTTTTTCAGTTTTTTCCATCTAATTTTCCATATTTGACAGGAGTAGTTGAATTTCGACTGGATGGATCGATTTAGAGGAAATGACTAGACGCTATTTCTTGCATTCACGGTCATAGTTTGGCAATTTCCGTAGAAGTAAATAATAGTATTAATCAAATTATCGTTATTAAATTAACTGTTCAAAATCCTCTGTGAACATCAATACATGGTGTATATAACCTCATCATAATTCTACCTCAAAAACCAAGCATTAATCTAATGAAAAAGTGAGTATTCATTGAATTGTGATATGTTATTGCTTAGCAAAAGTCTCAATCGGCGTGAGTTCCGAAAATGAACAGTTATTGAAATACAGCTTGTCAAATCTAGACAATTTTCTTCATTTTAGATGGCAGTCAAGAATTTCTTACTCTTAAATCAGTCACTTTAGGAAAAAGGTGCAATAATAATAAAAAATATCTAATAAAACTCAAGGGTTTTTCACAATATTTTAGGTATCAATAAAAATATATGTGACATATATTAATAAAAGTTGATAAAAGAAATTCTGAATAAGTTCCTATATCATTATTTGTTTAGACTGTTTTCTAGAGTTAAAAATTGAAGAATAAAAATTTCTTGAATGGATAAAATGATGAAAAGTGTATGGCTTTGACAATAATCCAGTCAGAAGGGACCAAAAATGACCTTTGCCTTACAAAAGATGGAGTAGTAATGATTTTGATATACGTTGTTTAAGTCGAGGCCCTGAATGAAAAATACAAGTTTTCGATATCGGGGGGTGGGGGGAGGGCGCCATCTTGATTAAGAGGAGCAAGAAATTGATTTTCTCAAAATAATTCGACAACGCTCGATCCTACGAGAAGGATATTCCAGACAAAGTTGAAAAGGACAAAATTTCGCACATTTTTTGTATATACATTTTCGAGATACAGCGGTGGGAAAATAAAGTTTAACAAATTTTTTTTTTCAAAAAATCGTCACACTTCATTTTTATTTGTAAATTATCTTTGAACAATTACATTTTATTATTATCACATTTCCATTTATATATGTTTTTTACACGTTCATTGAATTTAATTTCAATATATTCTACTTTATCTTTCACATATGACATTGTATCATCTGCAAATAATTTGAGGTTACATTTCTTATGACAATTACAAATATCGTCAATGTATAATAAAAAGAGTATAGGAGCAAGTACCGACCCTTAAGGTATTCCATGTTTTATAGCCAATTCTGAATAACTGTCATTAATAATTTGTTTCCTATTTTCGAGGTATGACGTAAACCACTGTAATACCATCTCGTCAACTTCATCTTTTTTTAGTTTCAATGCAAGTAGATCCAAGGGCGAAAAATTGTATTTTTCATCAAGGCCTCGACTTATGCAACATATATCAAAATTATTACTACTCCGCCTTTTACAGGGAAAATCCCCAACCGATTCGTCTGCAAGCTTCATCTCAAAAGCTGTTCATTGATATATTTGATTAGCATCACTTAAGCAACAGCGTATCATAATTAAATTCAATTCGACGGACATAGACTTTTCCACAGATTAGCGTTATCACAATGGTCCATCCAATCCTCTTTTAAAAACAAAAAATTTCATATTTTGAGGAACACATTAGACAAATTCTTCTTATTAGATGACAATGCTATTGAAATTTGGACAAATGAAGTAAAAAGCAAGAATATGATATAATAAAAATCCATCTACGTACAGAGATATTCAGCATGAATATACCCCTTGTAGACAATTCAAAAATATTTTTGGGAGATTTCCAGCTTTACATAGAAAAAATAGTGGCATCCAAATCGACTGGTTGATGTTTAGTTTTTTTACACACTGAGTCCAATTTCTATTTTTACTATTATTTCAACAATGTAAGGTGCCATATGCCTATTTTCCACGTTTTTATTAATATTTACAAAAATATAGATAATTTATAAATTACAAAATGAGCGCGAAAGTCTAAGAAACACGAGTTGATATGACCGAGAAAAGTGTAGGAACCCTGATGAAAACCGGCTCGGTGATGCAGTGCTTAGGATGTTAGGCTTGCGACCATACGCTGTTGCACGGAGTCCCGGGTTCGAATCCTGGCTAGGGTATGGATGTGTAGTGGCGTTTTTCACGTGTTACCGAAATGGGAGCAGTGGGCTAGACTGCGGTTGTGTAAGAGACAACACGGTCTAGTCGCTCTCCTCTCCTGAGTTCGAGTCTCAGCTGCGGCAGATGGCAATGTCGCAGGGAATGGGTGTTGTGATGTTGTCTATGTGTGAGTGTCTGTCCTGATAGAGTGGAAGATCAGCCAGGACATGATATAAATAAGGCTAATAAAAAAAAGAAGTAAAAAAAATATATATTTCATTTATATTTTCTATTCTATTGAACAAATAAGGCAAATAACTGGAGAAGATTATTGCGGAAATGATATCCACCTAATATAATCAAATTTTGGTTAAAATTCTTATAAAAGCTTAGAAAAAACCAGTAATTTTTAATAATATTTTTTGGTATAACGAAGTATCATTCAGTACTTCAGAGATAACTAATAAAATAATCACTACTGGGCACCACCAAGGGTATCTTTCTCTATATCAAACGCTTAAGACCATTAGGCAGCAGGATCATAATATTTAAGTAATGGCAATATTGTTGATTCAAAATTTCGACGAATGAATGGCTAAAAAGAGACCTATAAGATGACCTCCTACAACTTCCGATCTTATGCAACTTGATTTTCTTATATGTCGTCTTGCGATAATGAGAATACAAGGCGTGCCGTTGTTTTCAATGCTTGTCTAGCATTTGCGCTCAAATTTTAATTTACATATTATGGAAATTTTTTGTAAATATTAGCAAAACTATAGAAGATATGAAACCCTATATTATTAATATTAGACATAAATGAGGATTGCGATTCTAGAAATGAACAAAGAGTACTCTATTTAAAATTAAAGTACCTACCAACCTGTAAAGCATTCCATATGGAGGTGGTTAACTTTTCAATGTGAATATTATTTACGGATTTTAATTCTCCTGACAGGGCATTATAGGCTTTAATAGCGCCGCAACATGGACATTTTACCTTTCGTAATAGCTATGGAAATGAAATTGTATTCTGAGATCAGGCTTCTCTCTTGTCATTCCATATATGCGTTGTTTCTTGTAGACTCACTGGTATTTTATTTAATAAACAAAAGTAATTTGTATATACAGATACATGATGTTTTGAAAGCAATTTCAATTCTTTAAACAAAGATTTATATGAATTTTGCAGGAGATATTCATCACACACCTGTCTATATATTTTGGTTAATAAATACTTTCTACCAATAGAAGAAGAAGGAAGAAGAATATTATCGCGTACTCTAGAATACTTTGTATATATGAAAAATAAAATACCCTCACAAAGTCTATTAAAAATTTGTTTCTGAAAAAAGGTATGTTATTTTATAGAAGGCAAATTTATGGTAAACTCTTCTGAACCACTAGTACATTTTCAAAACTTGATATTAATTTAACCAAGAGTATTGCATTGATGTATAATAAAATTCTCGGTGTTATGTTGTCCATATTAGTACACATTTTTCTTTTAATTAAGTTCACTAGTAATGTTTTTAGCTTTTATTCTATAAACTCATTTAAACAAGAAATTCAACATATTAAGCACCTCTTGTTACAACGGAACATGATCTTTTTATTTCTACAACAGTAATAAAGAACTGGTGCAGCGAGCAGATTTCTAAAAATTGTTCAGTGGCCACTTCACAAGCGAGTAGTGAATACTTGCGAAAAGGTTTCTAATACCTATAAAAAAAAATGAGAATAAAAAGCATTCTTAATAATACTTTTATAATTACTATTAAATTTTGAAATTTTCATAAGAAATATGTACTTGAATATGACAATGATATTCAATAAATTAATTACGGCTTATTAGAACTAGCAAAGTTGGCATGATTTGCAAGATATAAAGGATAGTTCATCAACCTTGAGGAACAATTAATATCTATATGATTAAAATGTTTAAATACGTACAAACATTTTCTAGAGACAATTTTGAAACTACCAAAAATATTCCTTAATATGTGACATTCTCTGGTTGGAAATTTTTATTAATTAATTACTTTCCTTTACAGATTAAACATATGAAATCAATCAACAGTAGAGAAATATGTATATAAAAAATTTTTTAACACAAGTTTGATAAAAAATGCACTACAAAATTAAAAATATTTTTTCCCAATAAAGAACACAATATTTTTTTGTTAAATATTACCACAGTTTTGGGCTAGGGTATGGATGTGTAGTGGCGTTTTTCACGTGTTACCGAAATGGGAGCAGTGGGCTAGACTGCGGTTGTGTAAGAGACAACACGGTCTAGTCGCTCTCCTCTCCTGAGTTCGAGTCTCAGCTGCGGCAGATGGCAATGTCGCAGGGAATGGGTGTTGTGATGTTGTCTATGTGTGAGTGTCTGTCCTGATAGAGTGGAAGATCAGCCAGGACATGATATAAATAAGGCTAATAAAAAAAAGAAGTAAAAAAAATATATATTTCATTTATATTTTCTATTCTATTGAACAAATAAGGCAAATAACTGGAGAAGATTATTGCGGAAATGATATCCACCTAATATAATCAAATTTTGGTTAAAATTCTTATAAAAGCTTAGAAAAAACCAGTAATTTTTAATAATATTTTTTGGTATAACGAAGTATCATTCAGTACTTCAGAGATAACTAATAAAATAATCACTACTGGGCACCACCAAGGGTATCTTTCTCTATATCAAACGCTTAAGACCATTAGGCAGCAGGATCATAATATTTAAGTAATGGCAATATTGTTGATTCAAAATTTCGACGAATGAATGGCTAAAAAGAGACCTATAAGATGACCTCCTACAACTTCCGATCTTATGCAACTTGATTTTCTTATATGTCGTCTTGCGATAATGAGAATACAAGGCGTGCCGTTGTTTTCAATGCTTGTCTAGCATTTGCGCTCAAATTTTAATTTACATATTATGGAAATTTTTTGTAAATATTAGCAAAACTATAGAAGATATGAAACCCTATATTATTAATATTAGACATAAATGAGGATTGCGATTCTAGAAATGAACAAAGAGTACTCTATTTAAAATTAAAGTACCTACCAACCTGTAAAGCATTCCATATGGAGGTGGTTAACTTTTCAATGTGAATATTATTTACGGATTTTAATTCTCCTGACAGGGCATTATAGGCTTTAATAGCGCCGCAACATGGACATTTTACCTTTCGTAATAGCTATGGAAATGAAATTGTATTCTGAGATCAGGCTTCTCTCTTGTCATTCCATATATGCGTTGTTTCTTGTAGACTCACTGGTATTTTATTTAATAAACAAAAGTAATTTGTATATACAGATACATGATGTTTTGAAAGCAATTTCAATTCTTTAAACAAAGATTTATATGAATTTTGCAGGAGATATTCATCACACACCTGTCTATATATTTTGGTTAATAAATACTTTCTACCAATAGAAGAAGAAGGAAGAAGAATATTATCGCGTACTCTAGAATACTTTGTATATATGAAAAATAAAATACCCTCACAAAGTCTATTAAAAATTTGTTTCTGAAAAAAGGTATGTTATTTTATAGAAGGCAAATTTATGGTAAACTCTTCTGAACCACTAGTACATTTTCAAAACTTGATATTAATTTAACCAAGAGTATTGCATTGATGTATAATAAAATTCTCGGTGTTATGTTGTCCATATTAGTACACATTTTTCTTTTAATTAAGTTCACTAGTAATGTTTTTAGCTTTTATTCTATAAACTCATTTAAACAAGAAATTCAACATATTAAGCACCTCTTGTTACAACGGAACATGATCTTTTTATTTCTACAACAGTAATAAAGAACTGGTGCAGCGAGCAGATTTCTAAAAATTGTTCAGTGGCCACTTCACAAGCGAGTAGTGAATACTTGCGAAAAGGTTTCTAATACCTATAAAAAAAATGAGAATAAAAAGCATTCTTAATAATACTTTTATAATTACTATTAAATTTTGAAATTTTCATAAGAAATATGTACTTGAATATGACAATGATATTCAATAAATTAATTACGGCTTATTAGAACTAGCAAAGTTGGCATGATTTGCAAGATATAAAGGATAGTTCATCAACCTTGAGGAACAATTAATATCTATATGATTAAAATGTTTAAATACGTACAAACATTTTCTAGAGACAATTTTGAAACTACCAAAAATATTCCTTAATATGTGACATTCTCTGGTTGGAAATTTTTATTAATTAATTACTTTCCTTTACAGATTAAACATATGAAATCAATCAACAGTAGAGAAATATGTATATAAAAAATTTTTTAACACAAGTTTGATAAAAAATGCACTACAAAATTAAAAATATTTTTTCCCAATAAAGAACACAATATTTTTTTGTTAAATATTACCACAGTTTTCTATTTGCGACTGCAGTTTCGTACTTGCTCGATTACACTCTCAAGCATAGTGAATACACAAATAGAGGGGATATCCTTGCAATTAAAACAATAATTAACGTTAAAAAACAGTTGATACCTAATTTAATGGTGGAAGCACTTTTTGCGAGTGTCATTCACCGACATTATTTGAAGCCTAATATTGTGTTATCTTATTTCGGAGACGGCAGCAGTGGGGCAACAAAATGATTGAACCTCTTTGCATAATTTTTCATGTATTTTCGAATTACATATTAAAATTTTTTGTAAACATATTCAGCGTGTTGTTTTCTTGAAGGGGAAGAAAAACTTTCAGGTCCGACCCTGGATTTCTTTTTGTGTCATGAATGTACTTATTCAGAAATGTTAGTGTATTACATGTGCCAAACATTAACTTATTATTCCATTCCTTTACAAAGTAATAACTAAAAGACATTTTGGTAAAAATAAATAAAACAGCCTCTATTATAGCATGTAGGGTCCAAATAGTTTTTCTATAGTAGAAGAATTAGACTGGACATCAATGGGCGCAAAAATAAAAATCGCAGCAAGAAAAACGTTAAAAAGGGACAGATCACCTATAAGCCCGACAAGAAAGGAAAAAAAGTACGAACAGCTAAAAAAGATGAAAGCCACAGGCGAACAACAGCCGACGGGGAATATAAACGAAAAACTAAAAGAAGCACTGAGGGAAAAAAGAGAGGCGGAGAGAAACCACGATGAGGAAAAATGCAAATCATTCTTCGAAAACATAGAAGCACTTCAAACAGGACAACGACTAAACCAAACCTTCAAATATCTGAAAAAATATAGAAGAAACAACAGTACCCACAGGAGAAGATACATACCAATACAACATTGGACCAAGAAGCTGGAGGAAGAAGAGAAAGCAAATAAAGAACGAACAAAACTAATAAAAGAAACAGACCACTGGCCCTTGGACAAGCCACCACCAAAAGACCAACTGCTAGAAATAATAGCCAGAGCTAGAAGAAACACCGCACCTGGAGTAGATAAAATAAACAACGAGTTAATACAATACGGCACGGAAAAACTAAAGGAGCAAACCCTAGAAATCATCACCAGGGTATGGGCAGAAAACACACCTCTGCCTATGGAATGGACCAAGACTATACAAATACCCCTCCCAAAAACCAATTCGCCACAGACCATAGAAGACTACAGAAGATTAACACTCTGCAGCATAGGATACAAATACTACGCACAATTCCTGCTCGAGCAACTAGAGAAGTACATTGGAAGACCGCCAGACTACCAGACAGCATTCATCAAAGGCAGAACAACGGACGACCACATGTACACCACCAGAAGAATACTGGAAGAAAAATGGAGAGAAGGGACAAAACTGCATATAGCCGCTATAGATCTCCAAAAGGCATTCGATACCATCAGTCACGAAGCCATAGTCAACACCCTGTATAACAAAGGAGTGCCACACTATCTAAGAAACAAGATAATAAAAACCTGCCTTCATGAAACAACTGCCAAGGATGCCCCTATCCCCCCGACTATTCACCACGGTCCTAGGCCAAGCGATACAAAACACAATAAGGGAAACACCAAATTTTAACGAAGAGACGGAAACACTGAAAACCCCAATCGTATTAGCCTACGCTGATGACCTCCTAATCGTCGCAGAAGAAGAGCAACAAATTCTCAACTTCCTAGAAAACATGAAACCGCATTTGGACACATCTGGGCTGAAAATAAATTTCAAGAAAAGTCCAATAATGGAGCGAGACCCATCAACAAAAGAGAGTCGGATCAGTGGAGAAGAATACAAAATAGGTGACTACTCCCTAAGAACAACGAACAAACTGAAATACCTAGGAACATATCTGACGAACCAACTGAAAAGGAAAGAAACAGTAAAGGAGAGAATAAAAACAGCATACAGAGTCACAAGAGCAATTATACCGTTCATCGAGAAAAACAAACTATCATGGAGCCTGGCCAAACGGCTGTACATAGCCATCATACTGCCAACAATGACATATGGAGTTAAGAACGCGGCAACAACAAAAGCCAACCGAAGAAGTTTGAGAAGAGCTGAAAGAGGCATCATCCAATTACTTAGAAAAACAACAGGGCAAAAACAACGACATAAAACATCAACACTACTAGAAGGGAAGACAATCACAAAAAGGATAGAAATGTACGCAATGAAGTACTGGGGACACGTCCAAAGAAGGGAACCAACACACCTACTGAAGAAAACACTAACACTGAACAGCAGCAAACTTAAAATTGGGAGACCATGTTACACGTGGAAAACAACAATCGAGAGGATCATGAACAAACTGGGAAAGGACCAAACATACTAGGAAAGAAACGCGAGGGGAAAAATGGATTTCACAAAGAAATCGGAGCGATATATACTCTACCAGAATCAGAAACGGAGGAATCAGATGCCTCAGAAGAAGAAGAAGAAGAAGAAGATTTGTAGAAACAGAAGTACAAAAATAGGAGCACAGATAGCAGCGACACAACGCGGCAACATATCTCACAAGAAGACCCAGAATAGGCAGAAGCCCAGAACAAAAAATACAAAAAGGGGGCTTAAACGCTCCCTCATGACATAATGCGGTAACGCATCTCACAAATACCTACACCTCCCATCCCATATTCCTTTACCATGCACCATGTGACTCTCGCTGCTGGCAACAAGCATGACCTTAGTCCAACCCAGCGTGGACGTAGCAGGCCCAGCTGTATAACTTGGGAGTGGCAGCAATGCCTACCGCACGCTGGTAAATCAATCAATCAATCAGATGATTCCGATTAACTCTCGGTGTTCTCTATCTGTCATTAAGCCATGTTCGCTTTTTCATGAAACATGAAACACCCTGTAGGAACATATATACGAACACGCGCATGTCGTCCTTCATCGTATTAAAATTGCGTCAGCTACCTACCAAAATATAGTTTTTCTTCGCCAAATAGTTTTGCAGATATAGCGCCAATAGAGAGGTAAACATCCACATCCACAGACGGACAGGCAGTCGAACTGGCGGATCTGAAGATCTATAATTTTCATAACCTACATAATTGAAAAAATTATGATTTACTTTCTTACTTATACGAAAATAGATAAATGTAGGACATAATTCATTTAGGTCAATTTGTTTTGATGATGACTTACTTACTTGATTAATTAAATGCGTACCTTGCTGTGCCAGAATATTATGTTTCGGCAATTTCTCTTTTAATTTTAATTGATATTCAAAACGATTTAAGATGTAACTGTTATACGAAGAAAGTGAAGTCATTTTTGTGGATATGCCTATAAATAAATACAAAGAAAACTGAAAGAAAAGTATTATTTAGCATACTTTAAATGTTCTATGCACATTATTACAACTACAAATGAAAGAAGTATACAGTGTGAAATGCTTAACTGGAATCATTTCTGTAACTTGGATATACACTATTTGTGTAAACAGCTCTAAAACACGTCTATTTTACTTTTTCACGGGGTTTACTTCAATGGAAATGTCCCTAGTATCTTCATCCGATGGGGTGAAAATATAAAGGCACAAGCAATACAAAGTTCAAGAAAATAGAAAATAAAATTGTGATTTAGTGTGTGTACAAAAACCATAGGCCTCAAACGTTTTTTTGGCATCAACCTCTCCCCTCAACAAGTCAATAACATTATGGAAAATTCAAGCAGACTACGCATGCGTTAAATTAAAATATTCCTGCTTGATCAAAAACATCCGAGCAAGTCGAGCTTCGTCCGAGGCCTTTATTTTGTAATATTCAAGCGTTTCAGATTTAGCTCGGTTAGCTCGATTTGTATTAAACGAACGATTGTGACACGCCCCATCAATGAGACGTAATATCCGAACACGCCTATAAACAATTATTACCTTTAAAAAACCAACTAAAATAGTTTTGACATCTGTCAAAAATATTTGGGTTGGTAACCTTTACGAATGTTGATTTTTAGGTTATGAAATATATTTAGAGACATAACCTATACAGTAGGGCATCTCCGTCATGTTTAAATTTTTCAAGTTTATTCTCATTTTTAATATTTGTATACGCATTTTTACGCAAATATTTAAAAATTCACGTAAATAATTTTTCTATATTGTTGATTAATAAAAATAGACTGCTAATTACAGGTTCGGTTTCCAACCTACAAAAAGAGTCCTATTTTATTAGAACAAAGTATTTAGAACTTCATAAACATTAGACTGCACTAGATTTTAGTTGAAAGTTGAAACTTGTTGTGCCAAGACAGCACTGAATATAATCCGACCAAAACCTTTTCAGATCATCTGGAGCACTAAAGAAAGTTAATCCAAATCCGTTTAGTAGTTTCGCCGCTATCATGATCACATTCATGCACACATACACACACAGACACACACAGAGACAAAAACCACTTTTTTGTATTCCTGGGACCTCAATTTTCGATTTTGGACTAATTGTAGTAACCTCCCACAATTTTATTGTGGGGAGATTAAAAATGCTTCCTTACCAAATTGGGAGAAAATCGGTTAAGAGGTAGTTGAGATATTGCAAAAAAAAGAAAACAAAAATTACAATTTTGACACTGTATCTTTTTTCACGGGAACAATTTACCAAAGCATGTTTGGTTATATCTTCATATTTTGATCCAGAGAATCTACTATTGAACTATGGCCTATTATTAATAGTCCACCCTGTATAATACAGAGTTGGAAGAGTTATGTCACTAGTATAGAGGTTTCAGCTGCCTAAATAGGAATGACAATGAATTTAAATTTTTGCACAGGGTTTCGGTGTGATTTGTCCAGTTGAGCTTGGCGTCAAGATGGATTTTGAAGAATTTCATATTGGGTACTTGCCTTATTGAATTTCCATTGCCTGATCTAATGAGCTCACTTTGACTCTCAGTTTTGTCTCTTGGTAAAAAGTATATGAATTGAGTTTTGCTGTAGTTTAGTGATTGCTGATTTTTTGATGACCAGATATGCATGTTATTTGCTAGTTGTGCGTTTTCGATCTCAGTCATGAAATTGGAGTCATCGGCATACAAGACGGGTAGAGTCTTATCGTGGGATGAGATAAGTGGGAGGTTATTGTTCATTATTAGGAAGAGGGTAGGAGCCAGGAAACTTCCTTGTGGAACCCCCACGTTATTTCGTGGGTATTGTGATTGTGCTCCGTTGGGACATTTCACTATTTGGTGTCTATTAGTCCGGAAAGAATTTATCCATTTATTCCTCTTATTCCGGCATTTTTTAGTTTGTTAAATAGAAGTTCATGTTGTTCCGTATCAAACGTGCGGCTGAAGTCGAAGAATAGCGCTACTGTGTCCTTTCTGGTGTCTAACTCATCGATGATATATTTAACACTTTCATATAGGGTGCGTTCCGTATTTTTATTTTTTGTAAAGCCATGCTGGAAGGGGGATGGTATTTTTTTCAAGAAATTTCGTGTCGAACAAAAAAAATTTTTTTGAAGATTTTCGCAATTTGTTTTTGCACACTGTTATTTTTGGTTTTCTTAGGATCTCCCTGTTGTAGGGATGCATTTATTAGAAAGAGAAGAGGGGTTAATACATTTGGTAGACATTCTTTTACTAAGTCACCGGGGACGCCATCAGTGCCTTGAGATTTACCAGTTCGCTCTCAGTGACGGGGTTTAGAAACATGCTTGCGGCTATTCTATTGCCATGATATTCTACGTTGCCGATAGGGTTTTGGTCATTGGAATTAATAAAAAAGTCATTGAAGGTGTTGGAAACTAAAGTCTCTATATTGTTTTTGTTTGTTGTCAGTTTTCTTTGATGGATATGTATTAAAGGACATTACTTGATACGAGTGATCAGATACATGTGTGTCTTTCACTTCAGCGAGCGTATCTTTTATATTAGTGATAATGTTATCTATAAGAGTTGCAGAGTTTTTGCATATCCTCCTCGATGTGTGTATTACAGGTTCAATATTAAACCTAGCTAGATAATACACTTACACAACTATCTTTTGTAGTGGTAGGCCGAATCATATCAATATTAAAAACTCCACATACAACTGAATTGTTTTTATTATTTTTATGGTAACTTAGAAAGGAAATAAATAATAATAAATGATAATAAATAATAATAAATAATAATAAATAATAATAAATAATAATAAATAATAATAAATAATAATAAATAATAATAAATAATAATAAATAATAATAAATAATAATAAATAATAATAAATAATAATAAATAATAATAAATAATAATAAATAATAATAAATAATAATAAATAATAATAAATAATAATAAATAATAATAAATAATAACAAATAATAAGTAAAAGTGATCCCACTATTGTCCCTTGGGGTGGGCATTATAAATAAAAAGAAACTTGCATAAACTACGAAGTTTAATTTAAAACAAAAAGTTGAAGCAAATAACAAACACATTTATGCACGAATAAAAACAAATTTCTAATATCTCGATTCCTATACAAAAAATTATTAAGATATCCTATAACACCATTAGTTATTTTCATGTCCTAGCAGTTTCTTGAATCTATACAGTACCACACCCTGTATTTGTACGTATAGATACTAATCTAATTTCTGAAGTGTTCATTCCACGAACACTAAGTAAATACTCACTTGAAGTGGAATTTCAGCAGCGCGGATTAATTATATTCTCCTTATACTGAATCCTAGTTGATAGTTCAGCCAACAATGTATTTTACCGACTCTTGTTGGATGTAATTTCTTCGATACCAATTAAATTGTTTAACTTCCACTCTGATATTCTTGTTTTACAGCCATGTTTATACTACTTATAATCATTAGGAATTTAATTGCAACGAACGTGTATGAATATTTACCTTTTAAACTGGCATTGAATAAATTCTGGAGCAAACATCTAAAAGCCGACAACTGCATATTCATTAATTTTGAGATATTGACAAAAAAGTTATACAGATAAACCTGCCCAATATTTAAAAACGGTCATAATTGAAGTAAGCTATCTATCTCCCAAACAAGTAAATAAAAAGTTTAAATGAGCTGATTACGATATCTATACGTAATTTTTGGCGCTGAAACTGAATATGAGGTCAGAATTAGCCGATCAGTTAGGAATTTTGACATAACCTCAAAAAAACCCTAAAAAATACCCAAAAATCCAAAATAAATAAATTAAAAGCTTAAACCAAGAACTTTAAAACGAACATAACCTAAGGCAAGAGCATTACACCAAGAACTTTGAAGCAACAACTCTAAACCTAACAACCTAAGGCAAGAGCTTTAAATCAAGAACTTTAAATTAAGAATTCTTAACCCAACATAACCTGAGACAAGAACTTTAAACTAAAAACTTAAACCTATTATAAATTAAGACAAGACTGTTACGTTTCTAAGGCAAGAGAAGAAGGTTTAGAGTTCTTGGTTTAGAGTTCTTTGTGTAAAGTTCCTGTCTTAGATTATGTTACATTATTTAGAGTTCTTGGTGCAAAGTTCTTGCCTTAAGTTTTGTTAGATTTAAAGTTCTTGGCTTAAAGTTATTTGTGTAAAATTCTTGCCTTGTTTTGAGTAAATTCGATGTTCCGAAATATCGAAAAAAAAAATCAACGATAAAATAAAAAAATATTTATCTAAAATGTTATAGTATGGAAATAGTGGATAAAGATTCTCCATGGTACCTTGCATCATATGTTTTAAGATGTTGGACAAATGTAAAGAACGTTAAAAAGTAAAATATAAAAATTCAACAATATGGAAGGAGCCTGGAATTTGTGAAGAGTGTTATTTTTTAGCAATACAAATGTTTCCGGAATTAATGTAAAAAAGGGTTAATGGAAACTGATTGTTCCGAAAGTCAAGAAGATAACAGTGAATATGAAGATAGTGAATGTGAGTGTTCGATAAGAACTGAAACTAATGGTAGGGAAGAATGTTTAGCGGCGATTATAGAAAAAGACAATTTAGTATCAAGTGATGTTCGTTCTAGCTCATACAAAAGAAAAAGACTTTAGAAAATATTTTACACAAGGAAAAGAACACTTGCTTATATTGTCATAATGAAGAAGGGTTGATGAATATACTTAAACCTACCACATACAGATTTTAGATAAATATCTTCTATTTTATCGCTGATTTTTTTTTAGACTTTTTGGAACCTCGAAGTTAGTACAAACAAAACAGAGGGAATTCGCATTATTTACACGGTTGTGCAAATTTCTCGTACTCAGAGGAAGCCAAGTTTCCCACTTCACTAGAGCTGCGGTTGCATGATGACGACGTCCGCGGTCCCGCTTTCCCAAACTGACCGGCCGCCGATACTGGGATTTCCCTCCCCTGGATCGTAAACTCTTTCTCTACTTTTGCCATGACGGGATTTTTCTTACCTAGGAACTTAGCTGATATAAATCGTTGCCCGCCGTCACCACGTGGAGGTGTCCTAGTCGCAATAGAAAAAGAAATAAATGGCATATGACAGTCAAACAGAATAGAGAAAACTATACAATTCTAAACAGCTCTAAGAAAAAAAAGTAAAAAATCATCAAGGGTAAATGTTAAGACCAAACGATAATCCTCTCTCAACAGAGCAAATTTTTTCCTAAAAATGTCACTGTTCAGTAATATTTTCCTTTAGATACTTGAAAATTAAAAGTTCTCCGCTTACAAGAGGATATATGTTGAAATGATATTTCTCTATAAAGTTTGCAGATTGCGCTTTAATTCTGACTACGGTATGGTGTTCAGCTCGTGAAAATGCGTCGGAAATTATATGTTCAGATATTGTGTTCAGCAAAGTCAATTTCGGGCTATGAATCAGCTATTTTTAGGTACGTTTTCATCCTAAATATGGATTTTACAAGATATTCGATCGTCGCGCATAAATTCTGACCTTGAATTTGGTTTCAGTGCTCCAGATTACGTATAGATATAGTGATCAGTTCATGTAAGCGTTTTATTTACTTGTTTGGGATTTTTCGAGCGTTTTTTAGGTTATGTCAAAATTCCTAACCGATCTGCCAATTCTGACCACAGATTCGGTCTCAGCGCACCAAAATATGTATGGAAATGGTGGTCAGCTCAGTTACGCTTTTTATTTACTTGTTTGAGATTTTTCGGGCAGTCTTAGGGTGTTTTTTGTGGTTAGGAAAAATGCAAGAGCCAATCCGGCAAAAGGGACATCAGATTCGTGTTCAGCAGGTCGAAATGCATGGGAATACATAGGTCTGCCTTCTAGCACTCGACATTTTTTTTGTGCCTGTGTAATTTTATCTCGTCCTTATTATGATGTAAACTTTATATATCCTGAACTCCTAGTTAGAGCATAGGACCTCAGTAAAGACTCTCCATCATGTCCTGTTTTCAGTCATGGCTTTTACTTGTCTCCTATGTTTCCCCATTGAATTGGCTTCATTGTTTCCTGCGTCAGGTGTTAGCTGGTCTGCCAGGTCTGCGATATATTTGAGGATTCCAGTCTAAAGCCTGTCTTGCGATATTTTCGTGGTTTCGTTGCAAGATACATCCTATCCACTTCCATTACCTCAACTTCAGTTAAGTATAGATTGGCCGTTAGTCGGCCAAGCTCCAGAGGTCTTGGTTTGATATTGTATCTGGCCAGAAGATGCGTGATATTATTCTAAGGCATTTATCATCCAGATCTGGCAACCATAAAGCAGTACATTTTTGTTCTGGTTGAGTATGCTCTGGATCTCCAAACTGGGTGCAGCATGCCAAAGGTCTTTTTGGTCTATTTAATACGATTTTCGATATCCATATGCGCCAGGTGTTAGCTGATCTGCCAGGTCTGCGGGGTCCTTGAAGTCTCTCTTGCGGTATTTTCGTGGTTTCATCGCAAGATACGTCCTATTCATTTCCATTTCCTCAACTTCAGTTCAGTACAGATTGGTCGTTGGTCGGCCGAGCATCAGAGGTCTTGATTTGATATTGTATCTGACCAGAAGATGCGTGATATTATTCTAAGGCATTTATCATCCAAGTCTGGCAACTATAAAGCAGAACATTTTTGTTCTGGTTGAGTATGCTCTGGATCTCCAAATTGTGTGCAGCATGCCAAAGGTCTTTTTTGGCTTATTTAATACGATTTTCGTTATCCATATGCGCCAGGTGTTAGCTGGTTTGCCAGATCTGCGGAATCCTTGAGGATTCCAGTCTAAAGTCTGTCTTGCGGTATTTTCGTGGTTTCGTCGCAAGATACGACCTATCCATTTGAAACTTCAGTTTAGTATAGATTGGTCGTTGGTCGGCCAAGCTCCAGAGGTCTTGCTCTGATATTGTATCTAGCCAGAAGATGCGTGATATTATTCTAAGGCATTTATCATCCAGGTCTGGCAACCAAAGCAGTACATTTTTGTTCTAGTTGAGGATGCACTGGATCTCCAAACTGGGTGCAGCATGCCAAAGGTCTTCTTGGCCTATTTAATACGAATTCGATATCCATATTCGTTCCTCCTGATGTTGTTATAATGCTACCCAGATAATTCAATTGTTGGACCTCCTCGACAGGGGTTTCTGGATGCTGAACGTTCTGATGTTGGGTGTCATGATTCTCGTTGATTTTGTTTTCTTAACATTAATATACAGTCCCACTTTTTCTGCTTCGTTAATTAGTAGCTCAAGTTGTTCCATGTCCTTATACGTACGTGCTGCAAGACAAAAATCGTCTGCGTATTCAACGTAAGCTTAAAAATGAAAAAATTACTCAATAAAGAAAACAATGTTTATTACTAGTACAAATTCAATGCAGCGAAACAAAAACAGATATCTAAAAAATTGTTAACGATATCTTTTTCTACTCTGTTAAAACTTTATTCTGCATCCCTGTAAAATGAAGTAAAAGTTTTGAAATGTGCATATTTTTATCACTGTATCATTATCGGTATTTACATGAAGTTATCACTTTTGGATAACATTTTCAAAGATATTTATCGTTTTTTTTTTTAATCTGATGTATAATATTAAAAGAGCGTTCAATGCGTCGATAGTATAGGGAAGTCGAATTTCATGAATTTGTTTTTAACGGTTTATTTATTAATCTAATACATATATAAAAATCTCGTGTCACAATGTTTGTTATCGAACTCCTCCGAAACGGCTTGACCTATTTTTATGAAATTTTTGGTGTATATTTGATAGGTCTGAGAATAGGTCGTAGGCTATTTTTTATACCCCCAGGTGATAAGGGTGGCCCTATCCAGAAATTTTATTTTTATTTTCTGGACGAAAATTTATAATTTATATGGCAAAACAACGTTTGCTGGGTCAGCTAGTAACTGTATAAATTTTGATGTATCCGTGTACACATAAATAATATAATATACTTCTTTATAATGACACAAAAACGAAGTTGAAAAATTTTTGTCCAAGTAAATATCCAGTTTTCCTTACACACCCTGATCCCGTAATGGCACATGTCACATCTTTCTTCACTTTCATCACTGCTTTCTTCAGAATCTTGTCAATTTATACCGCGAATAATTTCCTACAAAATCTTAGAATACATTGTCTTTTGGTCTTGGAGTTATACGCGCTATACCATTTTTGACTGCATTTTGCGCTATAGAGAACAGAAATAATTTTCAATTACGTAGTGCATCTTCGGTAATATTATCCAACTGAAAGTAGTGAGAAAAAGTTAGAACACATACTTTTTTGCAGACACGTATGCTGCTCAGAAACGTCATTATGCGTGATAATTCCGGAATGACCTAAAAAAAATTAAATTACAAATTGATTGGCAGGTTCTGGCGGTCACTTTCTTTAGTTTACTTAACTGGCTAACAAATATTCATGAGCAATTCCAGTGAGGAGTTATGAGGAGTATTTTTTTAAAAGCCTATTCAAAATTATCGAATCTTATCATTCCAGTAGAGGAACGTTTGAATAACTAGTGCAGTTTTAAAAATTAATAAAATTTCTGAAAATTCAAAATTTCACTTACCCTTAACAATTTCCATTTAAAATGAAATTCTTAAAAATTGTTATTTAGTGAATACGAATAACACGTTTTACTCATCGATTTCGCACGAGTTCTGAGAGTCAGTCGGAAACAATGAGGTACTGGTGTGTATTAACATACGCAATAGGAATTAGGTATTTCAACTTTACACACTTGTTTCCGTTCCATCAGCTATCTCCAAACACACCTATTAGGTGTACAGATTCCAATAAATAAGTCGATTTCTTTACTTTTGTCCACTAGACGAAACACTGAGGAGTGTTACCAAAATTAATATGAATCTGTGCTAACTCAAAAAAATTAAAATGGGGATTTATCTGCTTTTGCATGTTTGGTCCAGGATTAGGTAATTTACATTTATTCACACTTTACCCAAGTAGCACAAGTAGTTGTATTTTGGCCATCATCATGTTACAGTAGCTATAAATGATGGCTATTTGGTTATAGTGGCGATTATTAAAACTGGAGCCAAATGACCATAACTCATAACGCATGCGCAACTCATTTGGCTCTCTTTTTGAGTTGTGTGGCTGCATTATTACCTACTAGTTATGAAATAGCTCTTATGACGAAAGGGGCGATACATCTACTTCACCCTGACTAAATCATGACTTTTAGGCTTAAAATAAAACAAGAGCACTATTATGGTCATCTTTTGGCTTTAAGCAGGTGTTGTTAGATAAAATGGACGGTCCATCATACTTATAGTTTGTTCATCTTTAAAATTATATGAACATCATAATTGTATATATGGTCAATCAAGAGGGTTAAATTTTATCAACGCACGAAACTTTTTTGTAAACATATAAAATACTCATAAAAACAAAGGGGCCTCATATTGACTAAACTATTACCAGAAAATTGGTTGAAGTGGTTAGCGAGTTTTTGCTAAACTATGAAAGATATAACCTCGCTTTTTACGTTTCTTTAGACTGCCTTTGTGTGGAACGGGTTACTTTGTATTTTGACCTATGTTTCTCCAACGTTTTTACATTTCCTTTCTCCAACCAAATTAAAATTTGTTACTAAAGTTTCCGAAAATGTATTGCGTGGACGAAACCATCGAGGAGCAAATTTGCCTTAGTGCCATTTTTTCAAGTTGGGTAGGTAGTAAATAGCCAACTGTACTGGTCAAATACAAAAGCATACATACATTTTTGACTAATCCGCAATCAAAACCAGACACAAAATACTCCCACCAACCGTGTACAATAAAAAGAAATAATAGTAAAATGTTAATGAGGGCTAGGGCCATAGAAAATGGAATGTCAGTAGGTATTCTTAGTCACTGATGCAGCAGATAGGTTGACACTTTAATAATCTAAATATTTATACCTATTAATGCATTAATTCGTCCATTACTTGCTCGATTTTAACGATCTTAAATTAAAGATAGAAGGCAGTTTTAAAAATTAGATCTATCCAGATCTATACAAAATTAAACAACACTTACATGAATACCTGGATATAGTCGCTAGGATCCGAATATTCAAATAATCGAATAATAAACAAGAAAAGTATAACTGAAATTCTAGGCACATCATTTGTTTGATCCATTCTGTATTTATAGGGATTCATTTATGCATTTCAGATCGTTACTGGACGTAGGATGGACACCTCAGGTTCTCAAATATGACCAGGAATTCATTTATGCAATTCAGGTCATTATTGAACGTAGGATGACACCTCAGGTTCTCAAACATGACCGTCGTTAATTTGATAATTCAACACGTGCAACTCTGCTGGTTTGTTTGTCCCTTAACCAGTGTGTCCCAACTAAGTTCGACATTCATGGAATGGACGATACCTTTTAAACTTCTCTTTGAACACTTTGGGGTTTATCTTTGCTTTTATGCCAAAATCTGTTACCAAACTGATAACAATATTGAAAACTTAATAATTTTATCCTCTAACAATATATAAAAACCAGTATTGGAATGTAATGTCATTAATAAATAAGACTAATCTCCTCAAAACAGTAAGTTAATGTATATTGGAGTCACGATAGGTTTATACTTCGGAAAACGGTTAACCAAGACTGATTTTAAACCTTTTTTAATGAATTCTAAATGACATTTATAAAAATGTTTATCCATTAAAAAGGGCGCTTTTACCTTATTAATTATTTAAACAAATTATTGTTAATAAAATTAGAAAAATGTGAAAAAAAACAGTGTTTTGAAAACTACGAATTCTATCAAAAAGAAATAAAACATATAACTTGAGACTATGGAATTACCTTGAATTTGAATGCCGTCCAATTTGGTCAAAAATTGACAGATTTTTCAAGGTTTAGTGTGTTTTTCACTCCTCTCCAAAAAACAAATTTCAACGTGCACCTTTTAGTACAGTGCCTAGAGGTTAAAAATATGTAAAATTTCGTAATATTTTCATATGTAATAATAATTTTTCTTTATGGGTTATTATTGTAGTAAAGGGTATCGACTTCAGTATCTATATGGTACGGATACTTGCTCTTACCCTCAAGGAGAGTAAAAACCACCATCAATTTTTAAATTTTGAATAGTTGAAATAGTATTAATAATTTATTTTTGAAACGTAGGATATTTATGTTTTTGGGACCGCCGATTACGAATTTGAAGTCAAAATTAAAAAATTCAAAATGACGGCTCCAATATGGTGGATGGAATTTTTTTCTAAAATAAATGTTTTGAACGGACAAAAAAAATTGAGCATCTAGGTGATGATATACATTGACGAAAAACAGTATTTTTGAAAAAGATATTAATTACTGAGCAATTACAGTAATATAGTGGTGCACTTTTGTTAAGAAAAGTGTGAAAACGCACATTTTATCGGCCATAACTTCTTTATTTTTTGTGATGTAGAAAAAAATTAAAAATCGTTTTAAAAATTGATTAATTACCTTTAATTTTGTTCCTTAGAGTTTTTGATGGAAGTGTCACAGTTTCTAAGATATTCAACATTTTAAACTTAATACTTCATCTTAAAAATGGTCGAATGCCATCTAATAAAAAAACTATCAACCCTACACAATAATATAAACAAAACAAATTCATTCTCAGTTTATAAGCTTCATTTTTGATGTCCGTCATATTTTCTCTAAAACTAATATTTATTGAGATATTTTCAGAGAAGCAAGAGTGTTACGTTTCTTCTAAGATCCCTTTACAGTTTAAAATACATTTTTCTTGATGATTTTGTTTCCAGCAGTTGCTTTTGAAAAATTTATATCAAGAATGACTAGTGTTGTCTGACTACTTTAATAACAAAATATAGTAAAACTTAAAATTTATTTTACATAAAAATTAATTGGTTGGATAACTACTTACTACGAAATAAATGGAAGCAATTTGCAAATATAACACTTTCCAATAAAGAATTTATTTCATTTAACTATTAAATATTGAAAGTTTATACCAAGGCTAAAATTGTATCGTATATACACATATTGCATATCGAGTTTGAACCTAAATAGTAATAGTCAATTATTTATTTACATACGAAAAATTTTTTGTTGCTTACAGTTTTCTTTCAAAATCTTTCCATACAAATGTAGTTTAACAAACTGAAATTATTAGCTGTAACGTGATAACTACAAAATAATTTTATCAATTTCCGGAAGTACACTTTTTGGTAACAGAAGCAACGTACTTGGGAAAGTTGTGATAAAATTATGAGTTTTTTATCAATGCTCGACGAATGTTCTATTAGAAAATATTTTATAATTAAAGACCTAAGTGGATAAAGGTGTTATGTCGCATTTTTAAAAAAAATTACTTTATGCAATTTTTGAACACCTCTGATATAGATTTAACACCCAATAAATGGTGAATTCTAAATTTGTAATATTTTATAGAAACTTTTTAATTATAAAGGCGCCATGTCATACATACAACCAGTAATTTTAGTGGATGTACACAGTTTTGGACAGAAAAATCTAGTTTCATAACAGCTTGATATTGTACTTTAATATTAGTGTAAACAAAAGAACATAACCCAAAATTATCTATTTTATGAGGTATTATTCATTTGAATCGAAGACAAAATAAATAAGTTCCAACTCAAAACCGTTTTGTTTAATTTACTCAAAACTTTAAAAGTGTGACATAACACCTTTATCCACTTAGGTCTTCAATTCTAAATTATTTATTCAGTCATTTGTTGAAAATATAATTAATAAAAGAGCAATTTGCAAAATTAAATGTAGATGCAATTGACATAAACTATTTAAGCTATTAAACCGTAAAAATCTTATCTTATGACATAAGAGATAACTATCCTAAGATAGTTATCAACGTAATGTTATTTTGATTAGATATTTTCGTACACATGATTAGAAAAGCACAGGATTTAATAGAAACAAAAAATGTTCTTGAGGATTGATCCGGCAATTTCAAATGCAATTAGACAAGTGTTTGATGCATCACACAAGTGTTGTTGATTTGTGTGACAACAAGCAAGTATTTAAAATAGTATGTATTTTATTTGGCTGCATATATGTTTGTAATATTTTGAATATTCTGCTCCTGCATTATATTCACAGTGGTCTTCAAGCTGTAGAAAGTTTGACCAAAATGGATCCAATAACGGGTTTCACAGAATGTTTTTAGCATGTCTGTAGGGTAAAAAAACGTAAGCCGAAAAATCCTAACTGATCCCCTTCACGAGATATTCAATACCAACGACGGGGGGGGACATTGTGGCTACATGGTTCCATTTTATCTTCTTTTATTTATTTTTTTTTGTAGTATTTTTGTTGTATTTTACAATTTTGTAGTTTTTTTTAATGTATTTTATTATTTTGTAATTTTTTTATTTATTCTTTCTGTTCTATATTATTTGATAAAATACTATGAGCTTGGAATGTAAAATTTTAGAAAATCATATATGGATTTAAGTAATCTTGATGGATAAGATTCATCTTGAATTCTAGTACAGTAACTTGGTGATTTCACTTCGAACTAATTCTATAGTAGTTTTAAATTCAAATATTTATGGATAGCTCGATTCAAAATGGGTCAAATATGAAATAATAAAAAGGAATAAGGGTGTTTTCTGGTTGGGGGAGAGTTTCACCTCAACTCAGGAGTTACGAAAGAAAGTGACTATTGAAACGTATAGATCGTCAAATTCTACCCCCCCAAAAAAAACCCTATAATGTTATATTTGCTTTGATACCAGCCAAGTTACAGGGGGTTGAAAACGTTGATTTCAGTTAATGTTAGGAGCATTTGAAAGAAGCCCTTGAAAAGGTCAAGCTCTTCAAGCTTTTTAACATGTAGCTTGAACCAAATTAAAGCTTATAAAAATTTTCTTTTGGCAAATTTTGATATCTGCAAAATAAAAAATGACACAAATTTTTTTACACAAAAAAGTGTTTGTTTTCCGTTTCCAGTAGATTCCAAATTGAAGAAAAAATTTTCAAATCTTGTTTTTTGTTAATCCTAAATATTATGTATATCTATACGTTCAAATTTTTTTGACCATGATAGATGCATTATCTAAATGATTCTACACTTAATGTATTTCGAAAATTTAAAAAAAAAAATGATTTCTTTGGCAGAGAAGCACCTTAGCTGATTGTTAGTATTGAAAAACTGTCTGCCCTCAAACTTCATGTACTTCTTTCACACTTGAAAGAGAGTCTACAATTCGACAATGGTTAGGGTTTAGGATTTTGGTCTTTGCAGGCAGTTTTTCAATGTTGGGTACTGAAAAAGCAGTATTGAAAAACTGCCTGAAATCCTCAAGCTTCAGGAATTGCTTTCACATTTGAAAGTCTCTCGTTGAGAAAAAAATCATAAAATCAATCATTGTCTTAGACATACAATTCTGAATGTTTCGAAATGTTCGTCGATGTTTGTCTGTCTGCCAGTCTATCCGTCCGTCTCTTCGTCCGTGAGCACGATAACTTAAGAGAGAAAAGTCCAATTTCAATAAAACTTAGTCAGTAAGTTAGTGTTAGCTAAAGGAAGAACTCCTTTGATTTTGAAAAAAATCTATCAGTAAATATAAAGGTTATGATACATTTTAAGAAAAAAATGCACGAGAGGAGTGTTGTATCACCTTTGATAAGATTCTATGAACACAAAGATACCGCATAGTATACTAACCAACATTTCGAGAATCAAGATGATATCATCGAGAGATAATTAAAATTGCAAGTATAATAATTAAAACTAAAATCTTACCAAAGGTTACGACATCTTGACGTGTATTTTTACTTCAAATTTTTCATAACTTCTGTATTTACTGATTTTTTTAAAATCAATGAGGGTCTTCCTTCAGCTAGCACTAACTTACGACCAAATTTTATCGAAATCGGACTTTTTCACTTAAGTTATCGAGCTCATAAAAACGTGACGGACGGAAAGACGGGCAAACGGGCAGAGAGACAAACAGATGGATATACGACGGACGTTTCAAAATTGTTCAGAATTCTGTGGCTGACACAATATTATGAATTTTATTTTCTCTACGAGGCATATGTGCGGTTTTATAAATTTATCGATCAAATGTAATTGGAATACAATAATAGACACGGAAAAATGTATATAACATTTTTTTGTAGAAAATTTTATGGGCTTTATTTTTTATATGAAATAATTTCGATATCGCCCACAGTTAGCGAAATATAAGCAAAAAACCGCTGCCCAAGGAATCACTACTTCCACATCAGGATTTTCTATCCAAGTCACACAACGAAAAAATTTTGTATCTGGAAATATTTGCTTATGGAACTTTAATAATATAATATTTGAAATCCTCTATCCCAAAAACCCATAAAACGATACCCCACATCGGTAGTGGGGTGGGGGTGGTGACAGAGGGTGGGAGTGGGGGGTGGATAAAGTAAAAAAATATTTTGAGGTTTCTGGTTCTCGTACACACACTAAATCACATTTTTTTTTCATCCCGTTTAATAATGGGGTGGGGGTGGTAATGGGGGTGGCTAATGCCAAAATTTTTTTTGAGACCTTAGCTTCTCTTGTCTATACTAAATATCAATTTTATGAATTCTTACCTGCTTGATTTACCTATTTACTCCAAATTTACCCCAATTTACCCCCCAACCCTTCGACGGAACAAGATGAAAATATAATCTAGTTCTAGATCTCGTTAAAGTACATATGTGTACCAAATTTCAAATCAATATCTCAAACGGTTCCAGAGTAAACGTGCGCACAAAAAAAATTACAGACCGACAGACAGACCGACAGACAGACATAAATTTTTTTTTTCGCCCAAACTTGAAATCTCGACGTTTCATGACATTCTAAGCCCATTTGAACAATAAAAATTTTTTAAAATTTTTTTTGTCGTTACTATACTTCCACTGGATGTGGAAGTAAAACTGATACCGAGCACCATTTTTCCAAGATGGCGACTCAAGCGTAAAGGATTGAAACAGAATTTTTTCAAAGTTCAAAACATTATGAGTTCTCTCTCTCTCTCTAATTTTCCCTGAGTTTTGGCGTGGTGAAGTTTTGAATAGCCTTTCCTTTGGGAAGTGATCTAGCTTTCAACACTCGGTGCAGTCATTCTTATCAAGATCTATTATGCCAGAATCTGACTTTAAAGTGCACTTTTTTTAATACGAAAATTAGAAATGAAATATATTCACCCTTTGTTTACTAAAAATGAAAAAAGTAAAATTAGCAGAAATTACGAAATATTGTTATTTCTACTAAAAATTGTGGTTTTTTTTGAGCTTTCTGGGCGAACAATACGAAATTACGTTTTAATTTTTTTTCGTATTCCTCATTCCTCAAACTTCACATTAGGACCTATAGCGTTTCAATAGTAGTGAGTTTAGTAATTATAAAAGATTGACCGTTTAACACCGACAATAGAAGCCGGTCCATTTTATTTAGGGGTGATTCGCATAACTATATTACAAGTGTTAGAAATCTTAATGAAAATGTGTATGTTTCCATTTATTTCTTATTTAAATCATCCCAGGACACACTGTACATGAGAATAATGATGTTTTATGTTTTAAGTAATACGTTATATTTATTATTTAACAGGCTGTAGAAAAATGAAGCATGCCCCGCTCTCCCTTTAATTCCTTAGCAGAAAAGCTTTGGAGTTTTTTATTTGCACTATACATTTGTATAATAGTTTTCTTATGAAGTAGGTTTTATCTAGTTTTGAGTTAATAAAATTACTAACACAGCCATTATACAACTATCGACCCATTGTACCGGTAATTGGGAAAGTATTTGAAATAATCCTGAAAACTAATTTAGTTTCGTATACTGAAAATAAAGCACTTTTTAATGTCTCCCAATACAGTCTCAGGAAAAATAAATCTACAGTTAAGGCAGTAACTACTTTAATTCATGACGCAGTCGAGGGCCTTGATGAGGGTCTAAGCACATTTGTGACAATGCGCGATCTTACTAAGGCCTTCGACTGTGTCGTAATCGAAGTGTTGCTGCTAAAACTAGAGTATTATGATGTTAGAAGCAATATACTGCAATTGCTTTCCTCATACCTGTCTAACGGAAACAATATGTTGTCTGTAACAACAAGGAATCGGATATGTTTTCGGCCAGTAATGGTGTTCCCCAGGGCTCAGTGTTGGGTTTCATTCTATGCCTTTATTACATAAATGATTTGCCATCAGCACTAAATGGATATAACAAGTTCATCTTATTTGCAGATGACACGGCACTGTTAAATAGAGGTAAATCAAACATCTGTGAGGCTTTAAAAATGGTAAACTATGCTAACGTACATTCCCACCTAACATATGGGGTACATCTCTGGGGAAACTCAGTGAAAGCAGACAAATTATTTGTCTACCAGAAGACGGCTGTACGCATACTCTATGGAGTACCATATGATGCTCCATGTAGATTAATATTTAAAGAGTTAGGAATTCTTCCTCTACCTTGCATTTATAATTTTTTAAACTCTCAAACAAATACGGACAAATTTAAATAAATTTACAATACATGCTAACTTTCATACATATAATACGAGAACAGCGGAGAATTTAGTGCAGCCGTATTTTCGTACACGCACAACGAAGGTCAACAAACTAGACATAAACGTTTATAACAACTTTGTTAATCACAGTATTGAAGCAAGAAATTTAAACTATAATCAATTTGTCAATCGGGCTAAGAGCTTTTTGAAGCAGCAATGTTTTTACACTGTACAAGAATATATGGACTATTCTCAGCAGTGGAAATAGAATTGTAATCTGTATCTGTGACATCAAGTGTATATGTAGATAAGTGTCAATAAATAAATGGTAAATGGTAAATGGATAAATGGTAAATGGTCTATACATTCTAGAATACTGTCTCTAAGGTAAAATTTTTAGAGAACGGAAAATATTCATACAATGAAGATTTTATCGATTGTAATTATGCCTTTCAAAATATATCAATAAAATCTTAGGCTGATAAAATTAATAACCAATACTATCATTTAAATATTTTATATTGAAGAGAGAGGAGAGAGAAAATAATTAAATTGTGCTATTCACTTTGTGGTTTTAGTAAGAATTATAAAAGGAAAAAATAATCAATTGCAGTTAGTAAAAGTTAAAGGTATAAACAAATTTGTTACTTATTAATTTATTCTTAATATTCCTGGCGTATTATAATAAACAGGACTTATATCTTTGACACTAATTTTGATTGCAATTAATTATTTTACCTTACTATTATAAAATTGTTTCGGTTGATCAATCGCGATAAGTAAACTAAATTTTTAATAGTTTTGAAGGGTCGTGAGAGAATTAAATGTCTCCTTTCATGTACAGCTTATGAAAGTATATAAATCCGCTCCTACAACTTTCATTATAAACTTTTTTAGTGTTTCAAACAAAATTTGTTCCAGATCACTTTCTGTATTTTGGAGTGTCATTTATTTCAGCATTTGTCTCATCAAGCGACTAGTGACGTTATAGCTTTCTTACCGCATACCTGAATTTTTGACATTGGTTTTGAAATGTCCATGATTTCTACTATATAGGGAAATTTTCGAAAAAGCTAAAATTATTGTACACAGATGAAAAAAAAATTACACATAAAAACAAATGGAAACCAAATAAATAAATAGCCTGTCACAATCTGATGTAACAATCAGCGAAATTGCAGCAACGAAACTGTTTTAGACAGAATATCAAAGAATCGAAATTCTTGTAATGTAATATTTTTAATTAGGGATACCCAAGTTCGGAATTTCTCAGAAAGCGCATCGTTTTTATTTTAAAATTGTAGAAAATAGTTTGTACATCCCTGTTGATTATTATTTTCATGGACGAATCAACGTTCACAATAAAGAAAAATTCTAGTAGGTAAAATTTTCGGCGCTGTTCTCGCAAAAATTGCCAATGATTTGAAGAAGTCTACACAAAACAATATAAATATAAATAGGTTAAGTTTGATTAAGCACTATTGGTGAATATATTTTTGGACATTTTTTTATTAATGACAATCTTAATGCAAACAAATACTTGGATCTGTTATCTCTGTATTACCTCTCATGCAATCCTGAAATTGCATGAGAGTTAATACAACTCTTCTCAAGTTAGAACAATTCAGAACTACCCGATGTGAGAGTCTGGTTTTAATATGATGGCAGTCTTGCACAACCATGGGGTTTAATGAGATATTTCCTTATCGGTGGATATATAAAAGGGGAGATATATGTCATGCCGGTCACCTAACTTAAACCCACTACATTATTTTTGTGGGGTTACGTCAAAGATAAAGTCTTAGTCCACTCAAATTAGGAAAAAAAACGCCGTTTTAGAGAAAAATTCTGAACAGCAATTTCTCTGCATAAGAAGTAAGTATTCAAGTTTTAGAAAAAGGTTTTGCTTATGCGCAGAAAAAAAAGACATGATTTTTGAGATATATACATACATATACACGTTTTTTCGTCTTTTTTTTTCATTTGGACGTATATATCTCGAAAAGTACGCGTTTTTAAGGCTAAATGGCCATAAATAAACGCATTCAGAATACAATTTCCTACAACAGGTGCTATACATTTTTCTGATTATTCCTTTGGCTTTTCCGGAAAAGCGACTTGAAAAATATATATATTTGTCGTATAGAATTTTTACTATATGTATACTATACGTCATTAAGACATTTTTTGTGGCAATCATTTTGTGTGGATGCATATTTACATTTTAACCAAAAAGCAATGGGATAGTCGGAAAAATGTATAGGGCCCTTTTTGTAGGAAATCTCATTCTGAACCCGTTTACTTATATTGGTTTAGCCATAGAAATGCGTACTTTTCGAGATATTCGCATTCAAAATAAAAAAAAAAACACGAAAAAACACATACATATATTTTTCAAGTCGCTTTTCCGGAAAAGCCAATGGGATAATCAGAAAAATGTATAGCACCTTTTTTATAGGAAATTATATTCTGAACGTATTTACCTATGTTCATTTAGCTTTAAAAACGCGTACTTTTCGGGATACACACGTTCAAATGAAAAAAGAAAAACAAGAAAAAACGTATATATATGTATGTAGCTCAAAAATTATGTCTTTTTTTTTTCTGCGCATAAGCAAAACCTTATTCTAAAAGTTGAATACTTGCTTTCTATGTAGAGAAACTGCTGTTTAGAATTTCTCTCTGTTTTTTTCCTAATTTGAGTGGACTATCTATGGAGACAGATTTTAAAAGTCTTATTAGAGAAATGTATTGGGTGATTTGTTACAAATTATTTTTAATAATAGTAATAACTTTTTATGTTGGTTGTATTCTAAAAATCGCTTGCTTTCCAAAGTAGCTGTCAAAAATACGAGTATCTATTTTAAAACAGATATAACGCAACCAGTCACCTAACCAAACATATTTGAAAATTAGTCATACGTCAGAATACGACAAATGATTAGGTAAACAATTTTTTTCTGAAATCGATCGGCAATGTCTACATTTTCGGCGTGATTTCAGATCGAACAATTCACAATTCCAGTATTTTAGTCCGCTGCTAAGAAACTATTAGAACACAGACCGGAAAAGATCTGTTGCCAAGCAACGATCAACATTCCCGTACCCTTTTTTATGTATATTTTAGACAGTAAATAAACACACGCAGACAAACCAACTCACATTAAAATTGCATTTATTAGTAAGCAGTTAGATTGTAATGAAGACATTTTATGCATTAATACTTAATTTATGATAATGTTGATTGTGATTTTAGAAAAAATAGTATGTGTACTTCGGTGTGAAAGTACATTCCCGGACTTCGATGCTTGTTGGCCTCGGCTAGCGTCTCGGCCAACAATTTACATCGTTGTCCGGGAATGTATTGCTTTCACACCTAAATACACAATATACTATTATTTGAAGCAGTTTTGAAAAAATAAAGGATTACTTTTGTAGGATGAGGTTTTCATAGTTTTGTTACATATTTTATATGAATAAATAGACTTGTTTATTTATGAACGTGATCGAGACACCAAATATCAATTCAGTAATTTTATTATCTTTTTACAGAAATGGTTAAATTCGAATTAGTTCTCTTTTGCTGTATAGCGGTAGCATCAGTTATTGCTGCTCCTGCTAGTAATGAACAATTGGATAAGGTAAGTGAAAACAAGTAAATAATACTTTCAATATCGTCAACTGAAGAGAGTGTTCTGTAAAGTTTCAACCACAATCTAATTGAAAACACTGTGGTTATGTAGGCTAAATAACAATTTCATTATCTGCGTGAGAATTTGCCACAGATTTTTCTTTTTTTAGTTATGTTATAGGTAAATAATAAATTTTTTTGAGTAAATGTATATCTGGCCCTAATCAGCAAATAAAGTAGTTCTAAGAATTTGGTGGCTTCAAAAACTATAATATTTATAAAAAAAATACAAATTATTGTAATCAATGAAATTTGAAAGTTTTAAAGATAAAATTGGTAAAACGTGAAAAAAATTAATTAAACAAAATATTTGATTCTTCTTATGATCAGATGTACCTGTTTATATTATAAATATGTTTACATTAAAATCATCTTCTTCATCGTCTTCATTAGCTACGGCAGTAGGTTCATGTTCACAGTTAGTACACGTCTTCCTGCTACACCCTCTAATTTAACATAAAACTATGTCTTAAAATTTGACCACTTTAGCTCATCTGTCATCAATATTGCCTCCACCAATCCAAATGGCAAATGAATGTCGTCCTTCTTATGGTTCTTTTAAACAGTGTTCAAAATTTTGTGAGATAATTATACTATTTTTAGTTAGACCAAAATTGACTAGTATTGCACCTATATTGAATTCATCAAGGCGTATAGCATTTTCAATTTTCGATTCATATTTCTTCATCCGGCAAGTACAAGATGAAATTTATTTTGTTATTTATTTATTTGCCTGATTCTGAGGTGGACGAATTAAGCCTTTGTTTTGATAACACTAGGCTGGAATCTCTTTGGAGAAAATACTTTCCAAGTGTTTCTCGTACGTGTTCCACGAGGAAGTTCGTTCAGTGTTGCATTGGATAATGTAAGGCACAACGCTATATGAGGCAATAACAGAGAACAGAACAGAACAAAAGTAATACTCAGAGCTGAAGTCAGATTCCAGTTTAGAAATGTCCACGGATGCTATGGTCCCAAAGCATAATTTCAACAAACATTTTCAAATCAAAATACCAGACAGAAAGGACTGGAAAAACGATCCTCCACTATCGGCACAAATAATATGGTGTACGGACGGTTCCAAGACAGAGCAGGGAGTTGGAGCTGGGATTTACGAGATAAGATCGAGATCAAAAGTCCTGATAGGTCTAGGAATATACACCACAGTATCTAAATTTGAGTGGCTGCTTTACAGTGGTGTGCAAAGGAAACAATGAGGCAAGGAACTATTAACCAGTGGATTACCATTTTCTTCGATATCCAAGCAGCTCTAAAGGCAATCAATTCCATGCAGATCTATTCAAGACCAGTATGGGATTGCATAAACTAGGGGCAAGCTATGCATATGAGCATCCTTTAATAAATGGGTACAAAATAAATCTCTAGAATAGTGGAAGAGTTTCCCGTGACAGAGACAGGCCAAAGAGTTCATTAAAGAACGATTGGCAACATTTACTGATCTACTACGCCAAAACAGAAAGGTCGTTAGGATAATGGTGGGTTTTCTAACTGGACACTGTAGGCTAAATAGATATATAAGTCTAATGGGCCTGGTACATGATGAATTTTGAAGATTCTGCCAAAAGAAAAAGGGTTTCCAAACATGCACTATGTCACTGTGAAGGCCTAGCTAGACAGAAATTCCAATTACTTGGCCAGAGAATACCATAAAGGCTGAGGAGTCTGATATAAAAACAAACTGGATAAGGAGATCTAAACAAAACTAGTACAAGCGCCACAATTGATTCACGGGGGTCTCGATGGTCAAGGCAATCATCCAGATCATCTTTTCTAATCTAATGCTCCAATATAACCTCTATCCACGGTAAGGCCATCATTTTCCTTTAACGTGTGGTGCTATACTCTTGGTAGAAAGAGAAATTAAGTCTTCTTACGACTTCGTTCACTTTTCATTCCAAGACTCTCTTCACACTTAAGAGTATTGTTATATTTCTACAGCGTGATTTACTACGATATGCGAAAAATTTATCAGTAAGTTTTCCCCACCGGAATGAGTTAAAAAAATGAAAAATTAAAAAAATATGACCAAGAAAATTACCTTATTTTTTTGCAGAATTGCGCTGCCAATGACGTAACGTGGTACAACCATATCACTTCCCCTCCCCCTTTATCCCCCCTTTATCAGACTTGGAATTGACACTATTAACAGCAAAGCTGGACAGTAGAAGTGACTTTTTGGTATTAATCAAATCATTGACCCTATGCTAGTGAACAACAAGTAGATATAAGAGATATTTACTTAAACCCGTCGATAACACAAAAGCACCAAACTCCTGAGGTACTTTGTAGCTGCCGGTGTCCTGATTGTTCGACTCAAAGCAGAAAAACGCGGCATTTTGACCACAGGCGCCAGCTTTCCCACATAGAAGATCAGTACACAATTTTATTGTCCGCATGTCATGGTAAATCACCCTGTATAGGCCTACCTCATTCAGTCGACTTAAAACAGATAGATCGACGGTGAACAACGATCTGGCTAGCAACAGAGTGCAGTTTCTTGTAGAACCCATTCCTGCACCACTGATTAATAACACAGACACACAGTGGTATGTTTCTTTGACTCCAGGTAACAGCTATGTATTTCGACGTGCTGAATACGAATCAGGTGGTCGTTTAGCTTCATCACCCATCATTTATTTTTTTAATTTAAAAAAAATTAGGTTTTTTATGAGGTTCTTTAGGTTTTTCGCGATTTACTAACTTTTCTTTGTGTGCCTATGTAATCTAATTTTGACTTCAGCCTCTCTCTTCTTGATCGTTCTATTACAGATTCAGTATCATTTTATCTATTCATTTTGTTTCTCAATCGTGAAGTTACGACAAAATAAGAAGCAACACTGAAGCGTTCATCCATATCAGTTTGCAATGACCCTATAAGCAGCAAGCCAATGCAATGGTTTAATTTGCGTCATCTTCAATTTATAACAATTTTTAGTATCAAAAATTTAATTGTATTTCTATATAATCATTTAACCGTTAACGTTGAATAGCATTACTGCTACCAAGACTAATATATTTTAGTAATAGAAAAATATTTCGGGATATTTAACAAAATAGAACTTATTACACATCTATTAACAATGTTATTCTAACATTTTTCTAGCACATTCACATACATTAGCCTGTAAGAAACTACTTTGCACACTTATTATAGAGCTAATTGCACGCAGGTTTAACGAAATTTTTATGTGTATTGTGCACTAACTAGGGCTGTTATTAAACTCATGCTTAATAATTAATTTTTCGAGATGAATTGGATACCATTTCTTTCAGTACCTATTTTTGGCATTAAAATGTTAACTGATTTCTCATTCTCTGATATAAGTTGCTTAGTTATTCTAAATAATACATCTAGATGATAGTACGTTGGAATTTATTATAATATAATTAAATTGTATGAATTAGATTAGAATTACTACACTTATTTACATTCTAGTCGTACAAGGTTAAAATGTGTACGTTTTCTAACGAGAGGGTGATTGATGAAAGATAACAAAGCTTTTGCTTACATTGTGCCTTTAATATTTTCTTCTATATTACCAAATAACAAAATTTATCTTTTTATATATTTACTTATCTATGCTTATTAGCTTAGTAAATTAGACATTTTTCTTTTTAGATGCAATTTTCCAAAAAAAAAAGCTAAATTGTTAAAAACATTACTTTACACTGGTATTAAACTGATTTTAGGTAGGATTTAATACAGGAGGTCCTTCATCAATCACCCGAGAACAGTTTAAAATTTATAGGAATGAAAGATATTATATTGACAAGGTACCTAGTTCGTTACATTTGTTTTATTTTATGGGAAATTTGGTAATTATTTATTATCCGATAAGAATCTCATCTACTCTGATATTATTGCATTTAAGTTTTTTTAAATATTATACAGCATGGCGCAAGACAACTCCCTGAATCTCTTATGGGACATTATGACAGAAAATGGACACCGCAAACATAATATAATGCAAAAGTAATTTCTTCTCGTAATAAATATTTTATTGCCTAATATGGTTTTTACCAAATATACACATTAAAGATATCGCGTACCATGATCTTAATTTTTCTGTTACAGTGGAGTGCATTTGAATTCGAGAATTATGCGACCCAAAATCTTATGGCAGAAAACTATTTTTAGGGACATAAACATGTAAAAAAGTTGCCCAAAATTGGCTGTTAGCTAAACCTCTTGGAGGGTATTTATAAAACCATAAACCATAAAACCTAAGCGATACGACAAACCGTGTAGAGTGAAATAGAAGAGAGCAAGTTGCTTTTATTTCACTTCTTCGCGCCTTTTTTCCCCACCGATATGGGAAAATTGTGGTGAAATATTAACGACAAATCATATCATAGAAATATGTCCGGTCTGTGAGGTAGTACGGCAATGTTGGAATATCCCAAATCAAGAAAATGCCTTGGCAAATACAGCAGAAGCTGTTAACGCAACAATTAATTCTCATAAAGGATTCTGGTCTCTTTGAAAAGATATAAGTGTGTTTAATTATATACCTTAAAATATACGCAGTATTTGAAAATAATTATTAGCATTCGTATAAACGGCTGAATAACCTTAGATGGATCATTTTAGTTCTTAGTACAATCTTCTAAAATAAAGTTAGTGACTAAGGAATCACTACTTTCACATCTATATTTCTGTCCAAATCTTTCACAGCGGAAAAAAACTTGATACCATATTTGCACTTCACTATGTGGAACTAATTGTTCATAGAAGTTCAATAAAAAAAATATTTGAAATCGTCTACTTCGAAAACCCATAACCCGAAATGCCACGAAGGTGATAGTGGGAGGTATGTGGAGGTGGTTGATGCCAAAATATTACTGAGACCTTGGCTTCTCGGGCTTACATTAAATCCCAATTTTATGGACTCTTACATGCTTTACCCATTTACCTTCTAACCCTTCAACCATTCCAGAGTAATAGTGTACACAAGAAATGTTACAGACAGACATACCGACAGAACGACAGACAGATATTTTTTTGCTCAAACTTAAATCTTGACGTTTCATGACATTCCAAATCTATTTGAATAAAAAAAAATTGCCGTTACTCCACTACATGGGTATGGAAGTGAAATTAGCCATGTTATGACTGTCCCCTATTGAGATGCTTTAAATTTTTTTTAAATATATTGCGAGAACTGCTTGAGATAATTAAGTGAAATTTAGATTGTATTCGGATCATTTCAGCGGCAATACCCTCCTTGTATTCTATTAATTATTTAACAACCAGTGGTGTGCCAACGGACTTACAGGCCCCCATCCTAACAGAAATATCAGACGCCAATGGTGTTATCGAAATTAATACTCAGTTTTTAAAACCTACAGTTAATTTAGAAATAGAAAATATTGTTGCCGCTTAGAGTAGGCTTGATAAAAATGTTTGTCTGTGTCTATTATCTCTTTGGTACAAGAAAAGAAGAAGTACAAGCTGCGTCTTCTAAGTTTAACTCATGATAAATATACAGGATGTCCCAGATTTAAAGGGACATAGTCTAGTGGAAGGTAGAGCACATTTAGCTGAGTTCAAAAAACCTCCAAACTTACCCTCTAACGATAACCGTTTTTGAGATATGTGGTGTTTTGTGATTTTTGACCAATACTTCAATCCGCCATATTTCTGGAACGGCCGTACATATTTGGATATAATTTGGTGAGAACATAATACTCTATCAGTCCTATCAGAAACATAAATTACTTGGAAATATTTCCAGGACCGGGCTCAATTTCTTTAATGTTGCTTCCAGTGCCCGTTAACATCACCCTGTATGTCATTTTTTGGGAAATGTTAATAAGCGTTTGGAAGTCAATAGACCAGTGTGTAAAATAATGCTATAATATTTGAAAGCATGTTTACAGTTATTTTTTTTATAAATTTTCGAAAATAGTGAATGTTCGAATTTTAAATTATACAAATAATGAAGTCAACTAGCTGATGCCAATATATATTAATTTCACTTAAACGCGCTACAGAGAACTTGTTATCTTTTTCTAAGCTTTTTTGAGCCTAAATTTCCATTCAAAACAACACATTCCATTATGGCATGTCAATAATAATAAGACTTGTATTAACAAGCACAATTAAAATCAGTTACTAAAGTAAAATTCTTTGGAAAATAATATTAAAACATTAAGTAAAAAAGATTGACAATTTTATTTTGACAAAATAAAACCCACAAATAATTAACATTGAGTAACAATACTCACAACACTTAATTAAAAGAAACAAAATTATTAACAGAACGATACAATTAATTAAAATTGCAACATATTTTAAAAATGAACAGCATTAATACTGGTAACTGTTCCCGAGTGTGAAATTCTTCATTGTATACCTCTGACTTGAGGTGGCCCCATAAAAATAGCTCGAAGATGTAAAATCAGGAAACTTCGATGGCCATTTAACTAGACCTTCTCGACCAATTTAGAGAGTGTCATCGTGATTCTGGCCACCGAGGTATCTGGATCTTACACCTCTGGACTATTTTTTTATGGGGCCACTTCAAATCAGAGGTTTACAATGAAGAATTCCACACTCGGGAATAGTTATTATACATTTTTTTTAGCCTATGTGATTTTATTAGAAATAACCCGGAAATGATTATTAGGTCAGTGAAAACCTTACTAAAACTTTCTCAAAAATGTATTAAAGCTTGGGGTTCATTTTGAAAATATGTTGTAATTTTAATTAATTATATCGTTTTGTTTCTTTTATTTAAGTGTTGTGAGTTTTGTTACTTAATAAATTATTTGTTGATTTTATTTTGTCAGAATAAATACTTAATATTGTATTATTATTTTCTAACTTTACTTTACTTTACTTTAGAAACTGATGTTAATTTTGCCTGTTAAAACAAGTCTTATTATTAACATGCCATAATGAAATGTGTTATTTTGAATGGAAATTTAAACTCAAAAAAACTTAGAAACAGATAACAGTTCGTCTATAGCATATTTAAGTGAAATTAATAAAATGGTGAAGTTAGCTAGTTGACTTCATTATTTGTAAAATTTGAAATTTGATCAGTCAATATTTTCGAAAGTTTATGAAAAAATAACCGTAAACGTGCCGTGCCATCAAATATTACGGCATTATTTTATAAACTGGTCTACTGACTTCCAAACGCTTACTAACATTTCCCAAAGAATGATATACATGGTGATGTTAACGGGCACTAAGAGCAACATTTAAAAAGAGTCCGGTCCGGGAAATATTTCCAAGTAATTTATGCTTCTGATAGGACTAAATAGAGTATTATATTGTCACCAAATTTTATGCAAATATGTACTGCCGTTCCAGAAATATGGCGGATTAAACTATTGGTCAATAATGACAAAAAAACCCGTATCTCGATAACGGTTATCATTAGAGGGTAAGTTTGGGGGTGTTTTGAACTTAGCTCAGTATGGTCTGCCTTCCCCTAGACTATGTCCGTCTAAATCTGGGACACCCTGTATAACACATTCCGCACGGAGATATACCGAATAGACACAGACAAACACTTTTTATCAAACCTACTTTACAAGTCGGCAATCGATATACAGAATAAAATAAAAACAGGGTAGTTAAAAAAATGTTCACCCCCTATTTTCTATTGCATATTTTAAAAGTACATGGAACAGTGAGCCACTGTTGTTCGAAATGTTTTTCGGGGGGAAAGGACACCCCCATTATGTCCGTGGTACAACAGAACGTTGGGAGTGTGTGACTAGAGCCATTTTAAATGATTGAGAGGTTTCATTTCAACGCGTGTCGTTCTATTAGATTTAACAGCCACTTAACCCCATATTTAGGGATGAAATGTCATTTTGCGAAAAGTTGAGCCATGAAACATGTAGGTGCCTTTTTGAAATTATTTTTTTAGTGTGTCTGTGATCAAATATAAAAATATGTAATTGCAAACTTGTAGAGCAGTAAACTGTAGAGAATTTAGTGCTCTACAGAATTGATAATAACATTTTTGAGCGTACAATGAAAAGTTTAGGGGATACTCTGAAAATACTTTCTTTTTTAACTTTTGATGGGTTGTAGATCGTAAACTATTAGTCCTACAAAATGGCATATGTCACATAAACTGTAAAGAATTTTGTGCTCTATAAGATTGCTATTTGACATTTTAATGGACGACCAACACTTTACGAAATAATTCGCAAAAACTACTTTTTACAAAATTTGATACGTTTTAACTTGTAAACAGTTCTACAAAAATGAGCCTGTTAATAAATCTATAGAGAATTTAGTGCTAAACAAGAAAAGTCCTTACCAGTATGGCATCAACAGTTCGTAAGATATTTGCGTCTGAACTTTTCACAAAGATCGGGGCTAGCGCCAACCCCTGCCGACCTCACCCATTTGACAAAATATTCAGAATGAACACCCGAGTAACTTAAAGAAGAAAAATTGACTTACCCAAATTTTACAAAAAAAAAGTACCTATTGATTGTTAGGACAGGCGTCAGATAGATTAGATTAGATCGTTTCAGCTCACATTTATCGCAGTAACAATTATGGAAAATATTCAATTTCAATTGAGGTTTTTACTGTTCTACTCTTAGATTCGCTTTTATTTAACTTGATCTTTTTATATAATAACAGATCAAACTAATAGACACTTTTAAATACCAAATAATTCAGAATTACTCGCTTCAGAACACGCATAGAATAAGTCGGTCGTCAACCGCTATTTTCTAGTTTGATCTAAACCATATTATATAAAAATACCATATCCGTTTATTTGCTTGTATCTCTTATTGCAGAAACATAGATATTTTCCTCGTAAAACACGATTACATACAAGACTCCCAACATGCAGAAGTCGGTTAGTGTGTAATGTTAGGTATGGCTGTATATTTATGATAATTTGTAATTGTATATATTTGTACACAATTATAAATTAGCATAAATAATGATGCAAGCATACCTATCCCTGTATGCTTGTATGCCGTTGTTACTGATGTTAACAACGGTGTTTTGACCGATAAATTATCTCGCGCTAGAACAATTTTCAGCAGATGTATTATGTATGACATTAATTTATTTATCATATAGAACGCGCATCCACTTTGTATGATACTTCACAGAAAAATATGTTGCTTTTGCCACTTATTTCTTTTCTTTTTACTTCCACATCCAGTGGAAATATAGTAACGACAAAAAAAATTTTGAAAATTTTTATTGTTCAAATAGGCTTAGAATGTCATGAAACGTCGAGATTTTAAGTTTGAGCGAAAAAAAATTTATGTCTGTCTGTAACTTTTTTGTGCACACGATTACTCTGGAACCGTTTAAGATATTGACTTGAAATTTGGTACACGTATGTACTTTAATGGGATCTGGAACTAAATTGTATTTTCATCTTATACCATTGAAGGGTTGGGGGGTAAATTGGGGCAAATCGGGGGTAAATAGGTAAATCAAGCAGGTAAGAGTTCATAAAATTGGCATTTGGTATATACAAGAGAAGCTAAGGTCACAAAAAAATTTTTGGCCCATTACCACCCCCACCCCATTATTACAGGGGATGAAAAAAAAATATTTGATTTAATTAGTGAGTGTACAAGACTCAAAAACCTCGAAATATTTTTTTACTTCACCTATCCCCACTACCCCACTACCCCACTACCTATCCCCCCCTGTCACCACCTCCACCCCACTACCGATGTGGGATATCGTTTTATGGGTTTTTGGGGTAGACGATTTCAAATATTATATTATTAATTAAATAAATTCCATAAACAATTATTTCCACATACAAAATTTTTTCGTTGTGAGAGACTTGGATAGAAAATCTGGATGTGGAAGTAGTGATTTTTATTTATGTGACTACACTAACAATATTTAAATGATTACATTTCTGTAGCACGTAAAAAAGAAGTACTTAGTGATTGCGCAAATATAACAGGGCCAAATTAGATTAAAAATTCCCCAATCTGAATAAAAATTTCTACCCAGCAGAATGTTAGAATGAAGCATGTTTTCGATATTTTAAACAAAATGTCAAAAGACCTTATAGATACCACTGGAGCTTTAAATGTTACAAGAGGTCAAAGGTAAACAAAAACAGTTTTTTGCAAAAATCTCGGAATTTTATGACAAATACATTTATTAATATAATTGTAGTTTTGTTAAATGAAATTAAATGAGTAATAAAATGAAATGTTTTATTAATCGGAGGAGTAACTGTTTCGTAGGTATGACCGTATGAACTTGTAATATTAATGTATACATCGTACATGTCTATATACACGTTGTATGATGAATATAACAAAAAATATTAAAAACTGTTGATGTACGAGTTCATCAAAATTATTCTTGGACCCTCTGGTGTATATCTTAATATCTCGATAAGAAATCCTTTCAATAAAAAGCCCTTTGAGAATGGTGACTTGATGAAAACTTTCAATGAAATAACTTTCAAAATAATATACAATATAATGGCTTAAAATATATTCACTGTGGAATTTAAAATTTATCACGAACTTTAAAGTTTACAGTTTTCTTTGTAAAGTACCTACTATAAAATAATAAAGATGTCGTAGAAATGAATATTTAGAAATTGTTTTAATATGTTTATTTCATAACCTTAAACGCCAATGTGAAAGGCAAAAAACCGGTTTTTACTGGTGTTTTCTGAGATTAGACAAAAACCGAGCCAATCTGACAATACTAACTTCGGATTCGGATTCAGCGGGTCCAAATACATAAGGATACATTGATCTGATCCGCTGGACAGAGCACTTTTTTTTTATTTGGGGGTGTTTTTTGGGGCTGGGGATGAAAAATGAGGCAATCTGAAAATTCTAACTTCGGATTCAGATTCAGCGGGTCAAAATGAATAAGGATACACTGGTCTGGTCCACCGGACAGACTACTTTTTTTCTGTGGGGCTGTGTAATTAGAAATTCAATATCTCGCGAATGAGATCAGCTAGAATTTTCCGGTTTATATTTTTTTACCCTACAGATATGCTGGAAACATTCTGTAAAACCCGTTTTTGGATCCATTTCGGTCAAACTTTCTGCAGCTTGAAGACCACTGTGTAATATGAACAGCGAGCAAGTATAACGACACTTTGTTGGTGTTTAACAGTTTCCCAAACTGTCCTGAGCTAGCTCCTGCTAGCTCAGGACAGGTCTGTGGGTTATTATTTTTTTTTGTTGTGAAGTTAAATTTTTCTAAGTTGTGCTGGGCCTGAAGGACGCCAGCGTATTTTTAAATAAATAATCGTTACAAAGAGAGAGACAGAAAGATAACATATTCTTGAATATAATAACGAGTAAGAATAAAAATACATAATAAAAATTTGAATAATATATTACAAACAATGTGATGAGAATTTACAATTTCTGTACAAATTATTTAAAACTTAATGACTAGAAAGAGGTATAAATTTAAGTTAAATAAAGGTTAAAAAATTAACAAATTTGACTGTTTTTTACATTTTCTGCTTCTGACCAAAACGTTACGATAACAGTACAAGTTCTAGTTCTTACGTAACTTGAGAATGCAGCAGGACTATGGGGCTAGCGAAGTTTAGGTATACGAGGGACGTACAGTTTGAGCAGGGATCACACAATAAATCTCCTTTTAACTTGGAGTATGGGGCGAGCGTAGAGGTGACTTCAATGTGAATATCAGTCGATAATCCGTTGAAGCAACGTCGAGCGCGGTTAGTACTTGGATGGGTGACCCAACTATCTTGGGAAATACAGCGTTCTCGTCCCACCTTCTAGCGGCTTGTATATCAGTGTATACGCGGAAGCTACGTAATTTCAGACGAGGATTACGTAGTGGATATACCATCCTTCGGAGGGGATGTAAAGCAGGCGGTCCCTTGTCTATTAAATGTTAGGCAAGTAAAAGATCCCTACTCTTCTTAAGGGAAGAGGTTCGGCAAAATTTCCAGGTTGGGGGTAGCTCGTCTCCTGGCGGCGGTGATAGGCCCTGGTAGCGGAAATAGGCGGACGTCAAATAGTTAAAAAAAAAAAAACTTGGAGTATCAGCTCTGTCCACTCTCGACGATGACGCTTTCCAAGACCACCAAATTCCTTTCATAAGACTGATGAACTCGATTTGTACTGGTTACTCCTCTTCACTTGGTCCAGGTGTTTTACATAAAAATGGGAAAATATAAATAATTAAAACCAGTCGGGCAAGATAGAAAAAAAAAACGAAATTACGATAAACATGTCGATAATAGGTACTATGTAGTCCGATACAAAATTCAGATAAACTAATTAATTAACTATAAAAATTCTTACCACACTACTCTAAATAGAAATTGTAAGTTACGAGATAAAAAACAAAATAACAAGATATTAAGCTAATGAAAGATTATTTTAATGACCAAATCTATGATAAAAATTACTCTACAAAATGTTTAGATAATATTAACTTAAAACAAACCATATTTTTGGTATGATAAATTTTAATTAAAAAATTAATATTTTCGAAAATTTAAACATGAAATTTACACGAAAATCGATAAGAAAAAAATATCAATCAAAATTTAAAAAGAAAATCTGTACAAAATCTTAAATATTATGTAATTAGCATCATGAAGGAAGAAAAGGCAAAAACTACCATATAGCTTTTAAGCTAAAGGCCAAAAAAATTTACTCAATATAAAAAAAGGGTAATCTACTTTAAAAATATTGCCAAAAAGATAAGATATTTTTACGTTATTTTAGGGTAAAAAGATAGGCAAAAAGATAAAAATGTATGTGATTTTTGTAAGACAAAAACGTCGAAAAAGATAAGAAATTACTGGTGGTTTGTTCAAAAAAATGTACGTTATCTTCTCAGATTTTACTCCAAGAAATCAGACAAAGAAATTTATAACATGTGAAGTGATGGTTACTTGTGCATTTGTGTGACAATTAAATTACGAGATAAATATATTTTAAAAACTTTGTGTGGACAGATAGACACAGGTAATAATATTAGATAGTTAAAAGATATATTTTATTTACCACCAACTAACTGGAATAAGATAAAAAATCCGACACTTACATTAATGATCAATTTAGGTAAAAAAAGAAATAATAATAATAGCGATATAATTAATTCATTAATGAAAGTTACACGAAAGACAAGAAGAAAGGAAATTGTTGATTGGTTCAGAAACCCCAAATTCTAGGAAGCTCTGGACAAACGTTCGGTGAGTGCTTTATATCTCTACTAATTTAATCAAAAATAATAAAAGAAAAACACTCACCTTACGTCCTCCAGAGGTGTCCCAGCAGCAGAACTCCTGGACAAATTCGGCTTTGAACCTGGTTCCAGCCTAGGTACCATAAAACCAGAAAATTCCACCCTTGATTCCTGAACCAACATCATGTGCTTATGCACAGTATATGCTCTAGTGCTTCATACACCAGGAAGTAGTTCAACTAGAAAAATGCATCAAACAGCAGAAAAATGTCTTCGAACCACAAAAGAGAATATAATGACCTCCACGGGTCAATCTATAATTGTTTAACCCTTACATTACACAATTAAAGATAAAGATAATGCCAAGTGGGCCGATAATAATTATTTAATCATTGTTAAATAATCACACATAAAGAAAATGCCAAATGGGCTGATAATAATAATTAATTAACCGCTAAGTCAATTAACTATCGATACGATAATAGGTAAACAAAACACACGGTTTAATAAACTATTCAAAAAATATGTTCACCCACAAGCTTAAAATATATACTCAATTAAATTACCTAAATAAAATAATTGAAAAATAAAGCGATTAACTAGATAAAACAAGAAATAAATGCACAAGACCATACCTCGCCATGTTACCAAACCACAGGATCAGAGAGTCGACCGCTCGTGCGAGCGCTGAATCTAAGATGATTGATTTTCCCCTCGATTTTACCGTCAAACACGTAGTATCAAAATTCCTCATTATGGCGCTAGTTGTCTTAATTACACCCACCTACCAGATATAAAGTTAAAGGGGTCCGTACACTGTAGCGTATCACTTCACAGATCAAAATTCCACAAAACATTTAAAACTGATCGCAAAACAGCGAACAATTAATAAAACATAATGTATAAAGGGAGCTGCAACGGGATTTCGACAAAAATTCCGTTACATAAGAGCGTGAAGTAAAGTGGGAGAATTTTATCGTCTAATTTTAAAATTATGCTCACGATAATTTCATATCTATTTTCAGCAATTCGTTATTTGCTGCACTGTATTGGCACTACATACCATGAGACACTACTAAACAAACAAAACAAAGGACAAAACAATGTAAATTCATTATGGTACGGTACGTGTCAGTACGTACCTTGAAGTGCCACATCTTACCCCGTTGTAAGCGATCTTCGGCCTTTGCAATCATAACAGTTAGCCAAAAAAACTAAGGCAAGATAACAACAATTATTATTATTATTATTCTTTTTAAATATAGCACTTTCAGTGAAAACGTATCTCGGGATCATTTTAAGCGTATATTTATGATTTTTTTCTCATAATAAATAATTACCAAAAATTCAAACCTTTCTCCCCATACCTTATATTAAGTATAATGGGTAGATGTTCCCAAAATTAATAAACACATTATGAATTTTAGGCTACAGTAAATGATGTGGCGGTTAACACAGTATCAGAAGAAAAGAAAATAGAATCACTTGTTCAACCGGCGAATGCTTCTGCGTCAGTTGTAGAAATAACTGGAATAACGACAGGTGCTGATGCATCTTCGTCCTCTGCTCCTGCCATTGAAAACCCACCTTTCAAACCTCAGAGAGCTGGATCTATGTTTGCCAGATTTATAGACGACATATTCCAGGTAAAGTATAGTGCTATTAGTATTTTTAAGAGCAACAACCATTGAGAGGCTGACCACGGTGCAGTTGAATTGAATAACTAACATATTAGTGGATAAAAAGAACGTATATCGTCGTTTTCTGAAACTGAAAAACATTTTCCACTGAGTGAATTTAGTATTTCATTAGTTTTACTAGCTCATCTTATGTCATGGCTAGGCTCGCGTGGATTCTGCGCCTTTTCTGCAGCATCCTACTCATTATTAGACCATATTACACACCGTCATATTCCTACCTTCCCAACATCTTCCCGCATTCTTATATACCTTTTCTTTATTTTTTCCACCTTCACACCACCCAGTAAACATTTTGATGTAATTTGACATCGAGACTACCAAATTATGTATAATAAAAGTCGTAAAACTCGAATGAGTCAAACTTACCTCGGCTTGACTTAAGTGGAGAATAGATATCTTCTCAATTTTAGTTATATTAACAAGATAGGTAACATTACATATAAATCGTTCTTCTGGTCGCACAGTATAATAACTAATAACTATTTAAATAAATTTGATTTCAATTCCACGTCAATTTGCTATTGAGTTGTCTAGTTTAGGAAGAATCGGCGAACGTATGTGCAAATGGCAAAAAGCAAATTAATGGCTTCAAGCGGAAAAAAGAAGATAAATGTTTGTTTAATATTTTTCTCTATTAGTTGAAACATTGTTGTCAGTCACGTGCAAAACAAAAAAATACCCAATTCACAGTAAAGATACAAAATGAATGAATGTCGGTGACAAAAATAAATGTAATTTAGTTGTGAAGTATGTGCAGTACCAAGAAATACGGGTTCAAAGGAAAATTCAACTACAAAAAATAATTCGCCAAATAAAATGGCTGAAATTAAGTAGAGAGGCTAAGTAGAATTTTTTGATTATTTCCACAAAATCTACCAATAGGATATTCTACAATTAGGGGTATCTCTTTTCGATAAGATGATAAATATTATCTAATTATACTACCTACTTCTACTTTAATGGAAACTTACGCTTAAAGTATTTAATTTTTGGTAAATTTTTTGGAATTTCTTCCCTCGTTGCTTGGGTTAAAATTACTTGTGTATGAGGTGTTGTTAGCATTATTGGTATAAATTGAAATATAAATTAAGACCAACCGACAAATTTCTATCGAAACTGTATTTATCTAATCAATTTTACCAATAAATAAATTCGTCTTTTACCATGTCGAGTTATAGCTAATCTTGAGGACAATATCTGATAGCAGTGTTCCCAAATTCCCACTTTTTCTTCTTCTCACTGCTTTCCATGATTTTTTCTATCTTTTAAAACTTTACTGACATATTTGCAGAGTGAGTAAAATTTAAAAATTGCATCGACCCCATCACTAAGGGGCTAATTTTAGCACCACCCTACACAAAAAAATGTTTTGCTATTTTTCGAATTTTTAAATGAAACATGTCCTATACTTCTCTTATCGTTTCCAAAAATAGTTTCGAAGGAAAATATTACTAACAAAGATCCTATAATTAAGTTTTATCATATCTTCGATAGGTAGGTTCTGTTTCAGTATAAGCCCAATTCTACTTTACCAACATTATGTGCTTCATTTCAAATTATTCACGATATACCTTCTGAAGTGACTTTTATGCACGTTTCCTTGGACCACTATGGACTATATCTAACAAATTTCTCAAAACTGGTATACATTGAAACTGAGTGACACTTCACTAACAAATAACTCAACTCAGATCAGAGAATATGATGCTCCTTTTTGAATAAGACGCAGCTTGCCATATCGGGTACTACCCGTTTTTTCAAGCAACCCCTGTAAGCTCACTTCCTCCCCTCCCCTTTGCCTCACCTCTATCACCGATAATGACTTTATTTATTTCTTTGCTTCGTTATCTTTCTGTACCTTTGTTATTATTCCAAATTATCTCTTCCTAATCATCAGATTGATTAAATCATGACCTTTCAAAAATCACACAATTTTGAAATTACAAATGAAGCGATTTAATATTCGCTCCACCTATACCCAATTCGTTAAAGCGATTTTTTTATTTAGTTGCTTTTCCTGTATCAGCAAACTAGTTCTTTCTTCAGTGTTCGTTATTTTTTAATAGTATATAAATTTTATTAATCCATTTTGATATTCAAACCTAAAACTTTTTTAATTCGTCCTAGGACAGAAGAAGTTTTGGTTTTATCCACCAAATTTTGTGCAGTTTATTCGACTCCATCTCGTTCAGCCTTTTAACTGCCATGACGCTGTGCGTCGTAAATTTCTGACTGGCTCAGAGACTATCATCGAAAATTTATTGTATTTAACTTAATATTAATAAATCTGTGTTGACTTTGAATGAAGATCTTTTGGAGTGTTTGTTTTAAGTGTTTTCTCAGTTGGCCTATTCCACTTTTTTTTTTCGGGGTGGAAATCCTTTATGGACAATTGAACGGTAGTGTGGGACTCACCTCTAGGCATACCCACTAAAATCACCCCATACACTGAAGGTATGATGTATCCTGGAACCGCTCTCGCTTCTCTTCAGGATACACGTCAATCGTTATTCAATGTATAGATTTTGTTTTTTTTTCCCGTGTCTTTGTTCCCTGTATTCCCTCTAGTTGTGCAAAGGGTATAGGTCGGTCATCTTCTCCTTTATGTACGACGATCCGTGTAATAGCTGGTTCGGCCTTTGCCCAATTGTCTTCAGATTGCAGCATGAATTCCACAAGCTCATCCGGCCCTAGACGATTTATGCCTCGTTTCTCCTCCACCCATCTGTTGCAGTGGAAGACTGTATGCTCTGCATCGTCTATTTCGCTACAATATGCGCACTCTCGAGAGTCCAGCTTTCCTATTCTCAACAGGTAGTCGGCAAAACAGCCGTGACCTGTCAGGGCCTGTGTGAGATGATACCCTACTTCTCCATGTTTCCTTTCCACCCACTCTTTGACTGTAGGGATCATGCGGTGAGTCCATCTTCCTTTATGGGCGTTCTCCCATCTGTTCTGCCATCTTTCGAACAGTCTTTCCCTGGCGGTTCCTCTCTCGACTCCTTCGTACACTTCTACCCTTTCCTTGACCAGTAAATCCACTGGAGGGATCCCTGCAACCACCAGCACTGTCTCGTACGAGACTGTCCGATAGGCGCTACATACCCTCAGTGCCATCCGCCGTTGAATCCTTGCCAGGCTTACTTTGGCATTAGCCCTTTCTTCTAAGGCGTATCCCCAGACCAGGGCGGCATATAATATGACTGAATGCGCCACAAAGTACTCTTCTTTTGCTGGCCCTTGGCCCCTTCGTGTTGCACATCACTCTTCCCAGAGCGGTTGCCGATTTCCTCGCTTTTTCCGCCGTTTTTGTTATGTGACACCTGAATCTTAGCTTTAGGTCCAGCCAGATTCCGAGGTATTTAAGTCCATTCCCCGGTCTAAATTCCATCTGTCCAACCCTGATGGTGACAGGCTGGACAGTTCTTTTCTTTGTGATCATCACTGCTTCGGTTTTTTCCGGAGCAAGTTTTAATTTTACGCTCCGCAGCGATTTCTCTATTCTCTCAATAGTGGCATTCGCCTTCTCCTCGATTAGCCATGTCCAGTTTCCAGTCACAGTTAGGGCAAGATCATCGGCGTAGCTCGTAAGGGTGACCCCATTTGCGAGGGGAATCCGTAGGACGTCATCGAACATAATGTTCCACAGTGTTGGCCCGAGTACCGAACCCTGAGGGACACCGCAGGTCACGTTTCTCCATTCAAAGGTGTTATTTGCGTCCATCCCCATTTGCCTATCCCTGAAGTAACTCTTAATGATATTAATGATATAAAGTGCCACTTCCAATTTCTCTAGTTTGCTTATAGTCTCTCCCTATCCTGCAGTGTTAAATGCGTTCCTGATATCAAGGGTGATGATTAAGCACATTCTCTTTGCCTCCATGGCCTCTCTTGCCTTGCTCGTGATGCGGGTCACAGCATCCACCGTCGACATTCCTCTGCGGAATCCAAACTGGTAGTTCGACAAGCCATCCCTCCGGTCAATTTCTAGCTCTAGCCTTCCCAGGATTAAGTATTCCAGCACCTTTCCCAAGGCATCCAACAAGCAGATGGGCCTGTAGGACAATGGTTCTTCAGGTTTTCCGTTCCCTTTAATAATGAGGACGAGCCTTGCTTTCCTCCATCTGGTTGGAAAGTCTCCTCTCTACAATGCTCGATTCATGACCCCTAAAATCGCTTCGGGGAATTCTTCGACGACTATTTTGATCACCTCCTGGGGGATGTTATCCGGACCCGGGGATCGGCCGCTCTTTGGTCTCTCGATTGCCCCCTTCAGTTCATTTTCTGTGAATGGGTGGACATCCGCTACATCCATGTCATCCCACCTCTGTTCCTCCCTGTGGGGAAAGAGTGCGTCAGCTATCTCCCTCATCCTCTTCAGTGGAATCGCTGGAGGGAGTGCTCTCAATCGGCGCATGGCTATTTTGTAGCCGTCACCATACATCTTCATCTATGCTTGCGCATAGCTCCTGCCATTTCTTTCTTTTTGCATCGGATATCGCCTCTCTAAGCGCCTTCTTTGCTTCTATGTAGGCTCGGGAGGCTTCATTATCATTCTGTCTGCCCTGTCTCCGGATTCTCCTGGAATTCTGTCTCCTGGCAGCGATGCATACATCTCTTAGTCTTGCTAGATCTTCGTTCCATCAGTAAATGCCTCTATGTACCCTTGCTGCACTTTTCCACTTAAGTTCTATATATTTTATTTAAAAATATGATGAATCCTCATCTGAGTTACTGCAGTTGTCTCCAGGTCAATTTTTGCATATGATGGATTATCGCAAGTAGGCCTTAACACATTTCTTCTACCACAAATTTGTTTGATGCTCAAGATATTATTTCTCTTAATATATAGACCACCGTTTTGCTAAAAAATTCGAATAAACGCAAAAGTCCACCTTTTTTGAGGAGGTAGGGAATGAAGCTTTCCTTTAAGGGGTGGGAATTTTTAGTTTCCAATTTTTACCTATATTCTAAACATGTCACAAAAAATTCAAATCATTAATTCTTTCTTCTAAAATATCTAACTAACAAACTGTTACTTATCTTATACTTTTTTGGATTTCTTCCTAAATAGAAGCATGAAACTAATAAAAGTATCTCTGTCTGTCAGGCTATTTAATTTTTAGTTTTTTTGTCATATGTTTTTGTTTTTAGTCTCTTTTAACAATTCTTATATGTACTCTTTTAATATTTTTTATATTGTGAATATGATTCTAAGGTAATAATCTACTTCTACTTGTATTATTCAGCTATCTGCTTGACGAGGCATATATAACGTGTCCCACTTTTAATTCCCCCCCCCCCTCCATATCTCATTTATTAGTCATCCGACTTCAACTAATAAAATAATATTTACCAGCCTCCTTTAGAACCCCTATATCTAATATTTGACAATATTTTGGTTTATGGTTTTCGAATTACGGTCTTAAAATTACATTGTTTAAACATTAAATAATCAATAACTAATTGTTTTTCGGAAAAGCCATTCTTCATTTTCTCTTCAAATTCACTTTTTCCATCACTATGTGATGTCATCGATATTTTCAAATTCGGTAATCCTTAATACCCGAGTAATTTACGGGCTGTAGGTTCAAAATTTTTAATAATTTTTTAATGAAAAGTCTTGACCTACGAAATTTTAAAGTGTCAATGATGTTGGGTAGTAGAACAGTGGATTTAAATAGGAAATGCAGAATTACTTTTTTTCGAAAAACAATTAATTTCCAAATTATTGATTATTTAATGTTTAAAAAATGTAATGTTAATTAAGGAGGCTGTAATTCGTAAATCATGAATCAAAATGTTGTTAAACTTTAGATATGGGGATTCTAATGCATGCTGATCAATAATATTGTATTAGTTTTTTAGTAAAAAAATGCCTAATATGACTTCTATAAAAATCGACCACTTTTTTATTAATAAAAATGCACGTCGACGACTGAGATAAGTTTTGTTTTACTCAAAACGGACATAATAAAGGACTTTGATACCGACCCAAATTTAGTTGAAATCGATCAACTAATAATTGAGATGTGGAGACTGGGGGACATTACAAGTAGGACACGATGTATATAACTTTTATGTAATTATTCAAGTAAATCATATTGATTTTCATTTTAATTTTAATTAAAAGGAGGTTCGTTAACAATGGAAACAGAAGCTAGGAAGGATTATTTTTCATTAAAAATGCATTTTGCATAACCTGCTTCATTTGGTTGAAACGTACCCTTACTAGTTTAAAATATAATGGCCTTAAGTCCTTTTCACGTGCCAGATGAAAAAAAATTGGATTAAAGTGGAATTAGATTAATAATGTCCATAGTAATAGGATTACAAAGATGAAAAATAAATTAAGCAAAAATAGTAATTATTAATGTATTATTTAATATTTTGCTACTCAAATGGACAAAATCACGGATATGGTCACGGACATTTTATAATTAACTTCTGAATTATTACACATAATATTTTTTAAATAATCGAGGTTAATAATGTAATAAGCAGTTAGTGAACTTCTAGAACAATGGTACAAAAAAGGAAATTGCTTAGCGAATTTTATCTCATTTAATGATTAATATCTATATATGCAATAAATATAAAACATTAGTGAAAAACAAAATTTAATTAGTTGAATGGAATGGCGCAACATTTTTATGAGAGTCCAGGGAATAAAAAGCATTACCTACTAAAGTAAACGTTATACCTTTCGGTCGATTTGTTGAACCTTTTATATAATTTTTGCTTATTGTACCGGATACTCTTAGCTGTTTTGTTGAAAATAATGTCAGCTTTAGACACTTCTTATAATAGTTTTCCATGGCCTCCTCACAAATATATTAAATTTTTCGAAAATTAACCACATTTTCTAGAGATAAATATGATATATGATAATATCGTTGGATAGCTAATTTAAGTTGTGATCGAATAATGAAATATTTTACAGGGTGTTCCATTTAAAAAAATAAAAGTTATGTCTACATCTCGAAAACTGAGGAATGCATAATTTTCTTCTTATCAGCAACAGATCCTACTCAAAAAAGTGCCTCAAGAATGTGTTACTCGATTTTCGATTCGACACCTGGTAATTGAAATATAGAGGTCATCCAAAAATGGCAATTTTCTAAAAACGCTCTGTAGTTCGGTAGTCGAAAAAGATAGACGATCGCGGTTTACGTCATTGTTTGTTTCGCGAAAATCGAGCTTAGGACACCTATATTGCCATAGTTCTAGAGAAAACCTCAAATCCCATCTAATTTGGTCAACCCTGTATATTTTTTAAGGTTATTTAGACAAAATGTGAGAATTTGTAGGGGTAAACATAGCAAGCGGGAAACTTTTAATTTTTCGAAATAGATACTGAATATATCGAAAAGAAATGAAGATATAAATTATAGTTAAAAAAAATCTAAAAAACACGCTTTTATGAGTAGCGCACTAAAAAGTTAAAAATAATTATTAAAAATTTAGAAGAGTGGGGCGCACTACATAACTAACAAAATGTAATGTAGTTTCCTACCTACCTATATAAGTACGCCCCATTCTTTTAAATTGAATTACCTAATAAATTATTTAAAACTTTTTAGTCCGCTACTCATAAAATCGTGTTTTTCAGTTTTTTACTATAATTTATTTTCTGTCGTGGAAAATTCGAGTTTATGGCGGAGTCGCCGGTGATACGCTCATGAGGTGTCCCTATCAGTCCCCCCACCTCCATCATTATACAAGGTCAATGGTACCATATTATAGTATTGTCACCAGAATTGCATAAGTTTGCGAGGTTTCGAATCCATACGACAATTAGAAGAGGGTGAAAAGTGAGTTGTAAAATTTACTTACTATGTTACAGGTGAAGCTACTAGAAGCGTGTTATGTGGCCGTAACTTTCTTATTTGAAATTTCTTTCTAGGATTAAAAGTTTTCGAGAAAATAGCATGGAGGTCATTGCTGACCCGGTACTGCAATTAGTTGCTACTAAATTTTCACATTCTTCGTTATTAAGTAAGTTTTGTGTCATTGTTTTACTTTGTCTTCAATTTCTAATAGTGCCTCTCCACCAATGTTGGTAAATTATTTATAACAAAAACTGATAACTTTAAAAAACAACTAAAGTAAACATTATATTTGTACTCTTCGGCCAATTTATTGAACTTTTTATATGATTAGTAGAATGCAAGCTTTCACGGCCATTGTTCAATGAAGTGGTTTCTTCTGGGTGTCGCCCCATGGTTGCTGAATTTGACATGACAGTCCCTACAGACTTCCTGAAGAAGCTGACAGCGAGATCAGTGAAACGTCAAATCAAATTCGACAACCAGGCAGCACCCGGAAAATACCATTTCATTTTTTATATAATTGTTACACATTCCATACTCTCTTTGCAGTATTTTTTGTAAATAATGTTAGTTTTAGGCATTTAATTTTATGATGCTACCTCAGTTGGTGAAGCATTGTCAGTGTAAAATAAAGTAAGTAGGTAACTACATCTTATCTTTGTGTTTTGAACCCGCAACCCTTCGATCGATGGTTGGGCAGATTACATTATTATGAAATGTACATTAGTAAAGTATAATAATCAATAATGGTACCAAACAATATTTCAAAAGATTTAGATTCAATTACAAAACATAAAAATTAAGAGGTCAACTTTAAAAATATAAATGACTAATCACTTTTTCACTTTGTGATCTATTTTGTTAAAGAACAATAATATATTTTTCCTCTGGCAATATTAACTAACTGTCAAAATTTTAATACTATCAAACTTTTCTGTCTTAAATTATGCCAAAAAGAAACGGGACGGGCAACGAGCAACGGACAGACGGACTGACTCTTTGAAAGTTGTTCAGAATGCACCCACCTCGGCGTTCACTAACACAAGGATATTACATTCTTCTCTACGCGTGATAGAGTTTTAGGAATGTGAGATCAAATGCAATATGCAGTATACCGGGTGTCAACGGAATCATTAGAAAAGCCATAGTTTCCAGAGTTTTCAAGATATAAGTCTTAAATTTGGCGGGGGTAATATATACCAAATATGACATGACAAAACAATAAGAGAAAAATGGAAACGTGAGATTATTCGAATTGGTTTAGTACGACAAACCAAAATTTCCGAAATCTCTAATTTGTAATTGTGTCAACTTTTTCAAATGACAACCAGTAATTATATACCAATTTTTACGTCAAATTCATTGATGCCTTCAAATTGAAAATCGGTTTGATATTAATAGTCTGGTGATTTTAGATTCAAAAATAACGATTTCTCAGAAAGTTTTGGGACAAGCCAAAAATTAGTCTACCCCCAACAGAATTTTCTCAGGAATCCGAAAAAAATAGTGTTGACCACTCAAAATGGCGGCTTTAATGGTTATTTAACTTTTTGTAAACCAAAATTTCCGAAATCTCTAATTTGTAATTATGTCAACTTTTTCAAATGACAACCAGTAATTATATACCAATTTTTACGTCAAATTCATTGATGCCTTCAAATTGAAAATCGGTTTGATATTAATAGTCTGGTGATTTAAGATTCAAAAATAACGATTTCTCAGAAAGTTTTGGGACAAGCCAAAAATTAGTCTACCCCCTACAGAATTTTCTCAGGAATCCGAAAAAAATAGTGTTGACCACTCAAAATGGCGGCTTTAATGGTTATTTAACTTTTTGTAAACAAAATGAATTTTGCAACTTACTTGTTTGCTTATATCTTCGCTTCTAAAGGTCTTAGGAAAACGTTCGGCCCGTCAATTTCTTCGTCATGGGTTCCCCTATAAGGTAGGTATATGAAAAGAACGAATTTTTGATTGTTAATAACGTTTTATGACAAGAAACTGAGAAAATTGAATTTCTCGATCGTCGAACTTTGAAGTACTGTAGAAACAAATATAAAATCTGCATGTTAACGATATTATGAGAAATAGTACACATTTTTACTCTTAATGAAATGCACTTGGTCCCGTTGCAAAATATTAATTATTTTTTTGCAATTAATTTATAAAAAAAAATTCAAACTGTTATACTAAAAGATCGTATTAATATTTTACAGTTCTGTTTCAGTAAAAACATTGTATTTGACGTACATTTATATAATCAAAAAGAATATTGCAAAAAAATTTTAATTTGCGACATTTTTACGCAAAAAATCAGTTTTGCAACTTAAACAAATGTAAATATCTCAGTGGATTTTGCATAAAATTTATTGCAACTAACGGCATTTTAGTTGTCATAAAAAAACACGAATTAAAAAAAAAATTGCTACGATGCTTTGGAGCCGAGATATGAAGAATTCACGTTTTTTGCGATTGCGGCGAAATTTGAAAATATTTTTACTTGAAAATTTAACTGAATATACCTCAGAGTGTATGTTATCACTTACAAAAAGTGCCATATCTATATATCTAGATGGGCCATGGAAAAAAAATTGAGAAAATTGCATCCTTGGTGCTCGCGCTCACGCTTGACGCCAGATTCCCCTCCCCCTTCACTGCTAGTATCGTACTTGGACAGTTTTACCGCGGCGGCAGCTTTATTTCTCTTTTTCTCGGCTTCCGGAGTGGCTAGATGGACGTTTTTTTTTAATGCAGCCTATTTTTTTCTCAGCTTTCCGATTCTTCGATTATTTTTCAATTATTCAATTACGTTCTCCACAAAAAGAATTTGTAATACAGCTTTATTATTTTATTATTATAGATAAAATAATTTCAGTAGTTTATAATGAAACATCTTATAATTATTTCCACATCCAGTGGAAGTATAGTAACGTAAAAAAAATTTTTTTAATTTTTATTGTTCGAATAGGCTTAGAATGTCATGAAATGTCGAGATTTTAAGTTTGAGCAAAAAAGTCTGTCGCTCTGTCAGTCGGTCCGTCTGTAACTTTTTTGTGCGCACGATTACTCTGGAACGTTTTAATATATTAACTTGAAATTTGTTACATGCATGTATTTTAACGAGATCTGAAAGATTATATTTTGAACTTATTCCGTTGAAGGGTTGGGGGAAATGGGGGTAAATGGGTAAATTAAGCAAGTAAGAGCCCATAAAATCAGTATTTAGTATAATTAAGAGAAGCTAAGGTCCCAAAAAATTTGTTGGCATTAGCCACCCCCCTTACCACCCCCTCCCCATTATTAAAGTGGGTGATAAAAATAAAATTGTGATATAGTGTGTATACAAGAAGCAAAGGCCTCAATTTTGTTTTTTACTTCATCCACTCCCACTACCGATGTTTTTTTTTCGTTGTGAGAGACTTGGATAGAAAATCTTGATGTGGAAGTAGTGATTCCTTGGGCAGCGTTTTTTTTTTTACAATTTTACATCCTATAATTTAAGCAATCACGCATTATTGTTATGTTATGAATTAGATGTTTATTTCGCTGTTTAGAACAAATTAAATCAATATTGATGTCTGTCAGTTTAAATTAAATGAAATGCAAGAAAATGAGGAAGTTATTGAAAATGTTGATATAAATAATGACAATGATTGTCTGTACGTAGAAATGCGAGACGAAACGGACAGTGAGTCCGACACAGGAAATCAACCTAAAAAAACAACGAGGACAGAAAAATAAACTTTATATTGTATATTCAATAAATTAATTTTTAAATACAAAATGTATACCTTTTTTGTATGCAAAAAAAAGAAGTGTGCTGTCCGAAATGATTTATTTTAATAATAAAAAACATTAAAGGATTAATTAAACAGTAGCAAATGTTTGAAGTGCATCCCCTCTTCTTCTTGACATTTTCTGGCTCAATCAATGGTGTTTCGCATAACATTTTTCATCAGAGCAGCAGTAATATTTTCAAAAACTTCGCAGGTACGATATGTAAAATTTGAAGTGTTTGAGGGGGTGTATAAAAAACTCGTTCTTTCACATAACCCCCCCACTAAAAATCTAAAATGCTTAGATCTGGTGAGCGGGCAAGCCAACGTACAGGTCCATATGTTACAATTACTCGCCCACTATACCGGTTCACTAAATGAACCATAACTCCTACATTTGTTCAGAAACATCAACATTTGTTTAATATCATTTTGTAGGAATTCTAAATATCTCTCCCTTGTCAAAGGTCCTTGAAAGAAAATAGGTACAATAATTCTTGTTCCAATCACCCCAGCCCACACATTTACTCCAAGTCTTTCCTGAAAATTAACTTGCCTCATTAAATAATACTAATAATAACAATAAATGGCCTTTATTTTACTTATCGGGGTTTAGAAAAGCTATTTTTCTACGCAACCAAGATTAATACAGATAATACAATGAAATAATGATACAAAGGATGGTAATACATAGAATATAAAAATATATAAATATATATGATATATGAAAGACAAAGTGAGACATAAATAATACAATATATCATATAATGAAGTACTGGAGTACATATTAAGCATAACGTGAAATATACGGTCACTGCTTATCGATTTTGATTTTGAGTTTGAAAGAGGGTGGAGACAGAAGTTTAATAAGTTGTGGATATGAGTTGTACATAGTTACAGCCTGATAAGAGAAGGAACGTTCGTAAAAACGAGAGTGATGTTGTGCTATGGTAAGCTGGTTTAAGTATCTTAAATTTCTAGGATGGATCTGATGTCTAGGAGTCAGTTTTTCTACTAAATAATTTGGGGTTTGTTTTATTAGCAATTTATGGGTAAAGCAGACAATATGATGCTCTTGTCGATGGTAGGAGTTTTGAACTTTTTGGATTCTGCTGGCTGTGATTAAATCAAGAATGTTGATTTTCCTGCGCCCAATATCTATTGTTTTGTTTCTTGAACATTCCATTGTGGGTGAATCTCGACTCATCAGAAAACAATAGCAAAGAAACCAAATTCGTGTTTGCGGTATTGTTCTGAAGTAACCAGTCACAATAACTTAATCTTCGGTTGTCATCATCTTCGTACAAATGCTGGTGCACTTGATATTTAAACGAACGGTAACCATATTTTCTGAGAATCTTTCTTGTTGATTCTTGACTAATTTGTACCTCGTGGCCAATTTCTCTAGTAGAAGCAGTAGGATTCACTTCTACAAAAGCAAACACGTTAATTTCTGTCGCTTCATCAACGATAAAAGCTACGGGATTGTTAACAATTCCTCTACTCATTTGTTTCTTCACAATTGGAAAATATTGAAAACATGGATGTCTATTCGGATACCTTTGGGCATACAAATCTGCGGCGTTTCTGGAATTTTTGTGGCATTCTCCAAAAATTAATGTCAACTTTTTCATCCCTTGTATACATGTTAAACAATAATAACAATAATTAACAAACAACAACAAATTTAAAGATAAAGAGCAATCTTATTAAGATAACAATGCACACACTTATTATAATCTGTCAAACTTCTTTTTGTTTTTAGAGCACACTTCTTTTATTTGCAGCGTTGTTTTGTTGTCAAAATTAATGTTTTGAATCTAGTTTTATTCAATTTTCACGGCATACTTACTTGATAAGCGTATTTTCTAGATATTTTAATTATTATGGGTTAATATCAAACCGATTTTCTATTTGATACTATCAATGGATTTTTCGTGATAATTAGTATTTAACTACTGGGTGTCTAAAATATGTTGCCATTTGAAAAAGTTGACACAATTAAAAATTAATGATTTCGGAAATTTTGGTTTGTCCTTGTTACTAAACTAATTCGAAAAATCTCACGTTTATATTTTTCTCTTATTGTTTTTGTCCATTTAATTGATTTGAGTGTATTCTAGATGCAGAAATAAAAAAATAGCCCTAAAAAAATCAAGTAGTCTCAAAAATTTTTTTTAAACTACGCGGTCGTAATTAAAATCGTCTCCAGACCCGAAAAATGTAAAAATATATAGAGTATTCCATTTAAAATTTCAAAGTTGGAGTCATTTCCGGGGAAACCGGAAGTGATGGAAAAGTGTCAAATTATGAAAAATTTGCCGTTTTTGGTCTATATAACCTCTGCCAAATTTAAGACTTGAAAACTCCAGAAACTATAGCTTGCCTAATGATTTCGTTGACACCTGGTATAATAATTTAACCAATGAACTAATATTATACGCATTGTACTTATTGAATAAAGCAAATTGGGGGTTGTGCAGTGTGCACTTTTGGATTCGCCAACGATTATTATATATTTTCACTACAATTTACCTTCAATACAAAATCGCTTGAAAATTTACGGAAGCTACTGAGCGAACATAAGTTTCGATATTATTAGAGAACTTGATGTACACCGTATATAGTATCAAAATAAAACAATCCATCATGGCTTAGAAAATCATACTTTTTCAAGTCATGTTGTCTTCTGGTTTTTGAGGTCAAAATGAATAATTATAGTTCCTGATTACACAATGTTCTCTAGCATACGTGATGCATCATACCCATCTTTATGAAGTGCTTTTCAATGATAATAGAAAAATATAACATTCGGTTTTAAAACTTCTCTAGAAAACACACTACTATTCTTAGCATGCAAAATTTAATAATCTCTATACCGAGATTAAAGAAGCTAGTACTTTGTTTAGGGTAATGAATTTCCTGAATGTCTTTTATGATGTGCTCTTCAATGATAATAGAAATAAATTAAATCCGGTTTGAAAACTTCTCTAGAAAATACAGTATTCCTAGTATGCAAAATTTAATCTGTATATCGAGATTAAAGAAGCAAACAACTCCTACGTGTACGTAGGAAGGAAATTTAATAACCGCTATAGAGATTTAGTTTATGTACTATGGTGGAGTCAAACTAAGCATCAAGAAAGGTGAAATTATGTTTCTGTAGAGATTTTATTCTTTTAATTGTTTTTAGGTCTGACAAGAAATAAATGAGTCATTTGTGAAACAGCACGTCAGTTTTTGCAAAATTTTAAAGGAACTTCAAAAACTTTGTAATTTAGTATGTCAATGAAAATTTAAATTCCAAATGTTATCAAAAACAAAATTAGATGCTACTGGAACGTATTAAACCAATACAATTAGAATTATTTAAAGAAAATACGTTAATTAAAAAGCTCTTGACGTGATGTTTCTGAAATGAACAACTAAATTGATTAAAATCGCATGATATATCCAAACAAATTTAATAAACTATTAATATTAAGCGATGATTCTGGTCGCAACATAAATGCAAAGCTCTCAAAAAATGTGAATATTAACAATTTTCGTATCGAATCAGTTATTAAACCAGGGGCAACTTTTCAACAAGTTATCGAGAATATCGATCTCTTGACCAGAAATTATACGTTAAATGACCACGTCGTTATCATAGCTGGTTCTAACAACTTTAATAAACAGAACAAATATCCACTCTTTAGAGATATATGTACCAAATTGAAAACGTGTATAAATACGAATATCTCAATTGCTACTATTCCGTTAAGAAGAAACAATTATATGAACAATTTTATTCATAAATTTAATAGCAAGTTGTCTGAATTCATAACAAAATTGAACAAATGCACACCGAGCAGTGTCACTTTATTAAATGTAAATAAAGGCTCCCACAGAAGTTTTAACAAAAATGAGCTAAGCCATGAAATTATTAATACAATTACGAGTGCTAAGTTCCTCCAAAAAAATCTAGTGTTTATTCAGATTAATGGATCTGCTGATATTAATTCTACCTGCATTAACATCAATTCCACAAGGGAATCGAACGAAATATTTGAGTTGGAATCAAATTTAGATAATGATAATGAAGCACCTGTGTACAGTAACTTCCCAAGCATAGTTATTAATGCGAAGAATTCAACGTTGTGCGATGCTGATGATTCAATAAGTGTGATAAATAATATAGAATCTTATGACAATGATCAACTTGGTAATACATCACTAAATTCTAGTACAAACAATTTTTTATACCCAAGATTGTCTCAAATGTCACAAATAATGTAAAATCAAATGTTATTAATGTTGCTCATGTAAATGTGCAAAGTCTAGTTAATAAAATAAATAATGTTGAGATTTTTGCTGTTGAAAAGAATCTAGACATTCTATGTATATCTGAACACTGGATTACTAACTCAAATATTCATCATATTGTATTACCTAATTTCAAACTTGCTTCGCATTTTTCCCGAAGTAATCACATTCATGGTGGCTCTGTAATATATGCTAGATCTAGTTCTAAGTTAGTTTTTAATGAAATGTGTATATTCAAGGAATTATCAGAAGAATGTCACATTGAAATGTGTGGTATATTGGTTATTTTGGAGCAAAATATCAAAGCTGTAATATGCTGTGTATATAGACCCCCTAATGGAGATATCAATATTTTCTTTAATAACTTGACATCAGCTTTAAATTTTGTTACCAAAAAGAAATATGACTTCACTGTATTGTGTGGGGACCTAAATATTAATCTGTTTGACAAATGCTTATCAACTAAATTATTATGTGACATGTTTGAATCATTTCAATTAGAAATTACCACAAAGGAACCAACTCGTACATTTCATAATATAAATGGTCACATGAGTTCTACAGCCTTAGATTACTTAGTAACTAATATTCCGAGCTCAAACTATAAGGTACAAGTATACGACGCATTATTAGCAGATCACGCTGCTCATTTGTTCTCATTTGGCATTAGAACTGTAGTAAACAGTAATAATTATGACAAAATTTCCAAGCTAAAAAGAATTGTTACAGAAGAAAACATTTATGAATTCAATGTGCGTCTGGCCAACCTCAACTGGGATTATATCTCAGCATTAGATCTAAACGAAGCTTTTAATACTTTCTTGAGAGATGTACAATGGTGTTTTGACGTAGCATGTCCCCTCAAATATAAAAAAAATAAAATCAATAACGACAGGGACAATGGTTGGATAAGTGATGAAATAATTCAAGAAGGGCTAGCCCTTAAAACCCTACATAATAACTTGAAAAGTGTCCACAATCAAAACAACTTTGTCATATATAGCGATGGGAAAAGACAGCACAGAATAAACATTAGAAACGCTAAAAAAAATTTTTATAACAACCAAATAAATAACGCTGAAAACAGGTCGAAAAAAACTTGGAATATTGTAAACCAAAGACTTGGAAAAAATAAAGTTTTAAGAAAACCCATCGAACTAATTATTGATAATGAAAGAATATCTGATAATAATAGAATTGCTAACAGTTTTGCTTCTCACTTTGTTACCGCAGCCCCAATGAATGCTAAAAGACATTTTGGATATAATTTATCATTGCCTCATACAGTATCTGAAAATAACGTAAATTCAATGTTTTTCTATGACATTACAAAATTAGAACTAAGTGAAGCCATAAATAATCTCAAAAACAAAAAGTCGTCAGGCTTGGATGGCTTAACCATACAAATAATCAAAAGTATATCATCAAATATAATTGATCCTTTGTTATACCTATTTAATAAATCAATCTCAAATGGCCACTTCCCTGATGCACTAAAAATCTCGTCTGTTATTCCGGTATTTAAAAAAGGGTCCGAACTTGATCTGGAAAATTATCGTCAAATATCATTACTGAGTGTAATATCCAAAATGTTTGAACATATTATCAGTAATAGAGTAACAATATTCTTAGAAAAATATAATGTATTAACAGATTCCCAACATGGCTTCAGAAAGGAGAGATCGGTAGAGAGTGCCTCTTCTAAATTGTTTGATTTTATTTATAAAGAATTAGATAATGGCAAGTATATTGTGACAGTTCTTTTTGACCTCTCAAAAGCTTTCGACTCTGTCAATAAAGATATCTTAGCTGATAAGCTGCAGGCTATTGGTATAAGAGGTAAATTACTGGAGTGTCTCGTTTCATTCATGCAAAACAGATCTCTTCGTGTAAAATGCAATGAAGTGCAATCGGATATTTTTGATATTCTTTTGGGAGTTCCTCAAGGATCTATTTTAGGCCCACTACTGTTTTTAATTTATATTAACGATCTTCCAGATTTTATCAAAAATGGCTTTACCATCATGTATGCAGATGACACAACCATTACGGTAACTGCTGATAGCCCTGAAGAACTATCTGAAAAAGTTCATAATGTATTAAATGAGATGAGTACTTGGTGCGATCGAAACAGACTAATGCTGAATGTGAATAAAACCATATTTTTAAATTTTAACCTAAGACGTACAGTTACTTTACCTGAAATAGTTTTAAGTGATTGCTCGAAATTTCTTGGCACCCTTGTAAACAGCAATTTATCTTGGGAACAGCATACTAATCATGTATGCAGAAAGCTAAATCAAGCTTACTTTGCATTACTTCAACTAAAAGATATGTTGAATGAAGTAGGACTTACTAGTGTGTACTATGCTTTAGCCTACTCACACATGTCACTTAATATTTGTATCTGGGGTCGATCATCCTATGCCAGGAGAGTATTTATTGTACAGAAACGAATATTGAGACTAATATTCAACTTAGACTGCAGAGAAAGCTGCAAAGCTAGTTTTATAAACAAACAAATCCTGACGATGCCTTGTATCTATATTTATAAATGTTTACTTAATACAAAAAAAAATACGGATACTCTTAAGAGTCTATCTGAACATCATTTGTATAATACTCGTAACAAGAATACTTTAACAATCCCCCTACATAGGACATCGACTTTCAAAGAATCCCTTCAATATAATTCTATTACATTATACAACAAACTGCCAAGTAATATCCAAAATATGGACATCGGCAAATTTAAAATTACTATTAAAAAAATTCTTGTACAAAAAGGATATTACACTATTGAAGAGTTTTTAAACGATATTATGTAAACTACTATATAGTTCAGTCTGTTTTTTTATTACTATTATTAATGGATCATTCTTTTTAACTTTTGACAATTATATTTATTTTTCTTTTATATAATGTGTTCTCTTGTATACGTGTTGTTTTTTTATCTTGTTGTTGTTTGTTTATTCATTGTTAATATTGTACCATTTTTTTATTTATCTGTTCTTGACTTACCATATATACATAATCTGTATCATTACAAATGGTGAATAAAGATTATTATTATTATTATTATTATTATAAAAGAATTAACAAAAAATCGAACAACCTTAAAAAAATATCTATAAAAATTAAGAAATAAAATTTCACTTAGTTTTTCAAATACCTGTCTACCTATTAGTGGAAAGTAGCAAGAAACTGTACTTTATTACCTAATATCAATTCGTAATTAGACATTTTTGTACCGACTTCAAATTGATACTAGGTAATAAGGTACAGTTCCTAGCTACTTTCCACTAATAGTTAGACAGGTATTTGTAAAACTAAGAAAAAAATTTATTTCTTACTATTTAGAGATATTTTTTGAAGGCGGTTCGATTAAAAAAAAATTTCAACCCCTTTAGTAGCTTCTGTTATTTTTTTAACTTCTACATAGTGAAGAAAACTAATGTGAGAAAATGTGGTAGTAGGGGCGGGCGGGGCGGCTGATGCCAAAATAAAATTATTAAGTATTTGGTTCTTGTACACACACTAAACCGCAATTTTATTTTTATACCCTCTTTAATAATGAAGCGGGAGTGGCAATGGGATGGTATTGGGGGTGGCTGATGTCAAAATAAAAGTTGTGGTCTTTGGATCTTGTACAATTGTACATACACTAAATCATAATTTTATTTTTTTCACCCTCTTATTTGCTTGCTTTGCCTATTTGCCCCCATTTACCCCCAATTCTTCAACGAAATAAGATCAAAATATAATCTTGCTTCAGATCTCGTCATAATACATTGGTGTTGAGCGCAGAATCTACCAGTAAATCTAAGTTGGGCGGTAACAGTTCATAAATTGCAAGGCGCCACGTTTGATAAAGCCGTAATTGATTTCGGAAAAAAAATCGCAGAAGGACAAGTCTATGTCTCTCTGAGCCGAGTTAAAAATGTATGTGGCTTAGCTCTATCTGATTTAGGATCTGGCAAGCTCATAAATAAACCACATGACGAAAGAGCCAAATGCAAAGATTACGAAGACTTTCGTGATCACTGATACACACGCACGGACGTACACACATCCACAATGTTTTTTCCCATGGCCGATACAAGCGCGGATCTAGAAATTTCAATAATTTTTTTCTCGTCTGTGGCGCATGGTACCCATAGGAAATATGGGAAATAACACCTCGAGAAGCACTTCTCTAACGACCCCTAAAAAATTTTGAAAAAGCAGTTTGCGAAAATTTTTTTCAAAATTCGATTACCCCCCAGGCCTAGGGACTCCTGTTTAAATTAATTTTTTTTGTCATATGCATTTTACTTCATAAAAATACAGCAACACGTTCTGAAGTTTATGAAAATATTTTCATTACTAACTGAGATACAACGAATTGAAATTTTGTGATTTGTTAAATTGTAAATCACAAAATTTCAATTCGTTGTATCTCAGTTAGTAATGAAAATATTTTCATAAACTTCAGAATGTGCTGCTGTATTTTTATGAAAAGTAAAATGAATATGACAAAAAAAATAATTTTAAACAGGAGTCCCTAGACCTGTGGGGAAATAACGAATAATCGAATTTTGAAAAAATTTTTCGCAAACTGCTTTTTCAAAATTTTTTAGGGGCCGTTAGAGAAGTGCTTCTCGAGATGTTATTTCCCATATTTCGTATGGGTCCCATGCTCCACAGACGAGAAAAAAATTATTGAAATTTCTAGATCCGCGCTTGGGCCGATACTCGGGCCGATATATCTGATTTTTGAAGTTTGACTTCGGATCAAAATTAGTGCCCACAAAAACTCTCATGTATCAAATTCCACACAAATCTACAAAAATGTTTCAATTGTGTCAACCATATTGAATTCGTCATCATACTAGCTGAATACTGAAATCTCATGTACCAGGTTTCATGTAAATCTGCAAAAAAATTTCTGGTGTTATCAGATCTCAATCAAAAACCATCAATCATACAATGAAATATTTGTGCGCCAGCGTAAATTTCGGTCAGGTCTCGAATGCAGTTTTCTTCTTCGTCATCATTAACAGCATTGAAAACAGCAACCTGGGCGAGAGCCTGCTGTATAATAATCAGTTATTTTAAATCAGTATTAATAGATAGATTATTGTAATTTATAGATCACATTCGTAAATTTACATTTTTCCTTATGCCCTTTTATACCAAATTCTTTCATTGATTTTGGCTCATATCTGTTGCAATTCTTTTGTCTGTGTGTATTTTTTCTACGTAAAACCTATCGATACTGAGAATGTTATTGTGATTATTTCACTCATTAATGCGCTAGCCAATGAGAGTTCGTTTTTTCACAACATTGCACCAATCAGACGTCATTATTAGTGGTAATCCAACCTAGATCGGCTTTTGACAGTACCAACATGAAAAAATGATGGCTCTAATTTTTTGTGGCACCCCGTCGACAAACATACAATATTGTATTAAGTAGTAGTAAATACAAAAACCGCTGCCCAAAGAATCACTACTTCCACATCCAGATTTTTTATCCAAGTCACTCACAACCAAAAAATTGTGTATGTGGAAATAATTGTTTATGGAACTTTAATAATATAATATTTGAAATCCTCTACCCCAAAAATCCATAAAACGATATCCCACATCGGTAGCGGGATGGGGGTAGTGGGGGTGGATGAAGTAAAAAAAACATTTTGAGGTTTCTGGTTCTTGTACACACACTAAATCACATTTTTTTTCATCCCCTTTAATAATAGGGTGGGGGTGGTAATGGGGGTGGCTAATGCCAATTTTTTTTTGAGACCTTAGCTTCTCGTGGATATACTAAATACCAATTTTATGGACTCTTACCTGCTTGATTTATCTATTTTCCCCAAATTTACTCCAATTTACCCCCCAACCCTTCAACAGAGCAAGATGAAAATATAATCTAGTTCTAGATCTCATTAAAGTACATGTGTACCAAATTGCAAGTCAATATCTCAAACGGTTCCAGAGTAAACGTGCGCACAAAAGACCAAACAGACCGACAGACAGTTACTATACTTCCACTGGATGTAGAAGTAATATAAACACATCTCATATATTACATCAGTTCCAAAGTGAGGCCTGTCTGAAATATATAGGCTATAACTCTAATTACCTATCTGTAACTATTTCAATTTCCGAACAAAGATTGTACATAATATAGCTCTTACAGGAACGTCAAGCATAGCTTTCAATAACTCAATAACGTAGTTAACAAAATAATTATCACTGGCAGCATCTAAAATTAAATAGAAATGCCTACGAGGTAAGCAAATCATTTATTACAAATGTACAAGTAAACACATTCGCTCTGGAAACAAACGAAAAATGTACTTACATACGGTAATCTGTCAAAAAGTAACTCGTTGAATCAAAGCTGTGCACTAAACATTATAATTTGTTAAAGTTCTCTCTGCTTAACTTAATTTTTAAACTTCTTAAGTTAAAATTAAAGATTAAATTCGTAAATATGTATCAATGAACATTTATTATGCTGTCTGGAATATAACTCTAGTAACGTTAGATGGCGCTCCATTTCAATTTCTAATCTCGAGAACCATGAGTGCATAATATATATGGACGGCAATAAAATAGTGCACTCTCGATCGTTCCTCGTCATATTTCACCTCAGAAACTAAGCCAGTCCTATATGTTTTAATATCCAAGGTTTCAACTCGTTTTATTTACTAGTTGCCATAGAAATCGTCACTAGATTATGTTTAAAATATAGCTAATTCTGCGTAGTTTCTACTGCGTTTGTCTCAAATTTATTGTTTTGACAATACGAGTTGAAAATATTTCTTTACATAATTAATGATAAAATTGAAAGTGACAAGAAAACGTCTGAAGGCAATTAATTACAAAACATAATATTGAAAATGTACTTAATGAAATATTTATTTGTGAAATATTCTCCACAAATACTACTCGTGCTTTTAAATTTTATCTAAAAATTTTCGTTCAAGCTAAGTCGCCAAAAGATATTATAACTCGTGTAAATTGGCAGTTTATTATCAAAGATTAAATCCCTCCCGTTAAAGCGCTCGGGATTTAATCAGATAATAAATTGGCAATTTACACTCAAATTTTAAGCACTAGTGATATTATATACGTTTGCATAGAAAATAGGTATTTCCAAAATGTAACTATATTTTTTTGTGACTTGCTATAAAAATTTTATATGTAATATAGTTAAATAAATGCCTATCTATCTATTATATCTATAAGCGGCCGAAATGCAAAAACTAACGCGTCTCCGCTCCAAATGCAAGTAGAGCATTATTTCCTTTATGCTGTTTTTCATCTACTTTCATAATTAGTTTACCGTGTTTGGTTTGATAAAAAAATCACAGATTATTTAAATTAGATTATAACTATAATAAATATTTTGCATTATTACATTAATTTCTTAAATTAACCAATAAGGGAAATTTTAAGCTGTTTCTATTCTTTTATAATTTAACAAATTATCAGTAAGTTCATTAGTTTCAATCGAAATTTTATTGCGAACAATTTGGTATTTTCATTTTAACGATGCGATTACTAGTTTTGCAATATAAATTGTTATGGACAGATTTAATCCAAAACTTCTCATTACACTTGTTATCACACCAAAAACAAATTAAAACCAGAAAATTGCTGAAGAAAAACAATTTCATTTAAATTTATTTTGACCCCACTGCTGATACTAAAATATTCATATACTACAGACCAATGATTTTTTATGATTTGGACACATTTTATAAACTATTATAGCTTTGTTTCATTTACCTAGAATGGTTTTTTTAGAATATTTACACTTTGAAAAAAATGGCATGGCCTGATTTTAAATCCTACCCTCGTTCCTACCAGTTTCTGTAAATTTATATCCGCAGCAAATATTTCGAATTTCGAAAATTCGTTTAACTAATTATTATTTTAATTTTGTTGCAGATTCCTATAGCTGTCCTTCAAAACGTTGCAAAACTCATCACCAGTCCATTTACACAGTCGAAGCAAACTCCTGAAGTACTAGCTACAGTGTCATAAACTTGTTGACTTGTTGTTGTTTTTATTTTCATAATTATGTGATTTTTTATTGTAAATAGGTAATTATTTGTATTTTAAATTAAATATATATTTTTTAAATTATTTCATATGGATTTGATTATAAGATATACATGTTTTTATCGAGTGAATGATATATCTATAGGTGTAATATGAAATTAATTTTTCAGTACTAATTTCTATTCTCTAGGAACATTTCCATTCATTAATTCGTTGGACCTTTAATTATATTACTATTTGAAAAGAATACTAAATTTTTCATAATATATTTTTCGCCTCGATAGCTAATTTTTAATAGAGCTATGTAGTCTACGTAGAATAGTATTTTTTGAAGAAATAATGTATACACTGTTTATATTTTGGATATGTATTTTCAGTAGGAGCAGGAATAAAGATCCAAAGAGTTACCACCTGAGCGTTGGAATTTTGCGAAAAACGATCCCCAACGGTGACTTCATGATGGTTTTTCTCATTTTTCTTACTAACCGCGACTAGGACGAAATAAAAGTGTAAGAAAGAAAGTATTCGTCATTTAATTCTACACAAAAAACTTTCTATTGACCTTGCAGCTAATCCTCACCCAACTCTTGCGCAGCCAAGAAACAGTCAAACACAGTTTTTCACAGCGAATCTCTTCTATAGACGAGATTTCGCTCTATTCGCTATTAACGATTTATTCTGTCAAACGAGTCGTTATGAAGATAACGACTCGTTTGACAGAATAAATCGTTAATAGCGAATAGAGCGAAATCTCGTCTATAACGTGCGTGTATTGCAAATTTTTTTTACAATCAGTTTTTATTAGTTTTTCCTGTTTTTTGCAAATATGCATTTTGTTATTTTAGTTTGTTTCCACATCACTCATGAGGTAGAGCTCTTGAGGCGGGATTTTCCTTGTGGGTCTATTCCACTAAAATCCTGTCTGGTATTATTCGTTGATCTGGCGGGCCATCCTCGGTTAATTTTTCTTCAGCTGATGAATTTAGGCATCCTTTCCCACGTCAGTTTGGAGCACCTAGTTAAGCAGTGCAATCTGAATGAAAAGAAACTGAAGAATAGTTGGCACAAGTAATCATTTCATTTGCGAAAAAACGTTGCTTCGCTTCCTCTCCATTTATTTTACGAAAGGGGCTTAATGAGAAAGATGAAGAAATCATCTTTGAACAGCATATTCAGGTCAGTTCCAAAAATACCCTCCGATTTTGGTGATGATGAATTTATTGCTGATGGAGTAAACCTAATTCATCGTGTGGTACGGTCGAAATAGGATAAATTTAATGACATTTACACCGCATAGACGAAATTCATTTGTAAACGTCTTTAAAACGCATTTCTGCTGAAATCGTTTTCGACGAGAATACGCCTACACAGGAGCCAATAGGAGCGTTTATTTTCAAAACTGGTGGAAAGATATCATTGCGAGGGGATGAAAATGATTATTGGTAAAAATAAATTAGTAGGGCCTAAAACAAATAAGAAAGGAAAATCGCGCCACATACCCTGAAGAAGAAACACCGAGCAGCTACGGACACGTGTTTTTATCTGTCTTTGCCAGTTTTTTTTATGTTACGCTACGCTAATAAGGAACAATAATTCCGGAACACGTGTCCTTCCTTATGACTATTGTTGCTGATGAGATAGAGATCATCGCTGGGCAGGACATCGATCTTCTCACGGCCATTATCGATCTTGCTTCTGGAGATAGACATCCGATTTTTAAGATATCCTTAAGGAAATATAAAGGAAAGCATGTAGTTCTTTCGATTCGCAATCCTCAAAAGTTTTGGAAAACTTCATGCTGTCTACCCATGACTTCAGTGGTTGCACAATACCATTTCAGTTTCTTTTTTTTCTTTTGAAAAGAAAAGGAAATACAAAAACAATAAATGCTTTAAAGATAAGGAAAAGTTTGGAAGACGGCGTCCGAACATATAAAAATCCCTTATCAACGAGGGAAGAAAGTGCTGGAGAACGATTTACCTTGCATCATACAAAGCACCACAAAATGAAAAAAATCATTAAATCATCAAACATTTGCTTCATTCAACAAGTTCTTTAGTCGGCCAATCCAGTTAATCCGTGATTTTATCAAGACTGTCACCAATGTTTGATGCTTTACAGTAACATTTCTATGAGTACTTCACCAAATTCAATTTTGGATGGCGAGGAGAAAATATGGGGCCCACACAATGAGGTTGAAAAAAAATCAACAAAATTTTATCACCTGTTTTCATCACCAAGCCACTAGCTCCGACTTTGTTAATTCAACTTTTTTGCAATTAAAAAACGGGTAAAGAGTTGCGAAGAACGGTGCCATGTGGGTAAGGGTATTTAAATTCAACAACCCAAGATGTTCCCATCAATGAACAAAATCAGACAGGGTCTCAGTTGAATAGATTCACAGAGTGCGTATTTGCAAAAAGCAGGAAAACAGATAGTAAAAAAATTTGCGACACACACGTTCTAGAGGAGATTTTGACCTATAATTTCGTTATTGACGATTTTTTCTGTAAAACCAGCAGTTGTAGTGATATTCACTGCAAAAAACCGCATTTAACTGTTTTTTGGCTATTCGCTTCAAACTTCTCTTAACTTTGAATGTTCTTTACAAGGGTTGGGTGGGGATTAGCTGAAATAACAATAGAGGTTTTTTTTTTGTGTACAGTTTAATGACTAATTATTTCTTTCCAACACTCTTTTTTCGTCCGAGCGGTAGTTAGTAAGAAAAATGAGAAAACTCAGCATGATGTCAACGTCGGAGGTGGCAAAATAAGGGATATTTTATTAACTGGGCAGGTGGTAAGTCTTCGTGCCATTCTTCCTGCCCCTATTGAGAGTTCATATTCGAAATATAAACTCTTTCTTTATTTCTACTAGTGGTCCTTTCTTAGTCTAATTTGCGTACACTAATATTATATTTTACTATTGCATTATATGTAATGTGTATTGTAAATTATTTAAAATTTTTGTCAAACTAACACTTAATTGTGTTTCCCAATCTGTACCAATTTTTTTGTAGAAACTCTGTGATACTTATTAATTTATAGAGCATGAAAAACTGTGAAAGAAGGTTATGAAAAAATGACAATGTAAATTTCAAATTATGTTTTTGTGGTTTTAAAGGCAATCTCCCACATACTTTTTTAAATAAATTTCTTTGATGATAATTTACATTTTATTAATTCGCAGAGATAGTAACTTTCACTTATAATTACTTCTGGTATCTCATGCAGCAGATTGAATAACGTTGTGTTTTATGTATTATATAATGCCAATGAAAACTTATTATACGTATTTCATATTACTTTACTTGGTCATCCATCAATGCCATTAAAATTGGACTGTCTGCCTCTGTGGTATGTTGTTAACAATTCTAGAGAAGAAAGCCATTATTTTTTTTTAATTTTAGCGGTCTGCAAATCAATTTACGTTTTTCCGCTAGTTCGCACTTTCTGGTTATAATGCCATTGACCAGAGATACGGCTTATGATTCGTAGATACCGTCCACTTGTAAAAAATTTAGATTACAGATATAGATTAATAAAACTACTTTTTCCATAGATTGTTGAGGGAGAGGGGCATTTTTTTAAATAAAATTTGTATGTTATCTGGAAGTTACAGTCAAGGAGAGGTGAGCATTTATTGGAAATTAAATTTTAACCCTGAAAAACGTGTTTTTGTTTCGTTTTATTTAACATTTTGAATTATGTTCGTTAGATCAGGCCAAAAAAATTGAAATGGTTGTAAATAAATTATGGATAAGGCTACACGAGTTCAAATTCGAGGTGTATTTTTTGCAATAAAGTAAAAACCGACCAAAAATTGGCCAAAAATCTCTCATTTTCTCGCCCTCAAATTTTGTTTTAAACTAAGTGCTAAATTATTGTTAATAATGAGAACATCCCGAATACAAAATTTCGAGATGAGCATATGTTTAGTCTTTGAGATATGTGGGATTGAAGTTTTGATATGCGTGATGCAATATAGGAGCATATAAAAAAATACACAGCCCCACAAGAAATGAATACTCATCAGCTATGGCAGAGCAATATATATTATATATTCTTAGATCTTTTGACGCAGAATTCAAATCTAAAATCGCAAAATCCCTATATAATAATATAATGATAATAATATAATGTTTATTTTTAAAAATAAGAGTAGCATGCAATTAGTATAAAGCATAGAATTAAGATTTTTTATAAATTAGTATTAAATATAATTTTGTATAAAAATAAACATGTAGAACCCACGAAAGTACAGATGTACTTGTGTGTGGGTTGAATACACATAATACACACATACATTATACATAATTCACCTAATTATTTAACATTAAATATTTATTTACGAGCTCCAAGTGATGCCGAGTTTATATAATGATGAATTCAATCATTTCACTAAAAGAACATTGTTCTTGCGCTTGTGACTGATTAAAACAAGAAAATATAAACTTAAAACTAGAGTTGGAGTAAACATTTCGGTGTACTTAGTATTTCTAGGTATAGGTTTTATGCATATTTAACAATGTAACATATAAATAAGTTAAAGGAACATAGAAAAGATTTATTTTACTATAACTAAATTTTGAACTTTTTATTTTATAGAGTTAATACAGAACGGAATAATCAATTGGGTAATGCATATAAGCCAGAGTATTGTAATTTTATAAATGGTAAGTATTCTTTGAATCGATTATCTGATGTATAAACATTCGCGGAGTTTCCTGTAACCATACTTTTATTTTTGTTTTATATTTTGTTAGTGAGTTTATATGTATTATTTCAAATGGAAGAAGATCAAATATTCTAGGTGCCAGGTATTTATAACTTTTTTCTCCTATTGTTTTTTTAACCTTTATTCTCTCCCCCAACCAATAATGCCATAAGTTTGCCATATTTTTTTATTTTTTTCAGGATAAATTTGTAATGGACCAAGATTAGGTAAGTTTGATTGATATGATGTAAAAGGAAGATACTTAGTTTTTTCGCAACTGATGGTTAGTAGATTTTTATCGAACCAATTCTTTATTAATTTAAATTCTTCTTCGATTACTTGCTTTAATTGTGTCTAGGTTTTTGCGCTATGCATAATGATTGTGTCATCCGCGAAAGTAAGGACTGTTCCTTTATATGGTAATGTCAACAGATCATTTAAATAGAGGTTAAACAGTATAGGTCCCAAAACTGTACCTTGGGGCACTACATATTCTACAATTCTTTGTTGGCTTAGTGACTGCTCAATTTGTACATATTATTCTCTGTTTGAAAGGTAGCTCTCCATTAATTTAAGTGCATTACCACGAAACCCTAAATGTTCTAATTTGTTTAATAATCTAGAATGACTGACCGTGTCAAACGCTTTTTCTAGGTCAACAAATATGCAAATTGTAGGTTCGCTACTATCTAGCTTTTGATATATTTTTTGCGTAACGTATGCTAATATATGTGTTGAGCGACTCTCTTGAAAACCGAATTGCATATCGGATAGGATTTTATATTTCGTTGTGAAGTTAGTAATTCGCTTTTTTATAATTTTTTCCAGAACCTTTGCGAGGTTTGAAATCAATGAAATAGGTCTATAATTTATAATATTTGTTTTATCCCCTTTTTTATAAAGTGGCTTAATAGTTCCTACTTTTATTTCATCAGGAAATATCCCTTCTGCAATAACCTTGTTTACTAAATGTGCAAAATGTATTGACACTATATCATTGATTTCTTTTAGAATTTCCGCTGTTAAACCATCTTTACCTGGAGCTTTATTTAACTTTAAGTTCATAATAATGTCTTTTACTTCTACCCGGTTAGTTGGGTAAAGATATATGGAATTATTTTTCCTGTCAAGGTGGTCGATATAATTTTCAGGGACGATTATTTTTTTTGCAAGATTCTTCCCGACGTTAGCGTAATGGTTGTTAAATAAGTTAGCCATTTCTATTTTGTTATTTACTATAGAATTGTCATCTAGTTTTATCATATCTATCTTATTTACCTTTTTATAATTTTCGTTGCAAATATTTTTAACGCACTGCCATATATTTTTTGAGGAGTTTTTATTTTTATTTATTTGCATTTTGTAATAGCGAATTTTTGTGTTTTTTATGAGTAAATTTAATTTATTTCTGTAATTTTTATATTCAGTTTTTAAATTAGTACCGTTTGGTTGAGCTTTCAGTTTTTTATGCAATTCATTCTTTTTATTTATTGAGGTAATTAACCCTTTGGTAATCCATTGACTTCTTTTTTTATTATTCTTGATTTTTACCTTTTTGGTATTATTTTCTGTATTAATGTTTAATTTATTTATGAATGGCGTAGTTGCAGCATTGACATCTGGTGTATCATAAAAGTCACTCCAGTTTTCAGAATTTAAATCTAATTTCAGTTTTTTGTAATCTATGTATGTTTTATAATTGGTTTTGATAAGTTTTTTATTTTTCATTTGTAAATCTACAATTAAAATATTGATTAATTCAGAAGAGCCAAAAATATCCCATATATAAGGATGAAAATATTAAAAAATAATGCTCTTGAGTTATAGAGCTTCCATGAACAGAAATATAAGTCTACTGGTTGAATACACAAAGAAATCGAGACACGCCCTTAAGGGGGTGAAAACTTCCCGAATACAGTATCAAACTGCAAAAAAGCTCCAATAACTGGTGAAAAAGCTTGACCCCTCTAAGTTTTATTAATAGGAACGAACCATAAATCTTTTACGACCTAGTACACGAAATCAATCCATTACAGGGTAGAAAACTACCCCTCATCTTGAATTATGAACTTGAGTCAGGAAGAAAATGGTGAATGTATCAGATATCGCATTTTGATCACAGTAGGTATGAATGTGGGACGATAACTAGAATTTTTGTAACTATTTTATGACACCCTTACGATAGGGTAAGAGAACGGGACGAAAACTTATTGGTGGATCTTCACCCTCTGACCCCGTCGGGATCATTTGGAGGATGAAAAGGAATCAAGAGGCCCTGACATAAGAGAAAAGCACTTTTGGAAACCGCTACATCAGTATTTTTTTATGTAATGCAGCGATTACGAGATTGCTCCGATATTCATCCCTTCGCACCCTTATCCCTCTCATAAAATCCACGACGGTTAAAACGGACCTCTAGATATATCAAATATTTATAAATAAAATTAAAGAAACTATAAATATTATATTTCCATTAAAAACAATAAAAAGAACAAGTAATATAAAAACATGGATTACAAAAGGTATAAAAATATTATGCAAAACTAAACCAAATTTATATAAGCAAAAAATAAAAGATGAAATAGGTGATGTTACATATAAAACCTACTGCAATATATTAAAAAATGTTATATCTGAGGCAAACAAATCTTCAAATATTTCATACGTAAATACAGCAAGCAATAAAAGCAAGGCAGTACCTATGGGAATTGGTAAAAAGCTATACGGAGTCTAGAACTAAAAACAACATTTCTCTCTTGAATAGTATCGATACACATGAAAGCAATAAACAAACAGTATTAAATAATGTAAATGATTTTTTTATAAATAATTGTCTTAATGTCAATTCCAATATAAATTTCGAAAATCATGGTCCACCCATAGACAAAAGCATATTTTTGTCACCTACATATCCTGAAGAGGTATGTAACGTCATAAAAAATTTTAAAAATACTATGTCAGTAGGTGCAGACGAGATACCTGTAAAATTATTAAAATATGTTGCATCTGAAATAGCTGCTCCACTTAAGTCATATAATAAATTATCATTTACTACTGGCAAATATCCTGATAACCTTAAAATTGCTTATGTTAAAGCAGTATATAAAAAAGGTGAGAAAAATATGATAAACAATTATAGGCCCATAGCATTGCTCTCTAACATCAGTAAAGTCTTTGAAAAAATTATCTACATCAGAATAATAAATTATCTAGAAAATCATGAGATATTAAATAACACACAAATTGGTTTTAGGAAAAACAAATCTACAATTAGAGCCGGTTACCAGACACAATAAAGAACACACAGTTGCGAAGGCTTTCGACAGTGTGGACCATAACGTTTTAATAGAAAAGATCGAAAAATATTGCAACTACTAACATCTTAAATAATAGAATTCAGTGTGTCATAGAGACAGATAGTAATGGTGAGCTACTAAAATCACAAAGTCTGGTAATAAAGAGAGGTGTCTCACAGGGATCTATATTGGGACCATTATTACACAGGGTGTCCCGGCACTATGGGGCAATACTTCGGAAACATATAGTTTGGGTCAAAATAACACTAAAAGTATCTATAATTTTTTTTCTTAGGGCGCCCCCCTACGGAGATATTACCCTTTAAAGGTTGCATATTCAAGAAGGTTCTTTGCCTATTACTTCCAAACCGTTCAATCGATTTTAATAAATTTTGGACTGTGTACATATTAAATGAGTATCTTTATTCCAGAAATATGGCGCCCTTTATATCTTGTCTAGGAAGCCAGGGATGTTCCACCCCCAATGCTTTTTACCCTTAAATTTTGACATAAATTAATTTTTGAAAATTAAGAACACATTTTTAAATTTCTTAAACAATTTTCTAAAAAAAGATATTCTTGTTTGATATCGATAAAGCGATCCGTTTTTGAGAAAAAATAATTTTACTGATAAGGGACAAAGACTAATATTTTGTCAACACATCACTACATACTACAACTACAATACACACATAACTACAATACACACATAACTACAATAACTACATAACTAAAATAAATGTTCGATATGAGCACCCTGTACAAGAATACATTCTCGTAAGCGAGATAGGTTGGATCGTTGAACCTGAAATAGCATTCCATTCCGAATGGCTTCACATTGGGTATAGTGATTCTTTGTAACATATATTCCCTTGTTTCTACCGGTGTATTATACACTAAATTTTTGAGATGACTCCAAAAGAAAAAACCTAATGGGTTTAGATCAGGAGAGCGAGGAGGCCACGGTACTGGACCTCCTCGGCCAATCCATCGGTGGGGACATTTTCTTGATCTAAATATTCCCTGACTGTGATGCTGAAATGAGGAGGAGCTCCATCATGCATGTACGTCATCTTCCAATAAACCATCTAGATATTCTTGTAGAAACCTTAAGTAATTTTCCTTATTTAACCGATTTTTCAAAACAAATGGCCCTATTAAATAATTTTCAATTATTCCTGCCCAGACGTTAATTTGAAATTGTCGTTGGTGATGAGTTTGAATAATTGCATGAGAATTTTCATCGTTCCAACTATGTAGATTGTGAGAATTTATTACACCATCCCTGCGAAATCCTGCTTCATCCGTGAACAAAACACTAGCAATAAACTTGCGGTCTTCCTGTTGCTTTTGCAGGAACCAATTAGAATATTGAACTCGAGCAGGGTAGTCGTCCGGGGACATTGCATGAACTTTCTGGATGTGGAAAGGATGGAGAAGCTGTTCTTTCAAAATCGACTTCGAAGTGTTAAATTGAGCTGAGAGCTTCCTAACGTTTATTGATGAGTCTTCGGCAACAGCATAGTACAACTGTACGAACAGTTCTAAGACCACCTTCACCTCCTCGTTTCGATTCCACGCTCCCTAAACATTAATAAGGTAATTTTTTTAAATAGTTATTTATTCTTCAATTTTTATTATTTTGTTTTTTTATTGCTAAGATGGATATCTACCTGTTTTTGTATTCGACGGTTTACTCGTTCAAAAGTTTTCCTGTTAGGAAAGTGTTCCCCAAAAAGCCGTCTGGCTTCCGAACCATTACCGGTCGCAAGTTGCATGTCGGCATATTCACAAGATGAAAAATTCGCCATGTCAATAAACTACTATCACAGAACTACTTACAACTTACATTACTTGCTACTCGAACTTGACGTTTAAATTTATTCAATTGTTTTCTCACAGGTATTATGCAGTAGTTTGTATTACTAATATTCCTTAGTCCCTTATCAGTTAAATCATTTTTTCTCAAAAACGGATCGGTTTATCGATGTCAAACAAGAATATCTTTTTTTTTTAGAAAATTGTTTACGGAATTTAAAAATGTGACTTTAATTTTCAAATATTAATTTATGTCAAAATTTAGGGGTAAAAAGCATTGAATACTGTGTTCCACCCCTGGCTTCCTAGACAAGATACGAAGGGCGCCATATTTCTGAAATAAAGATACTCATTTAATATGTACGCAGTCCAAATTTTATTAAAATCGATAGAACGGTTTGGAAGTAATAGGCAAAAAACCTTCTTGAATATGTAACCTTTAAAGGGTAATATCTCCGTAGGGGGCGCCATAAGAAAAAAAATTATACGTACTTTTAGTGTTATTTTGACCCAAACTATACGTTCCAGAAGTATTGCCCCATAGTGCCGGGACACCCTGTATATATTATATACCAACGACCTATCCAAGGCTCTTGATGAATTTACTGTTCAATATGCAGATGATTGTTCTTTAATTATTAACTCGGCAGATCCAATAGTCTTGGAGAAAAAGGTTTCTCAGCACTAGATATACTTGAAAAATACTATACCCCTCTCAATCTGAAATTAAGCAAAGATAAAACAAGCTATATCATTTTCAAATAGTAAGTCTAGTGGGGAGAAAACTTTTACAAATGGTGTCATTACATTGAATACTGTATCCCAAATATGTTTTCTGGGTATTACTATAGATTCTTGGCTCGATTGGAAGTCCCACACTGACGAGCTTGCAACTAATATAGCCAAGTCCTGTTATGCCTTAAAAGCAATATCGCTAAATATAAATGCTGAGGTAGCATATACAGCATACTATACCTATGTTGAATCCATATTTTGATATGGCCTAATCTTTTTGGGAGGCACCAGTCACATTTACAAAATATTTGTATTGCAGAAAAGATTTATCAGAAATATACTGAATCTCAAACAAACAGTTAGCTGCAAACCTATATTTAAAGAGCTACAGATACTTACCTTAATAAGTCTTTATATATAAGAAGCTGTGATATTTGTAAAAAATATATATGTCTCGGTTTGCAGACCATGTTCATTTTTACAATACAAGACATAAAAATGACTTACTTAATATTAAAGCAAACTTTATATATGTACAGAAAAACGTACCTTTTACATTAATCAAAGTCTATAATAAACTTCCAAACGCGTATAAAAGCTTATCGCTAAAACATTTAAAAGCAAAGTTACCAGCCACACTTGTAAAAAGCATATTATACGCTAGATGAGTACCTCGATGATGCACTATAAAATAGTTCCTCTTCTTTTTTACTTATAATATATTTTAAATTGTATTGTAATTAAAACTATTGTTATTTAATTATTGTGTTATACATTATATATTATTACATTAATTTTTTACTCTTTTACTATATACATGTATACTATGTTTCAACTGTAGCATTGTTTTTTTTTTGACAAGTTCTACACCCCCTAGGTTTTGTAATTTTTTTTAATTACATGAACAAATAAAGACATCTATCTGTCTGTCTATCTATCTATCTACCTATGTATAATAATAATAATAATAATAAATGGTCTTTATTTCCCAAAAAAAAAGAGTAATTACACGAAATTCGTATAAACTAATAAAAATAAAAAATACACAAATATTGGGCAATCGCCGAAGATTAGATCGGTGAAGAACACAGACCTTATTTTTCATCTTAAGCGGAAAAACAATATAAACAACAACAAAAAATACACAAATCAATTAAAATATATATCAATTTTCATACACGCCTTAATGTACCATTAATGTGACTTAATTAAAGTAAGTGCACTTGCAATGACTTATATGTATATTTTACTATCTATCTATTACGTCATCATTTGAATGAATCAGAAAATATCCTATTACTTAGAGCGGAGCGGATCTGGTTTTGAAATGAAACCAACTTTTTTAAAAAAAAATTTTTGACAATTCGGTTACACGCGTACTCTTTTATCATGTTATCAACTTAGTTCAGCTTAATAACACGGGGTGGCGGAGGAATTCGCATTTAAAATTCGCAAAAACACGTTTGTCCACAACTATTAAATAATGTACTCATTATGTGTGTGTTTCCTCGAGGATAATGCTATCCATTATTCTCTGCAGTGAATAATTATTTCATTATTCACTCGTGAATAATGAGGACAGTCAGTTGTTTATAAGAATCACGTTAGTGACTTTTTACTAAAAATTTAAAATGTCAAAATTGCAGCAACCAAAAGACAAGTGTTGTTTCTCTAAATTTTCTAAAAAGCACTCAAATGGTACATGCCGAAGAGGTACTTTAATGGACACTCAAAAACTACTATTAGTAAATTTATTTCAAAGCATATATTAGCAACACGCGGCAGTTTCCAACATTGTTTTTGAAACCATTTACCTACGCGCCTACAAACTTCATTATTTTATAAGTAAGCCATGACAATGTGTCAAAGCGTTATTGATTTGAAACGTCCAAATTTGTGCGTCATATTTATCTCGTTCATTTAAGTTTGTTATTTGTCTAAAATAAAAAAAGTGAAACTATATGTGGAAATCCCAGACATTACCAAAGCTGCTGAAATCACCTCTATGCATTTATGGGCAGAAAAATCGAAAAAGGTTACATTAAAACGTTAAATGGGACTTAAAAATTCTTCAGTAAATAATTTAATTAAAAATATTTAATTATTGTGGACAAAGTATAGTATTCTACTTGCATATAATGGCTACTATTCACTCTGGTGATTTAACTTCACCCTCGTGAATAATAGCCATCATTATATGCTCGTTGAATAATATACTATTTTCCACGATAACTTTGCTATTATTGACCTGACAAAAAAAAAAGTAAAATTAAAAATTGAAGATCTCGCGGAAACGTATGTTTTCAAATCGGACGGTAACTTTTCGTGAAATTTTTTTTTGAAAATACTCGTTTTTTTGCCCTAACACTAGCTATATATCCGAATGTTAAGCTCCGAAGTCCTTATCCCTTTTCCTTAACCCTTTATTCCCGCAAACGCATTATGCCCCCTCACTCCCTTCCTTTAGCTTGGATTGCGATAATTTTGTTTTTAAATTAAAGATAAAAAAAATCTCGCTTAACTGTAAAAAATATTCTGTTCTGAGCCCTTTCCTTCGTACTCAAAAACGCATTTAAAAAAAAATGCAAAAGGTTTTAAAAATCGCACGACAGAGAAAAAAGTTCGAGGGGGTTGAATAATTTTCCTTTCCCTACCTCCCTCCCCTCTCCTAATTGGTCCACCACCCCAATCCTCCGGCTCCATCAATTCTTATCTATTTTACCTACCTCAAAAAAATCTCATCCCCCTAACTTCTCTTTTTCGTAAAAAAATTAAGGAACTACTTTTTTGTGTATTAGTGTTAGGGCAAAAAAACGAGTATTTTCAAAAAAATTTTCACGAAAAGTTACCGTCCGATTTGAAAAAATTTACCAGATGCACTTCCGCGAGATCTTCAATTTTTAATTTTACTTTTTTTTCGTCAGGTCAATAATAACAATGATATCGTGGAAAAACGTGTTTTTGCGAATTTTAAATGCGAATTCCTCTGCCACCCCGTGTGATTAAGCTGAGCTAAGTTGATAACGTGATAAAAGAGAACGCGTGTAACCAATTGTCAAAGAAAAAATTTAAAAAAGTTGGTTGCGTTTAAATGCAGGAGGAGGATAGGACTTTAGAAAATCTGGTATATTGTTATATATTTTGGTTATCTGGTAAGTAAACAACCGTTTAAATATTTCTGTTCTATGAGATGGTGGAATAAGTGTACCTTTAAATCTGATATTTAGATTATGTACATCAGTTCTGAATTTAATTCTATTATTAAGATAACTAGGCAATTTGTTTCTGATGACTTTAAAAAACAAACAAGCTGAATGTAGTAGTCGCCGCCTAGTAATGTTAAGCCAGCCTATGTCATTTAGCTTATGAGAAATATGTTGTCTTCGCCTAATACCAAAGATAAGCCGTAAGGGGGAGTTTTGAATGACCTGAATTCTTCTTATACTTTCTACATCGAGACAAGGGCTATATACAACATCACAAAAATTAAATTGCGACAAAACAAGAGCCTCACAAATTATTGTTTTAACCTTTTTGCTAAGATAGTACCTGTTAAAATAAATTATTTTCAGGTTAGCATATGCCATGGCAATTTTGTGATTTACATGTATTTTGAATTTTAGGTTGGAATCGAGATTTTTCGCATTATCAACAGGCAATATTTGTTGACCTTCTACAGATAGTGCAGTTGACTGGATACAACCTTAACACTTTGAGGTCCAAAGACTAAAACTGATGTTTTGCTGGCATTTATATTTAAGGAATGGCTTCGTGATTTTGCTACAAGTGCTTCAATGTCCTTGTTAATAGCATCAGTCGCTTCGGGTATATCGTGAGGGGAGAACGAGAGGTATAACTGCGTATCGTTGGCATAAAAATGTATCTTACAGTGTTTAATGACATTTTGAAAGTCTGAAGTGTACAGGGTGAATAAAAGTGGACCTAATATTGATCCTTGTGGAACACCACAGGACACTCGGAGAGGAGCAGACACGACGTTGTCGATTTTAACCCTTTGTAATCTATTGTTTAGGTAGCTACGAAAAAACTTCACCGCCTTCTCAGATAAACCTATAGAAAACAAAATTTCATGATTTATGGTATTGAATGCCTTAGAGTAATCGAGCAGCACCAGAACTGTAACATTTTTTTGATCTGTTCCTCTAAAAATGTGATGTTCAACAAGGCTGTTTCACAACCATGTAATGATCGAAATCCAGACTGCACTTCAGGGAGTATCCTAAACTTTCCTATATACTCAAGAAGTTGCGAGTCTACCTTTCTCTCCAGGACTTTTGATAGCGCAGCATGATGCTAATCGGACTTAAATCTTTAAATTCAAGTGGGCAATTTTTTTGGGAATCGGTTGTATCAAGGCCCGTCTCCAGCTATCTGGAAATATACTTTCCTGTAAGCAATGATTAATTATATGGGCTACATGTGGCAATATGAAAGGACAGCACATTAGCAATAATTTAATTGTAAGCCCATCATAACCTTCAGCACTTGATTTAATACCGTACAGAATTTTTTGTACATTAAGTTCACTTATAGGCTTAAATTCAAATGAACCTGCATTTGGACTGATATTGTTCATATAGTAATCAACAATGTTATTGTCAATTGGTAGATTTGGTATGCAATTTACACAGTAATTATTACTGCTTACAAATACTTAATGATTTTAAATCCTTCCATATTTTATTAACCCCATTGGTTCTAATTCTATGCTCGAAATATGCTTTCTTTTCATTCCTACATGCCAGGATAGTATAGTTTTTAGCAATTTATAATAGTTATGTCAAGCTTCATTTTTTGCACGACGCCATTAGAGACATCAGTAGGCGTATATTGTCAGTAATCCAAGGTGAGTGTTTTTTTGTAATTCTAATTGTTTTTAAAGGAGCATGAAAATTAATAACAGAGAGTATACTATCATTTAAAAAATTAATCTTATCATTAATGTCATCTAGGTCATAAATGATTTCAAAGGGAACTAGCGTGATATCGGCATAAAAACGGTCAAGGTTAAAATTTTTAAAATCTCTTATAGTTTTGAAAAATTGGTGTATTTATGGGGCAAGTAAAATTTAGCTCAACTAGGGTTAATTCATGATCAGACATATTATGATCTAACGCAACTACATCTACGTTTTTTTAATATTATTATTATTGGTAGTTAATATGAGGTCAATTAAAGACATAGATAAAGGTGTATTCCTTGTTGGAACATCTACGATTTGATATAAACCAAGGGCTGCAACCATAGAGTTAACTTTGTTGAAAGCTGGTAAATCAATTTTTAACATGTCAATATTATTGAAGTCGGCAAGTCATAAATGTACAATGAACCAACAGATTACAATACTACGAATCTCGGAACGATAATAAGAGTAATAATAATATTTATAGATTGATTTAAAAAACAATATAGGGTTCTTTCTCTAGCTGACGGTAACTTACTGTAAAAATTTAAATACTATTGGACTTTTTTTTCTTAAGCTATTATGCTTATAAGAAATACGACGGACGGAAAGACGAACATATGGAAAAATTAATAGACGGACAGACGAGCACATGAGTGGACAGATGGGTAGGCAGAAGAATATTTTGAAAATTATTCATAATTAACACAATTATATGTTTTTTTCTAGCCATATTTGCCGGTTTAGAAATGTGTCGATCAAATGCAATATACTTCTCATTTTTCATATTTGCAAAAAGTATAATAATATTAGCGGCACAATTCCGACTGAATAAATATGTCACCACTAATTAAAGACGGAGAGTGGCTTTAATATAATATATCTCGACGGCACTGTTAGCAATAATTTAAAGCGAATAATATGAAATGTTTGCTTTAATTTACTGGATGTTTACTGGTTATATTGTGTATTCCGGATGAGCCTTAGAAATGTGCACATGGAATGTTCTCAAGGGATGTCAATATATTTACAGCATTAAACATCAATGGAGTTTGAGGAGCTACACAGCTGTTAACGGTCCAATCACTGGCATTCAGTCAGTGGTACTGAATACCTCAAACATTTTGCATCTTACAGGGGTAGTAAGTCAAGTCTTTATACGGTATTTGAAGTAAGCTAGTGTTTCTTCAAACACCATATAAAGACTCGACTTACTACCCCTGTAAGATGTAAAAAGTCCAGAAATTGTGCGATCAAAATTTTGTTTGTCATGAAATTTCTAGTAGACAGTTTTTTTACCAATCACCCGATTTCAACCATCCACAAAGTGTGAATGGTCGGCGGAGCATCGTTTGTTTACTACTCCAATAACAATCCACAACAAATCCATAAAATGCCAATGTACAGCGTAAAGTGACGGTTTGGTGCACATCATTTGGAATCATTGGATCTTATCTTTTCGAGACTGATACGACGGTATTAGCGAATCATAACCACAGACCGATATGTGAATGTGTTGTAGACACTTTGAGCACTAGAACAGTATTGTGTCATAATACTCACTGGTACCAAAACGATGAAGCCACCGCTCAAACCGCAAAATCCTGGTAGATTTAAGTTTCCGGAATGGAGTTTTGCTAATGGCCTGCCAGTAACTTAAATAAATAAATAAATAAATAATGTATTCATGTTAAGAACCAATGGTTTCACTTAAGTCAAAATTACAAATATTTTATATAACATCAGACAGAAGTACAAATATTTTATATTACAACATACAATGGTAAACAAACATTGAAAATAATTTAACATACAGTAACATCACATAAATACTCATCAAATGAATAGTATGATCCCTTCAGCAGAATTTGTTTAATATTATAATGGAACGTATTTTCCGGCAACATCCTGATATTGAATGACAACTTGTTAAATAATTTTGGGTCATAATAATTTGTTGCATTTCGACTTTTTTATAATCTAGTAAAATCTAAACGAACCTCATTTCTCTGCCTGGTATTGTGTTTGTGAATTTCACCATGTGAAACATAGTCATTTAAATTTTTTTAACATGCATAAGAGCTTCTAGAATGAAACAAGTAGGAGCAGTCGAGATATTCAACTCGCTAAATTTTTGATTGACGTCCTCTCTAAATGGTAAACCCAACATTACTCTTACAACACGTCTTTGAAGTGAAAACATTCTGCTTAGATGAGCTGAGTGTCCCCAAGTTATGATGGCATAGGAAAAAACACTTTGAGAAATAGCGAGAAATCAACCGTTTTTGTCACGCTCCGAGGCAACTCAGTTCTTAGACTCATAACCAGATAAATTACCTTCGACAATTTACTAGCCAGATAGTCTACATGTTGATCCCAGCACAGCTTACCATCCACAACCACTCCTAAAAACTTGACATCATCGGGATTATCAGAATGATCTAATCTTCGAGTTGAGAAAATCATACTTTGTGTTTTCAATTCATTTAAATTTAATTTGTTTGCTTTGAAGCAATGAGAAGCCTGCAACTGTGAGCGCTGCATATCATGTTGTAGATCATTAAAATTTTGATTGATGTTTATCATGGTGGTATCATCAGCAGATAGTACAACCGAAGTGTCCTTAACATAGTTAAGGACAGGTAAATCATTTACGTAAATTAAGAATAATAGTGGTCCTAATACGGAACCCTGTGGAAATCCAAATCTTACTGTTACTGATGATGGCGCCATTCCGTTGAGTACAGTTATTTGATCCCTGTCACTCAGGTTCGATTTTAAAAGAGTAAGTGCTGTAGGTTGAAGAACATATCTACAAAGTTTAGAAGCGAGAATATCATGTTGCACACAATCGAAAGCTTTTAACAAGTCACAGAAAATACTTCTGGTAAAGCGTTTTATTAATTGCCATCGCTGTAAATTTACCAGAGCGGAAACCATATTGACGGTCTGATAAAATATTATTTTGTTCAAAAAGGTGACTAGTTGTTGAAATAGAGCTTTTTTTATTATGTTCCCCAACGTGGGTATGGTAGATATAGGATGCTAGTTGTTCATATCATTGAAGTCACCTTTCTTGAAAAGCGAAATCACTTTAAATGTTTTAAGACATATCGGAAAAGTTCCGCTTTTTATGCATAGATTAACCAATTTAGTGAAAGGTATATAATAATGATAATGTCCTGTACGCATTTTATGATGCTAATATTCATGTCATATAATGTCTTCGCTTGGATTATTTTTGAAATTATTAAAGATGTTTCTCATTTGAATGTAAGAAATCTCTGAAAAACTAAATGAATCGTTTTTCATAGGATTTGTGGTAATCAAGCTGATGGGATCAATAGGACTTGCTATGTCTTTTGTGATTTCAAATGCTATATTTGCAAAAAAGTTATTGAAGTCGTTTGAATTTAAATCAGAGTCAGAGATCGTTGAACTTTTCTTGCCTGTATTACGCTTTGAGTTAATTAGATCCCCTGATGCTTTTGACAGGTTTGAGCTGCGAGAAATATGACTCGTTAGCACTTTTTTTGTAGAAATCAATTTATATTCTGTATATCTTTCTATATTCTTCAACTCTGTCACCTATACCTGATAAGTTTGGACATTGTTTTCTTAAACAATGTAGAAAATTTAGTTTCTTGGTATACTTGTAAGTTAGTTGTTGGTTTCTATGGAAGACTGAACAATATCTTCGTACAAAGCATTTTTCTTAAAAAGGTATAAATTTATGCATTTTTAAATAAACATTATATTATACAGGGCGTTCTAGAATTTCGTTCAAAAATCCAAACCTGGCATTCTTTAGTTCATATCGGTTCCGTAATCCTTAACTTGTCTCATTTCAAAAATGTATCCCTGAGGAACTACATCCTCTCAAAATGAGTCAGAAAAATAATTTTATTAATAACTTTCTTTATATAGAATATAAAATGTTCATATTTTGACGGAATCTGTCTCTCCATGAGTACTCGATTTATACTTTGTAAATAATATTTTTCTCTCAACATTTTTTTATAATGTATACTATTTGACGGGCTGTAATTTTTTAATCACTTTGTAACAGTACCTGTATATTATTATAGCATTACTACGAGGTCTAAGCTCCCTCATACCCACGTGCTACCAATGTAGAAATGTCCATGGTCGCATCACTCTGAATCGGAGTATTTTAGTGGGCTGAGTGTGATAATATGTTGCACATAATAAAAAAAAAAATTGAAGAATACCTTAAGTAATGATCATCAAAAATCCTATGTTGGAAATATTGCTCAATAACAAATGCACAATGTCGAGAAATCTAAACAATCTTAACTTTTTTTAATGATGGCAATAAAATACGGTATACCTTGGAGCTCTTGTTGCTAATATCCACAACTGTTTATATGACATTCGAGGGAGCAAGATCGGAAATTTGTCAAGCTAGCAAAATTCGATGCTGCAAAAATATCATGGAGTGCACAAAGATCAAGCTTGTAAACGTTTTAGTTTTTTTAATATACAGTATGTTCATTTTACCAGGTCCGCACCAAATATAATAATAATTATTATTATTTATTTTACTAAAAGTAAAAATGGTACAAATTGAACTGTAGAGCTCTTCTTCCATTTGCCCAAATACAAGTAACCTAAATCTAAGATTGTAAAAAGATTATAAAAAATATTAATATAAATAAATCTAAAATTTCAAGAAAAAAATAATTATTATTTTATTTCTTAATATTTAGTGACGAATTGTAAACTAACAAATGTTATATTTTATAATAATAACACCAGCACTCAGACATGCGAGCAGACAAGGGAAACGGCCAGACGGGTTAAAAATAAATAAAATTATGTCGGAAAAAAAAAGAAATTTATGCCCATTCACAACACAGCATCAAGTCTCCTGTCTCTGATCAATCAAAATGTAATTTTTGACTGATCAGACTGATTTTAAAATCGCAGTTTTATGCTGAGGAGAAAACATTTTGTATATATCTTGTATTATGCAAGTGATCTCGTGAAATTAATTTATTTTTATTAAGTACTGATCATGTGTAAACGTCTGCGATTTTCCATGTTTAATATGCTCTGTTTATTTAGATGTGGTGATATATGTTTTCTATATGGGATACTGTAAATATAACGCATACATGAATTTTGAAGTTTTTGCATTTTCCTTTTTGCTCCGCCGACAATAATTTTCCATATGCAACATCACCATAATCAATTAAAAATAATACGAGTGAATCACAAAATTTTGGTTTACACTCTCTGGATATGTATTTCGCAAAACTGTATAATTTTTTCATTCGACTGTAAGCGAATTTCAATTTGGATAACATATGTTTTTGAACCTTGACGTATTTAAGTTTTGCAAACGTGACAGATGTCGCTTAATACTGAAAAAAACTCACAAAAATTGAGATAACTTTTGCTAAAACTCTTTTTTTAATAATAGTAATAGATATTAAGCGATTCGAGTATTAACGCTAGCTGAGAAATTGATCGGATTTTGGAATAAACCCTCAAACTTTGTACTTCAACCGAATCATTCTCTATTATAATAACAACGATTTCAATAGTCATATTGTGCATATCTGCCCATGATACACATAATACCTCTTTGTATCCTCTTTGTATTTATGAGGTATTCAAATTTAATCCCAATTCGAATAACTGAATATTATATCAACAAGTTGTTATATTGTTTTGCGTCGACTCAGGAACGTTGGACATTAGCTTAAGTGGTGAATACCGTGCATTCAGTTTCAGTTGGTTCGCGACGCCGACTTTGTTGAGAGCACCAAGCGTCGAGATTTATATTATTATTAGCGTCGTAACGGGATTTTAGATAGAATACGCGAAACTTTTTTTGTGTAATCATAATTTGAAAAAAAAAAACGAACTTTGAACATGTTTTTGAACTTTAATGGTAATCATTAAAATAAACTGGATATTTACTTTTTATTTTATTTACATCTTTCATACAAAATTGCAATCAGCATTTAAAAAATTCACTCTATTAATTTAAATAAATTACATTTTTAAACATGTTGTGACATTAATAAATGTGGTAAATACAACTTTATATTAATAATATTTAAAATAGTCTTTGATTTTGCCTGTTGGTTGTTCAACATTAAACAGCAAATTTTATGTAAGTACCTCTAAACTGAAATGGATATAACGAGTTATTTTCTTTTAATAACAGAAAAACTAATAAATTTTTTAATGCATGGAAAATTAAAATATACAATTATTTCCGAACACTGGCAATAATAATGGAGTTATAAGGTTTAAAGGGGGGAGATATATATGGGGTTGATGCTGACATCATTTTACCCGTAACTATTTTATTTATCTAAACATTCTTGTAAAACATTATTTTTTGATCATTATAAATAAAAAAGGAATTCTGATTGCATTTCGATAAACCAAGCAGTTCTTAAGTAATTTTTGTTTACAACTCAACAAGTATTTACATTTTGTTAACAAAGAATGCTTTGAAATACTTAGTACTTAAAATAATTAAATTAAATATAGGAAATTGCTAATTATCAATTACAAAAATTATTTGAAATGTCCTATTTTTTTTTTAAGGGAACGTTGAAAACCCTATAAAATTCATGCGTAATTCTGTAGCATCATAAACAGCAATCGACTCTCTCAACTGTCCAATGGTGTCAATTTGAGTATTCTAAGCTCTTCAGTTTGAATAACTTCACACAGTGAAATCAGGAGGAGTAAGATTAGGAGACCGAGCAGGCCACTTAATCGGTGCGTCTGTACCCGAGCAATCCATTTATTAGGATAGTGGTTGCTTAACCATCTTCCTCATATTCTTTTATAATGAGGTAGTGCGCCGTCATGCATAAAAAATGAATGGAATGAAATAGTACCCAATAATTCATGCAAAGTGTTTCCAAATCACAGTGCATATCACCTTTCAAACTTCTGGGAAAAATATGGTGTCCAACAAACTGATTCCCTAGAGTTGATGCCAACACATCTGTTTTGAAAATAGATTTGGGTTTGTATTGTTGTATTCGGATTTTCCTCAGCCCAAAAATGCATATTCCGAGAATTAAACATGTCTCGCCAGAAAACAGAATTTTACTTAAAAACATTGTAGTACTTCACGTTCAAACAACAATTCACAAAAATCAGTTTCTATTGGCATATCTACAGGTAATAATTCCCGAGTCTTTTAAATGGAACGGGTGCAATTGTTGTTGGTGTAGTACTTTTAAAGTGCCTTGGTGAGATACATTCACTATTAAGTCTAATCTTCTAGTAGTTATCGTAGGATTTTCTATTACAGTATCTAGTATTTCTTATTGCCAGAGCTCGGGAATTTCATCTCTGTGACGTCAAGATCGGGGTTGGCTCTAGGTCAGCGCGGAAAGATTTTTATGCAAGTATGACACAATATATCTTACCTTGTACTTTTTTTTAGAAAATGTCGTAATATCCAAAGTTAATATGGTCAGTTTATTATAAACACTCACTGTCACTGTCAGTAGAGCCACTAGCACTCATATGCTTTTGTGAGGAAATACGTCTATTAAAATTTGTTTTAGATGTCCAGGAAATTGTTTTGTTGCAACTACTACAATAAAAATATGTTCTACTTCGTCGTTTTTCTGAATATTTCCGAAGCTGTTTGCAATATAATATTATGTCTATATGAGAGCCGTCTCTGGCGTCGAGATAAAATTCCCGAGCCCTGCTTATTATACTTCAATAGTTCTTGGGGTTTTTGGACCGCCACACAGTGGGCCAGAATCCACAAAAAGTGGACAAAAATCTGAAAATTTGGAAATGTAACTGCACGAGGGAGATAATCATTGGAAAAATATTTAAAAAAATTAATCCATTGAATGGGGTGAGTTTCAGGGGATGAAACATAAATAAATTACTAAAAAATCTAAAACTTTGAGAACATGTTCAATTTGAAAAAACATCCATTAGAAAAATAGTAAAAAAATTAAATCATTGAATAAGGTAAGTTTCAGGGGATGAAACATAAATAAATTACTAAAAAATCTAGAAGTTTGGGCATGTGTTCAATTTGAAAAACATCCATTAGAAAAGTAATAAAGAAAATTAAATCATTGAATGAGGTGAGTTTCAGGGGGTGAAACATAAATAAATTACTAAAATATCTTGAATTTTGGAGATGTGTTCAATTTGAATAAACAGCACTGTAAATTGTGGATACATTATTTATTATCGGAAACGATCTTAGATTTATAATGTACATATATATTTACATACTATTATATTTATTATAATAATAAATATATTACTCATTAAGCGCAACATCGCTTTCACTTTCTGATGAGAAATCATCACTTTCGCTTTCCTCAGATGCAGATTCCAAATTTGCCGGAGTAGAGGAGCGGGGTGTTTTCTTGGATGTGTCTTTTGAAGGCTTTTCTAATAAAGATAGAACTTCGCTGCAAATTGTTGAACTTTTTCTATGGGGTAACTGCCGTAATGAAGAAATAAGCGGATCTGATGTAATAAGTAGCCTATTTAAAAGATCCTGATTGGTGCATATTCTAGATTTTTTAGATTTAGATCTTTATTCCTCGATTCTTGGGCTTCCTCTGACAACTGTCCAATGGGCAAAAGTGCTTCCTTAATTATGATTGACCCATGAATCAATATTTTGTGTACGGAAGCTGGCATGTAATACCATGGATATTTTTCAACATAAAGCCTAGCAGTTTGTAGAGCATATTCGTTAAAAGCCTCTATATAAATAGCGTATCCACAAGACAGTGTACGTAATATTACTCCAAATCTTCTAATAATGTCTTCATCTACCCCGGTAATTGATGCTGATAAGGTGATAGCACTAAAAAACGTTCTTGCTGTATTGCCATCATTTGTAGTTCCGCTGCCGCCGCTTTTTGGGATATCGACGAGCAATCCCATTTTCTCTCGAATATCCGCCTGAATTTTTCTCTTCCTTTCGTCAAAAATCATCTTGTTTTCTTTCCCTCGTACTTGCCACTTCTTTACGTCTAATCTGTAAGAAATATGTAGCAAGCACTCAAAAAATCTAATCCAGGCGTGAAGCGAACCTTAGTACTTCTTGATTTATAGGTAGCTTAATAACTTCGCTAATGCTGTTCATCTGCCTTGGAGTCGCCTTACAAATATAGCACGTCTGTGCAGAAGTTGTCTCCGAAATCGCATTGCATATCTTGCCATTTACCATTGTCATCATGCAAATATGAGACACTGACAGTTCCTGATTCTGCTCTATATTGTATTTTGTTGGAATAAGGTTTTTGATTTGCTCTTCCATGTAAGTCGATTCTAGCATTGTTAATTCCGTTGTTTCTTTCTTGAACTGGAACCTTATTGGTCTACAGAATCTAGTAGAAGATGGTCGCGGATTTTGCCAAATTATTAGTTTATCTCTACCCGGAATTTCAGCATATAACTGTAAGGGAACTAGCGAAGTTAAGAACATATCGCCATCACCAAGACCCAATTCTGAAAATGCTTGTTTATATTGGGAATGGCCTGTGCTTCCATCACAATCCCACTTCACCAATAAAATTAGATCACTTAATTCATCTTGCGTTAGGTTTTCTATAACTGGCTTTTGCAATTCGAGTATTCGGCGTGTAGTGTGATCAAGAAGATCCTGCAGGCGAATTTCCGCTGAAGTCTCAGTGATAATTTGGGCTTCCCTCGTTGGATAGCAATGCAATTTGGCTGCAATAATCTTGTGATAAGAGGGATAAATATTTGCGTTTTGTTTTTTTGCTGCATGTCTATGAATTAAATACGAATACTTGCTGTCTTTCGCCTCCACCATCATTGACAAGGCATAATCAGGTGTAAGCGGCACAACACTTTGTACTTTTTGACTTGAATGCCAAGATTGTTGTATTCTGGAAGCTCTAGTGGGGGTGGTAAAAACCGCCTCCGAAACCAACTTTGCGGCATGCGGCTTCCCAGCTTGTTTAAGACCTTTCTTAGCGGCTAAAGTAAGTTCCTCAGTTTCATACTTCTCTAACAGCGTATCAGCTCTTCTTCTTTTAGTTCTCGAACAACCCTCAGAAAAGGTTACTTTAGGGCGACCGCGTGCGCCGCTACTACCCGACGATGTGCTTGGTTGTTGATGATCACTACTTTCTTCAGTCTCTTCGGCTTCGACTTCAAAATTAAAAGGTTGATTGAGCCAACTTTTGTTCTGTTCCAAAAAGCGCTGAATTTTTTGACCACACTTATCAATCTTTGAATAAACTGTATTACAAAATTTGTAATTAAATGCTTTTAGTCGTGCCATCATATGTTCATCATATTGTATTCTAAAATGGTTGATCAAGTAGTTATAAAGACTTTCCGTTCGTACAGAACGCCCTTCTCCCTTCCTCTCGTATAAAATTTCAAAGACCTGTTTTCTTGTTAACATTGTATTTATAGTTACAACTTGAATGATAACTGAAACAAAATAAACAGTTCATACCTTTTCATACCTAATATTGTCATAAATTATACAGGGTGGTCCGAAGTTTACCTGACAAACTTAGGGAAGTGATAGAGGGACTTAAAATAAGCAGAAAAGTTGCTATATACATGGTTCCGAAAATGCATATTAAGGGGGCTAAGGCCCTTCAAATGTGGTTTTTATTTTTTATCTCGGAAATGCTTAGTGCCACAACAATGAGATTTTTTAGTTTACCATAAATAAACTGTCACAACATGATAATGCAATTAGCAATTAATATAATTGATATTACGGCACATTGATTTCAGGTTCGCGACATGCAGAATTGTATTTGGACCGATTTTCCTCGAAAACGGTTAGGTTTGGAGCTCTCAAATAAGGGTACTATTTTTATGCAATATTGATCAAGTAATCATAATTCGGTAACAAAATTACCAAAAAATGATGGTACAAAAAATGGGCCCTAAAAAACAGGAAGCCTCCTCGGCCACTACGCCCCTGATTTATATTGGTGATTGCCAGTATTAGTAAATAAGTGCTCCTATAAATATTAATTCGCCCACAAAATCTCATTGTTGTGGGACTAAGCATTTCCGAGATAAAAAATAAAAACCACATTTTGGGGCCCTTTGAAAGGCCTTAGCCCTCTTAATACGCATTTGCGGACCCATGTAAATAGGAACTTTTCTGCTTATTTTAAATCCCTCTATCACCTCCGTGAGTTTGTCAGGTAAACTTCGAACCACCCTGTATGAGACAGTACCTAGCCTCAAGGTGAAAAAGTTCCAAAACTTAGAAAGAACGCCATAATATGTAACAATTTTTTTTTAATGAAAAATTGTATAGAACCTTCTCAAAATTTGATTCTCTTTTAATTCTAATGGACTTCTTTCTGCGACACCCAAGAGGGTCTTTCATACATTTATTATTAAATTAGTACTGGAAAATCGAAATTGAATGCACATGAACGCCTACAATACAACACAAGACAGCAGTGAATGTGCGCCGCACCTTAAAAAATAATATATTTCGAAAAGGCGGTTGAAAGCGGCTACAATTTTTTTTTATCTTATAAAGGAAGGCCCAAAGTATTTTTTAAATATTTTTCCAAGGCATGACTAAGTAAGACTTTTTTTATTTCTCTATTGAAAACTACATTCACTTGTAAAATTTCCCGTTAAACGCGACATTAATGAAATAATTAATTTCAAAATTTCAATCCCAAATCTTCCTTAAATATTATATTAAAATGAAGTACATACCTCAAATAAGCTTCTAGAAAAAAATCACTTTGAACTAACACGTTTTAAATTCACACTGTCTCTTTAAAAGTTGGTGAAACAATGAGCTGTAAATCCGATCGGTCGATGCCAGGTAGAAGGGTTGTGTTTGTCATCCTCTTGCAGGTAGAGATTTCACCCAATGAGCTAAATATTTCAGAAAAACATACAATGGTCTTTCTTTTAACTATTCTAAAAATATAGAAGGGGTATGCGAAATTTGAAAAAAAATATTTTTGTCCACTTTTTGTGAATTCTGGCCCACTATGCGCCAGCATATCTGTTTTTCACTCTTCCCGTTTCCCTAAGTTGCCTATCTGTATTTAAAATTTGTTTGTCTTCAGGAATATTTCTATCGGGGATTTTTCCTTATAATAGCTCACAGCTGCAGCAGCATTATCGATATATTCTCCCAAAGTTCAAATTACGTCTGATATTTCAGATAACGTGAAAACAACTATGTTCAAATATTAACAATTAAAATTAAATACAAAAATAGCAACAAAATCTAGGTTACCTAAAAGTTACCATAAATTAAGATAACTGTTACTTGATTATAATAAAGTAGAGTGATTGGAGAAATATCAAACTAACATTACAAAGCATTTTTATGTAAAAAGATTTCTTAATAGAATGTTGTAAATGAACGTTTATTTGTAAACATGAATTACTTGAGAACGCCTCGGTTTATCGAAATGCAATAATAATTCATTTTTTATTTATACCTAATGAAAATTATTTTTTATAATTTTTCAGAAATATGTGGATCTTCGACCTGGGAATTTCATTCTTTCCAATGTAATTCCTGTGTTCACCAAATTTTACACTGAATGGTCTGGTTGATTCGCCCACATAATGTTTGTTACACTCACTCGGATTATTGTAGATGCAGTTTCTTGAATTTTACTCATGGTTTAGAGGTATTGCTTTTGTATAGATATATGGTTTGTTGGTACTCGTAGCTCCCTATTTTTGTAAATATATTTCGCTACATTAAATATATATAGTCCACTTACTGTCTAGAAAAAGCTGTTTTGTAGAATATCTTCGATTTTTCCAGAGTATTACTTTAAGCATCCATTTTTGGGTAACTTTTAGGTTATTCAATTGACTGTTATGTGTCCCATATTATGATGCTATACGTAGGTATTGATTCCACTAACGATTTATATGTCATTTTTAAGACATTAATTGGAAGAATATTGCAAACTTCATAAAACACGTAGACAAGTTGTCTTAATTTCATGTTGAGGTATTCGGTATAATCATTCCATCTCATTGTCTCATTTTTTATCAGACCCAGGTATTTAATGTTTGTGGTGTTCTCAATTACATTTTGGCATGTACAGTTTATTAAGTCACATTTTGCGTGAAATTATATATTATTAATTTTCGGTTGTAGTCTAGAACTATTGTAATTATGATGAACTTTAAGTTTTTGAGTGATTAAGATTTAATAGATTGGCCAACCAACATTTAATTTTATATAGTCTTTTCACTTTTTTTTTGTGACGTCAGACCAATCTGTACCATGAAATGTTAGAGTAGTGCCACCGGCATACGCGATAATGTCCCCGCTTATATCAAATTCTAGCATGCCATTTACGTCAAAGAGGAATAATTGCGGACCCAAAACTGTTCCTTGTAGAACACCGTATTTCACTTTTTTTGTACTGCTTAGTGTTAAGTTAGTTAATTTTTACTAATGCCTCTCGATCTGATAAATAACTTTTTAACAAGTTTAATGCTACTTACTCCCCTAATTCCATATTTTTCCATTTTTTCCAACAATAGTTGATGTGATATACTATCGAAGACTTTAGCCAGATCTAAAAATATGGGAATAGTTTTCTTATTTTCATTAAGATGTTCATGTCTTTTATTTTTAAAGTGAAATAAGGCGCCTTCCGTGGAATGGTTTTGTCTAAAATCAAATTGGTTTGGTGACATTTTATGTCGAGGGACCATGCATTTTTCATATATTTTGGCTATGTTATTAACTACTGATATTGGCCCATAATTGTTTGTAACAAGTTTGTCATCACCTTTAAATATAGGAGTAATAATAGCTTGTTTTAGTAAAATTTGAAATTGCCCATTTTGGAATGATAAATTAGTCAAATGTACCAAGATACCAAGAATATTAGATTTAATGTTTTTTAAAGTTCCTGTAGTTATTTGATCTATCCCGGGGACGAGTTGCTTTTCAATTCAATTCAATTAAATTTTACTTTCTACTTCTAACGTAAATTAAGGAGACAGTTCCTTATTATTTATTTTTTAAACATTATCTAGTAAATCAACTCTATGAGGGCTAATTGCAAAAATGTCGTTGTCTTTCCTTGACATAGTTGTTATAATAAATCCACTTTTCTGAGAGATTTTTTCTGGCTCTAATTCAGTTAATAAATAATTTATTCATTATGTGGGTATTCTCCTCTGAATGATGTCAGCAGTGATATAAAATAAAAGTATGTAAAATAGCCGTAATTTAACGAATATAAACATTAAGAACTATTATAATTTTAGTTCTCTGAGGAATATAGTTTCATATTTTTTTTTTTTAAATAAGCAATTCGAGGTACTGAATGATCTTTGATGGTAGCATAATAATTTAAATAGAATGCGAGAATTATAAGATGAAAGATGACATATTGCAATAATAACAACAACAATAATAAACAGATTTACCCACACAGTTTTTTTTTTTAATTTGACAAAAGAAAATAATTTTTAATAAATATTACGCGAATGGGCGAAAGTTCAGCTCAGGTAAGGAGTTAAGGAAGTTGATCTTACATTTAACCCAGAAGTAGATGCATTAATAAAAATAAAAACTTATTCAAAATTGTTATAAATTATTTTAAATATTATATACGTACATGCATAAGGGGAGGCACACAAATATATATATTTTTAAAATAATTTTTTTATTGATTTAGCATGACTTGGATGTATTAACGTAGCAAACATGTCTACTGCATACTGGCATAATGTAATGCTCAACATATTCATCAATTATCATTTAAAAAATGAAGAGGAAAAAAAACTTTTTTTCTAAAAGAGCTGAGAGGCACAGGACGGTTGGAGGTGATGAGGTAAATATGTGTGTTCAAATGCAATTAAAGAAAAAACAAACAAAAATCACTTAGTGGTAAATATACTTAAATCATCGGCAATAATAAATATTTTTTATATTGCTTATTAAAGAACGGAGAGGTACAAGTTTTGAGATGTAGTGGTATAGGCTATGTTATAAAAAAAGTTCAAACAAAATACAGCTGTCCGAAATGTGTTTTTTTCATAAAATGAGAGTTTTTTAAGGATGATATATAACTTTCGTCTATTTTTCATATTTAACCAGTTTGAATTCACAAGTTTGTAACTTCTTCGTTCCCGCTTTCTGATTAATAAGAGAACCGTAAACAGCAGTTTTGAATTTTCTGAATTTTTTTCGCATGCAGCTAACACAACTTTCAAAGAAAAATTTGAAAAACTATACAGGGTGGTAGGTTGACCACCCTGTGGTGGTAATGAATTTGGCATGTAGTTAACACAACTGTCAAGGAGAAAAATATGAAAAATTTACAGGGTGGTAACTCTAAAAAAAAAAAAAATAATGAAAAATATGACGGATGGCAAGAAAAATAACCATAGTTTTTAGTTAAAAATAATATACAGGCTCGTCATCCTACAAAACAAGTTATTAGTGACTGAACGATGCAAACTGTGCATTTTCATTGAGACCGTGCGCTGGAGAGGGAAGTTTTCGTTAAATACCTTGATCGATTTTTTACTTCTAGCGCCAGTTAAAAAATATTTTCAGTTTCAGTTTTCGATGCAGTTCCCAAAAAAATGTATAATGGCGTGGAATTTAATTTTTTTACCAGTATCGACTTATACCGACTGTCCAGGGTTTTATAACACTCTCCTCCAAGAAAAGACGTCGAGGTTTTCATGTTAAAAGTTTGCCAGTACACTACCCTTTTTCATTAGATTTGAAACTGTGTTGTACATCACTCTATCAAGTATTTTAGACAAAATACTCACTAAATACTTTAGCCGATAAATTTTTAGGATCGGTATAGCTCAGGAATTTTAATTTTTGACCCGGAATTAATTACTGAAAATATGCAGAATTATAGTTTTGGTCCAGGACAATACGTACCAAAAATTCCCCTACTCTCCCCTGTCGGCTTCCCCATTTTTGCAGAGGAACAGAGACCTAAGTCGCAGAAAGTGAGAGCTGGCTATAAAGTGGAGCATAAATGTTGTTACTGATCCGATTTGGGTCGAAATGACCATAAAAGCTTCGGAGAAGCATATCCGTTCATATTTCCGATGTTCCATGCATATCTTGTTCATAATTTTTCGTTTTAGTGCTGTCATAATTTCAAAAATTGAAAAAATTTCGAAATGGCCCATTGCAGATAAATGAAGACTCGGAGGGAAAAACGTACCCGAATAAACATTTCTCTTCATATTTTGGGCTTTTCATTGGTATGTCTACCTTCTCTGTAGCGTCAGCCCTTACGGAGCTCCAGGTGTCGCCGCTCCTGTGCCAGCTGGGTAACCTTTGTTTAGAAAGGAATGACTGTTGCCAATTTTAGGCTATCTGAAAGATTTCAGTTTCAATACAAACGGAATTAAATAAACAAAAGTTATCATTTGCTGTATTTGAAGCGGCAATATCTACGTGCATAATTATCAATGAAATGACCAAAGTTCTCTATAGATACAGCACAGGCCATTGGTCTATTTAGTGTTTTTCTTTATTATCCAAGCAGTTATGACCTAAATCATTTCAGACTATACTTTTTTGGTATATTGCATTTTCTTTTCAATATGGTAATAATTTATAGAGGATTTAAATTTAATGCTTTAAATTTCACAGTAAATTTCCAAGATGTTATGTCAGTAAAATATGTAAAATTTATAATTGCTCTACCCATTAAATGACGTAATAAAATTTGACATTGGGAGTTTAAATGCTTAGAAAATTAAACACTTCCTTGTTTTGCAGGTTTCAAAAGATGATTTTACGGTCAAGAGAAAAGCAATTTTTACTCGAAATGTAAGAAATAATAACAGTTACAACTGGATAATAGATAATAGCCGCAGCCTGCAACTGTCTGATACAAATAATGTATTATGTGACAAATACGACAAGGAGTGAACTAGAAAATGAAGTATGCGAAGAAATGCTCATGGCAGCTGGAGGATACATAGCAGCAGCCGTTACGTTGTTCTTTATTGGATTTTTTGGATTTTCCTTCAATCTCTGCGTGATTATTCTGATGTGGAAAGACAAACAGGTAACTAATTCGTATAATTTTTAATATCAGGTCTTATGACGAGAAAACTGCATTGTTATAATAGTACAATTTGATATCACTCCTTTCAGTTATATGTGCTTCCTAGTTTCTAAAAAAGTAATAATATATATTTTTACTCAAGTGAACGACTCCATTGTAGCAATATGATAAGTGGCTCAGTTAAAATTCGGTTTATATATCGTGTTAGATTCCTATATTTTAGAAAATTTATAAAAGTCAAAGAATCTGAATACCTTATTTGAAATTTACTGTGATGAAAGATATAGGTATAAGTTGTACTAGTACATTCGAATTGATTTAATTTAATTTTTTTCGGCGACAACATTCCACCTGCAATTCTATTGTTGATTGTTATCTATTATGACTTCCTGATTGCGAAAAAAATATTTGTGCCCAAAAATTCCTTGTGCGCCAAAAGTTATATGCATTTTTCAACGAGCTCTAACGGATTTTCAAATTATCTGCTTAATATATCTTGTACTAGTGATCAGATGGGAATTTTAAGAATACCAGCTTATTTGAAATAAAATTCTTAAAAAATATGGACCTGTTCGATATGTACTGGTCAATCCGCCATCTTGAAAAAAATAGAAAACACCAAAAATAGCCGAAAAAATCAAAATAGAATATCTTTCCTATAAGAAGGAGCAATTTCACCAAAATTGATAAAAATAAAACTGATTTATGGTCAAATATAATGCAACAATCTCGGACACCGTACTATGTCAAATAGAACGGTCAAAGATGGCGGACAAAATAAAATTTTCAATTCTTCCTCAATTATTATCAAGGGGGTATTGTACGTCACTTTTTTTGTACTTTTAGGGAATAGAGTTCATTTTTTTTATTTCCAAAAAAGTACATTTTTACAATTTTCAAAAATGTATTTTCTTTGGCCCTCCCTTTTTTCACCCAATTTTCATCGAAACAAAATGAAATATACTCTAGAAAGTCTCGTATAACTTCAAAAATTTAATAAAAAATGAATCCTAATTAATTTGAAAAGGAAATTTATTAAGAATACGCATATTCGGTAATAATAATAATATATGAATATACCGTGTGTGTAGTCGCGGGCTAGGCATGGGGAGCAAGAATTACAACATCGCGTGTGCCAGCTGGCTGAAATGAAATAACAGAGCTGGGATCCTCCATCGACGGACGAATTTACGGCTGCCGGTGTTGTCAAATCTCTCGCCCTACGTGAATGTACATGCCTAATGGGAAATTACACGCACGGTATGATCAACAATCAGAACCAAGCAGTCAAGACTAGAGAGCATTAAGAATAACGAGCGCATTCGTCGTTTGGAAAAAAACGTTTGCGTAGTTATTTCAATCAGAAGTGATCTTATGAAATCCTCGGTTAGTCATAAAAAATTCTAGCTAATTGTAAAAATATGGTTGGCTTTATAAAATTATTGCGCACAGAGTTAATAGATAATGACTTGTAAATTTAAAGAATGGATCTCTTTGAGGACAATACTGAGGAAAATGAGGTGGGGGAAACAAAAATATATTCAGACATTAATGATAGTTTGGAAAACATAAGTGGTGAACATGTTTTAAATATTGCTCACTTTAATATAAGAAGCTTAAACAAAAATTTTAACGAATTACGTACACATTGAAATATTTCAAAACACGTTAGACATTATAGTTTTGTCAGAAACATGGAAAATTGAAGGGGTAAGTGATTATTCAATAAAAAACTATACAGCCTTTTATAATGAGTCATATTTTAATCAAAACGATGGCGTAATTGTATATGTTAAAAATAACCTCAACGTAAATGTAAATATAGAAAAAATAACTCAAGTTAACTTATTAAGAATTTTATTTAAAACAACTTATATATCATTTGGATTAACCGTCTCATACAGACCACCCGCTACAGATGTAAATCAATACATATGTGATCTGAACGAATATTTTGACTCTCTAATAAAAAAAATATTGAAATATTTATGGGTGATATTAATATATAAATATCTTAAACAAATATGAAAAACATGTAAACAATTATTTATGTACCCCAGCACAAAAAAGGTTTCTTTCCCTACATAAATAAGCCCACTAGAGTAACCGAGAACAGTTTCAGTATAATTGACCATATATTTGTACGAAAGGAGAAACAAGTCACATTACATAGTACTTGTATTAAATCATACATAATTGAATCTAATATAACTGATCATTATGCTGTACTGCCCTCGATAAATACAGCTAAAAACAACAAATTGATAACTGTAAGAAAACGTTCAAAAAAATTAAACATAACAAATTAGATTTAGCACTGAGTACAAAAGAATGGGACGATATTTTACAAGAAAATAATGTAGAGAAATCTAATAATTTATTTAGCAAAAAGCTTATAAATTACATTCAAAAAAGCACCGTTACCATAACTCATAAAAATAATAAAACAATAAAAATCAAACCATGGATTACTCTAGGTATAATTAACTCGATCAGATATAGAGACAACCTAAAAAAAAGACTAATATCAAATTATTCACCTGAACTTTCTACAGAATATAAAAATTATAGGAACTTTCTATATAAATTAATAAAACGAACTAAAAATGAGTATTATAAAAATCAATCAAATGACACTGGGCAGAACTACACAAAGGTTTGGAAAATAATTAACGAAGCCTCTAATTGTGAAAAAAAAGTAACTGAAAATTTTAATATGACAGATAGTAATAACCAACTATTAACCAGCGACAAAGAAAAAGCAAACTGTTTTAATGATTTTTTTATTAATATAGTACATAAAATGGCAAATAAAATAAAAAAGAACTGAAACCCACCTGAACCTACGAATAATGAACATTGTATACCATCAAGCTTATTTCTACAACCTGTAACGGAAAATGAGATTATAATACACATAAGCAGTTTAAAAAATAATACTGCACCGGGTCCTGATGGAATCTCTGTTCAAACAATAAAAGCTATTCACAAATATATAACTAAACCCCTAGTACATCTAATAAATTTATGTTTTTTAAGTGGACAAATACCGGCTCCTTGGAAAGAAACCATTACCACCCCAGTTTATAAATCTACTAATTATCGACCAATATCAGTTATAAGTAACGTATCAAAAATTTTTGAAAAATCCTTAAAATCACGTTTAACAAGTTATTTAGAAAAATTTAACATTCTCAATAAAAACCAATACGGATTTAGAAATAAAATAAGCACAGAAGACGCAGTCACAGAGTTTCTAAACAAAATTGTAAATGTTTTAAATACAAACAAAAAATGTTTAACTGTGTTTTTAGATTTAACTAAAGCATTCGACACCGTAGACCATGAAATATTATTAAATAGGTTAATAGATATCAATATAAGAGGTGTTGTTCTTAAACTATTTCAGAATTATTTAACGAATAGAATAAAAAAAGTAAAGATAAACGACACCACAAGTAAACCACAAACAGTTACCAGAGGCGTCCCACATGGATATTAGGTCCTATTTTGTTTTTAGAATAGAATAGAATACTTTATTTGTCTTTGTGGCTACAGTATTTGTAGATAAGATATGTTATCATGTAAAAAATTAAAAAATAGAAATATAGTAAAATACAAAAGTTAAAACTACATACATACAGATTAAAAGGTACACTAATAACAAACGCTTACAAAAGCTATATTAAATAAAATGAAATAAAAGAAAAAACATTGAAATGACTTTAAATTACAATTCTTCTCCAGTTAGTATCTTTAACACAAACTCCTCAATGGTGTAGAATGCTTTAGTTGCTAAGTAATTTTTTAACTTTTTCTTAAAGTCTTGAGCAGGCAAGTCTCTGAGGTTTACAGGAAGTAAATTGAATATATGGAACCCTGCATAAAAGGGTGATTTTTCGTAAAAAGCATGGTGATGTTGATTTATATATATGTTATTTTTATGCCTCGTATTATGAGTGTGAATGTCAGCATATGATGGGAATTCATTTTTGTTTTCATAACTGTATATTAAAATTTTTAATATATAGCAATACATGCAATTGTCAATATTTTTTTCTTTTTAAAAATCTCTCTACAGGAGGAGGTACGACTATCAAGGTTATATATTAGTCTAATAACTCGTTTTCGTAAAATGAACACTCTTTGTACATGGGCGGATCGACCCCACACAATAATATTATAACTAATAGCTGAGTAAAATAAAGCATAGTATACTGGCAATAGAGAATCAGGATTAAGTTTACCTTTTAATTGTTTAATTGCAAAGTAGGCCTTATCTAGTTTTTTTAAGAGAAATGTAATTTGTTCTTGCCATGTTAGCTGGTTCTCAACGATGGTTCCAAGAAATTTTGAATTAGGTTCAAGTTTAATAGGTTTGTTGTCAAAAGTGAAATTAAAATTGTAGTTTTTTTTAAATTTGTTATGAAATTGAATTATGACTGTTTTTTTAGTATTTATTATCAATCGATTTTTGTGACACCAATCATGGAACTGAGATAGAGTAGTTCTAACTTTGTTCTCTACTTCTTTTGGTTCGTGATGTGAGATAACAACTGATGTATCATCAGCGTATAAGAAGACTTTACCTTCACTTAGGTGGTCGGGAAGGTCGTTAACGTACAATAGGAAGATTAATGGTCCAAGAACGCTCCCTTGTGGGATACCAATGTCAATATTAAAGTGTTTTGATTTTGCATCAGCATGTTTGACATAAAATTCTCTGTTAGATAAATATGATGAAAGACATTTATTAATGTTGCCACGAATTCCTAGGTTATTAAGTTTCTCTTATACGAAGTCTACATTTACGGGTTTTTAAATATTCATGTATTTTCTGAGAAATGACCGTTTCTATGATCTTAGATATTACACTAATTAATGCAATTGGACGATAATTTTCAATATTTGATGAGCAACCAATCTTTGGTATTGGGATCAGTACAGCTAGTTTTAAAGCTTCTAGAAATTCTCCATGTAACAGGCATAAGTATTAAGTGTGCGATAGGTTCGGATAGAATGTCTCGAGAGTTCTTTATTAATTTAATTGAAACTTCATCTCCAGTGGATTTCTTGTTATTAAGGTTGGTGATTACTTTTTGAACATCTTCCTTTATTACAGGAGTGAAAAACATATTTGAGGTTACATTCTTAGATGTTGTACAATTCTCAGATAGGTTTCCATGGAAGTGACTATATAATCTGTTTGTAACAGTGGTTGAAAAAAGTTTCCAAAAAGCTCTGTTACTTCGCTTTTTTCCGATACTAACTTATTTTCGTGTACTAAAGAAATACAATTTTCGGTTCTTTCCGGTAATTTCAATTAATTCACAAACAGGGTATTTTTTTCTTGGTAACATTCCAACATAAAGAGAATTTTACAATAGTTTCCTTCACTATGTAGAAGTTAAATAAATAAAAGAAGCTACTAAAGAGGTTGAAAAAAAAATCGAACCGCCTTAAAAAAATCTTCAAAAAATATCTCTAAAAAGCAAGAAATAGAATTTCACTCAGTTTTGCAAATATCTGTGTACCTATTAGTGGAAAGTAGCAAGGAACTGTACCTTAGTACCTAATATCAATATGAAATTGGTGCAAGATTGTCTAATTTAGAAAAGTGAGAAATAGAATTAGAATTTAGAAAAAAGCTTTGCACCGACTTCAAATTTATATTAGGTAATAAGGTACAGCTCCTTACTACTTTCCACTAATAGGTTGACAGATATTTGTAAAGCTGAGTGAAACTTTATTTCTTGCTTTTCAGAGATATTTTTTGAAGATTTTTTGAGGGCGGCTCGGTTCGATTTTCGGACAATATTTGCCGTTGATTTACACCGAGGATTTTATTTCAATTATTCTTGGTTTTTGCCTGTCTAATTCCATTTATTAAAGGCGCCACTGTTGATATGAAACTCGTATTGAATCTTAATATCCTCATTATAACTTATTATTGTACTTTTTGTAAGGATGTCATTTCGGACACTATTCACGATTTGATTCAAATCAGTTTACAAGGCTCAAATAATAAAACAAATTAGTATTTAAATCATGCCAAGTTCTATACCATTCAAAGTTAAAACTCCGCAATTAAATTTTATCTTATAATCTCTTTTACGTATAGTTTCAAAAGAATTAAAGGCGAGAAATGAAAAAATTTACATAAATTATTTAGAGGATGCTTCGCTAGAGCACAGAATTATATTCTTTTCATTTTTATGTTAAGCTACTGGAAAAAGTACGATCCAAGTTCTTCTTTTTACTTTTTCTGAATACTTGTATTTATTCGAATCACACATGTTACCTTGAGTGCTCTGTACAGGGAAATAATATACAGTATTATTCAAAAGTATGGATGCGGCCTTTTATCTGTGTCAATATCCGTGTTATTCAAGAAATGTTTAGATAAAAGCTAAACGAGAGTTAATGGTGCAGCTCATAAGCATTTTTTTAAAATGGCAAGATATGTCATATTTGGCACGGTAGCTCAATCGGTTAAGGCGTATTGAGTGGCGAATACGCTGATCGACTCGCTACCGCGCTCTGGGTTCGACCCCCAGCCCCGGTATTGACAACACCGGTGGGTGTGGATGTATGTCTGCGTTTTTCCGAATGTGTAACCCCCTTCCAGACAGCCTTGGCTTTGGATTTGGGGGTTGTCTACTATCTGTGGTGTGTTTATGTTTATGATATATTTTGAAAGTTAACTTTTTCTCTTTACAATGACGTAATTATTTCACCACGTCCTTAGGAGAAAGCAAAGACATGTTAAGAAATATTGAAACAGAAATAACTTTATGAATTTAACCGACGAAACAATTTCAACGTTCAACTAGATAGTCAGATAGGTACTGTGGTGTGCAAAAAAAAATGGGACCAGTCTTATAACGTATTTTTGTTAAAATCTACTTGTGTACATCTAACCTTAATTTTTGTGACATTGTCAGTTATTTGTCAAAATTCATTGAAAGTGTGCAAATAGAGACAGATTTACATTAGAAAAAAATAGTTGTCCTATTTTTTTTTGCTCAGTTAGGTTTGTAATACCAGAGTCAAATTGAAGTAAATTTTGACGTTTCACGAAAATTACTAGTTTGAAATTTGCAATGAAGGTTTACCGTTAAACATACTTAAAAGTCTCCAGCTCAAACTGTTGCGTTCGAGCCACCATCTTGGATGGATAAAGCTTATAACATTCTCTACAAAGAATGCTATATGCATTTTATTCGTATCTATTATCATACTCTTTAGAAATATGAAAGCAAAGAGTATTGCATTTCATCGACACATTTCAAAAACTGTAAATTTCGCTCGTAGAGAATAAAATATATCATATCATTGTTGTTGTCATAGAATTCACAACAATTTTCAAAATGTCCGTCAAATATAAAGGTTATGAAATATTTAAAGAAAAAAATACGCGTGAAGATAAGATTCTTTAAACACAAAGGTACTGCATAGTATACTGACCAACGTTTCGACAATTAAGATAGTATTATCGGGAAATCATTAAAATTGTAAGTATGGCACTTAAACCTTATCAAATATCATAACACTTTACACGTGCATTTTTTTCATAAAATGTTTCAATATGTTGAACAAATTTCAATAAAACCGGGCTATTCTCTTTTAAGTTATTTAGCCTACAAAAACATGACGGATGGAGAAGCAGACAGACAAACAGGCGGACATAGGACGGACATTTTAGAGTTATTCCGAATCCTAAAACTAACAATAATATGAATTTTATTTTCTCTACGAGTGATATTTACGATTTTAGAAATGTGTCGATCAAATGCAATTTTTCTAATTTCTGAAGATTGTAATAATATATACGGAAAAAATGGATATTATATTTTGTAGGGAATTTTATATGCTTTATTTTTTATAGGAAATATAATTTTGATATCTCTAATGGTTAGCGAGACATAAGCAAAAAAACTTTATCGGGGAACCATTTTCCCAAGATGGAGGCGTGGGCGCAAGTGATAAAGTTGGGGACTTTCGTATGCTTAACAGTGGGCCTTAATGAACATCTCTGCTCAAGTTTCAAAACTTTATCAGTTTTTTTCCTCCAATTTACCCTATTTGACAGGGATGTAAGGAATTCTCTACTTCGTCGGTTGAATAAATTTGTAGTCAACAAAATAATTTACTTAACTCTGCGCTCCCGGTAAGCCAGTCGTATTTTTCGTACCAAGTTTTACTGAAAGCCCGATTTGATTTCCCACCTACAGCTACGTTAACTAGCGATATACTTAAATCTGGAATTGGATGCTACAACAACGTATAATTTATTCTCGTACGTGAGACTCGAAAAGACACGTTTATTTATTAAAAAGTCGACAATATCGAGTGTTCCTGATATTTGTTATATGTTATGTTATGCACAAGAAAATCTAGTTTTAGACGGAACAATAAACGAACTTGACTTTGTGGTTATGTTATAATAAATATGCGGCGAAGAATGCACAGGGCACAGGCGTACCCTCTAGCGGAATATCATGTTATGTTATACATCACATACTGCATTACCGACGTATGTCTATCACTGTTGCGCCTTGGAGATTAAATGCGTATGATGCATGCCCCAGATCGTGCTTTTTCAGATCATTATTAAATATGAATAATTAAATATTGGAATGGCTTGATTTTAGCAAGCGCAAGAGGCACATTTGAATGCATAGATTAAAGAATATTATATAAGATATAGATAGGCAACTCTCAGGAATTTCTTAAACAGCAAAAGTTTCGTCGCGGGTAGCGCTGTATTCCCGCCTTTTTGATACAGGCGGGATTGGAATAGGCGGGAATTTTAAATGATTTTCAAACAAATTGCTTAGGCCATCATTAGACTACAAAGGTCCTTTGACAAAGATTTTTTTATAAAAGATATTTTACGAGATAAAACATCTATCAAATTACTCATAAAATATCTTTTATAAAAGATCTTTGTTCAAGAACTTTTATAGTCTAACAGTGGCCTTAAAATTAAATAAGTCATTTCAAAACTAGAAATTGATGATTTATTAATTTAACGGAAAATCATTACAATAAATACAATAATATTTAAAAATACATTTAAAAAGTAACTAACGTAAGTAAAATTATTACAAAAGTATTAAGATGTTGAAACTGTGTTGAAATAAGTAAAATGTTAAAGTAACTAATGTACCAAAATACCTATAATACAATTAAATAATAGTGGGTTTATACGTGCATGCATCGAAATCATTCCCATCGAATGGTGTAAAAAAGTAAAAAAAAAATTTTTCTTCTGGATTAACATTATTCAAATACATTACTTATGACGTTTCACAATCAATGTCAGTTTTTGTAACCTATATGATAATGAAAAATCTAAATTTCAAAAAGACTGATTCACACCACTTAATATTAGTGAAGGACGTGAAAATGTATATTATACCGGGTTTATACGTGGATGGATTTAGTGGCGCCAGTAGATATTGGCACGCCAGTAAAAAAATATTACACGTATAAACAGTTACTGGCGAGCATGCATCAATGCATGCAAGGTCAAAGCTTGCTGTGAATTAGTCTTTTTGGAATTTAGATTTTTCATTATCATATAGGTTACAAAAAACTGACATTGATTGTGAAACGTCATAAGTAATGTATTTGAATAATGTTAATCCAGAAGAAAAACATACTTATTTTTGTTTTTTTTTACTTTTTTACACCATTCGATGGGAATGATTTCGATTTATAACAATGTAAAAATTGACGTTGAAAAATTCACAGATACGATGCGACTGCACATAGCTGCGATTGTATTTATTATGTAAATAATGTAACCTAATATTTTGTACATATCCGTCATTACAAGACTGAAAAACTTTTTCATCGGTAAACACAACATTGGTCCAAAACTCCAACGGGCGATAGACACAATTTAAACAAAACATAATGCGGGCTTGCTTCTGTGCTTCTGTTAATATGATCTTCTTGGCACTTGTACAGTTTTTATTTTCGATTTTCCTATCCTTCGGCTAGCTGCTGACCTCGACACCAGAAAATGTGTCATGAACACAGCTCTCCTGCTGTTTGAAACAGATTTTTCCTCAAATAGCCAAGGAGTGCTTCATCTTGAACTAGATTTGAACTTCTCGATAGGCCTGAACCGTCTTTTCTCTTTACGCTACCTTCCTCTTCCCACTTTTCTTCACACTCATAACAGTACTTTTATTCAATTGATAATGGTTAGCAATTGCTCTGATAGACCATATCTCTTCAATTTTAGAGAGAATTAAAATTTTTCACGTTCAGTTAATTTTGGCATTGCGAAAATGACACTGACAAATAAATAACGAATGATTTAATAAGGCGAAAAATAGGTGTACGGGATTTCATTGCACAGAAGTGTACAACCCATCAGTCTTTCGTTTTTAGTCAATTTCTTGGTAGTTACGTTCTTTGCAAATCAATAATACATACCTATGCATGTTGGAATTTTTCGAAGTCGCAACACGACGTGAACACAACACTCAAAACCCATTACAGTTTTTAATATTCAACAGAACAGCGTCGTTTCTAGCCAATTTCATTGGAAACTCACATTATTTACAAATAAGCAAATGGACTCCTACTCTATGAATTTAATAATTATTAGCTTAATGTAGGGTGACCAGATTTTTGTTAAGTGAATGCTGGACACTTCTGCTGGGAAAAAAATTGATGAGCGAAATTCCGGAAGTATGATCTGAATGCTGGACACTTGTAAATGCTGGACAGTACTCCAAAATGCTGGACTTTCCAGCGAAATTCCGGACGTATGGTCACCTTAGCTTAAGTAAGAAAGACATGTAAACAAAAATGGCGCGACAACTGACAGTAGTGACAATCGGGCAAGATACAGATTTGCGCAGCCGTCGTGTGATTCAAGTACAAGTAGCAACAGAGCAACGTAAAGTAAACGTAGATTCTGTATTCATTATACTACGATTTTTTTATATAATAGACCTCTTTAAATAAACTGATTATTCTTCCACGATTTTCTATATTTTATATAATACAGCTGTTCATGCAGTAGTGAAAATTACTTAAAAATTCGGTTCTTATATTATATTTATTAAAGTAAATTAACTATTTTCAGTTATGGACTCCATTGAATATTATCCTTTTCAATCTGGTGTGCAGTGACTTTGCTGTATCTATTCTTGGTAACCCATGGACTTTGATATCAGCTCTCTCTCACAGATGGGTATTCGGAAAAATGATGTGCAAAATGTATGGATTTTTTATGGCACTCCTAGGTGAGTAAACATACTTTTTAGTCCATACGGAACTTGCAAAAAAAGTCTAAAACCCCAAAAGTGCAAAACATGGCAACCCCCCAGCTTTCGAGGACGGCCAACACGATGGTGATACTCGCGCGGTCCCTACCCCTAAACGCAAAAAACCCCCCTTTTTTTAATTTTTCGTTGTTAAGCATGCGAGGACTTGTTGTATCGGTATTTTTTTGAGGAAGCTCAATATTTCACAACAAGACATTCAAACGACCCCCGGCGGTTGAAACCCCCCCTACTTCAATACCGAAACATACAAAAAATATCCAAACGTGCTGAAAATTGCTTCCTACACGTTTTCAAGGGCGGGAAACACATTGCTGATATTGTTTAGCTTCCCACCCCCAACCAACTACCTCTAAATGCATAAGCCACCCCTTTTCTTCCATTTTTCGTTGTTAGGCATGTGAGGACTTGTTGGATCGGGTTTGAGAAAACTCAATATGTCCTCTAAAATTTCGCAACTAGACATCCCGATGACCCTCGGGGGTTGAAACAACCCCCTTCCTCAATACCGAAACATGCAAAAAATACATCCAAACGTGCTGAAAATTGTTTTCTACACGTTTTCAAGGGCGGGGAATACGATGCTGATATTATTTAGCTTCCCGCCCCTAACCAACTACTCCTAAATGTATAAAACCTCCCTTTTTCTTCCATTTTTCGTTGTTAGGCTTGCGAGAACTTGCTGGATCGAGGGTTTTCCAATACCTACAATACTATTAAGTAAATAAATAAAAAAAACGAGAAAACAATTTTCGGCACGTTTGGATGTTTTTTGCATGCTCCGGTATTGAGAGAGGGGGCGGTTTCAACCCCCGGGGGTCGCTAGGATGTCTGGTTGCGAAATTCTACAGGACATATTGAGTTTCCTCAAAAAAAAAAACGATCCAACAAGTGCTCGCATGCCTAACAACGAAAAATGGAAGAAAAGGGGTGGTATTTTGCGTTTAGGAGTAGTTCGAGGGGGGTCGGGATCGCGCGAGTATCATCATCGTATTGGCCGTTTTCAGAAAGGAGGGGGTTGACATATTTTGTCGCTATCCTTGCACTTTTGGGGTTTTTGCAACTTTCGCTTGGGCTATTTAAGCAAATAAATTAGTAAGTTACTCTAGACAAGAAGATTTATTTTTCCCTATTGCGGCTTTGCTTACACAGTTGCTCTTTTAATATTCAATAATGATGTATATTGAGCCAAGGATTTATGGAAATTCATAATCCTCTTTATAAAAAGGCCCAATCGAAAATAGTGTAGGTACGGTTCTTTACTTATTAGAGTTTAAAAGAAAATATGACGAGAAGAAAGGAACAATCTTGCAAATAGACAGTGCTAATATTATAAGTCGATCAAATTATATTGCCTTTTTAATAAAAGCTGCTGTATAGCCACTGGCTAGAAGAGACAATTATGTACAAGGTGAGCGAGCCATCTATGAATGAGTTGCTAGTGCACTAAACTTTTTATGGCATTGTAATACTGCTTTATCCATAAATTCCTATTAGTTCGTTGGCCGTTCATAGATGATGCGCAAATTGCCTAGTGGAGAGAAACTACACATAATTACGTACACATGTCCCAGAATAAAGGTAACACCTTAAGCGGCATATTTAAAGAACAGAAATGTGGAAATTAATTGATTGCATGTGGAATGTTTACTGTAATATGCAGCTTCATATAGCTGAATGTCAGTAAAATTTAAATAAATAAATTGTGTCCAACTTTAATCGCGATTTTCTCTAAAATGATTGCAGTTAAGTAGCAAGAGAACCTTACTTTCGTAAAAAAAAAAAAACGATCTAAAAATTTTAATCAAGATGTCCAAAAGAAATAACATAATAGAATGGAAAACACTACGCATCACATTTAAAGGGCTGTTCCCCCTTAGAAGTCATATTTATGGACATTTTTTTCTTATTTTGATCAGTGCAGTACAGTAACTAGAGGGCTTAATTTAAACATAATGTCATATGAATTAAATTTCGCTTTTTATTTAATATAATTTGATAGTAAATGCATCAATGAAATATTTCTATATTATGCGGAGGCTTACTAATTTATAGGGGGTGGTACCCAAAAAAAGAATTATAAGCCTCGAATCAAATTTTAATATCCAGTGTGTCCCCGGATTGAGTTTGTGATGGGTGTAATATACAAAAAAAAATTTTCTGCAGTCTCGGTCTGCTTGACCTAAAATGGATTTTTACCAAATTACAGGTCAAATGGGATCTAACTCAGGGTGTAAATCTAAGAAGAAAATTAATCATTTTAGGTAAAATAGTCTTTCTGTTAATTTTACGGAAAAATTCTATTTGGATAAAATATTTTGCATTGAAAGTTAGAGCCATATGCCAACTTTCGTTGCATTTGAACAAAAGTAAAATAATACTGCAAATTAAAGTAAATAGTTTTTTATTTTTTAACATAATTATGTAGCATTAAAAGCTTTAAACTGGCTATAAAGTGTTGAAGATTTGACATTATTAGTTAGTGTAAATCGGCTAAGAGACAAAAAATGTATTATAGGCAAGATGGTTGCAGCCCACACTCAACTTTTTTATTAAGGAATTATTTGAACAATGGATTTTGGAAAAAATGGATTTACAGATTTGGGCCACAACCATACCCTCTAAGAAGTCCGGATTTAACAATTATGGATTTTACTTTTGGGGCAAACTAAAACAACAAGTTTATACCGACAACTTTGACAATGATTTGGAAAGATTAAAAAACAAAATTACTGATGTGTTACTGTAGTTGAATTCGTTGAAATTTTAATTTTAATTCTAACTTTCAATGCAAAATATTTTATCTAAATAGATTTTTTCCGTAAAATTGACAGAGAGACAAGTTTACATCCCACAATTCATTTTCTTAGATTAACTCCGCGAGTTAGATTCCATTTGAACTATAATTTGGTAAAAATCCATTTTAGGTCAAGCAGTGCAAGACTGCGTATTCATTTTTTTTGGTATATTACACCTATCGCAAACTCATTCCGGGAACACACTGTAGAAAGGGACTGTGTATTTTTTCTTCTAAATTATAAAGATTTGAAAATCGTGATTTTAAGCTTAAGCAAACAGTTTTCGAAGAATAACATATTTAGCAGAAAAAATACTGGAGACCAATAAGAAAGCATCTAAACTGATGATGAATTTGAATTTTTCTAATTTCTGTAGTATTAATAGTTTTGAAGACTTAAAAGTCTTAAGATGTCGTCCCAACGTTTATAACATAAAATACTCAGTTTAAATGTTAAATATCTTAGAAAATATGGCACTTATATTAAAAATGCTATTAATTAAAATAAAACACTATTTATTCAGCTTTCAAGCGATTCTTTGCCAGGTTTTGTAGCACAAAAAAACAAGAAGTTAGGACCGAAACAATGTGCGTCTTCATATTTTTTTAAATAAGAACGTCACCACTTGATACTGTAATTAGCCACTAATTAGCGACAGAATTCTCAAATACTAGATGATTTTTTTGTCTGTTTGCAGCAACCATTTCAGAAAATATTGTACTTTAAACTGTAAATAAATATTAGTTTTAGCGAAAAATGGTAGAGATTAAAAGTATAGCTTGCAAATTAAGGATGAATTTGTTTTTATTTTTTTTTCTAACTTCTGCAGAATTAATAGTTTTGGAGATTTAGAACTATAAAGATGGCATCCGAACGTTTATAATACGAAACTTAAATGTTAAGTATCTCAGAAACTTATATAAAAAATGCTGATAATCAAAATAAAATGCATTTTTCCATTATTTTAATAAAAGTGTCATCATTGTGTTACTGTAATTATCCAGTAATTAAAAAAATATCACCTAGACGCTAAACAATATTTTCCCATTTAAAACACTTGCTCTGAAAAAAGAAATCATCCACCATATTAGAACCGCCATTCTGAATTTTTTTATTTGGACTTCAGATTCTTAATCAACAACCGCAGGAACATAAATATATTACGTTTCAAAAATAAATCACGAATACTTTTTAAAATAATCAATGTTTCTATTTAGGGGTGTTTTTCACCCCTTGGGGATAAGAACATGTGTCGGTACTGTATAGAAACTGAAGATGATACATACCTTCTATTAGCAATATCGCCCATATAATAGTATATTACATAGCCATGCTAGAATGAAGGCTATCACTATTGAGGATGGAGATGTAACCATCCGAGGTAATAATAGCCATTATAGCGAATTGTATACTATACTTTATATACGACTAACCTGTATATATAATACAGTGATGCATACATAATATATAAACGCATAAAAATGTTAATTTTTAAATCATTTATTTCTTTTCAACCAAATGTGAGTTAATGTTACTACAGTTAATAAACTGAACTGATGAGGGCATATTTTGTGTTATAGTATGATTAGCACTATTTTCAGCGGTAGTAATACTATCAGCAATAACCACTCTAGCAGCTGTAGAAGTGGAAGCCGTAGCATTGTTCACTTCCTTTGAAATAGTTTCGGCTGTTACCATTTAATTTTTAACATATTGGTCGATGTATCCTTCAGCTACGAGTGAGGACTTCCAGCCTCCGTGACGCTTTAACCCCGTAATATCGCCATCTCCATCCACGTATAGTGTAGCTGAAAACCACCGAAAGCAATGACCGATGTAAAAATTCAGAATTTGGTAAATTCAAGTAAGTTGCTGTGTTTTCCAAGTACGGTTAACTTATTTTTTCTAATTCGTTGAATGATGCATTTACCTCTTTGGTAATTGAAAAGAAATGAGCTTATTGTTATGTGCGACAGCCGAAGATCCATGTACTTTTTACAATCCCATAAAATTGACCAGTAATGACAAAACTTCTTACCACTTTGGTTTTAGTTTTAGGTACAGTTATTAATAATTTTGTACTTAGATCTTTCACGTCTACAATTTTCATTTCGTAGAGTTCATTAGAGTGACAGCGACATAATTACCACGATTAATAAAACCTTAAATAAATTAATATGTTAGATTTGAGACATTTAGTATCTTCCCTTATGCAAAAGATAAACTCTATCAGATGCTTCTTTTATAAATTTATTAATTTCTTCTGGTGTCAATGTTTTGGCCTTTTTCGCTTCATATTCCTCAGATTTTCTTTTTAGAAAAGAACGTAGTTTTCCATACTTTTCCAAATCTATGTCGTGTTTTCTTTTCAAAACTGCTTTTGGCATGGTATAAAATGACCATAATGAAGATTTGTATCTGTCAGCTAAGTCAGCAAAATAGGCTAATAATACATTTTCAGAAAGTTAGTTAGTTTTTTTCCCATGAAACTTTGGTACGCTTTATCATAAAAACTTTTTGATTTTTGTGGTAGTAAATTAGATGCTGTTGCTTCTGCTTTTTCAGTTATTTCTTGTGGAGTACAGGGGATAGTATCTTCTGAATCACTTTTCATTCTTTCAACCGCAAAACACAATCAAACACAATTCCACAAAACCCATTTTTACTTTGATTGTTTACGGCGACTGTTTATTTTTTTTTTTTTAGTTACCGGTCTCTATGGCATTTTTAATGTTCACATATAGATTCATGCATAATTTTCTTATTGGTACACGAGGGCGTATAATGACCAGAATTCCCTCATCATAATTCCCTGTGGGATTAATTGATAGCATTATATACTAAAAATCACCCATTTAATGTTCACATTAGTTGTTAGTCACATATAAAAATTATAAAACCTCATTTTGTTAATATCTACATATATAATGTCTGTTAGTGAAAATAAGACCTTAAACTACGCCCAATCATCCTTATGTGTTAGTAATATCGCTTCGTCGTGTTACATAATTTTGAAACGGCATTATAAACTCAACAATGTTGTATATTGAAATATCACAAAATAATTTCAGAAATCAAATAAAAAAAGTAACGTTCATGCATGCATTGAGAATACATATAAGTTGTGCCCAGAGAAACAATTTCTGATATTAATTTACTCAGTTTACTCGGCAGAATTAATATAGCACATATCCAATTATACATGCTTTGAAAATATCAGGTTTCATACCTCAGATTTGTCGAAGTTGATCTCAATTAATCGATAGAGAAATTAATTTGTTGGAGAATAGGATGGGGGTATCAATTTAACTCATTAAAATTTAATTGAACTTTACTAGTAGCTGCGGGGTTTTTAGTTCAAGTGTGTGAATTTCATACGGAGGAAAATTTCTCGAGGGAAAACTTTAACGATATTAATTATAATATTGCGTATCCCTATGGGTTCTAGGCTTAACAACTAGGAGAATATATAACATGAATCGTTGAAACTAAATAGTTATCTTGTAGTACAAGCCGTAGAGGTGAAATAGATGAAAATTCACCTCAAGAGGAAATAGCAAAGATAATCGAATTATTTTTTGGAAATGGCTATAAAATGATTAACTTTGCAGAGACCAATGAGTTCCTAACTGCACGTTATGCGAAACATACTTAAGAACAAGTCACTATAGTAGAATTTATTTTTTTTTTTGTATTTAACTTGAAACATACGCCTTAAATCACAAAACACTAATAGACCTTTTTAAAGCAGACAAAATTTTTTTTATTTGGATTTTTGGTTGCACTACGATAAAAATTTAACGAGATACAGAAACCTGAAAACTTTCTGTTATGGGCCGAATTTAGTACGTCGGGTACATAAATGGAATGTACCACTTTCTTTGGTCATAGTTGATGCCAAAAGATCCAGTTAGGGAACCACTTGAAAATCCATGTAGAACACCAAAATGGCGGCCGTTAAAGATGGCCGCCATTAGCCGCACTAAATGTTTTTGTATCTCAACTCCTAATGGTCCAATTTCGATTTTGTTTTTTTTTTGCTTGAAAGGTCTTGTGAAAAGGACACTTTTTTATCCCTATACATTTATCTTTACACATAAGGGTTCTGCACAATTTTCAAAAAAACAAATATTTTTAATATTCACGAACTTTTGGAGAATACTGTGATACGGAATTCAAAAACAAAATTTTGAATGATGCTGAGAGGTTCCATGCAAACAGAATACACATTTATTGGGATGCTTACTCAAAAACTTGTCTGAAGAAACGTGTGAGAGATAAGAGAGGCGTTGGTCTTCGCCGCCAAGTAGCACAAAATTGGAAAATTGGATTGACTTACTCTGCTGTGATCAGAATAAGACAGAATCCTTCAAGTTACTTGGAGAATATGAATTTTTGAAGTTTGATTGGGCTCACATCAGTACTGAGATTGATGGCATAATTCATTCATCTTGGCTGAATGAAACTTCACTTGATGGAATACAATGAAGGCAATAGGAAGAAGCAGACTGCAGGATTTTCCTTCACGCTAAAGACAGTGTTGAACATGGAGCAAAAAAAATAATTATTTGCACAGTAAATACTGATGTAGCTGTTCTGGCAATCTCTTTCATTCACATTCTCAAAAGAGCGGGATTTGAGCATTATTACATGAGCATTAATGCCATGCTTGAAAGTATGGGTGAACATAAAGCTGTTGCATTGAGAGGATTCCGTGCATCCACTGGATCAGATGTAACGTAATCATTTGCAATGTAAGGGAAACAGACTGCCTGGAAAGTGAGGTGAGGTTTCTGAAGCTGCCGAAGCCTTCCAAGCTACATCTCCACCATAACAGCCTGTTTCTGACGAGACTTTTCAAATTCTGGAGAAGTTTACTGTTTACTGTTTTGCTTTACTATAAAGACTTCTCAGTCAATCATGTTAGAAAGCTTCTTTTTACTTCAAAAAGCCGCAATCTGTAAAGTCTGCCTCCAACAAAAGAGGCACTAAGACAGCATTGTCTTCGTTCAGCATACCAGGCAGGGCATGTTTGGGGTCATGCACGCTTAGTGATGGACAACATTTCAGGGCCAGAAGGATGGGGATGGACCATGGTTGGTGGAGAGTGGACACTGGTCTGGTCTTCTCTTCCTTTTATTATGCAGCCTGCATAGAATTGGTTAGGTGTAGTTGCTCTGGATTCCGTTCACGATGCTCCTGTTCAAAGGCCAAGGTTCCATACACGCTACTTTGCACGAACTGCACTGGGGGGTCAACAATGCAGCAATAAATACAATAAAAGAGGTACGCGCTTAATTGATTATTTTTAAATTCGTTTCACAGTATCAGGATCGTAATATTGCTTTGTTGATCCAATACCTTAATATAATAATAATATAATTATTTTGTTTGTTTGTTCCAGGGATGAATTGGAAAATGAAGATGATTGCGTCATAAGAGTTATATATAAGCAGTTCATTTACATGAGTATTTCTTAGTAATTAGTCCCTTTTTGTTTGTAAAAGTTGGTTTCCTTAATGTAATAAATGTTTTCAAAATAATAAAATCACTCGTGTATGAAAACAAGTCTTTATGGACATATATGGAATCTCATATACATAAACTGTTTTTGGGGAAATAAAGGATATTGAGCACAATTGAAAATTTACTTATCAATGAAATTCATGAGAAAAGGGAAATTTTCAGGTTTTTGAAAATTGTGAGGAACCCTTAGGGTGTAGAGATAATTGTATAGACACAAAAAAAGTCCCCCCTTCACAAGAGCCTTCAAACAACAAAAAAAAAAGAAAATCGAAATCGGACCATTAGGAGCTGAGATACAAAAAAAATTTATGTGGCAATTAACGGCCATCTTTAATTGCCGCCATTTTGGTGTTCTACACGGATTTTCAAGTGGCCCCCTATCCGAAAAGTTATCTCAGCGTCAACTGTGACCACAGAAAGTGGCACATTCCAATCAAAAAGTGCAGCTCTCCTTGATAAACCCGACGCGACGTACTAATATGTTTTTACGTTTTACTTGCAAAATATGTATTAAATAAAATAATATCAAGGAATCCTTTTTAACGCAAATAGAAATTCTTTTTATGGGCTGAAGGACCTCGATCAATTGCCCTTTGATTATTAGTCAGTAAAGATCATTATTATTATTATTAGAAATTCTTTTAATTTAATTTCTTTATCTCTGCATTTTTCTACTCACCAATACTTAAGTCCTAAGTATTACTCATACTTGGATTTATTAACAGACATTTGATGAAAGACATCCATTGAGCGTTTATTAACGAATCCAAACGTGGCTTGGCAATCAAGGAAATCCACGAGATTGGAAATAGAAGGAAGTTACCAAAGTGTCTCTGACCATCACGAGTTCTAAAGCTCCAGCTCCAATTGTTACATTACATTAAATTTATTATCATGCAGTTACACAGACCATTAAGCTGACAAATGTGGCTGTCGGAAATCTGGCTTAAATTGTACAGTATTTGCAAGAACTGCTGTGGAGTTCAATGTTTGAATTCAACTGCTATAAATAGAAGATGTTAATGACACTGATGAATTTGATGTTGGTGATGCAAATGATACTGATTAAAGTTTAATACGGAATTAAAAAGAAACTGATGACGAAGAAAATGATATAACCGGATAAGAATAGTGAAAAATTCCTTGAGCCAAATTGGATTTTGCGTACATGGCTCTCTATTAATAAACAATTTCAGTCAAGTTTTAACTTCGTATTATTACTGTTGCACTGGTCACATAAGGAAATGTGGTTTTCAGTTTTTATTTAATTTCGCCTTTTCTGTTGCAATGAAATTTTGAAAAATCAGAATCCATACTGTCATGGATGCACATCAGCAATTTTCCTCAAATAAGTTTTAAACTCGTATGCCGTATAAAACATATATTAAGTATCCTTATATTATTACAATGAAATGAAATATATAACAATAATAGATAAATCATCTTCTACTCAATCCATCTAATATGTTAAAAACTAACATAGTGAATGTACTACGGTACTAATATTATTTAAGAATTAAAAGAAAACATTACAACTTACTTAATAATAAAAACATGAAGTAAAATACGTTATATGGCTGCATTGTAATTGCACAAAATTAGCGAAATTATTGAAGAAATAAAAAATTCCGTTTTTTTTTTTACCACCCGAAACAATGCTTCCACACATCTCAATCCTTTATCAAATTTTAATTTCATCGTACAGGTAAAGATTATAAGTAAATTCTTAAATTAATACCATTACTTAACCAAATAATGAAATGAATGATGATATTTTAAGTATAACATTACATTATTTTTTTGCACCTTATATCGCATGGAGAATTTATCAATTTGTAATATTTTTGAATAATTCTATGGACAATTGTATATTGTTTACATTTTTATTACTTAATTTTCCAAAATTTCACTCAAGAATATAGCAATAGAAAATTATAAAATGCAGAAACGCCAGCGGAGTGATTTCAGACTTACGATTTTATTTTCGGGCGGACTGCCACTCTAATATACCGGACGTGGTCATGCATCTATTTCAGATTTTTTGTCCAAAAAGGTCCGTGTCTTATACCGGTTATAGAGATTGATCGACGGAATACTTAATTTTCGATTTTATTAGGAAACTGTTCGGTATTTGTAGAATTTATCAAAAAAATCAAGTTATTCAGGATTTGTGGATTCGCTTTTGTTTTGTCAAATTTCTCACAAACGTCACCTAATAGACTTAATCGAGCCCTACAATCGCCATTTTTGAAAATCAAAATCGGACCTTCGGTTCGGGAGTTATCAATTTCTTTGGAAAATCATACTCGAAATCATAATGGAAAAAATACTTGCGGTCAACAGATTCGGGACGCCAGCAATAGGCTTCATTTGTGGTCACATACCTTTCTTCCCACCAAGTCTCATCGAAATGGATCAATATCCTGGACAGTTATCCTGCTTCCTTTTCGAGAAAACCAATTTTTTTGCAAAAAAATTTAATTCCATTTGTTTTTCGAAATATCTAGATCCGACTGCCCGTTACCGAATTATTCAATTTTTCCCGAAAAACTTGAAACGTCTATATCGGGTACTTCCGGTTTCCGAACGGAGCCGAGCTTCCAGCGTTAAGGTTTTCTAAAGGCCTCCCATTAACCACCCAAGTTTCATCGAAATCCTAAAACGAATTAGGGGGGGCTGAGCGTGACAGACAGACAGACCGACAGACCGACTAACCGACGGACGGAATTTTCTCAATTTGCTCTCGAGTCGATAGATATGACTTTCATTTTTCGATGGTCCACCGGAAAAACGCAAAACCTATACTACATTTTTTTTTCAAAATGTAGTAACAAGCTAAAAACTACATTTTAATATGCTTTTTATCCCTGTTGGGCTGATTCAGTACCTTTTTTTTCTTTTTGCATTGACTAAAATAAAAGCTAACTACATTTTGAAATACAGAAAGGTCTTCGGTTATATTGTGGTCATGCATCTTTGTAAATAACTCGTTTATTTTTAATTTTTCGAAAAACTTTATTTCAGATTTTTTTGTCCAAAAAGATCCGTGTCTTATATCGGTTATAGAGATTGATCGACGGAATACTTAATTTTCGATTTTTATTAGAAAACTGTTGGGTATTTGTAGAATCTATCAAAAAAATTAACTTCTCCAGGATTTGTAAATTCGCTTTTGTCTTGTCAAATTTCTCACAAACGTCACCTAATAGACTTAATCGAGCCCTACAATCGCCATTTTTGAAAATCAAAATCGGACCTTGGGTTCGGGAGTTATCAATATCTATGAAAAATCATACTCGGCCTTGGAAAAAATACTTGCGGTCAACGGATTCGGGCCGCCAGCAACAGGCTTCATTTGTGGCCGTGTACCTACGATCCCACCAAGTCTCATCGAAATCGATCAATATCCTGAACAGTTATCGTGCTTCATAGCCTGATTTCGAGAAAACCAGTTTCTTGCAAAAAAATTCACTTTCCATTTATTTTTCGACATTGTCTGCGGTATACTTATCTGTAGATTGTTGCCAGCTGCACCATTTCTTTTTTTAAATATCTCGATCCAACTGCCCGTTACCGAGTTATTCAATTTTTACCGAAAAACTTGAAACGTCTATATCGGGTACTTCCGGTTTCCGAACGGAGCCGAGCTTCCAGCGTTAAGGTTTTCTAGAGGCGTCCTATTAACCACCCAAGTTTCATCGAAATTCGAAAACGGATTAGGGGGGCTGAGCGTGACAGACAGACCGACTGACCGACGGACGGAATTTTCTAAATTCGCTCTCGAGTCGATAGATATGACTTTCATTTCGATCCGACGTTTTTTTCGAATTTCGATGGTCCACTGGAAAAATGCAAAACCTATACTACATTTTTTTTCAAAATGTAGTAACAAGCTAAAAACTACATTTTGATATGCTTTTTATCCCTGCTGGGCTGATTCAGTACTTTTTTTTTTCTTTTTGCATTGACTAAAGTAAAGGCTAACTACATTTTGAAATACATCGGTTATATTGTGGTCATGCATCTTTGTAAATAACTCGTTTATTTTGAATTTTTCGAAAAACTCTATTTCAGATTTCTTGTCCAAAAAGGTCCGTGCATTATATCGGTTATAGAGATTGATCGACGGAATATTTAATTTTCGATTTTTATTAGGAAACGTTGGGTATTTGTAGAATCTATCAAAAAAATTAACTTTACCAGGATTTGTAGATTCGCTTTTGTTTTGTCAAATTTCTCACAAACGTCACCTAATAGACTTAATCGAGCCCTACAATCGCCATTTTTGAAAATCAAAATCGGACCTTGGGTTCGGGAGTTATCAATATCTATGGAAAATCATACTCGGCCTTGGAAAAAATACTTGCGGTCAACGGATTCGGGCCGCCAGCAATAGGCTTCATTTGTGGCCGTGTACCTTCGATCCCACCAAGTCTCATCGAAATCGATCAATATCCTGGACAGTTATCGTGCTTCTTAGCCCGATTTCGAGAAAACCAGTTTTTTGCAAAAAAAATCAATTTCCATTTGTTTTTCGACATTGTCTCTGGTATGCTTATCTGTAGACCGTTGCTAGCGGCATCATCTCTTTTTTGAAATATCTCGATCCGACTGCCCGTTACCGAGTTATTCAATTTTTCCCGAAAAACTTGAAACGTCCATATCGGGTACTTCCGGTCTCCGAAAGGAGCCGAGCTTCCAACGTTAGGGTTTTCTATAGGCCTCCCATTAACCACCCAAGTTTCATCGAAATCCGAAAACAGATTAGGGGGGCTGAGCGTGACAGACAGACAGACCGACAGACCGACAGACCGACAGACCGACAGACCGACAGACCGACAGACCGACTGACCGACGGACGGAATTTTCTAAATTCGCTCTCGAGTCGATAGATACGACTTTCGTTTCGATCCGACATTTTTTTCGGATTTCGATGGTCTGCTGGAAAAATGCAAAACCTATACTACATTTTTTTTCAAAATGTAGTAACAAGACATGAACGGAAAGTCCAATTTCTCAGGGATAATTTTCACTATGCTTATGCTTATCTGGCAATACCCTGTGCTGTAATAATATAAATACATTTTTCTAATATATCAAAAATAAAATGTTACTTAAATTAATAAGAAGTACAGTATTTTAAAAGTCTAGTTGAGTGGAAATTTTGACTTATCAATAAATGCATAGCAGTTTTAGTAACTTCTTTAGTTCGAATTTAAAAGGAATATCCTTAATATTTTTGGATAAGCTATTGTACAAAATAATGCAATTGTAGTACGAGGAGCTATTAAAGACACTGACTTTACATTTCTGTATTTACATTTATCAATTCTATGTTTACATGTAAATTTATTTGTTTCAGGGATTTCATCAATAACAACGCTAACAGTACTGGCTTTTGAAAGATATCTGATAGTATCACGACCATTTAGAAATCGCAGCCTGACTCGCAATGGAGCTGTCTACCTCGTGATAGGAATTTGGGTATATTCATTGGCACTAACTACCCCTCCTTTGTTGGGATGGGGTGAATATGTACACGAAGCTGCGAATATCAGGTATGTTATTGGGTGGTTTTATTATAGTGGAATAGGTTTCATATTAGACAAGCAGTACAAGATGAAAAGCTTCTATCGAGACTAAAAATTATCAGCAAACAACGTGGTCATGTTTGAGTGGCAAATAAAGGTGATTCTGGAATAAAATTATATAGATATAAAAAGCTATGTGTTTTTCTACGAGCATACGGAAAATGGTAATTCTCGCACTTATATTGCGTGCGAAAAATCGTCAAGTCTATGAAATATTTCCCGTACAGCATTTAAAGAATGAGGAAACGCATTTGAAGTGAGGTGAGGTATAGTTCATCTCAAACTTATAGCAACATGAGGCCCAGTGTTTCAATGCAAAGTTAAGCACTTTATCCTACAAATAAATTAGCTAGAAGTTTAGAATATGCTTTTATTAAACACTTTAATATTGCAACTTCATATTCTTATCTTCTAGCTAATTTATTTGTAGGATAAAGTGCTTAACTTTGCATTGAAACACTGGGCCTCATGTTGCTATAAGTTTGAGATGAACTGTACGGTACCGGTTTCAGTGACAGAACTCGATCGGCGAAGTTAAGCACGGCCGGGCGAGTCCATCACTTGGATGGGTGACCGTAACTCATCTCGCCGTTCTGGTTAAGTGGTAGAGTAGCGTTAGCTAAACTTCGCCAGGACGTTAATATAAATAAGGCATTAAAAAAAATACCTTTTTTTAATTTCCAATTAGTTGGCTTTGAGCTGCGCCCATCCAGCCACGAACATTTATTATTGTGTCCTACTAACACAAGAACAAAGAAACCAATAACAAAGGAAAATAGACAGGGACACACACTTCACGCCAAGATGCCGTTCATGGCAACTCTTTTTTCTGAACAAAACAAGGTAGGCTACGGTAAACGGGTTAACCCACAAAGGATGTCCACATAAGGAGACAACAGCTAAACTAAATTACCTGATCAAATTTTACGTTCAGTATGTTTTAGAAAATTATAAAACATTATTCTTAAACGATATTCCTCTCGATAAGAAAGCAAAGTGATGTGCTATATTGTGGCAGCGGAATATTGTTTCTGATTAGTTCTTGCATTAATAAGGTTGCACGTGAATTATGATGGCACTGATGATCCAGTGATTGTTGTCATCCAAGTTTTCATTGCAATCACAAGAGGGTCTTCCCGATAATTTCATTTTAAATAAATCAGAGTTGACAGCTCCATGTCCAAATATACATCTGACATACTTGATGTTAATATTTCCATTTGGATGACTTCTATTGGCCAAAGGGGAATTAGGTAATTTGTCGTTAATTTTACAATATAGTTGTTGTTATTACAAACTTTAGTTCACTCCTTTTCCCATAGTTGTTTCATATTTGTTTTCAAGACTGGTATTATGTCAGAGTGAGGTAAATTATCGATAGGATCTCCGTCAATACTTGAAGACTGGCTAATTTGTCTGCTATAATATTACCTCTTATATCAGAGTGTCCTTTAGCCCAAATAAATATAACATTTTTATTGAGATCTTTTAACCTGGCTTGCTTTTACATAATTTCTACAATAATTTATTTTGAATATATGTGATTTGGTGTATTATAAATAGCGGTCGAAACTGAGATCGAGTTTGTCATAATTAAAAAGTTTACGAAATTATTATAGTTGCACATGGCCCAATCAAAGGCTCTGCTTATTCAGGTAGATTCAGCAGTATATATATATAGAGCACATATTATTTAATCTATACTTAAACGAGTCTTGGATGTACACAGCACAACCAACACCACTACAGGATTTGGAACCATCAGTGAAAATTTTACAAGAGTTATGGAATCCAGATAAAAAATGTGGAACGGTTCACGAATTTACGTGTCAACCTTGCACAGGGGCCATTCTAATCTTCTCTGTATCGTTCCAATTTTAGCATAAGCGACGCCGCGCTGAAGCGAGTACATGAAATACTTATTTAGTATAATACAATTCAAATTTATTATTTTTATATAATTCTTATGGCCAAAGCAAGAATTATATAACTGATATTGTCCTAGGGCATAATAATATCATAACATACAAAACGTTTTATGTCATCTTTTTTAAATGTTACCAATTGTGTCCCAGATTTCGAGGTCAACATATATACTCGATTGAATGCACTAGGTTTAGTTCTTATATCAATTATATCCAGAAAATACTCTTTTTCTCGTCATGATAATGTCGAGTTTCAAGTTTACTTATTATTTCCAGCCTTCATTTGGCAACTTCAAAGTTTAATTGTGTTAATAATAATACTGTACTGAAAAGAAAAACGATTAGGCTGTCTCCTTTAAATTAGTAAACCTAAGATAATTAAATGTTACAGAAAATATAAAGTCAAGAATTTTTAATAGCTACCAACTAGACACATTATCGTGACATGAATAAACTAGGTATATCAATTTCCTATGTATATAGGGTGTCCGAAGATAACAAAGGTACTTTTGATAGAAGGCCATAGGATGTGCCGTGTTATTGTATTCATTCTCACTTCTCAAATAAACCAAAGTGGGAGTTTATAATACTGTATTTTCTTAACTCTAGCCTTATTTATATTAATGTCCTGTGAAGTTAAGCGACTAGCCATACTATTTCACTCAGCCGATGTCTAACCCACTGCTATTGTAGAAGAACCTACCCCACAGCGTCTGAGTGACGCGACAACAATTTATTTATTAAGGGCGCCAGTCGCGTTCTCCCTTGTTAGTGTGTGGTCTTCCACTCCCAGGCGGGTTCAGGAAGATGTAAGAGATTATGAGGAATAGGCCAAGGCTGCACTATCGTAGATTATTAACGATGCTCTCTCTAAAAATGTTTTTTCTCTCGATGCAAATTTTTCTTATTTACCTAAAGACGATGGATTTTATGCTTTATGCTATCTGAATTGTTTTGATAGAAAAATCTCCCTCTAGCTTCCGTAATGTGACCGGGCTATTGAGATTCATACTTCCGGGGTCCTGAGGCACCCAATTTACTCAATTCTGTCCGTATTAAAGGAAAACCCTCGACCAGTGAGACTTACAACAAGTCATTAGATCAACAAAATGCAAAAGTTAGAGAATACCATTTATTAATTAGGTTTAAAATAACTACAATTAAATTATGCGGTATTCTATATAACAAATCATATAAGCAGAGAATCGCCTCCCCCAAGTAGGACAAGGTCGATCTCCTCTTTAAGAGAGTGTTTTAATCTCCCTCTAGCTTCCGTAATGTGACCGGGATATTGAGATTCATACTTCCGGGGTCCTGAGGCACCCAATTTACTCAATTCTGTCCGTATCAAAGGAAAACCCTCGACCAGTGAGACTTACAACAAGTCATTAGATCAACAAAATGCAAAAGTTAGAGAATACCATTTATTAATTAGGTTTAAAATAACTACAATTAAATTATGCGGTATTCTATATAACAAATCATATAAGCAGAGAATCGCCTCCCCCAAGTAGGACAAGGTCGATCACCTCTTTAAGAGAGTTTTTTAACGCTACCAATATGCGCTAGCAATCGATTTGGTAGAAAAGAGTCACACAACTTCCCTAGAAATTGATGAAAGCATTTTTGGGTTTTTGTGGCTGACTTTAAATAATATTAAAATATTTTACTTTTAAAGTTTTTTGACGTTTATGATTAGCTTTAAAGTTCTTTATTGTGATTATATGATTCACAGGAACGGAGTTCCATATGAGTTCAACTATATATGAGTTCACAACTTTCTGTCAGTCTCACGACGTCTTTTTAAAACCATAGTCAACATGAGCATTAAATGACAGTCTCTTCGCCTTTGGCTCTTAGCAAAGAAGTTAAGATCGAAAAATTTGAAAAAAATATTGGTTCCAGTATCTGCCTTGTGGAATACTTTAAGAAGTAGCCCTAAACGAGGAACATTGTATATCATTTTTAATGTTCACTTTTTAAGCAAGTTAAATAAATAGCTATTCATTTTAAAGCAGACTTTTTCGCCTTTTCCTTTGTAGCTTTGAGATTTTTGATACTTCGAAATTTATATGATTATGTGATAACTTACTAGCAAATAAACATAATTATCTTCTTGAAGATATAGTAAATTAAATTAATGTAAAATAGCATTCGTTTATAAATCATATTAATGATAAAACCAGATTTCCATCAAAGCCGACATACCTTATTGTTAATTCAAGATGCAAAGATGAAAAATTAACAACAGAAAATAGTAAGAATACATAAACATATAAGTATACTCTCACAGAAAATAAATGAATACACCTCTATAATATGCAGAAATGTGCATAAATACATAGGAATATCAAGCTAAATGCATAATTTCAATGAAGTAATGCGGTAGGTATAGAAATCATATCGTATTGAAATCTGAATTTAAATTATAGCAAGAACATAAAATATCAAGTAGTTTCCTACACAAATGAATGAAAAGGGAGTAAACAGCGAAAAGATCGTAAGGGGATTCATATTTTTTTCTCGTATTTGTTAGAATAACAAATATTAGTTCTTTGAACAAAATATCTTTACGGAGTAAACAACTTGAAGAATTCTTTAACTAATCAATTAATTTACACAGTTATATAATAATCTCTAGTAATTCTTCCCGGTTTACTCGCTGTTGTTCTACCGTGAAATGATGTCCTGCAGCATGAAGGAAAATAGTAACTAAAATAGGTCATGTGTTGCTAATTAGGCCTCTGAACTTCCTTCCTCACAGTATTGAAGATCGCTCATTTATTTGTCTCAGTTTCACTTTTCATTTGATGAATAGTATTGCGAACTCTTGGCTCATGGGTATTTTTGCTAAGTTAAATATTGCAGTTGGAATTCTGCTTCATTAGGCTTTAAACAAATTCTTATAAAATGTTTTGTTACACTTTCTCGTATACCTTTAGGTTATATGAATATACATACTTACGTACTTCATTTTCCGTTGTACATATAGATACAGAAATATGAAGTAGGTGTATCGTGATGATGAAATCTTAATTTCAATGCTTTATTGTGTAATTCTTAGTTAATTATAAATTTGATCGATGATCGTTAATTGTAAGTTTTTGTAATATTGGTAAGTGAATTAAATAATTCAGTTTTAAAGTCAATTCTCTTTGTATAAGTCAATCTCCGCATCAGATTAAACTGAAATATGTAGCAGAATAGGCATCTTGCATGTTCCGTATATTTTAAATTAATCTATATACAGTGTGTCCCAGGATAGATGTAACAAGAGGTGTAATGGACCAAAAATTTTACAATTTTGGAATGGTATTTGGGGATTGAGTCCTGCTTGTTGTAAAACTAAAGTATGCCAAAAATGACTTGATTTGGTGTTCTACAGGGTGTTTTATAAGCAAAGTTGTAAAAATCACCACTAATAAAGTACCCTTATTTTTCAAAATATGAAAAAATTCCACTAAGAAAAGTTATTTAGAATGCAATTTTATACTTCTATACCAAATTTCAGGAATATAAAATTATTTTTTTGAAACTTCCCATTTTTTCAATAAATTAGTATTTTATTTAGAACCATTCAATTAAAACTGCATAGAAATGATTTTTTGTGAATTAATATTTAAAGTTATGTAGAAGCTAAAAGTAGGCTATGAGAAAAGCACTGCATACACATTTATTATTAACATATCTGGCAAACGTAGTCAATATTATCCTTAATTTCTGTTTCAAATTAACGAACCAAGCATACAAAATTAAGTGGAAATGATACTCACAGTGCGTGAAAAAATTTATATTGTGCAATGCTACGGAATTGGCGGTGAAAACTCGCTAAGAGAAGTGATAAGCCAATTTAATTTGAAATTTCCAAACACTGCTTTGTCACGTACCCAGGCTATGAGAATAATTAAAAAGTTTCTGAACACTTAGTGTGGGTGTCGGCCTGTTCCAAGATTAGTTTCCATTCTTTCCTATTTCTTGCCTTTTCTCTCCAATATCTGATTCTCATCGTTCTTAAGCTATCTTCTACTTGGTCCTTGAATATGGCTCTGGGCCTATCTCTTTCGAGTTCCCGCCGGTGTTTATTGGAATATTTTCTTTGGGGGTTCCATTTCATCTATCATTTCTAGGTGGTCAAGCCACCTTAATCTATCGACTTTGATGAATTGGGCAATATCAGGCTCTTCGTAGAGGCCGTAGAGTTCGAAATTATAACACCTGCGCCACGTCCGTTCTCCTGCACACCTCTGTATATGACGCAGTGTCTTTCGTTCAAAGCAGCCCAGCAGCTTCTCATCGCTTTTTGTCATCGTCCATGTTTCTGACACGTAGGTGGGGACAGGTTTAATAAGGCTTTTCAGTACCTTAGTTCTTTTGATTACTATGCTTGATGTTGAAAGCTTTTTTAACCCAAAGTATGTCTTGTTAGCCAGGTATATTCTTCTCGTGATTTCAGCACTTATTACGTTATTTTCATTTATTTGAGATCCAAGATACATAAACTCTCTTACCCTTTCAAATGCATATGTCACCAGATCTTCGGGTGGCGCTAAACTGTTACTATTAAAAACTTTCATATACCTTGTTTTAGCAATGTTAACCTATAACTTTCTTCGAAGCTGCTTCTAATGCTTTGAAAGTTTGTATTAGGTCCCTTTTTGATCTTGCAATTATATCAAAGTCACCCGCGTATGCTAGTATTTGTACGCTCCTGTTGATAATAGTTCCCCTAGTCATTAAACTTGATGATCTTATGGCTTCTTCTAGCGCTATATTAAACAACAAGCATGATAGTCTCTCTTTGTCGTAGTCCTGGGTGTGTTTGGAAGAATCTTGACATGTTGTTTTGGACCTTAACTTTGCATTCGACTTTTGAGAGGGTTTCCTTCACTAATTTTATTAGGTGTATTGGGATATTAAATTCTACATTATAAAATGATTTTCCGTCTATGCTATCATAGGCGCTTCTGAAATCTTGTTACAGTCTATTTTCACAAGTTTTATTGTACATTTGAGCATGGGGGTGCCATATCTCGCCAAATAGATATTTAATAGCGAGATACCTGGTTGCCTAATGCTGAGGAGTTATTTCAGGCCATTCTAGACTTAGCTAGCTGGATGAGTGCGTTCGGTACTCTTTAAGAGAGCGCGTTGCAAAACGCCTTGGTAAAGCTTTCACAATGCCCGGTATTGTTAATTAAACTTTCTTTTAGTGTGTAGACTTATGAAAGGACGGCCTTCGGAGTATATTACGTTAATATTTGTGGATGTAAACGAAGTTAGGAAAGTTTATTATGGGTTGTGAGGTACGCCGTGAATTGGAAATTCTGAACGTACCAACGGAAGTTGCGAGAATCTGACATTTGATAGAGTGATTTTTTTTGGTCATTTTCCTTTTTGCTGGCCAGAAGATTGAGTCGTCTGAATACGCGTTTTAGCAATATTGTAAGTTTTGCTCCATTTATGGGATTTAGTATTCGTCACGACAAAATTAGTCGTGTTTCCATTTTGGTAATTGAGTATCGTTTTTTGGGGAGATACAACTACGGATTTCCGGAATAATTCAATTTTCTGAAGCAAGACTTCGGAGTGCCATTCAACAGCAAAGGACCTCTTTCAGCCCACATCACATCTCAGGTTGTACATCTCCGAAACCCAGTTAAGGTTGAAATAGATTGGTAATTTAGGTTATTTATTTTATTGCAAGGCTATTTGTTAAGTTACGAGTATTGGAGTATTGAGACTTGTTTGTTAAGTTACAAGTATTGAGATCTGTTTGTTAGTTCATGGTTATTTGGATTTGTTACGTTACTATTTTAGTTGGATCTGTTATTCTACGTTTTATTTGGAACTGTTATCGTACACTCTACTTGAACTTTTATGTCACGTTCTACATCTTTCGAGGAACTTCCAGCCTGACTCTAGTTTCGACTTCTAGTCCAGATTTTGGTGTCTAGCTTTTGGTTTACTATCTGTTATCTTGCGCTTGTATGGTACTGGGGATCTCGTCATGTTATATTGGACAACCACGTAGATTGTCTACTACCTGTGGCTGCTATCACATCCTATTATGCTGCCCTAATAGGACGGGAAAAGGTATTCAGACACTACCAAAGGTAAGCGGAATTATATTCTCTCAACGAGGGATCCGGTACATCAACACAACGTTCACCGTACAGTGAAACAATGATATGAGTTTCAGTAAATTTTAGTAATATTAGTCATATCTTAAACATAACTATTTGAATAATTTTCAGTAATATTTGTAATATTTGGCTCATAAAGATCTCAGTAAATTTCAGTAATGTTTAGCATATTTTGTGTATCGTTACTCAAATAATTAAATAGTTTCGCCTTATTTTACATATGGATTTCAATAGTTTTAAGTAATTTATGTTTTACCGTACCTTGGGTCACATGAAGTTATTTTTTTGTCACTTTTCCTGTATATGACCTTTACGTACATTAACAAGAGTTTATTAGTTTGTAAGATATTTTGTGTATATTTGGTTAAGGTTGAGGGTTATCAGATATCCAGCGTGGGCCACACTTATTAGATTATATTGTCATTGTGTAATATATTGTACCACGTACCAAGCCATTCTTATTAAATGTTTGATTAGAACGACGTTGTCTTTACATATGTGACCATCGTGCACCACCCCCAAATTATCGAAACCACCCCGAAGGACCTGACTAGTCGGCCGTGTGACACCCCTTCCTCACCTGTGTATTGCAGAGGGGGTACTGCACGTTAAACATTAAAATTTTGTTCAGAGCACAGGGTGACCACCCTACCCTGCGTTTGCTGTTTGGCAGCCTTTGGGGCTTCCCTTCACAGGTGGGCTCAAGCCCTGTAACAATCTATGAATAAGTGGTGGGTATCAATCCCGTATGCGTAAGTCTTTTCTAGTACCTGTCTAAGGTAAAATATTTGATCGGTTGTTGACTTTGCTTTACGAAATTCACTTTAATATTTGCCCTGTATAAAGAGATATATTTTTTGCTGATTTCATGTCATCCTGTTCACAATTATATCTTACTAAAAGAATGCAAATATTTTAAATTAATAGATTCTTTTTTGTATTTCATAGATTACTTTTCTAATGTTTGCAAGCCCCCATAAAAATGTATATTATTATAACTATAAACAAATAAAAAATCATGATGTCATTTCGATTACTTAACGCAACCTTACTTTCCTTTTTTAACACTTACACTCTCAAAATTCGACAACAGCCCTGAGGCTGGACTTTCTCCAATCTATACGACTTTAATCATCTGTATCATAAATTTCAAGCACGCCATCAATTAAATTAGAAGAACGTTGGATGACCTTCATATCGCAGTTATGTGGATGTACAGAGATAGCAAAAAACTATGATTGCCATCTGAAAGTGGTAGCTAATGAAAAAGGTGGCCAATTCAAGATGGCTGATGTAGACGTTTGAAAAAACGACCGTATCTCTGTAAGTTATTGTCCGATTTAAGTGTTCTTTTTTTAAATGACAGTTTAAATTGTGAACCTTTTTTAAGTTCCCATTAATTTCCTCCATATAAGCAACCATCAATTAGTAAATCGCTGATTAGTGAAAAATACGTTAGTTTTTACAAATAGTTTGTTTGTTTATCATAAATTTTCTTAAAACGTAGACGTTTTAGAAAAAAATGTTTCAAACAAATATTGTAGCACAAACGATTAGCTTTAATTTTGTGTATTACACTTGTGTGTTTGTACAATGTGCACTGGAGCAATGCTGTGTGATAAGAATAACAGTATGGCCAATTTCATAATCGAATTTAAAGTTGCTTATATGAAAAAAAATTAATGGGAACAAAAATTTCACAATTTAAGCTGTCATTTTAAAAAAAGAACACTGAAATCGAAGAATACCTTACAGAGATACGATCGTTTTTTTAAACGCGGCCATCTTGGATTGGCCGCCATTTTTGTTAGCTACCTCTTTCAGATGGCAGTCATAGTTTTTTGCTATCTCTGTACACCCATATAACTGCGGTATGAAGGAAAATTGTTACTCCCAAATTATACCGAATACTTTAATTTGGCTAGTTGGCCCATATACTATATACGAATAACCAAATTGATTAACAGTAAACAAGTTATTTGATTTTAAATATAGGCGTATGCTATTGGCAACTACTTTCTCAGTAATTTTAGATAAATACCTAGCTTAATACAGTTATGGGTCTATCATTTTCAGCCAAGTGGATCTTCTTCTTAACCTTCCTATCCATAATGAGAAGTTGCAGTCGGGCGTGGCCGACTACGAATACCTTTATATTTTACACAAACATGACGCAATTTACTAATATTAAGTACACAGTCAATTAATTTTTGTTGTTGAAATAAGTATTCGCAGTTGGCAACGCCTACTACAACTCCCATTAGTTTCGTAATAACCTTTTTGAATTAAAAAAATTTATATATTTCAAAGTAAAATTGATCTATGACCTACATAAATTTTATTCAAACTTGAGAGCGGCACTCCATATTACACTTCCGATATTACATTCATTTTCGTATTTTTTGTGCTTAATTAAAAGCCTCTAAAACTTTAATAAAACATAGTTTATATACATCAAGACAGGCGTGGAGCCTCTGGCGATCACCCTGTACGACGGATATGACTCAATTTCTATAAGGATATTCTATTATACTACTATATATAAAACTATTATGTCATCAGTTATCGTCTTTACTAGGTATTCAGCAACGACTGTTAGTAAATACACAGCCAACAGATACAGTCAACAGTAAACTTAAAGACAGACAACAATAAATTGATGAAAATTATATTGACTGACAACTATTACAAAATACAACTGACTTGTTATTTTAATTAACATAGGTACACTAAAACACACAATAGGTGTCACTAGCTTACACTAACAAGTTAATTCAACATATTATTAACAACGACCGATTGCAAATTCAATTCGTATTGTAATAATCTCGTTAAAAATATCTTAATAACATGTTCAGGTAACACTGAACTTGAAAGGCAGGTATGTTGCAGTTTAGATATTATCTTATTCATTTTTGTATTTTTATGTTCTTAATATAACACATAGTTTATGTTAAATATAGTTAATACGCCGTTGAAGATCACTGTAGCAGCTCACTTGCCTCAAAATTAAGTTTCTCACTAATGTAACCAAGGATATTTAACAAAAAACAATATCGTTAATATCGGTTTTACTAGAGGCGGTAATAGCGATAAAAACAGTGTCTCTTCCATAATTTAATCAGTAACTCTTGGCTCACCATATGAGAGCCTCCTACAACGCTCAACATATATCGATACAAATCTGACGGTTTGAGGTCTTCCACTTGTGAACCAGAGAGCAAATCATCGAAACGCTTCTTCTCACTAGAAGCTAGGCGAGAAATCAGTAGTCTTTAAATTTATCTATAAAAAGTTACAGTGACTTCTATAAAAATTCGAAACATATTTTGAGCTTTTTCAGCAGTCATTACTGTTTTAGATCGATTTTTATAAATGGGGACTAGTTTTCGCCACTCACTGGGGGTGTGTTTCATATATATTGTATGTACTCTGCTGTTTAACCTTAATTTGTATAATTCGACCGATTAGGATGTAACAACTATTCTCGTAGCTTAATATTCTTTTTACCCCAGTCCAGGGGTGTTTTTTGGCTCTAGCTAAAGATTTCGGGGGTGTATGAATTTTTTTGACCTCGGATTCGGATTCAGCGACCGAAAATACATAGGGATACATGGGTCTGGTTCGCTGGTCTGAACTTTTTTTTTTGTGGGGCTGTGAATTAATAATTTATTTCTAATGGTAAGCTAGCGACTACCTGATCATATTTCCTCCTATCGTTAACTAACTATTTGAGCTACTGCAAATTGTGAACCAAATTTCTGGTTTAAAAACCCAAAAAGGCAGAAGTTTGACGGTTGTGACATATCGATTATGAGGCATCACCACTGGATTATCAAGTAAAATATCGTTTGTTGGTTGTGCCATCTTTAATTAATTGATTGTTCTTTCTACTAACAAGGGAAAATGGAAAAACAGCTCACTTACCTTACAAAAAAAAAAAAGGTTCTAATATGAGATTCTGGGATTAATTTGGATTATCTTCAACTTTGGGGATGAAATTCAAAAGATGTTCCGAAAGGTACATATGTGGTAGACGATTCTCTTGAGGTTTTTAAACTTGGTTACGTTCAGGAATTTGAAACTCTTAACATTTTGCTTCCAAAATTAGATACTCGTAATCATTTTCTTTAAAAAATTTGATATTAGTAACGATTGGTTTACAATTCAGGAAACCGATGCTTTAAATTCGTCCAATATTCCAATAATTTTGTGGCATCATCAGGTGTAGAACATTTAACCAAACAAAATTCAAAGTTATATTGAGGTTCTATATAGCTTAAATGTATTGATGACTATATGGGCATAATGTTGAAAATCAGGATCATCAATTTATAGTAATTCTAATTTATAGATATATCAATTTACTTTTTTCAATTTTTATTAGTGGTTGATGGTCTGTGCTTTAATGCTGGTAATGGTTAACGGGTGTACATCAAAAGGTGTTAGGAAAAGACTTTTTTTAATGGTCGACGTTTCGTCACAATTTATTGACATACTCAGGACTATTTAGGTGAGTTTTCCCTTGTTACATTAGATTTTAAAACAAAACAGTACACATTGATATTAATAAATACCACAACTCCTCAACGTATGAGTAACTAGTTTATGCAATTAGTTCATAAACTAGTTACTCATACGTTAAGGAGTTGTTGTATTTATTAATATCAATGTGTTCCATTTTGTATTTAAAATCCAATGTAACAAAGGAAAACTCACCTAAATAGTTCTGAGGATGTCAATAAATTTTGACGAAACGTCGACCATTTAAAAAAGTCTTTACCTGACACTTTTTGGTCTGTATCCGTTAACCATTACCAGCATATTGCAACGTGTTTCCACCCCTAGGAAACCACCCTTGCAAATTCCGTGGGTTCCAAAAATTATAACAAGAGATGTCCACTAACACACTTTATTAAATCATTTTACTGGATACTTCACACAATACTATTATTAACTTAAATGAACTTTACTGACTGAAAATAACAATATTCATCAGTTTGTTTTCACTTTGGAGTCTTAACTTCACTTGCCACTTGTCAATTCAAAACTTCTTAATGCGGTCTTTTATACCTAAAAATGACAGATCTCGATTTTTCTGTGATGACGCCACCATTCTTTAGATAATTCCGGATGTCATTCATCTAGAACTTCTGGTAGGTTCTTTCTCGAGTAGGTGCAAATACATCTGAATTAATTGAAGGGTTTGCAACACATCACAATATCAATTTACACCAATTCCAATGTGCCAATTTGTAGATCTATCATATATTTAACGATATTATCCATAATAAATAAATATTTATCTTCAAATTTATAAGTATATATTAAATATATTAAATATTTTATTATATTTAAATGTATTTAACTCATATTTTGAAAAATATTATTCATTGTTTTTTGTTAAATACACAGGTTTACAAAAAAAGTTTTGATCTGGGAATGGGACCTATCATTTCCTACGTGTTTTGACACGCTGAAACCAAATCCGTCGAAAAAAAAAATTCTACAGCGTAGATTTCGAGTGAACGTCAAAAATTGTCAAAAAACCGCATTTTGACGATAAAACCCGGGATTTATTCGAAATTTACGCGGTAAAAAATTTTTTGAATTGAAAATTCGGATTCAGCATACAAAAATACATATGGAATGATAGGTTTTGTCATTGGAACAGAAATTTTTTTAGATCTATGCACAGGTCTACAAAAAAAATCTGTTCCAAGGACTAAACCTATAATTCCTTATGTATTTTTGTGTGCTGAATCCGATTTTTCAATTAAAAAAATTTTTTACCGAGTAAATCCCGTTTTCTTTCGTCAAAATGCGGTCTTTTTGACAATTTTTGAAGTTTACTCGAAATCTACGCGGTAGAAAATTTTTTTTCAACGGATTCAGTTTCAGCGTGTCAAAATACGTAGGAAATGATAGGTCCCATTCCCAGCTCAAAACTTTTTTTTTGTAAACCTGAGATATCTTTGGTTACATCAGAGATAGGTAACTTAAAATAAACTTAATTTTTAACCAACGTAATTCTTTGCAGCTGCTCCGTAAACTGGGAAGAGCAAACAACAAATGCAATGACCTACATCGTTTACTTATTTGCTTTTGGACTTGCCCTTCCTATGGTGGTTATTGTGTTCAGCTATTTTCATATAATTGCCACCATGAAAAAGGTATGTATATAGGTATGTATATAATGAACGTATATAGATTTTCGCTGTAGATTTATTACATAAAGAAATAGAAAAGACTTTAGTCTAAGTTATATTTAGTTAATCGTAAACGAAAATAGCTATTCATATTATAAGTACCATATGAGGTATTTTATAGCACGCGTTTGAAATTTACAGAACGATAAACTATATCCGACTTTATTTTCAAAAATGTTCAGAGATATTATAATAATAGTATATTATTCAACGAGCGGTAATGTAGGTAATAACTCACGCAGATGAAAGTTTACAGCACGAGCCGTAGGCGAGTGCTGTAATTCATCAAGTGAGTTATTACCATTACCGCAAGTTGAATACTATACTCTATCTACGATTATAACAATAAATATTAAATTGAGAAAATTTTGTTTAAATTACTGAGTTTGTTTATTAATAAAATTAACTGTAAAATTTCATTTTTTTTCAACCTTTTATATTTGTTGTCTTCAAAGATTTAGCCACCTTTAAGCGGAGGTAGAATGTGACTTTTAATCGAAATAGTGCACAAACTGCTTGTAGACAAAAAATCAGCTTTGCAGATTAATATTACGCGGCGGAAAATGCCAAACTTCTCCGCGAACTGCAATAGCACGGAGCGCATATTCGGTCAAAAGTCTTGTTTTTTTATGTTAGAGAAGAAATTAAAAAAACGTCGGAAAGCTCAATCAATGCTCTTTACATAAGCTGTCTACAATTTTTTCGAAAAAAACGATAGTTGTCGAGATATTCGAGAAAATGTAAGAAATTACACGTTTTCCTATAGAGCGTATGCAAATCTTTAAAAAACAATTTTTCTCAGAAACCTTTGTTTCAAAGGGTCAAGATTAACGAAACGTCAAAGTAGTACATGATATTAAGTGAACATCGTATATGAGATCGATTTCAGTTAATTACCGATTAATTACGGTGACAAAATGGAGAAAATTTACCGAAAAAAAAAGTCCCAAATCCCGCCCCCTCTAATTCCTTCATTTTTGTTGGAATTCAAAAAATAAAAAAAAAGTTTTAGCAAATTTAATTCTATTTAAGTTAACTAGAGTAGTCTTTTGGCATAGGAGCCAAGATTAAAAAGTTGCCAACTATAGAAGCTCAAAATTTGCAATTTTTTGCCGTACATGGCCAACATTTCAGTAGTTATCTCCGAAACGAAAAAAAATCAAAATTCTTATGGAAGCAAAAGATTCGTAGTGGAAAATACTCTTTGACCTTATTTTCTTATTTTGAGCTAACTCCCACCGTTTCGGGGATATCTGTGAAAAATAACAAAAAACAGCTTACATTTCGGAGCCGAAAAAATTGCAAAAACATGCAATCTTGACCCATTCATATTTTCCGAAAAACACCATTGAGACGGCCGTACGATGTCGCGACATAAAGAGGAAGTCTTCCAGATAAACCTGATCGTAAATTGCACGGCGAAATTCGAAAATTCGGCTCGGCACGAACGAATCAAAAGTAGCATTTTGTGACATTTGCACTAGTTGTTCTCAAGTTTTTTTTTTTTAATGATTCATGGGTATGACGAAAAATATAACATGCACCGCGGATCGCACAATGGGATTTTTTAGTCTCGAATACTTGCAAACCTCGGCCCTACGGGCCTTGGATTACAAACTGTATTCTCGACCAAAAAAAGTTTACTTACGACCCTTGGTCGTATTATACATGGTTAAAATTTTAGATTTTTTCGGCTTATAACCCTCCGATTTTCTATTAAGCATGGTAAACCTAACTTAACCTAACCTAACACAAAATCATTCTAGATTTTCAAGGAGCTACTTCGGTGACTTGAGAAGCGGTTAAGAAAACATTTTAAGAAAACACAAATAAATTAGCATATTTTTTTATGTCTACGTTTTTTCTTATTAATAGTTCTGTTTTTAACATGGAATAATAACTCCATAATGAAGTAGGTTTACGATCCTTACTTAGTTCGTTGAAATATGCTAGTAGAACTTTTTCACCAGTTATGTCCTTAATTTTCTTTTCACGGCACCATTTCTCACATCTTTCAAACACTAAGTACGCGAGACTTCTGTGGAACAAGGTCTAGAATTGCTTTAGATGCACTTTCTTCGATATCTGCAGGCGAATCTTCATCGGACAAATTCATTTTTATAGAATTTATTTTGATTTCAACGTTTTCAATATGTTTTTGGTAATAACTAAGTTAATAACAATTGCTGTTTGTTTATATCTCCTTAGCAACCGGTGGTGGTATCGGTCGCTACATCGATCAGCCAACTATGTCTCGGGATGTTACAGTGACCTACATCATAACTAATGACGTTTGTTAGTGGTGGCTTGGAAAATAAAATAATCACCGATTTTATTACCTTTTTTACAATATAAGTAAAATATTTAGTGAAAGTCTAATTAATTTAATTACTTACAGTGTAACTAGTACTGATTGCTAAGTCAAAAATGTGTGGATTAAGTTTTATTGCAGCATACAACTGCGTGCTTATTTTTATAAAATGCGTGCGATAAAGATATATCGCATTAGTGCTATAAACTACGTCATTATGACATTGAAATGAGTGTCATATTACTGTCAATATATAACGGCAGTAGATAATAGTATTTTATATAACAAGTGGCTAAAATGGTGTTTTTTTACAAGTGGGGCGTTTAGAAACCACACGAGTAAAAAAAACAAATTTTAGTCTCGAGTTATATACAAAATTTTTTGTATCGCCATTCGAAATTAGAAAACAATATAATTTTGTAAAAATAGACTAAATTATGTTGCTGTTTCCATAGAAACCAATAAGTGTTATTTCACACTGTGAAATAAAATTTCTTTATTTCACACTTTTTTCTTTATTTTACACTTGTCAATAATGACATTGTTTTGATTCATTGAAACTGTCAAATAAATGTTATTTTAGGATATGGCGTTACAAAAAATATTTTATGACATTTTTAGATTTTCTTATGATCTACAAATTGATAATAACAATTTTTTATTCCATACTGTCCGGTAAATGACTATTTCCCGGACTCATTTGCGGCCGGTAAATCGAACATTACAGTATCTGATACTGTAATGTGTTACCTAGCAACACTATCATATTATTGTTATTCGTAAGCAAGTTTTGACTTTTGACTTTTTAACCTAAAAATATTAGAAATAAAATATTTAATTCCCATGTAGAACAGCGCTCCGCAGTCTGTGCGACAAGCCGTGCCAGCTTCGCGTCCACTAGTTACCTACCGTCAGTGTTGCCAACAGAGCTTTCTAAAATTCTCCGCCTACTGCCTTAGAATTCTCCGCAAATCGACGAAATTCTCCGCCAAAAATAAAATATCAAAATTTTCTATACAACAAAAAATATATTGATCTCTATTTGCTTCTCAATATGTAATCCATTAGTCTATTACTAATTTGCACAACTTGATATTTTAATTCATCAGAAATGAATTAATAAAACCTATGGTTCTGATGAATCAGCACAACCAGGTTTAGAGCACGCTTGAGATTAGTGAACTCTATATACATACTGTATGAACCTATTGTTCCCTTTCAAAGAAACTTTAGAGATAAGCTAAATTTGGAGGCACTCTGGCTCCCTCTCACACTTGTAAACTAATTATTTAGGAAACTGAGACAGGTAACCTTCAAATATGACTTTCTCTCTCTAAAGCTTCTTCCAGCTCCAGCTTATCGGTCCTCACTCCAATATAGTATCGAGCTCACTACTTGAGATCATTGGTCGACAACCGGCCTCTGTTGACCCCAAGATTGGTAGACTATAAGGTGGCCTAATAACTCACGATCCCCACCAAAAAATGCCATTAGCCAATGAACAGCTGGTGTGAAATCACACCAGATGCAGGGCCTTATTCAAAATATTGTAAGAATTTGTGTTATGTAAATTAAGCAAAGAACTCGTAACTGGAACGGGCTGGTAATGACCCGCTTATTTTGAGGTCGGTGGTAATTATTCTCGCATTTTAAGTCACTAATCTGTACGCTGGTAATGAGGATAAGTTGTAAAATGTAACACAACAGATCATAGTAACGTCAGACCATATTTCGGGCCAGTATGGACGGTTCTTCTAGAGTGAGATAACTGCGCCGCTACTGCGCGTTCGAAGAACAAAGATAGTCCGACTTTTCACCCCCGCACTGACTCCAACGCCTAAAAGCTGTATATCAAGGAACCTGATAGTCTACAAACACAGCATACTATGCTGTGCTACAAATCTTGTGTTGACCCGTAATGAAACTGAATACGCACATGTCGCCATCTGTTATCATTTATATAAACTCCTAAACTGCAAGAAAACAGAGAGGTACAGTATTTTGTTATTTGTTTTAATAAAGAAATAATTATAAATTCTGTCACCCTATATTCTCCGCCAATTCTCCGTCAAAAAGGCATTCTCCGCCAAATTCTCCGCAGGCAGTCAAATTCTCCGAAAAGCGGAGAATTCTCCGGCAATTGGCAACACTGCACCGTAGACAGAGGCACATTCAAACGTGCCTCTCGCCCTTCCAATAAAGCCATTCCAATATCTATAATTGCATGCAGGTAGGCTTTCTGCAATGCACACTTGAATTAATAATGAGCTGAAAAAGACCGATCTGAGGCTTGCTTCATACACGCATTTAATATCTAAGGAGCAAGAGTGATAGACATACGTCGGTAATACAGTATGTAATGTATAACATAACATGATAATCCGCTAGAGGGTGCGCATGTGCCTTGTGCTTTTTTCGCATGCGTATTCATTGTAATATGTATTGTTATGTGTACATTAGGCTTGCCTACTTTCAATAAAGTTATTATTATTATAATATAACCATAAATTTCTTCAAAAAGTCAAGTTCATTTATTGTGTCGTCTAAAAATAGGTTTAGTGTTTAGGAGAGCACAATTATTGGAAATGGAAATTGGTAAATTGGAATGGAATGAAAGTCGCCATTGAGATAAACGTATATACAACAGATATTAGAAACACACCCAATTTGTAGACTTTTTCTCGTTTCTATGGAAACGAATTTGTGTTAATTGTTGAGAAGTTCAAATAGATAAATACACTTGACTTTTACGAGTTGTCAAAAGTCAATTCACAAGTTATGAAAAACATGGATTAAGATTTTGAAGTGTCGGCGGAAAAAAAATATTGTACGTTACACGACCGAAAAACAGTGTTTTGCAGTTCTCCCCAAGCTTCCAGTTCTCACCTGCGGTTAGCACTGGAATCTTCTTGGGTCGACCTGCAAAACGCCACTTTCCGGTCTTGTAACGTAAATTATTATTGTTGACTATAAATTTATTCAACTGATGTAGTAGAGAATTTCTTATACTCCAGTCAATAGCGAACATTAGTGGGAAAAAGCTGATAAAGTTTTGAAACTTGCCAGATATGTTCATTAAAGCCCACTGTTAAACATATTGACAATCAATCTCTATCTCTGTTTCTTTCGCTGGCGCCGCCATCTTGAAAAAATGGTGACCGATGAAGTTTTTTGCTTATATCTTGTTAACCATTGGAGATATTGAAAATATGCTTCCCATGAAAAATAAAGCATGTAAAATTCTCTACAGAAAATATAATATACATTTTTCCGAATCTATTATTATAATCTTCGGAAATAAGAAAAATTGCATTTGATCGACACATTTCTAAAACCGTAGAGAAAACAAAATTTATATTATTATGTTAGTTCTAGAATTCGGTACAACTTTAAAATGTTCGTCCTATGCTCGCCTGTCCGTCTGGCTCTCTGTACGGCACGTTTTTGTGAGTAGGATAACTTAAAAGGGAAAAGTCCGGTTTTATTGAAATTTGGACAGTAAATATAAAGATTATGAACCATTTTACGAACAAAATGCGCGTGCTTTGATAAGATCTGTAAACACAAAAATACCGCATAGTATACTGACCAACGTTTCGACAATCAATATGGTATTTAAAATTGCAAATACGGCACTTAAGCCTACAATCTAATCGAAGATTACAACACTCACGTGTATTTTTTTAATAAAATGTTTCATAACCGTTATATTTACAGATTGATTCTTTTCAAAATCCCTGGGGTTTTTTCTCTAAGTAACACTAATTTATTGTACAAATTCCAATAAAACCGGACTTTTCTCTTTTAGAGCAAGATCCCGTGAACGCCAGACTTACGTCATTTTATAAAATCTGAAAATTTTTCTACGGAAGTACACTACTACAGGTAAGAACAATTGGCTACTATGATCAGTCAGTCGGTCGCGGTGGCTTTGACAGATAACAGGTAGCAAAGGTGTATAGAATTGCTGTTCAAAATCATCATACTATAAAGCATAATTTTTTGATATTGTTTACGAGATACTATAATAATTCACGTCCTCCATTGCCAGATACTTTTTATGGTGGCAACTCCCCGCCAGTTAAAGTATAAAAAATTGTAATTGTACTTACGTTAGTTTATAAATTCTTTAAGTAAATTTTCTCAGACAGGTAGGAGGTCAAGTGAGTTAATGCGTCGCGTCGTCTTGCTAGTCACGAGGTCGGCGGTTCGACCCCTGCTCATTTCGTTCATTTTTTTGTTTTTTGTTAAAATAATTGCGAAAAAAAATTTAATTGTTTTTTAAGGTAATAATTGCTTATAAAACCGATGTACGAATGTACAAACTCCTTAAAATAGTTGCCCAAGTAACATATATTAAATTCAGATTTTATACACCTTTGCTACCTGTTATCTGTCAAAGCCACCGCGACCGACTGTTCATAGTAGCCAATTGTTCATACTTGTAGTAGTGTACTTCCGTAGAAAAATTTTCAGATTTTATAAAATGACGTAAGTCTGGCGTTCACGGGATCTTGGACTATTTTGATTTATTTAGCCTAAAACAACATGACGAATGGAGAGGCAGACGGATAAACGATCGAACTGACAGAGAGACGGACCCATGACGGACATTTTGAAAGTTGTTGTGAATTCTATGATAATGTTGTAGAACCTTCCAGAATCGACCTAAGTCGAAGCCAAAATAAAAAGTCGACTTAGTCAAAAATTTTATTTAAGGACATTTTCAAGAGTCTGAGAAACTTCAGAGCCATAGACTAGTCCAAAAGGACCGTTATGAGTTCGATAAAACGTTAGGCATAACCGGGTAAAAATTCGAAGAAACACCGAATTTTTACTTAGGAGAATATATTTTGGTCCAGGATACGAGAGTGAAAGTATATGGCGACAAGGACAAAAATGTAATATACTTTTTCATTGGTGCAACAAAGTTGAACTTTGAAAATAATTTTTATAAAAAGTACGCCAAAGTTGGACTTATATTTTGTATCAAAAGTACGCAAAAGTTAGTTTAAAAAGTACTTTGAAAATATTCAAAATATTTTCAATTTTAATTCCTCCGCCGAAGACATTGACCATGGAGGTACAGTCATTATATACCTTGTTTTAAAGAATGACAATAAAATTTTAACAAGGAAATGTATCAGAAAGGCGAAACCGACAAATTTGGTAAAAGCAGCGTAGCCCTAAGCAAAAATTGGCAAAAAATCAATGAAAATACACAAGGCCGCATAAAACGAGTTTGGATTCACCCAGCGACTCGTAAATTGGTCGAGTGTGTTGGGTGGTCAATACAAAGCGATGCCCACAGTGGTACCGTTGACATCAAAAGTGCGACAAAATTATTTTCGGCAACTTTTTGTTGCAAATGAGAAAAACATGTTAAATTCAGGTAATAGTAAATTGCAATAACATTAAAAAGTATTGTATATATGGCATTTTCGTGAAAATAATAAACTTCTGCTGAATAAATTAATTTTATTTTTAAATAAGGTAATTGTGGATAAATAAACTCTAGTTACTCTTTTCTTGTACTATGCTACCGTATACTATATACCATACATACTAAAATATTCATTCACTGTCACTATTACTGTTACCCTCGATATCATAGTTATCGCTCCTAATATCAGAGTCACTTTCAGCGTTTTCTCTATTAAATGTCGGTATTTTTTCAAAAATGCCTTAAAGCGTCTAATAACTCTGTTCTTTGTTATAAAATATTATTTTGGGTATTCAGCAGATAACTTTCAAAGAAATCATTCGTTCCTTTCATATATTATTGATCTAAATCTGATCAAGCTAGAATATCAACGAGTAGTCCTCTTACAAACAAACTTGTCAATTTCTTTATACATTTACTATGTCTAACATTCAATATGAAAAACAAGAAAATAACCATTCTTTCTATATATTGAAGATCTAAGTCTGATCATGCCAATATATTATCAGAAATCCACCCTTGCGAGGAAATCTTTCAAGCATCTCTAGCCCTACCTAGAGGATACTACATCACAAACAAACATTAGTTACATTTCAAAGCCAAGAACTACTGAAAAGCACAATGAAATATAGGAATAAAATTTCACTTACATGTCATAATAAATAAAATATTTCAATGTTTTCCTATTTTTTTATAGTAATTATGTTTTTGAATTGAACATATATCTCTGCTGATGAGTTCTAAAGAGAATGAAAAAGGTTGCGCAATTTTTACAGAGCTTTGGTCAATCAAACATTGATTGAAATATTTTATTTATTATGACATGTAAGTGAAATTTTATTCCTATATTTCATTGTGCTTTTCAGTAGTTCTTGGCTTTGAAATGTAACTAATGTTTGTTTGTGATGTAGTATCCTCTAGGTAGGGCTAGAGATGCTTGAAAGATTTCCTCGCAAGGGTGGATTTCTGATAATATATTGGCATGATCAGACTTAGATCTTCAATATATAGAAAGAATGGTTATTTTCTTGTTTATCGTATTGAATGGAGTATCCTCTAGGTAGGGCTAGAGATGCTTGAAAGATTTCCTCTTAAGGGTGGATTTCTTACAATATATTGGCATGATCAGACTTAGATCTTCAATATATAGAAAGAATGGTTATTTTCTTGTTTTTCATATTGAATGTTAGACATAGTAAATGTATAAAGAAATTGACAAGTTTGTTTGTAAGAGGACTACTCGTTGATATTCTAGCTTGATCAGATTTAGATCAATAATATATGAAAGGAACGAATGATTTCTTTGAAAGTTATCTGCTGAATACCCAAAATAATATTTTATAACAATGATGTAAGCAGAAATACAAGATATTTATTTTTTAAAAACTCTGTTCTTGTACATCTGATACCTTAAAAGAATGTTATAATTTAGCCACACAATATCATTATTAGAAACAAAAGAATTGTGCTACGTTTTACCTAATTATGATTTATAAAAAAAAGAGCAAAATCGAGCAAACAATTTTATAACACGCTGTTTCACAAACATATACTGCAACTGAAAAAATTTAAATCTGAAAGTACTATGGGTACTTTTTTTATAACTCAATGTAAAGTTAAGAACAATAAAACTGGAATAGATTCTTGTACATATATAACACAATCGCATATTTCTACTAATATAAAACAGATAAAAGGAAAAATACGTATTTACTTGAAGAATGGCCCTCCATAATAAAATTTATTAGAAGTTACTTGATTATTAAAATAATAGTTCACAAACTTTAATAAAGCGCACACAAAATACGTCTATTTTAAACAATGTTTGCGAATCGACTGCTTTATAATATGCCTGTAATACGTAGATAATTGAATAAATAGGTTAATTTCTTGGAAGAACTGTACATGGGAGGGTTGTAAAACAATAAATGTAGTAAATACTCATTAAAATATCCTTTTTGTCGCGTTTTACCTGGCAACGGTACCACAGTGCGATGGTAGGAAAGCCAACTGCAGGGCTTTCCGAATAATAAAGTTATAGAGAAAACCGCCTTGCGCACAAAAGATTCAGAAGTCCATTTTTCACAAAAGTCGGTCGGAGGCGAGTCGCTGCCATTTTTCCTATATTGAACTTGCATGGGGACAAGTACGTCGTAAGACTGGCCGAAAGTTATTGAACTCATGTATTAGTCGAACTCCGTCCCGTGAATGATAAAATGGGACCTTTAAGCTGTTCATAAGCGAACCAACATTTTTTAAGTAAAATATTTTTATATCATTTTCAGTCAGCCATAATTACCAAAATACAAAATTTATTAAATTCTTTTCAAAATGCTTGCATTTAATTCTGAGGAAGCTAAGTGAATCTTTTCTACCAAATCGATTGTTAGCGTACGCTTTCACTTGTAAAAAGTCATTTGCCTTATAGGCCAGTCAAATAATACACTAGAAATCGCTAAAATCGCACTCGAAAAACCGCGAAATTTTCTCACTTGTTTCCTTATATCTACTAAACTGTGCGTTTTTTCATAAAACATGTTATTCACGTTTTTAAAGTAGATTAATTTTACCAGCTCTGTAGGTCTAATAGTTACCAAGATACAGCCCTCCAAAAATTGGCAATTTTTTCCATAAAAGTGAAATTTTACGATTTGGTCTACTTTCATCCCCTCCCTTTTCTGGTTCGGGAAGAACAAACTGTGGAGCGTCATCCAGAAATACCCTCAACTCACCACAGCTGAAGGGTTTCTATAAACGACTTCAACCCATCAAGCCATCGCAGATGCCGAAGCGAAGTGCCTAGTAGCTCTGTATGGAGGAGACTACAATGAGGATACCCTCCAGAGCCTGCCTATAAATTTTTTTTGAAAACAGCCGCCTCCACTTGTTAACCTCGTCCGTTTACCTCCAACGGAAGATGTTGCAACATTCCACGCCTACCGAACTTACCACCAAGTACAGAAGTGGTTGGGGGGTGGAAAAATGGGGATGGAAGAAGGCAGATCAGGGGCTCATTCCAACAACAATGATGAGCGAAGTGAACCTTATGAAATTACTATCATGCGGGTGCAAGAAAGGTTGTAGCGGGGGCGGCTGTACCTGCCTAAAAGCAGGCCTCAAGTGCTCAGCACTTTGCAAATTTTGCTCCGGCGTCTCTTGCCAAAACGTTGCCGTAATTTAGATTACTGAAGGAGGAGAAGGAGGAGAACACGACGACGACGACGTCGAGGATCCACTACCCATTTTTCAAGCTGAATCCTACGATTTCGACCCACCAACGAAGCGGGCAAAATAAACTATTCCAACCCAACAATATCTGTTGCAAATATGCATATACATATATATCAATAAATAAAAATGTTGAATTAATTACATTGTAAATATATTATTAATAGGCTAAATATATATTTCTTGTGGATGTACATGGGTCTATGAAAAAATTGCCAATTTTTGGAGGGCTGTATCTTGGTAACTATTGGACCTAGAGAGCTAGTTTTTATCTCAAATTGTAGTAAATTTAATCTACTTTAAAAACGTGAATAACATGTTTACTGAAAAATCGCATAGTTTAGGAGATAAAAAACCGAAACAAGTGCGAAAATTTCGCGGTTTCTCGAGTGCTACGAAGTTACCACAGGTCTTTCGAAGCTGCAAACTTGGATATACACTACTGGTAGTGGTCTGAACAACATATTCAAAAATCAGAACTAGACGTTAGTTGCGATTTTAATGTATTATATGACTGGCCTATTAGTTGGGGAGCCGTGATTCTTTCACAAAATACTGTATTATTTTACACTTATTAAATAAATGGTATTCTTTGAACTAATTGCATTTTATTCATGTAAAGACTTGTTGCTAGTCTTAATCCCTGGAGTTTTCGTTTGGAAGACCCAAACAACTGAGTTAATCGGAATCTCATGATTTATTAAGTCTGATACTCAGTGTTCTGGTTGGCTTACGGGAGCTTGATAGGGATTTTTTTAATGCGATTTCTCCAGAAATCTTTAAGTGCAGAGTCTATTATTAGTAGGTAAATATATACAAATCACGTCAAATTCCAATCCCGTCGGAGATAAATCTTCAATAGGAATTTTTTTTAAGCAAAAATAGCAGAAACCAAAAGACGTCAGACCATTTATTACTGTATAAACAAATCCAAATCACGTCAAATTCCAATCCCGTCGGAGAGAAATCTTCGATAGGAATTTTTTTTTATACAAAAATCGCAATAATCCAAAGACGTAAAAACCCTTATCGTCAGTGAATAATTGAAATCATGTCTTGAGAGAGCGTCATTAATGATTTGAGGTAGTGCAGCCATGACCCATTACTCGTCTATCGAAGCATATCTTATCTCGAACCCGACTGGGAGTGGAAGAACGGGTCAGAACGCGACTGGCGCCCTTCTAAAAATAAATTGGTGATGCCTGTTCTTCTACAATAACACAACGATATGATATATTTTTTCTCTACGAGCGATATTTACAGTTTTTGAAATGTGTCGATGAAATGCAACATACTCTTTGCTTTCGTATTCCTAAAGAGTATGATAATAGATACGAATAAAATGCATATAACATTTTTTGTAGAGTATACTATATTTATTTTTTGTATAAATATAATTTCGAAAAAACTTATACGAAGCGCCATTTTTCCAAGATGGCGCCTCGAGCGCAACAGGAATTTTAGTATGTTTAACGGTAAACCTTGATGAACATCTTTTAATTTCAAAACTATATCAGTTTTTTCGGTCAAACGTTGAAATTTGTCCTAATTTTACTGAGGTATGACTTTTACTGAGTATCTAGAGCCTACCCTTATGGGTATTTTGTCACATATTGAGAAATATATAAAAAAACAGTCTATTGATTTTTATTTTCTTTCTAATATTTTCATTTTTATGTAGTTTATCAAAATTAAAGCAACTGTAAGATTCATTGTCGATTTCAAATAATGAATACGAAAATGTTTATTAAATTTTGATGAGAATAAAATTTCATTAGCTTGCAGTATATTGTGGCTGGTATGTTGTATATTAAAACAACAAATACGGAAGCTCAAATTTCATCAAATTCATAACTGCAAGCCTGTTGTTTTGAATAAAATATGTTTTCATACTCCCTCATGTAATTTTACCTTTTGGTATTATATTACTTCATTTGTATTAAGATAATTTTAAGCCAATAAATTTAAAACCTAAGAAAATATTTCGCAATTCGTACATTATTTGTAAAATAAATTAGTACAAATTACCTTTCATCATTATTTGATTGGTTTGTAGAAAGGTAATCACTTGTGTCTTTTATATTTTATCATTCTCAATGATTGTAGGGATTTAACGAGCCGTTTTAAAATGTCAGATAAATTAGGCTTAATAGAATCAGTTCCTTCTACCATTTCAGCTAATCTTAACATATAATTTTATAGGAAACTAAATCACAAGGAAACAATTGCTAATAACAGTTTCTACATTATTTTTCAGAACACTGTATTCAGTAATGGGGAATAATTCAATCATTCACGCATCCTAAATTCTTATCAAATGATTTTTTTGCTTGCAGCTTACTTTTTTGTCAATTGTCGTATACATTTATTGAAAACAAAGCACATACTTAATCCAAAAATGAAATAAACTTTTTATAATTTAGTAGTCCTGTCATGGAAAAACAGAATGTAGAAAAAACGATTTAATATCCTTCAATAACATCAGAAATGTATACAGGGTGATTACAAAATATTTTCATGTGTGGAGTACACTCTGGAGCATAGGAAATTTCACAACAAACAGGATATTCTATCGAGTTGGTTCCAAAACATAAACTTGTTCAGTGCAGGTGCGAAATTTCTTATTGTACACAAATTTATTTTAATCGGTCAGTTTTTTGTCATTTTTAGTGATAAATATTAGGCCAATAAACTTGACAAATGAGTGCATCTAGTTTATCCGTAATCTGCTTAGCACTCGTTTCCTGTACTACTAGTGAAGGCACACGAAAAGCAGAGTTCTTTATAGTACCGTATTAAATTCTTTCCAACATGAAAGGTCCCCTTTCTTAGAGAAAGTATTAGCCCAGTCAAATCCAAGCCATGACCTAGAAGCGAACAAAATGGAAAATATATTGACGAAGGCATTATGTGTTTTTGAGTATCTTCTTGTAGCAAGAACGAAATCATGTGTGCCTTGTCTTGCAAATACGTGGATATTATTGCTATTCTTTCTATAACATCGACAGCATGAAGAATTATTGTAGCGTATCTTCTCCTTGTATATTAGTCTAAACAATAACCTGATACGAATTTTGTGGATTGAGCCACTACAAAGTCTTTTCAGGATATTTTTAAATAGTGTGCTCTACAAGTAAAGAGTCAGCGGGGGAAAAACTTCGCTTATAGGAAACACATACTTCAAACCTCATACCGTCGGCAAAGAAAATCAACTACCGGGTGATATTATGGTAAAAGTAAAACGACATGTCCACTTCCTTATTGACAGCGATTCAACATGGCAGATGCCAATATTAGCTCTATTTATTCTGAAATTTCCTATACTCGAGATTACACTCTAGGATTGATAACATGTTTGAAGAACAGATGCAAGCATTTAGCAGAGAACCGGTCTTGCCCACAAATTTACTCTCTACCGAAAACGGAAACTGTTTAAATGAAGACCATATCGATTATGAGTGGTGATCACCTGATAAAATAAATAAAACATTTTTTAACTGAATTTAATGACTTTTAGTTATGTGATTATCTCACTTAATGTCATTCTAGTATTAGAAGAACTGCTTATATAAAACATTACATAACTCTCTTCGCACTATATAGTGTTTACATACTTCGTTGTGCGATATATTTGTTGAGTGGTATTCATGGTGTCTAATACTGGAGCTTCAGTGAGGATCATCGCCTAACAGGCAACCACGATCGATGGCAGTATGCTGTCAAACGTGCCATATAGCAAAGGTGGTTCGACTAGTGTAATGCAAACACGTCTTGAATAATAAGAAAACTATAATTAATATACATATTAATATGTTTCCTTTCTAGTATTTACCTTTCTCTTTCTCTGTTTTCTATCAATTTACAATAGTTTTATTTTTGTAGGAGTACAGAAAGTAGCATATTATTGTGATTTCATAAAAGTTTCCTCTTTTATTTTGCTAGACTCAGTGATGTTTCCTATCTCAGGGTTCTTAGTGAATTGTTACTTCCGATATACTTGATTGTATTTTCTACTTGAAATTCTATGAAATCACAAATTGAGCTCTTACTGCTATTGCTAATTTTCAGTTTTGTATTTTGTTATGATATTTTTAGTAAATCTTTGAGATAAACATTTTTTTTACTCTTCTATTTATAAAGGTATAAAAATACATGTTGTTTTCCCCTTTGATAAAACTTGTTTTTTTTTTAAAAATAAAGTTTATCGATACTTGCTTTGTATCAGAAGTGATACAACCTGCTTTTCGTTCTTGATTCATCGTTACCTTTTTACCAGATCTTATAAATTGTTTTTAATTTTGGATTTACATATGTTTAATTTATGCCCCACCTTGGGCGCCATATAATACGTTTCCTTTCTAGTAGCTACTTCTTTCTTTCTTTACTTTCTATAAATTTACAATTGTTTTGTTTTCTTTTTTTTATTTTTACTTTCCTCTTTTACTTTGCTAAACTCAGACTTGCTCTCTATCTCAGGGTTCTTGGTGGATTGCTACTTCTTTTGTATTAATTTATATTAATATATATATTATATAATTTATGTATGATTTTAGTTAATTTCTAAAACATTCTTAAGTTAATTTAAAATTGAAATTTATTTAATTTTTTTTATAGACTAACAATTGCCTGATCATCTATTACTTGTACAACAGTACTGCAAACTTGGTTACCTAACTCGAATTCTTTATTGACAACAAATATTTGTTTGAGTTTAAAATACAAGTTTTATTAGTTTCTATTGGATAAATATCATTTAACTTTTATTTATTAAATTTTTAAAATTGTCTCTACTGCCCTTTTATCAGCTAATAGTTCTTAACCCTTTGTGGACTAGTGGTTACCCTGTGGAACCACCTTATGTACACAAAAATGAACTTTGACAAATAATGAATTAATGAAATAATGAAATCATGTGAATTTTGTGAGAAAAAAATGTATGATCTTTTTATTATTTATTTTTTTTTCATTATCTGAGATAATGTTGAAACTTGTTTGTCAAGAATTGTTTGATTTCGTGTATTTAGTAGAAGATGATGTCCCAGTGTCCCATGTGTAGAGGTACGCAGCATTGAAGATCCCCGAGTAAAACATATTTGAATCACAAATTGTCCATTGGAAAAAAAATTGGATAACGATATCAGTAGAACTAGTAGACAATACCTTCACCACGAAAATTATTTCCAACTCAGATAATAAGTTCCAAAGTTATTAGGAGTAGATTTTCTTACATAAATTAATGATAATCATAAGGTTCATAAGGGCTATAATCGTATCTCTTGTCGTTTTTATCAGGCAACAAAGGGTTAAAATTTTATAATTAACAAATTTTCGTGTTGGTTAACAACATGAAAATTTACTTATACCAAGATCGTCTGAATTATATCAAGGTCATGCTATCAACGCTTTTTCTTTAAGTTTAAAAGTTCACTTATTAAATTGTTCATTATATTGTTTTAATGTTTTCATTTCTCTTTTAGTATTACTCAGATTTTCGTTGCATTTTCCTGTGAATTCCTATTGTTTGGTTCCTGTCACATCATTCAAGTTTATCTTGAAGGACTTCACTGTCAGGTTAATACACTTTCTCTTTTATAATTTTGCCGTATTCTTCTATTCGGCTTGTTATCATTAAATTTTTCTCTTGTGAAATAACATAATTTCTTCTTATTTGTTGTTAATATTCTCTAGCTCACTGGACCATTTGTTTTGGTTTGGTACCGTCTCAAGTTACTTTCTTTTTTAAAGCCAACTTTTTTTTCAATTGATTTAGTTTCACTTGTTCTTTATTTTAACAATAGCAGCTTTTTTTAAAGTCCCTGCTTGTCCTTTCTTACTCTACTTAAAATTACCTTACAGAAACTTATACAAAATACAAAACTAGTCTAAATAAAATTTCAATATTTTATTTTCTATTTTTAGCAGTGCTTTACCTCTGGACTTGAGTTGTTTTCGAGTTTTATTGATGTGAATTCTGTCCTTGGATCTTGTTTTGTAATTCTAAAATGATATTTTGTGATATACTTAATTTTATTTTTTTTCTTTACTCGAAATTCTATGGAATCACAAACTGAGTTCTTACAATTATTGATAATTGTTACTTTTATATTTTGTTATGATATTTTTATTAAATCTTTGAGATAATTTTTTTTTTTACCCTTCTATTTATGTGGGTAGAAAAGTACATGTCAATATATACATAATACAATATAATATACCTCGGTCGTGATACTCTGACACCGTTCTCGTAACATTAGCTAGTTTGATATTATCCTTAAATATGATCTAAACTAACAAGCATAAATTTCCTTTTCAGAATAAAATTCAGATGGGACAAACATCGAAGGCAGAAGGTAGGGTTGCATACATGGTTCTTCTAATGATAGTGGCCTTTATTGTTGCCTGGTCACCCTATGCCGTATGTGCATTGTTAGTTCAATTCGGTGACCCTTCCCTAGTTTCGCCTGCAGCTGGGGTTGTTCCCGCTCTGCTAGCCAAGAGCAGCATATGTTATAATCCTATCATATATGTGGGTCTGAACAGCCAGGTCAGTATCCAAAATAATTCTTATTGTGTCATAGTTCTCGTAATAATATAAAGTTGCGTGAATTATTTTTAATTGGCTTTTTAAATTGCGATACCTCTATTTTAACTGAATACTTGAATCTGTATGTATTAAATTTTATATTTTACTGTAATTTTGCAGCAATAACGATAGAAAAATATGTTTGTCAAGTAAGAAGGTGTTCCATATTTTTAATCAAGTAACCAAAGTTGACGTTTATCCACTAGAAATCAGTTTTCTCTGGCTAGTTAGTTCATAATTTTGTGGTAGTAATAAAACAAATAACAAATCATATTGATTTATATTTCAGCCTCGGCAGAGTTCAGATTAACTGCTCTACCATTCAACCAGAACGATTTATATGATAAATAATTAACATTTTTAGACGGTAGTATATATGAACTACAGATCAGATAAAAGAGTAAACACAAGTATTCATTTATAGCAACAATACTGGGTCATTTGTTTCTTATATACAACTTCTTTACTTACTTTAAAGAGAGCAAAGACAGTGATTTCAATTACTCCGGTATAGAGTTGTAAGTGGTTGCAGCTTGGCAAGAGAAAGATCGTTTTAATAAGACAGTCGTGTGTTGCGGAGTGATAAGTTGTTTTGTACATCACAGGTTTCCATTATGTATGTATTCTCGGTAGCAGTGTATACGATAAATCATTTGGAATGTATGTTGTTTGAAGCTTGTGGATAAAATATGCTAAATCATTTAATGTCATTGAAGTTGTATCTATTGCAGTCCAAAAAAAATACAACGTATACAGAATTTTGCATTTTTTGTATTCCTGTGAATGCGTAAGAGTTTAAACACGTACATAAAATAAATGTCCACCATGCCGTTTAAAAGTGGTTAAGTCACTTCTATAATTAACTTATAAAAATGGCCGATGATCATCAATAGCAGTGGTCCAAGCACTGATCACTTTGGTAGTCCAAATTTTACCATCCTTACTTTTGAATTCTAATCATTATATCGAAATAACTGTTTTCTGTTGGATAGATACGATTGAACCAAATTAATACTCGTGTGATTGAATCCATACTACTTTAATTTCAATATGAGTGTGTCATGAGAGACACAATCAAATGTATTACTTAAGTCGCAAAATGTTGTTCCTACAAAGGCATATTCGTCGAAACCTGAAATTTTGGTAACCAATTCTAAAATAGCCATTTCTGTGTTACGCTTTGTTTGAAAACCACACTGTCCACTGGAAAGAAACTATTATTCTAGAAATACTCTGGCTATTTGTTTAGCTACTAACCACTACACGATTTTAGCAATTATTGGGACTAATGATATAGGACGATAGTTGCCTGGATCATCACAGCATCCTTTCTTATACAGGGTGAGTCATGAGGAACTGTACTCTACCGTAAGTAGAGGCACCTAAGACAGATACGAAGTGACCATTAAAAAGTGTTTGTTCCTTTCCTTTATTACCATACAAAGTGATTTATGAATTTTGCCCAAAAATTGTTTTGGTCATAGCATTTTAACGGTTAATCCGAATTGCCTCATTTTTTACAACAATGTACACTGTTGCCTAACAACCATCATACATATCCAAAATTAAAAAAATTCAGGGAAGGTTTCAAAAAAATTTGTTGGATTGCTTCGTATACGATAATTCGCCCTGAATATGATTTATCTAAAACTTGATATGAAATTTGTATGGGAAATTTTTGTCACACTCTCAACAAATATTTTATTAACGATCAATTTTCAAGTCAAATGAAAAGTTTGGCAAAATGGAATATTTTAATGTATACTAATATTTATTAATACAACAATGTATATATATAAAAAAATAATATCTACATAACTCGGGCCTCGGTTTAATAAGTACCATCATTTTTATCAATTTCCAAGCCAGGTCTTAAAAATGTGATGTGGTTCAATCTAAAAAGTCGTCTCTGTATGTGATTTTTTCAATTAGCCAAAACACTAAAGGACGTAGATCCGTATGTTGTATTTATTTAAAATTCAGTGCTTGCATTTGAATATGATGGCTTTTAAAAATACTTCGAAAAATTTACAGTTTTCGTTAAAATTGATCTTAAACTGAACATTTAGGTTGGACACTTTAAATGAGGAAAGTTAGGTAACACAAATTTTACTACTTATTTCTGTCCTTTTTGGAAGCAATTTGATTAATTGGAGAACTCACATACAGAGGCAAGATGAAAAAATAAGGTAATTTTTTTGGTCATATTTTTTTAATCTTTTTTTTAACTCCTTTCGGTGGGAACAACCTACTGGTAAATTTTTCGCATATCATGGTAGATCACCCTGTATATGAAATACAGATCAGATAAAAGAGAAAAACACACAAGTATTCATTTATAGCAACAATACTGGGTCATTGTTTTCTTATATACAACTTTTTTACTTACTTTTAAGAGAGCAAGGACAGTGATTTCAATTACTCCGGTATAGAGTGGTTGCAGCTTGGCAAGAGAAAGATCGTTTTAATAAGACAGTCGTGTGTTGCGGAGTGATAAGTTGTTTTGTACATCATAGGATTCCATTATGTATGTATTTTCGGTAGCAGTGTATACGATAAATCATTTGGAATGTATGTTGTTTGAAGCTTGTGGATAAAATAGGCTAAATCATTTAATGTCATTGAAGTTGTATCTATTGCAGTCCAAAAAAAATACAACGTATACAGAATTTTGCATTTTTTGTATTCGTGTGAATGTGTAAGAGTTTAAACACGTACATAAAATAAATGTCCACCATGCCGTTAAGTGGTTAAGTCACTTCTATAATTAACTTATAAAAATGGCCGATGATCATCAATAGCAGTGGTCCAAGCACTGATCACTTTGGTAGTCCAGATTTTACCATCCTTACTTTTGAATTCTAATCATTATATCGAAATAACTGTTTTCTGTTGGATAAATACGATTGAACCAAATTAATACTCATGTGATTGAGTCCATAGTACTTTAATTTCAATATGAGTGTGTTATGAGAGACACAGTCGAATGTATTAAAGTCGCAAAATGTTATTCCTATAAAGACACATTCGTCGAAATCTGAAATTTTGGTAACCAATTCTTAAAATAGCCATTTCTATGTTACGCTTTGTTTAAAAACCACACTCTCCACTGGAAAGAAACTATTATTCTAGAAATACTCTGCTATTTGTATAGCAACTAACCACTACACGATTTTAGCAATTAGTGGGACTAATGATATAGGCCGATAGTTGCCTGGATCATCACAGCATCCTTTCTTATACAGGGTGAGTCAGGAGGAACTTTACTCTACCGTAAGTAGAGGCACCTAAGACAAATACCAAGTGACCATTAAAAAGTGTTTGTTCCCTTTCTTTACTATCATACAGAGTGATTTATGAACTTTGACTAAAAATTGTTTTGGTCATAACATGTTAACGGTTAATCCGAATTGTCTCATTTTTTACAACAATGTACACTGTTGTCTAACAACCATCATACACATCCAAAATTAAAAAAATTCAGGGATGGTTTCAAAAAAAAATGTGTTGGATTGCTTCGTATACGATAGTTCACCCTGAATATGATTTATCTAAAACTTGATATGAAATTTTTATGAGACACAAATAGGTAGTAAAAAATCAGTATTTGAAATTTTTGTCACACTCTCAATCAATTTTCAAGTCAAATGAAAAGTTTGGCAAAATGGAATATTTTGATGTATACTAATATTTACTAATATAAAAATGTATCTAAAAAAAATAATATCTACATAACTCGTACCTCAATTACTACCTATTTGTCTCCTATACAAATTTCATATCAAGTTTTAGATAAACCACTATCGTATACGAAGCAATCCAAGAAATTTTCTTGAAACCGTCCCTGGATTTTTTAAATTTTGGATGTTTATGATGGTTTTCAGGCAACAGTGTACATTGTTGCAAAAAATGAGGCAAATCGGATTAACCGTTACAATGTTCTGACCAAAACAATTTTTGGACAAAATTCATAAATCACTCTGTATGATAGTAAAGAAAGGGAACAAACACTTTTTAATGGTCATTTGGTATTCGTCTTAGATGCCTCTACTTAAGGTAGAAGTATGTACAGTTTCTCATGACTCACCCTGTATATGGGAATGACCTTCAGTGAATCTGGGAATTCTCCCTTCACAAATTAATTAAGTGAGTTATAAGTTTCAAGTGAGGGTTATACTAAGTGACAGTGTCATTTTTTAGGGAATTTGTGGTTACTATTCTTTCGTTACTTATGGGTATTTCCATGTTAAATAAAACTGGAAAGGATATCTCAAACTATTCTGTTTATAAACTACTGGTGATTGTAATTTTATGGTGTTTATTTTTATATTTCTTATATCCTTGAAAAGGACCTAAATATTGTCATACTCTATTCACGCGAATAGTTGTTATATGCAGGTCTACCTGTCTATCTGCAGTTACCTCGCCTTCGGGGTGCTCTTAGTATCTCCATGATTTATAGTTCTTTTCGCTGTAGAAATCCTTATCACTTTATCTTAATAAAAAACCGCTGCCCAAGGAATCATTACTTCCACATCCAGATTCTCTATCCAAGGCACTTACAACGAAAAAACTTTGTATGTGAAAATAATTGTTTATGGAACTTTAATAATATAATATTTGAAATCTTCTACTCCAAAAACCCATAAAACGATACCGCACATCGGTAGTGGGGTGGGGGTGGTGATAGGGGGGTGGTAGTGGGGGTGGATGAAGTAAAAAAATATTTTGAGGTTTCTGGTTCCTATACATACACTAAATCATAATTTTTTTCATCCCCTTTAATAAGGAGGTGGGGGTGGTAATGGGGGTGGCTAATGCCAAAAATTTTTTTTGAGACCTTAGCTTCTCTTGTATATACTAAATACCAATTTCGTGGACTCTTACCTGCTTGATTTACCCATTTACCCCAAATTTACCCCAATTTACACCCCAACCCTTCGACGGAACAAGATGAAAATATAATCCAGTTCTAGATCTCGTTAAAGTACATATGTGTACCAAATTTCAAGTCAATATCTTAAACGGTTCCAGAGTAAACGTGCGCACATTTTAAGCCTATTTGGACAATAAAAATTTTAAAAAATTTTTTTGTCGTTACTATACTTCCACTGGACGTGGAAGTAATTACAAAACCCAGTTTCTATAGAATACTGCATTACGGAGTAATTAAATGTATTGTTTTTGTTTTGCAGTTTCGTCATGTGTTGAGAAATCTTATGGGTGATAAAAAAACCCATAATGGGAGTGTCTGTGAAACCTATGCCATGGCTATGTCGAGATTTCTATCGCAAACAGTTCCAAATGTCGGGGAAAATAATCGAAAAATTTTAAGCCAAACTGATGTAGTCCAAACCGACCTAACAAAGCAACAGGCTACTCTTTTAGAAGAAGAATAATTAAGACACGACGAAAAATTTCAAACACCTCAGATGGTTTAAAAATAATACAACATATATATTTTGTACCCAATGAAGTAAATACATTTAATGACGTTTTTAATCGTTTTATTACCCCACAAAAATAATATCCTATTGAAAACACTCAAATATTCGTCCATTGGAGGTAATATTTTCTAAGAATTTTTTAAGTAAGCATTATTTTTTGGACATTAGATCTTGGCAACGAATTAAATTGTTGAGAAGGAGAATTTGTTTTTGACATTAAATAAATTAATATTACAATAAATCGTGATCATCATAAGGCAAACAAAATAAACTTTTAAGTATAGTTTTAACAGCACCACCCGAGTTTCTGTTGAAGCACCAAAATTATATATTGAGCATCAAAATTAATGATCGAACAACAGATCTTGTTCTACATTAAAACAGCCTTTGGGTTATTTTTGTTAGCATCAAATTAATTACACAGGCCCACACAAAAAAGTGATCTGGGCTGGGGTACTGAACATACTCTCAAGAAAGGTGGAGTGAGAATATGATGGCAGACTTTTATTGGATGTTGAACAGGGAACATGTGATGTAGAGCAAGAAGCGTAAAAGAAATCCGTTACATAAGTCATTCGAGGATAAAAGAGTTCGCAAAGGCAAGAGATCAAATGAAGTCACCTAAACAGAAATCACCTGAAAAGATACTCCACTTCCAAAGTTACGTTCTCACTGAATCCCCAATTAAGATACCCTAATTCGCGGTTATTGAATCCCCAGAAACGCGGCCGAAAGTTTTGCTGTTCAAAAGCTCGATTTCAAGATTTCGAGAACATAATATCATACATTCCCTTGTTCAGTTTCTTTAAATTCTTCTATTATATTCCCAGAATTATAACAGTTATGGGTTTACGGAATTATACAGTAAGGGTATATTAGAAGAAGAGTTTGTTACTGGAATAGACTTACTTGGTAATGTAGAAGAACGCACTACCGGATGTCAAAATAACGCGACACCAATTTATTTCTCAGGGGGCGCCAGTCGCGTGCTACCTCCCAGGCGGGTTCGAGATAAGATGCACTTCGATAGCCGAGTAATGGACCAAGGCTGCACTACGTCAGATTTTTAACGGCGCTCTCTCTGGCCGTGAATTCCTGGATTTAGATTTTTGTACCTTTTGAAAAGCTAAATTTATGCATAAAAATATCCCGATCGAAGAATTTCTCTCCGGTGGAATTAATTTTTGTCGTGCTGATCACGCTTTTGTCTGCTAATAACAGACTCTACACCCGAGGATTTCTGAGAAAAATGCATGAAAAAATCCCTATCAAACCTCCGTACAACAACTAGAAGGTCGAGTGTGGTGCAGTAACTCGACACATCCGGTTTTCGTTATGAAAATTCCAGGGATTATAGACTAGCAACAAGTCTCAAGACCAATTAAGATGCAATAGTTCAAAGAATCCGTTTATTTAACAGATATGGTTATACAAAAAGCAAAAGCAAAATTCTTATTGTAAGAATCGCGCCTTCCCCAATTAAGACAAACGGCTTTCAGACCATACAAGCAAGAGTGCTTACGCTAACGATCGATTAGGTAGAAAAGATTCATGCATACCTTCTCAGAATCAAAATGTGAGCTTTTTAGAGAAGTCTTAGACTCTTTGTAATTTTATAATTACGGCTGACTGATTTTAACTTAAAAAAGTAATACTAAATAAATTTAGTTTCGCTAGAGACTACTTAGCTTTAAAGTTCTTGTATCGTGGCGGTTCACGTACTCAAACACATTCACGAGGATTTATGACTGCATAAGTTTGTTTGGCGTTCGATTAGTCCACAACTTACTTGCCCCTATGCAGTTGTTCAATATTAGCAAAATTACAACGATCCACCTCCGAGTGACTTTTAGGCAAAATTGAATTTTTGTTTTTTTATGCACAAGGCGTTTTCCCCTATAACTTTATTATTTGGAAAGCCCTGCTATTGGCTTTCCTACCATCTCTTTGTATGGACTACTCAACGCGCTCGACCAAATTGCGAGCCGCTGAGTGATTCCAAACTCTTTCTATGCGAGAAACCGGCCTTGGACATGTGCATTGATTTTTATCAAATTTTGCTTATCGGCGCTACGCCGTCTTTGTCAAAATCGTCGGTTTCGCCTCTTAGATGCATTGCATCGTTAAAATTTTATGCTCATACTTTAGAACAGGACATTCAATGACCTCAATGGCCAATTTTGGCGTATTTTTGATAAATTAATTTTCAACAAAAATTTCGATGCAGTTTTGATAAAATAATCTGCAAGTCAAATCTTGGTGTACTTTTAAAAAATATTATTTTTCTAAGTTCAACTTTGTTGCACCTCTGAAAAAGTATATTATTCTTAAATCCTTGTTATTATATACTTTCGCTCTCATATTCAGAATCAAAAACATATTTTCCGAAGTGAAAATTCGGTGTTTCTTCGAATTTTCACCTGGTCATTTCTAACGCCTTATAGAACTCATAACGGTCCTTATGGACTGGTCTGTGCCTCTGTAGACTCTTAAAAATGTCCTTAAATGAAATTTTTGCCTAAGTCGAGTTTTGATTATGTCTTCGACTTAGGTCGATTCTGGAGGGATCTGCAACAGTAACAAGGTAACGACATTCCGAAGGCACAATCTAATTGATTCCCCAATTGACCGCCTCCTATTTTTTCATTGAATCCTCAGGGTTATGGGGTAACGAGGAGCTATGGTGCTTGTTTCCAAGATTCTAATGTCACAATGGCACGAATCACCCTACTTAGAATCTCAATTTTTTCCGTTGGATCTTCAGAGTTGAGGGTTTATGAGATGCTGAAGATTCGTATTCATTGGCTCAAAATAAATAGATAGGTATGGTCAGTACCCCAGCCAGACCACTTTTATTTGTGGGCTTGTGTTATTTGGTTGACAGGAATAATAAACGAGCACCTTTTTATTTTTTTTCACTCCCACTAAATATTTGTCTCTAAGGTAACTTTAACTTCCTAGAAAAATGACTTATTTACTTCCCTAGGGAGGTAATTAAGAAAATGTTCTTAATAGAAAAATATATAGAAAGGAGACTACAAAGATTGGCCTATAAAGAGGGAGTGAGGGAGAAAGTGCACGAATGACAACAACAAAGTGAATGTCTTAGGATGCAAGAGGGAGTATAGCCTAGTCAGTAAGTGAATGAGACGAATCCACAGGTTAAGCAACCTCGAGCCGAGTCAGTACTTTTTCAACGAATCCCATTTGCGTCTCAACTAACCGTTTCTCTGCAGATTGCTTTATGCCCCTCGAAAGCTCATAGGATGATTCATCTAAAACCATCAGTGGTTTTAACATTGTAATTTATCTTCAACCTGTTTCAAATGAAAAAGTCGTCAGTACAACCTATGAACAATGAACAATGAATAATGAACAATGAACAATGAACAATGAACAATGACCTCAATGAACTTTGGATCCAATTTCAACCATGTTCCCATCACTCTATGAAACTCAAATTAATTATATACCAATCAGTTGAAAGTCTAGTTCAATCCACCACAAGGTGGCGCTTATCCTCCTACAGGCCATTTCCTATAGGGATCTTTGTAGTCTCCTTTCCTACAATGTGCTGCAAGCAATTTCAGAGTTGCTTAGGTTACGGGAAATTTTTTGCCAGTTAATTTTTGTTTGTTATGTTGTGCACTACATAACTCTCGGCAACATTGGAAAACTTTCACTCTCCATGCCTCTTGGACAACAGAATATCAACGTGTAAATTACCCATTAAAGTTCTTTTAAATGAGTGACAGCGGAACTTTTCAGGCTTAACACACCAGTTTTTTCTTGCTCTACTAATCGACCTGTATTGAAACAGATTAGTTTTGTTCGTGTACCTTATGAGTAAAGTAAGGGGTCAAAAAGCGTGAACATTTTCTATCACCACCAAAAACACTCCATGGAGATTACCTTCTTTTTGGGTTACTAAAAGTCTACTTTTCCCATAATATGATTTCATTTATGTATTAGATGCCGTTAAGCTTTTCTGTGGCCGCCCGTTCCAAAAGGTAGGTAGGACTTGTTACATCGCCTTATTCAAGGAGTATTGTATTTCAGAAGACGGCGAAATTTGTAAAAGTTACGAAGACGTCCGAAGAAAAGTGTAAGGAGGAAGGGAAGTGGTTATTTTGGCTTCTGTAGAAGTTAAAATAAATAAATTATAATGTGTTTACTCTCTGCGACCTATTGTATAAAACTGATCTATAATAATATGATAATAATATTAAATGTAAATATGCCAAAAATATACTAATGTACTAATATCTAATGTCAAAATATACAATAAATATGTACTACTTAAAATGGGTTAAAAATAAATTTTACGAATTCACATGCCTGTCATTTAGTTCATCTATCGGATTATTTATTTTGTCACCTTTATCAAAATATTTAAATTCTTTATTACCTCCGATTAAAGAACTTATATCTAGATACATAATGGCATTGATTTATTTGTCGCTGAAAGACTCACAATTTAAGGCACTTCTTCCCATAAGTTGCTGATTGGCCCATCGGCGTATTCGCGGCCGCTCGTACACAATCGGCTTCAGTTCGATTATCATAATCTCAGTTGACAGTTCGGCCATTAATGTCAATAAATGTTTTTCGTGTTCTCCGACCAAAAACTGGAGAAAAAGTAATTTTATTTTAAGTTGTGATTTGCTTAATACCTAAATAATATTCTCTATTCATATTTACACAGTTTAGTGACAATATATTTTGTGCAAATAAATAGTGAAGTGCAGTGCCGTTTGCAGAAAGCAGTTTAGAAAAGAAGAAAATCGATCGTTCTATAGTCGTAACATGATGAAGTTCAGTTTACAGTTATAAAGTAAATAGCAATTAAATTTTAATATCCTTTCAATACATATTTATCTTACTGTTTTATCTTACTGTAATATCGTATGCCTACATCACGTTATATAAAGAGTCGGTAATGCAGGAATTGCAATAATTCATTTTAATGAAAATATTTACCATTCTACACATTTTCTACACACTTGTGTGTGTAGAAAATGTGCACTGTTGCCTATGGGATGTGATGTTCATCTATCCATTTTAATGGACATATAACGTGACTATGTTAGGAGCAAACAAGGTATATAGTGAAAAGATAGCCTGTTATGTATCTAGATATAAGTTGTTTAATCGGAGTTTATTACCATTAAATATTGCTAGGATTAGTTTCAGTCATACACTCAGATGCCATATTGCTATTTGATAAGAACTTATAATAAAGAAGAAATAATATACAACACAATAATCACTAAAGTGGTACATATTTGTATAAATTGTTGCATAAGTGTAGTTTTGCTAAGAATATAGACATTTTCTATAGACAAATTCTAAAATCTACAGTTGTTGAAGAAAACTTTTTTTAAAATGATTTCTTCCCGAAGTGTTAAAAATAACAAAAAAGTACTCGAAATAATTTTAAAATGATTTTTTAGTGCTACTTATAAAATTAATTTTGTTTGGTGTTGTAACAAATTGGATAATTTTGTTACTTTATATTTTACTTCGGTAGCCCTACGTAGTTGTTCCAATGGAAGTGGATCAGTATACTGAACAGTTATAGTTGGATGAAAACAAATAAATCTACTAAATCGATAGAACGCATTAACTATGTGCAGCCCGAAATTATGGAAATAAGACAAACATAAACGAAGCGCGATAATATTTGCAGTAAATAGATCTTTTGGAATGATTTTAATTCAGAAATTAACTGACTGGCCCTGGAAAACTTATATACAGATCAAATATATGAATACAGTCTGCGGACATACATTTACTTTATGTACATTAATACTTATGCTTGTGGAAGTAGTTGTACTTAACATAGGAAATAAGCGAGCATGGTTGTTGCAAAATAAGAGGCTTTAGGTCTTAGTTGAAAATAAAATGTAAGACTGTAATTTTCGTCTTTTTTTTTATTGTTCATCTATAATCTTCTTTCCGGCGTTTACTCTAGCAACGACGTAATAACTAACTTGAATTCGGGACTGTATTTTTTACCCTTCAACATAACAAACTATCATTTAATGCCATAACTGAATTTTTTGCTGTTCTGCAGGGATTTAGTGTTTAAAAAAATTATAAATAATATGGAGGCTCCATAATGGCCGAACATAAGATCAAAATAATGCAGTATTCGAAAAATAAAGAAGAAAATTGTGCAAAATGTGACAAGTAATTATAAATATTCAATTAATAAAATTAAAATATTATAATATGAAGGTTTATTAATAAATGTTAATATTTGAAATAAAAAATATTTATTTTTATAAAAATAAAATTTGTAAAAGGGGATTAAAAAATGCTGAATATAGATGAAATTCTACATTTATTTTTACTGCAATCTTCGTCTTCCTCTTCTTGACGGCCATCCTTCTCTATAGAAAACACAGAATTCTCCATTTTCATGTAAATGAGTCTGGTTGCGTGAATTTGACTATAGTCGCGGTTTATCGTGCTTGAAAGTTCGCTTAGTATTTCTCAAATTACTTTACAATTTTAACACAAATGAAAAAAATGCAGTTGTCTCTAAAAGAGACAACTTTATAGGATGGTTAAAAATTAAAGAAGGAACATTTTCTTTTCTCGTGCGAAAATCAATGCTTTTTTTTGTTGATTTCAATAATCTGGTATCATTCTATAAAGTTGTCTCTAAAAGCTCATCAAAGAATATTTTCAATCGGTTCAGGGAAATAGGAGAAATTGTCGAATTACGAAATCATTTTGCTTGGATCTAATTTTCTTCAACCATACAAAAACACGTGTTTAATAATAATAATAATCGACTTTATTTCATACAAAAAAATAACACGGCGAAGTTTAGCTTAAGCTACTCTTACACTTAACCTTGTTTGTCTTTAAAAATATAGACATATAATTAACTAGATGTATGGACCAACAATCAAAAACTAAAATATAAATTTACAAAAGAAATAGTAAGGGATAGATGTATAAATATAAGACTAAATACTAATAATTTAGACTAAATACTAACAATTTGGATAGTTCATTTAAACTAAAACAAAAATTATTGCTCGTTTTACACATTTTCTACTTCAGTTTATTGTTCAGTTTAGTTCTAAATGAATACTTAGACAAATGAATGAGATCTTTAATGATGTTGTTGCATATTATCACAGCCGAATATGAGAACGATTTTTTGAAAATAGCTGTTGAGTGACGTGGAATATGAAAATTTTGGTTATATCTCAGGTTACGATCATGTGAATCAGCACGTCGCGCGTCGCAGTAATTTGTTAAAAAGTGACTGAGGCGTTTTCTCTCTAATTATATTGTAAAGTAAAATACAGTAATTCTGTTTACGCCTAGTTGCCATATTTAACCAATTTAACTCGGCTATTTTATGGAAAATATGATCATATTTACTCAATCCAAACACAAATCTGCAGCAGGCGTTTTGCACCTTTTGGATCCTATTTTGATCGAATAAGTCAAGGAAAGGGCCATATACACAATCTCCATAATTAAAACGTGAAAGTATCAAGGAATCGGACATTTTTTTCTTTACGGAGCTATTTAAACAATTTCTATGAGTATATTGATTTAAGAACACTGTAAGTTTTCTTTAAGACGTTAACGTGACAATGAAATTTTAGATCAATATCAAATAAATATGATACCTAGATTTTTTAGCGAATATTTAGACTGTAAGATTTCGTTATCAACTTTTATGTTTATACTATTTTTTATTAACTCTCTATTTTTTTTATTTCCAAAGAATATCACCTGGCATTTGTTATTATTCAATTTTAAATTATATAAATTGGATAAGTTGCTAATTTTATTAAGATCTTCATTTATAGACTCCTCAGCGTCCCGGATACTATCCACACTAAAATTATATTGGACCTGTGTATCGTCCGCAAATGCTTGAACTTTACAACGTTTAATAGATCTCAGTATGTCACTGGTATAAAATAAAAATAAGAGTGGCCCTAACATGGAACCCTGAGGTACTCCAGATATAACACTTTTTTCGGAAGAAATTTTGTTATTTATATGAACTTTCTGAGATCGTTTCTCGAGATGTGAACTAATTAGTTTTATAAAAAGTAAAGAACAACCATAATATTTTAACTTACTGCATAAGAGTTTATGATTAATGGTGTCAAATGCCTTGGAAAAATCTAATAAAATTAGAGCTGTTACTTGTCTTTGGTCAATAGCAGTTAGAATGTCGTCACATACATTCAAAAGAGCAGTTGAAGTACTGTAGCCCCGTCTAAAACCAGATTGGTATTCTGGTATCACCTTATTATCGGTTAAATGTTTGGTAAGCTGCATAGAAATTACTTTTTCTAAAATTTTTGATATGGCAGATAAAATGCTTATTGGACGCAAATCTGAATATGTAACTGGGTTACTAATTTTAGGCAAAGGTTTTACTACAGCTTTTTTCCATAAAGACGGGAAATAACCATTTTCTATACAGCAATTTAAAATATGTGTAATATAGGGGTTAATATACGGGCTACAATTCTTCAACATGCGTATTGAAATATTGTCTGACCCATAGGCATTTGACTTAATACTATTTAATATGTTGTTTACATTTTCTATCGATACCAAAGTCAACTCAAAATTTTCTTGCAAAAAGGTTCACGTTCATAAAAGCATTTTAGATCTTGATCAATTTCGGTACTCACATAAACAGAAGAAAAATAATCATTAACATCGACTGGGTCATCCAAATGATCCGGAATAGTTAGATGTTCTTTATTTAAAACGTGACTATTTATTCCTTTCAATAATATTTTGGGGTCACTTTTATTTAATAAATTGTTATAAAAGGCTTTTTTTCACGACGAATAGAAGATAAGGTAAAATTTGGCAACTCCCTATAATGATACAAGTCGACAGGAGATTTAGTTATTTTGTATTTTGTTAATGCAGATTCTCTTTCCTTAATCATTATTTTAATTGGATAGGTAAGCCAGGGGATCTTCGTTTATTTACTCTAACTACTCCAACAGGTGCATATTTATCAAATAAGGAAATTATAAGGTTATTAAAACTAGTTATTTTATCGTCAATATTAGGAATATTGATAATACTATGGAAAGGAACATGCATCAAATAATCACAAATCAAAATTTTTGAAATCCCTAAAAGTGTAGAACTTTGCAGCTGAAATCGGTCATTCAATGTGCAAATTACAATGTACTAAACAATGACATTAAAAATTTACGTTGAATGTTCTCCAGATTATTTATGTATGATGGACACCATACTATGGAAGAGTACTCAAGGCATGACCTAATAAAGGTATTGAACAAGAGGATCGCGGTGCTAAGATGGGCAAAATCTTTACTATTTCTTATTATAAATCCAAGATTTCTATATGCGAATTTTTGTATTGCAATAATATATTCGTTGAAGATAATTTGATATTGAAAACTATCCTATATAAGGGAGATATATATCTCCTGTCAACATGATTTTGCGACACCCGGTATATTAATTATACCATTTTTGTTCAAATTTAAATAGCTGCAATAATTTGATCGAGTTTAATTAGAGTTTAATAACTTATATTCCTAAAATGCGTGTTTTTCAAGATATTTGCAAACAATTGAGAAATTACCCAAATTTCTTAAAAAAAAATAATTTTCAAATACGTGCAGCAACTAAATAGCAAAATAATATACCTCAGTGATTGTTTAACTGTAATAATATGCTTGAAGAAACTACGTTTTCACGTCATAAAATATTTTATTAAACAATAATTTTTTTTTCATAATTTTTGCCGGATTCAATTGGCCATAGCAGACGCTGCAATTAAAATAAATGAACGCGGTTGGTAATTGAATTGGATATTTCACAATAGAAATTTGTTTTGTTTCTATGAAGATGAATGTTTATAATAAATTCGGACAAAAACGCAAATTTTTAAAAAAGTTTTATTTTCAAATTATAAGTTTTTACGGAGAATAATATATACCATTTGATTTATTTTTGAAAAACTACAAAAAGTTTAAAATAACTTTTTTATCATAACTTAATTAAAAGGAATAAATTTACAATTTAAATTTTCATAAAAACGTACTTTTTTAACAGTCATAACTTGATCAATTTCTATCGTAGAAAGTTGCACCAAGAACCGAATTGTAGGAAATTAAATTGAAAGGTTCAACATTATTATGGCCATGTGTATGTAAAGCATGAAATTTTTAGCCAGTTACGAAAACCGTGCGTTCAAATTTTACTCTGACAATGAAAAAAAAATTAATTAAAAGAATTATATATCGGTCAATTTTTGACCACCAAATTGAATGGGACTAATTTAATAATTTTCAATTTGTATGTTTAACACGTTTTGGTAAATTCGTAGTTGTTAAGGCATTTGAAAGAACCATCCTTTAATACCCCCCACTCAGCTCCAAAAAAATTATCTGACTCCACTACTATATAATCTTAACACTTCTATCACAGACATCTATTGTAATGCGTAATAACATAAATCAAACATTGTATCCAGAGGATGCTGGAATAAAATATGAAATATTCATATCCACAAGCATTTTCACTAGAATAATCTCGTAAATACTTGACATTAAGTAACACTCCTATTAAAATTCATATAGCAGCATCGAAGGAGGATAAGTGAGTGTTCTCGATGACATAAGAAAGCAAAGAATCGAGAAATTTCATATTATGAAACAAACTTGCTGGGTTAAAACGCGTGCCAATAAAACGGTTGAAATCTTAAAATTGTGAAATTCAACTTCTCTTGAACTGCAATCAATGGAATTTCCAGCTAAGTTGTTTACAATTTTCGCCTTTCTCAATGATATCATTTGCATTTCAAATATTGACATCAAATAAGTTAATTGGTGTTATGGTTATAACTAAAAATTAATATTAATGTATACTAAGAGATCAGATTAATACTCCTCTGAATATATACATTTGAAAAAACATTAAATATATGGAATTTTTTTCTTCAGTATTGTAGAGGGGGGGGGGCTCATTAAAAATTCAAGTTTTCTACCTTGTGAGGACTCTACTTTAGCCGTCATCTTGTTATAAATGGGGGTAAAATGATTTTTCTCTGGAATAACTTACTTACTGTTGATTCTTCGAAAAAGTACCTACTTATCGTGGTTTAAAGAAATAGGATGTGCTTACGCGCAGCCTTCCTGATCAGCTAATAGCGTAACCCTTCCTAATTGCGTCCATGTTGAATTTTCGGCGAATGAGAAAAAGGCATTAAACAGCGATAAATTTAATGAAATTTGTAGTCTAGTAAAAGGTCTATGAAATACTGAACAATTAGTTTATATAAAAAAATAATACTAATGAATTCCTCGTAGATACCACTGGAGGACAAAGGTAAAAAAAAAGAACAGTTTTTCAAAATATCTCGCAAACTCCTAGCCTTATGACGAAAACAGTTATTATCAAAATTGTAGCTTAAAATATTTAAGATAACAAAAACTTTATACCTTTGTTTCGTAAAAGTAATACTTTACAAGAAAAATGGCTCATAAAAAAATTATGTGTCGACATCTTCTAAAAAGTCTGTATTATTGTGAGTGTCCTGCATTTCTGAGTTAACTTCCTTAATGTTCATGGCTTCTCCTAAGAAATTCGAAGGGTCTACGTCTGCTGTAATGTTGTTTTGCTCCTTCATATCAAGCATATAGTTTTGACAAGATTGGTCGTGGCAATTATTACAAACAACAGAGCGATGCAATTCGATTTTTCTGAAATCACACTTTGATCCACAGCCTTTGGAGCAATTGAAAAAATGCTGATAAAATATCCTGAGCAGAAATATCCGGAGCAGGTGATAACAATGCTTGAATTGGCTCTAAAACACCATTTACCATCATCCAACCCCAATTTGTACTTGATAGTAGCGGCGGATCCAGGAGGGCACAGGGGCACATGCCACCACTTTCGCTTATTTTGGTATTTGTTTTTTTATTAATTAATAGTGATTCATGAACAACAATATTAATTGTTACTGTGCTATATATACACATATGTACTGCACGTGCCCCCCTTATCGTTTATTTTGGCAAAAAGGCCGGAGCACGAAATGAGATTTTTCATTTCTGAGGGGAAAAGTTTTCGTGATTTTTCTTCCTCTCTTCCGCCCATCAATTTTCATTTCCGAGTGGTGAAAAAAGTTTTTTGTGACTTTCCCCCTGCTCATTAATAATACCAAATTTTCGCTTGCGGCGCATTTTTAATAGTTGTGTCCCCCTGTTAATTTATTCTGGATCCGCCGCTGCTTGATAGTCCACCCAAAAGTATTCGAACTTCATTATTAAAAATTAATCCAAGCGAACATTCTGATATTTTAAAAAACTCTGCTGAATTTCTCAAGTCAGCACTTTTCTCCAATGATTTGAATGCTTTAGATTTATCTTTATTAAACAAAGATGATGTTGTATCACATCCGGTAATTCCATACAAAAATAAAATGTGATCTTTATTAATTTATGAGAGTCAAAACTTTTTGAGAAATCAATTTTTATTTCTATTTTTGCTTTCCAGCTTTCAGATAATAAATCTCTCTATCAGAAGGAGTTTGTACAAGTACTAATAAACCAATATCTTCACCTACAACTATGCTAAAACTCGTATCGGACTTATCGAGTGCAGTTTTAATAATGAGAACGTCAGTGTCACCTTGGACTATTTTTTAATAAGAAAGAAATTCTTCTTTATCTACTAGAACTTTAAATAATACATCAAATGAAATTTCTTTCGATTTAATGTATTTATAAGATTGAAGAAGTTGTTCAGCAGCTTTTGTATTTTGACAATTATCATCGTACCCATCGAATACAACAATTTTATTAGGACTGTAATGCCTTTGGACATAATCACAATATTTATCAAAGATGGATTCAAATGTAGCTTGACGGGCCCATATAATAGATGTAAAAGAAAATCTCCATATATGTAACATTTGTAGAAAGAAATTCGATTACTTGGGGTTCAAAAGAATCGTAAAATGATGATTTTTTGGTTTTACGCATTCCTACATAATAAAAAAGGCAGTGGGAATGGCGCCAATTGACAATTTAGGTATTCCTGGAGTTGGTTTGCAAACTAAAGCAGCGCTCTTGGTACTTTATGTAGTTATAGACTTGCTCCCCAATTATAGGGCTTTTTCCAAGTATATTCTCCACCTATGACTCAGTCTACATTCTAAAATTTGCTATAGTATACTTAGACACTAGGTTCTCTACTTAATATATGTCGATTAACATATTATACATTAATAATTTTAAATATCTTCAACTGTACTCATCATAAAACATGTACACAGGCATATACATACATATGCAGCGTGTTTCACTTCTCGTGAAGACACCCCTGTATCTTTTTTATTTGTGACCGAATTCATTTCAAATTTTTATCAGCCACACAACTCCATAAGACGACTTTAATCAATACATAAATGCCGCCCAGATCTAAAACGCCGGTCTACTGCGAAAAAAGAAAGTAGCAAAGTTGTTCAGAATCACTTGATATGTCCCTCTTTGTGAAAATCGGAATATTTTCAACTAAAAAATTTTGTTTCACTTCTCGTGAAGACACCCCTGTATCATTTCTAATTGTGGCCGAATTCATTTCAAATTTTTATCAACCATACAACTCCACAGGGCAATTTTATCTAACTAAAGAGAACTTTTTCCAATAAATGAAAGTTGTGAACAAAAATCGGCATTCAATAAAACGATAAAAGACACTTTATTATTACACATCAACTTAAATGTAATATCGTTTTCTTTTTTTCAACGTCTTATAATACTTGGAAATCTGTATGTAAGTATGTATTATGTTATGAATGAATCAAATTTACCCACCTTCCGTTATCCAATCGAGCTGAAATTTTGCATACACGTGTAATTAAATAATAAATAATTTCAATAAAAATTGTGTATGACTTTCATTTGCTGTAAAAAGTTCTCTTTATGTGTTAGATGGAATCATCTCATGGAGTTCTATAGGTGATGAAAATTTGAAATGAATGCGGCCACAAATAAAAAAGATACAAGGGTGTCTTCACGAGAAGTGAAACAATTTTTTTTTAATATTCCGATTTTCACAAAATTGTACAGGGAGGCATATCAAGTGATTCTGAACAACTTTTATTAACAAAATTTTTGTCTATCTCTAAGCCTACTATGCTTTCTTGAAAATTGCTATTTTCTTTTTATCGCAGTAGACCGGCGTTTAAGGTCTAGGCGGCATTTATGTATTGAATAAAGTCGTCTTATGGAGTTGTATGGCTAATAAAAATTTGAAATGAATTCGGTCACAAATAAAAAAGATACAGGGGAGTATTCACGAGAAGTGAAACACACTGTATAATTTCAATTTCGCATAATTACATTTCCGAAACTGTCACTCCTACAAGAAAACCGCTGCCCAAGGAATCACTACTTCCACATCCAGATTCTCTATCCAAGTCACTCACAACGAAAAAACTTTGTATGTGAAAATAATTGTTTATGGAACTTTAATAATATAATATTTGAAATCCTCTACCCCAAAAACCCATAAAACGATACCCCACATCGGTAGTGGGGTGGGGGTGGTGATAGGGGGGTTGTGAGGGGTGGTGGATGAAGTAAAAAAATATTTCGAAGTTTCTGGTTCCTGTACATAAACTAAATCACATTTTTTTTTCATCCCCTTTAATAAGGAGGTGGGGGTGGTAATGGGGGTGGCTAATGCCAAAAATTTTTTTGAGGCCTTAGCTTCTCTTGTATATACTAAATACCAATTTTATGGACTCTTACCTGCTTGATTGACCTATTTACCCCAAATTTACCCCAATTTACCCCCCAACCCTTCGACGGAACAAGATAAAAATATAATCTAGTTCTAGATCTCGTTAAAGTACATATGTGTACCAAATTTCAAGTCAATATCTTAAACGGTTCCAGAGTAAACGTGCGCACAAAAAAAAGTTACAGACAGACAGACCGACAGACAGACCGACAGACAGACCGACAGACAGACCGACAGACAGACCGACAGACAGACCGACAGACAGACCGACAGACAGACCGACAGACAGACAGAAATTTTTTTTTCGCTCAAACTTAAAATCTCGACGTTTCATGACATTTTAAGCCTATTTGGACAATAAAAATTTTTAAAAAATTTTTTGTCGTTACTATACTTCCACTGGACGTGGAAGTAAAAGTAATGTACTTTTTGTGTAAAAAAATTTCTATACTGCAAATTTGTTATTATTTATGTTTTTATTATACTATTTTTTTCGTAAAGCTAATACCTTTGGACTCTTATAACATTTGAAGTTCAGTGATATCGTTAAAGACTTTTGAAATTTTGTTTCAAAAATCGAAAACACGCTTCTTACAAAAATTCAGCTAGGTGGGAATTTTTATTCAGATTGGGCATTCCTTAATCTAACCTGACTGGATTGTAAGAACGAATGATCAATTTGAAAGTTATGTTTACTGAAACATTATTATTTTTATGACACATATGTGACATTGGCAGCCTTGAACCATATATATAATAAATCTTTGGAAGCACTGGGGTGCAAACTGAGGTGGTCGAGAAATCGATAAAATTAAAAGAAAAATTATAATTACGTCGAGGATTGAAGGGCCTTTCACCACATCTCCCTCGTCATTTATAATGTTAGAGGGTGGTTGTGGGAACTAAAGGAATAAAGAAGTGTGCACGAACATAATGATGTATTATGCCCCCTATCGGATACGGTTGACGCGTCCTGATTTTCATAAAAACTGCAGCGTGTATTTATGCAAGGCAGATTATGGTAGCTAGAATAATATGTATACTCCTTATTAAGTACAATTAGTGCAAGTTTTATCGAACGACTATTTAGATTTAATAATAGTCCAGGAATTAATTAAATATTCAAAACAGTGGTTTTGAAGAAAGTTTTGCAGGAGTTTTCCAAATTAGTGAAATTAATAGGTCTTGAGTTGCTATTTTCGAGGTCATATTGTGGGACTAAAATTATTTTTCGCAACCTATAGAAAAACATAAAAAGTGCAAAAAAATATTTTCTTGCAAATATCTCCGTTTCAGCGCACTTTTCGAAAAAAATATAATACTGCAGTACCTAAAAGTAAAAAATATGTGTTTCGGAATAATTTCATATGTAATGATAATTTCTCTTCATGGGTTACTTTTGTAATAAAAGGTATCGTCTTCAGTTCCCTCCCTCAAGGGGTGAAGTGAAGACCACCTCTAAATTGAAATATTCTATATTTGAAAAAGTGTTAATAATTTGTCTTTGAAACGTAGGACAGTAATATTTTTGGGACCACTGATTTCGAATATGAAGTCAAAATTAAAGAAATCAAAATGGTCGCTCTAATATGGCGGATGGATTTTTTTTAAAACAGAGGTTTTAAACGTACAAAAAAATGAGCATCTAGGCGAGAAACGAAAAACTGCATTTTTTAAAAAAAGTACTGAGCAATTACAATAGCAAAACGGCTACATTTTGTTAAAAAATTTGTGAGAACGCTCATTGTATCGGCCTAACTTCCTTATTATTTGTGATGTAGAAACAAATAAAAATCATTTTACAGACTGATCAATTACCTATAATTTTGTTCCTTAGAATAATTGATGGAAGTGTCACAGTTTCTCAGATATTCAACATTTTAAACTAAATATTTCACCATAAAAACGGTCGGATGCCATCTATCAATCAGACACAAATATATTGAAAATATAAATTCATTCTCAGTTTGTAAGCTTTATTTATGATATCCATCATATTTTCTCAAAAACTAATATTTATTGATATATTTACAGAGAAACAAAAATGTTACGTTTTTTTTTTAATCCCTTTATGGTTTAAAATGCAATTTTTTTTAAAGCAAGCGCTGTAAGCAGACGAAAAAATTTGAGCGTCTAGATCATACTATATTAACGATAAACAGTATGTGGGAATGTATTTTCTTAATTACTGACCACTTACATTAACAAAATGACGACATTTTTATTAACAAAATGTGAAAAAGCACATTGTTTCTGTCATAACGTTTGTGCCATAGATTCTAAGATATTTAACATTTAAACTAAATACTTTGTCTTATATAAGTTCTGACGCCACATTTATACTCTCCAAAATCATTAACTCTACAGAAATTAGAAAAAAACGAAATTCATCCTCAATTTAGTAGCCTTCTTATTTGTCTCTAGTATGTTTTCGCTAAATGTAATACCTTTCGAGTTATTTGACGAAAATCTATTTGAAATGCCTCTTTTTCAAGCTAAAATTTCAATTTTCTAATCGTTATAACTCAAAGGCTATCAATTTATATGAAAAGTTGCTAGAACCTTTTATTCTCAAAATTTAATTTTTTTTTTCAGCCCCAATGTTTTTGTGTTTTTTAGTTGCAAGCCCCCGTATAATATAGAAATTTTTCTTTGATACATTTACTATTAAGTTGTCAAAAATGAGGGAAATCTAATTCATATGACATTATTCGAAAGTTAAAACCTTACTATATATGGCCAACTATCCTTATAGATAAAGGCCATAAATGTAGAAGAAGAAGAAGAAAACCTTACTATATCTACATTAAATTAAAAATGATAAATTGTCTAAAATTTAGTTCTCTAAGTTTTTTTGTAGAATGAACGGTTTTTTCGCCAGAGAAATTGGGTCAATTCTTCGAATTCATAAAAAATGTAGTTTTCATCACAAAATTGGCGCAAAAATATTACTAAACTTTAATTCAGCTATTTTTCCCAAAATACATACGATTATTTTTAATATTTTTTTTGTTCCACTAATAAAAGTATATTGTATTAATTTAAACACAGATGAGTTACACAGTACGTAAAAGTTACAGTGTGGTCAAAATTTTCTAAAGCAAAATATAAGAAGGTAAGTGCCTCTTGTAACGGTTCACTTTTTAACCATTAATTTGCCATTAAAATTTGCTAAATTACAATAATCAATATTTTTATCGAAAAAAATACCTAACAGCGCCACTGTTCTCAAGGCTCTTTTAGATAAACAATATTATGCGGGAATAACTGCTTCTAGGGTCTCAATGTTAGATATATTCCCCAATAGGAGAGCACAAATCTGACCCTCACTTTGAGACATATAAAATGACGAATTTATGCTCTAGATTTACTTTTCGCTGAGCTTCGGCCTTAGAAGGCGTCAACTTGTGTGTTATCTAATTAACTATTAACTATATACTGACTTTTCAAAGGCATTTGATAGACTGAACCATGATATCCTCTTAGAAAAATTTGAAATTTTTGGATTTTCGGATAACCTTATTGCTCTTTTTAAATCTTACTTAACTGATAGAAGACAATATGTTGTATATCATGGTGTTAGATCTATTGAAGTCTTAGCTACGTCGGGGGTCTTCCAAGGTCCAAATTTAGGGCCACTTTTCTTTAATTTATTTGTCAACGACATAGTAGATAATATCACTGTTGACTGCCTTCTATATGCGGATGATCTAAAACTATTTTGCAATGTCGCATGTGAATATGATTGCCTTGAATTGCAAAATAATATTGATCGTATTAATACATGGTGTATAATAAATAAATTACCTTTAAATGAAGCAAAATGTAACACTATGACATTTACAACAAAACATAATGTTATTGTTTTTGAGTAGCAATTGAACAATCACACCGTCCTGACACTTTTTGTGACTTGGGTGTGACATTTGAGAGAAAATTAACGTTTGTAAACCACATCGAACTTACTGTCAGTAAAAGTTATAGAACACTGGGTTTTGTCATTAGAAACTCCGCACATTTTAATAACGTAAATACATTAAAACAACTATACACTACTCTTGTTAGACCACATCTTGAGTATGCTTCAATAGTATGGTGTCCTGTTTATAATGTACACATACAAAATTTGCAAAGGCTTCAACGTCGATTTCTGAAATATGCGTCTTTTAAGACTGATGGGACCTATCCTGCTATTGGTTACCCTCATTAAGAACTTCTCTCTAAATTTTCCCTAGACAGTCTAGAAAACCGTAGACATCGATCACAGTTAATTTTCTTATATAAAATTTTACATGGTAACATCGACTGTGGAGAAATTTTAAGTATGCTTAATTTCCAAATTTCTAGGGCGGCCTCTAGGCACAACAATTTATTTTACTTGCCATTTTCAAGAACAAATGTAAAGAAATTTTCTTGTATTCAGCAAACGTGTAATATATATAATAATTTGGATACTTCTTTAGATATTTTCACCTGCAGTGCTGTAAACATAAAAAAATTATTTCTAGCTTAAATATAGTTTTGTTCTTTCTTGTTGACTTGCGGACTATTAGACTCAAGTTAGTACATCTTACATTAACTTGTTTTATATATGACAAATGCATTGTATTAGTTTAATTTATTTTAATTTAGTTTAGTTTATTAGTTTAATTCAGATATATAAATAATATTTATATATCTTTTTGTTCATAATCTAGATAAGTATTGAATTATTTTGTATTTTCCTATTCTATAATTGGGTTTCACCTGTTGAATAGTGTACCAAATAAATAAATAAATAAAATAAACTATTATGGTGAATTTTACCAATTAGTATGGAGAAATTTAGAACAAGAGTCTGCCTAGTAAAGTTGTGCAGCACACGGAAGAGAAAGGAAAGGATGAAAATAAAGACACTTCAACTAATATTCCATAAATTTCTTGTGGAGTTTTACAAAGTTCGACTATTTCAAGTCTTCACAGAAAATGCGTATGCAGATTACTACTTCTAATACGATCCACGCGTAGTGCCAGATGTAAATAGTGTGTCTTCACCATCTTGTATAGATGGCACCATTAATGTATAGTGGTCACACTCCACAAGAAGTCTATGGAATATTGATTGAAGCGTTTGTATTTTCGTTCTTTCTCTACCTTGTGCTACTGTTGAGAAATTAATGACTGTGCAATGGCCTTCAACCAGCTCATAACACTTTCAATTCTATGGTTTTCTGCACTGAGAGGTGTAGATTATAACCAGACTGTAAAGTAAGAAAAGTCTAGTGTGCCATCTACGGTACGCTAGATATACTATTTACATCTGGCACTACGCGTGGATTGTATCAGAAGTAGTAATCTGCATTCGCAGTTTCTGTGATGACTTGAAATAGTCGAACTTTGTAAAACATTAACTTCTGAACAATCTTTACCATCTTGCAAAGATGGCACCGTTAATGACTAGTGGTCAAATTCCACAAGAAATGTGTGTGTTGATTGAAGCGTTTGTATTTTCGTTCTTTCTCTACCATGTGGCACTGATGAGCCTGGGAAGGCGAAACGCGTCTGCTACTATTGAGAAATGAATGATTATGCAATGGGCTTCAATCGGCGAGATCTATCAATTTTACTTTGAAATATTGTTGAGGTATTTTTAATAAGACTGTTACGAAACGAAGGGGGCGTTGTCAACTGCTAAGTTATTAAAAGTGATAACTTTCATTAAACTTAAAACTTTTATTTCGAGTTTTAAAGATAATATATTACTTTAATATAACTTTAGTTGGGCATAGCAGAATAAGCATGTGTGACCTACCCCCGCACCAATCGGGTCGAAATTTTGAGCACAAGTTGATAGTAATGTTAGATGAAATTTCCCAAAATATTATTTTTGGAAATAGTAATTTACGTTATTAGTCCGGTAGGTGACATATTACAGTTCGAGTTTGTTTTACGGACGAGGCGACGCAGGAGCCGAGTCTGGAATATAAACGAGTACTGTAATGACACCTACCGGATGTGTATCGTATAATATTTTATTTCATACTGTCTTTATAATCCCTTTTAAAATGAATAAAAAGTTATAATTATTGAAATTTAAAAAATATAAGTTCGTTATCTAACAATCGCATCACCGTAACGATGTTATAGCCATTGTTTTTCCTAGCTAATTATGATTGTCTTTAGCTTGTCACTGTCAAATACATAAAACCATAATTTTTGCATTGTTTTGTAGAGTATTATGGAGATTTCGAAGGGGTTTTAAATAAATCTGTAGAAGCAACGGAAAAATTAATCCCGAGATAGATATCAAAAAGAATATGGACTGTTTTGTCAATGGAAACAAATAATATAATAGTGTTGCTAGGTAACACATTACAGTATCAGATACTGTAATGTTCGAATGTAACACATTACGGTATCAGATACTGTAATGTCCGATTTACCGGCCGAAAATGAGTCCGGGAAATAGTCATTTACCGGACAGTATGAAATAAACCATTTTTACGGGAGTTATGGGGGTGAAAAGAAAAATGGAATTTTTTTTTCTCAAGAACGGATAAATCGATTTTCATGAAAAAAATGTATGTTATGGCTCTTGATGGCTCAAACGTTGAAAAAAATTATTGAGTCCATTTGTTGGAAAAAAGTGGTGAAAAAATTTTTTTAAATTAAAAAAAAATTTTTAAGGGACACACATCAAACTTCAAGAAGTGTGGTGCAGATATTCTCAAATTCTCTGACGTCAACTGTTGGGTCAAACAAAATCTAGTTTGAAAATCTGAACATTTTGCAATTATGACGTCTGTAGTCAGCCTAGGAAAGAACTAGTTTTCAAAGTCCACTACGAGGAAGTTACAGTGCCTCTCACTAGTCAGGGTGCCTGTTTATTGTGAGTCCCCTTGCCTCTGACGAGTCCCCTTGTCTCTCACTAGTTGGGGCGCTTGTTTATTGTGAGTCCCCTTGCCTCACAATTCGAGTTGACTTCTTTGCGCGAGTCCTCTTGCCTCTCAGGTTATTCTCTATTGATGAGACATCTCTTAGTCTTCATTCTTCAAGAACATCCCATATATATTTTTTATTTAAAAAAAAAATTGTCAACACTTTTTTGAAAAATGTTGCAAAACATTTCGCAATGATGACGTTTGTAGTCATCCTACCAAAGAACTGTAGATTCCAAGGTCCGCCACGTGGAGGTTACAATACGATTTTGGTCCACTTATTATGGGGTGTATGTTCATCGTGAGTCTCCTTACGTCTCACGAGTCGGGATGCTTGTTTATCGTGAGTCCTCTTGCCTCCCACTAGTCGAGGAGCTTGTTTATTGTTAGTTCCCTTGCCTCTCACAATTCGGGGTGACTTTTTTGCGTGAGTCCTCTGGCCTCTCACGAATCAGGTTACTCTATATTGGTGAGACACTTCTTAGTCTTCATTGCTATCATCCTCAATTACAGGAATATTATTATTCCGAGTAAAAATATCGCTGAGAATTGATTCGTGAGAGGCAAGAGGACTCAGCAAAAAAGTCAATCCGAATTATGAGAGGTAAGGGGACAATAAACAAGCGCCCCGACTATTGAGAGGCAAGGGGGCTCACTATAAACAAACACCCCGACTCGTGAGAGGCAAGGGGACTCGCAATAAACAAGCACCCTGACTAGTGAGAGGCGCTGTAACCCCCTCGTAGTGGACTTTTAAAACTAGTTCTTTCATAGGCTGACTACATCATTGCAAAATGATCAGATTTTCAAACTAGATTTTGTCTGACCCAATAGTTGCCGTCAGAGAATTTGAAAATATCTGCACCACACTTCTTGAAGTTTGATAGGTACTTAGTGGAGTAAAAAACAGGGGGAAAAGTCGCTTCCTTCTCGAGTTTTTTTTTTAATCTTAGAACAAACTGACACATATACGATTTCTTTAAGTAGGTCGATGTTCATTAGAAATCATGAAATACGACATTTTTTAGTGGTCACGGACATTGTTATTTTTAAAAAGGTGTGAAATTTTGTTTTTTTTTTGTTTCATGTTTCTTTGAACATCTAATGCCATATCTCAAAAACGAATGGAGATATCCACATGAACTTTTTTTTGTTATAAAACACACACTTAAGCGCTTCTATCTGTGTATAGTATTGTTAATTAAAACATTTTTAAGCATGTTAAAAACTTAGATAACCTTGAAAGTTCAGAAAATACGCAGTCAAATTTTCACTAAGCTACAAACTTGTTTGTTTTTGGAAATTTTGTATAACATGCTGTGAAGAAAATAAAGCCAAAAGACCAAAAAAGTTTTTGATAGCATAATTTTTATTGTGTCTTTGATAGTTTAGGTACAGTGATTTTTTTGGAGCGCGCGAATTGCAGAAATTGAGTATTAATACGCCCGCGTCCACTAAAACCAACTAGTCTCAGGGCGGTGTCCGATCAACGTTATTCGTTTTCGTCGAAGGTCAAATTATAAAACCGTTGCCCAAGGAATCACTACTTCCACATCCAGATCCTCTATCCAAGTCTCTCACATCGAAAAAAATTTGAATGTGGAAATAATTGTTTATGGAACTTTAATAATAAAATATTTGAAATCGTCTACCACAAAAACCTATAAAACGATATGCCACATCGGTAGTGGGGCTGAGGGTGGTGGAAGGGAGGTGGTAGTAGTGGTGGATAAAGTAAAAAAAAAATTGAAACCTTTGGTTTTTGTACACACACTAAATGACAATTTTAATTTTTTCGCTCCTTTGAATAATGGGGTGGGAGTTGGTAATGGGGGTGGTTAATGCCAAAAAAATTTTTGAGACCTTAGCTTTTCTTATATATACTAAATACCAATTGTATGGACTCTTACTTGCTTGATTTGCCTATTTACCCTCATTTACCCCCCAACCCTTTAACGGAATAATCTAGTTCAAGATCTCGTTAAAATACATGGGTACGTGTACCAAATTTCAGGTCAATATCTTAAATGGTTCCGGAGTAATTGTGCGCACAGACCGACAGACAGAATATTTTTTTGCTCAAACTTAAAATCTCGACGTTTCATGACATTCCAAGCCTATTTGGACAATACAAATTTTCAAAAATATTTTTGTCGATACTATACTTACACTGGATGTGGAAGTAAAATGTGTAACGATATTCTCTCCCTTATTACCGCTTGTATTATATTGTAGAACGTATGGCCATTGTGCGAATTGTGCGTGGATTATCTGCTAAATAAATAAAAAATAAAATAAAAAAAATATTTAAGATAAAAAAGCAATCTAAGTTTCATTGTAAAATGGAGTGGATTGTATGTGTCGTAGTAATAGAGGAGAACGATAAACTTGTGCACAAGCCATTCTATAATTAGGGCTGCGGAAATTAAAAGAGACTTAATTTAGGATATTTTTTTCTTTTTTGTTACCTAATTTAGGCGAAAATAACACGTTTACTCAATTATTGTGTGAATCTAAGGTAGAAATGCAATGCATGGGAGTTTCGGATAGGGACTCTCACACAGGAAATGTCGGATACAAATATTAAGATTGCCACGTTCAAAAAAAGTGCTTTAAGGAACTGTCTTTTCTATTTAGCTCCAATAATAACGCAAAAGAAACGAAAACTCGATAGTTTACTTTTTATCAAAATACTCCAAAATTATTACTTTTCCTAAACTTCTGTTTATGGAATTTTATTAGCCCCCTAGTTGCGCAACTTTTTTTCCATATTATTTTTTACCGTTTTCGAGATCCCAATGCAATGCATTTTTATCCCAGATACTCTATTTGAGATTTTTAATTCCTTTTTGCCTTCAACCCTAATGCGCCACTGGAAAAAATAAGTTATCCTTTCAGATCCTAAAACATGATAAAACAGTCCTAAACATAAAAAAATAATAATGAAAAGTTCCGTTACACACAATACATAATCATTATTATTCTTAAGTGCCGCGCGCGTACGGTTCGACAATTCCTTCATACTAAAAAATTCGTAACTAGCAAACTGTTGCTAATAATGAAAATATTTTTTTTCTAAAAACTTTTTTAGTCTATTGAAATTCATTTTCTTCATAACATGTTACACAAAATTTTCAAAAACAAAAAAGTTCCTCACTTTCAGGGTCATCTACGTTTTTGGCATGTTCACATTTTTTTTTATTAGCAATACTATGTATAGAAAGAAGCGCTTAAGTGTGTGTTTTATAAAAGAAAAAAGTTCACATCGATAGCTCAATTCATTTTTGAGATATTGCAATAGATGTACAAAAAAACATGATTTAAAAAAAAATTAAATTTTACACTTTTTTTTTTTAAAAGAATATCTGTGACCACTAAAAAATGTATTTCGTGTTTTTATGTGTAAAATGATGTTGTCGGTAATACCCACTGTGTCTGATCTTGTTCTAAGCTGATAAAAAAAAACGACGCTCCTCTAACTGATTTAAACGGTAGGCCGCCAGTGACCGTGATAGTAAGATGTAGTAATGAATTGAGCCGCCCGCAGTATGCCCATGATTATCAATTTCCGATCGCTTTGAAAATGGGAAATATTTTAAAGTGGCATATAAGCATTTCTTTGAATGGAAATGATGGGTGTGCCTTGAGAACATCCCCTAAAAATTTTTTTTTTATTTTCAAAAAATTTTTTCATCGCTTTTTTCGACAAATGGACTCAACAATTGTTTTCTACGTTTGTGCCATCAAAGGACATAACATATATTTTTTTCATGAACATCGGTTTATCCGTTCTTGAAAAAAAGAAATCCATTTTTCTCTTAACCCATAACTCCCGTAAAAATGGTTTTCCAAAAATAATATCTTGGGAAATTTTATCTAACATTACTATCAACTTGTGCTCAAAATTTCGACCCGTTTGGTGTAAGGGCAGCTAACACATGCTTATCCTGCCATGCCCTTAACTAGAGGTTTCCTTTTCTTGTTTACCGAACGGAAGTATCATAATTGTGAAAAAAGCACTCTCCGATATTCATTTGGATTTTCTCGTTTCAGACTATGTAGGTTACGAAAATTAAGATCACTCAATTTCATCGGGTTATCTATCTGTCTGACAGTCTGGTGGGAAAATAATATTTTGTCGATAATTACCTCTATTGCCAATGAAGAAATGGCGTATAATTTTAGTGAAATTACAGGGTGGATACTAAGAAAATAATGAGAAAAATGTGAAGAAAGACAATAATATTTGGCATATATCTAATACGATTAGTAAAGAGGAAACTTGCTGTACATTTAGTAAACATATGCAGAGTGGTCACGTAAAGAAGCCGTTAAGAAAACGACGGAGAAAAATAATGTTTGGAATTTAGTTTACAGTATTGCCAAGGAAGAAAACATGATATACTTTTAGTGAAAAATAGTAGTAGAAAAATTTACAGAATAAAATACGAGGATGTAAATTTTATAACATATCGACAATGCATGTATCGCTCCGATTTGAACGAACTTTAGATTAGTCATATATCTGTTTTACCTTAAAATGTTAGAAAGTATTTCTAATAAAACTGTTATGAAATAAATGGGAGTTGCACTGGGGCGTTGCTGATTGCGAATAGATATTTGAACAATGAAAATAAAAAAATATTTTCTGTGTTTTTGATTACACCACCTAAAAGAGAAATGAGCCACATGCCGCATTCGAACAAAATATCAATCAAATAGGTGTCCGCAGTCGGCCATGCTCGATAGCAACATCTGCTCGTTCTAAAATATTACCAGAATATCTAAAATAGCACTAATATATCAAAATTAATATTTTTACAATTAATTGTTTTTTATTTATTTGCTTTTATCATGATTAGAGAATATTATTTAGGTATTATGCAAATCACAACTTATACACTTTTTTATTTATTAAGAAAATACCTACATTCTGTATATAATTGCTCTAATCTGGGCACGCTAATATACTAGTTAGGTAAATACTTTAAAACACTCATTATTGGAGAATCAATCAAAACAACTACTCTTCTAGCTAATATTGACGAAGTGTTGAATAAGATTCTTAGTATTTTAAAGCAAAAAACATATATTGAAAATACTTAAATTATTTATTCAAATTTAGTCATACACACTTTTTTATTTAATGTGAAATTATCTACTTTCTGTATATTGGTACCTTAATCGGGTCGCGCTAATATACTACTTAGAAAAACACTTTAAAAGACTCATTATTGGAAAACCAATCAAAACTACTCTTCTAGCTAATACTGACGAAGTATTGAATTACATGATAGGATTCCTGGAATTTTAAGGCAAAGAAAAATTAATTGAAAATACTTAAATTATTTATTTTCAAGAATAGGCTTGTAAATAATGAATGAATGTTTCTATACTCTACTGATGAGAACTAAAGAGTTCGAAAAAACTTGTACAACTTTTCTAGAGTTGAAATAGAATGTACGGCTCAATAATTGTTGTGAATTTCAATAAATAATTTAAGTATTTTTAATATATTTTTTTACCTTAAAATGCTAAGAATCCTATCATGTTATTCAATACTTCGTCAGTATTAGCTAGAAGAGTAGTTGTTTTTATTGATTCTCCAATAATGAGTGTTTTAAAGTATTTACCTAACTAATATATTAGCGTGCCAGATTAGGGCAACAATATACAGAAAATAGGTATCTTCATAATAAATAAAAAAATGTGTAAGTTGTAATTTGCATAATACCTACATAATATATCAATCAATATCAATATATATAATATATCAAAATTAAAATAAAGAAAAAGTATTTCTTATTGAAAGTTGTTTTTACACGCGTTGAGAATCCATATCTTATTAAGATGACTAATTAATGAATGTAAATATTTTCAAGTTTCATGTTTACGCTACTAGATTTTTTATACATGCATACATATTGCTATTATTTTTATTTATTTATTTTACCTTACTAATATGTAATATAATGTCTTTGACCGTGAACTGTAATTTTTTATTCGCCACATGTACATGACATGTAAAACAATTGACAAATAAAATATCGGTCTATTTATGTATCTTTCTATCTATATATAACTTGGAGGTCTGCCGAAACCTAACTGGGGTAATTAAGCGTGCAGTTTTAATATATCTAAAGTCTTACATTTTCATGCAAATCATTCTATATTTATATTTCTGCTTATTGTTTACATTTCAGCGAGGATTTAAACTGCTAAATATTTCACCTTCTAGTACCATATGTGGCATTAAACAATAAGAATCTAATGTCGCCCATACTTATATAATTTTATTGCAATCATAAAAACGCCCTTAAGTAGAGTTAAATTATATTTTTATTTATTAATGCAAATGGCAATAAAATTTAATGGAATTTTAATTATAATATATCACAATGACTAGCAAAAGACCAGGTTAAGAAGTTTGTTTAAGTGATGAAAGAATTTGGGAATGAAAAAATATGAAAATACAACGGTAGAGGAGAGAGAGTGCGTGGAAACGTAAAATATGTTAGGTTTTTTATTCCTTACTACTCGGCCAATTTGCAAACACTCTTCAAATGTTGAAAATATTAATTAAATTTGGATAGAGAAACCTTCCAAGGTATGGTTCGGTAGACCAGTTCTTTATTTTCCAGACCCGTAATAGATTAGTTTCGTTCGTACTTAAGGCATAAGTAAGGGAGTGAAAAAATAAGGAGAAAGAGTACCCTTGCTATGCTTTCTAGTCAACTACAGGTTTAATGTCCAAGGTTACGCTGATAACCGATTAGTTACAACAAGAGGCAAAAGTGATAGGATGGTGTCAGACGCAATCTGCCTTCCTAAGGAAAAGCGTCTTATCTAAAAAAAAATCCGTTTTTCACATTTTCTCTCCTATACGCATCTGTTCTAAACTCTATTTTAGTGAAAATGTCTAGATAGTAAGAATGAGTTATTAGTTAGTTATTTTGTTTCTTCTAAGTCTATGTAATAGTACGTTTATAACTCATAGTGTCCTAGTCGCATTATTTTTGAATGCCAGGTAGGAGAGCGGTAATGCAAATTGCTTCTAACTTCATTAAAAACTGGTGCTTGACGGAAAGCTTAAAATGCAATCCAAGCTAACTAATCATAGTACAATTGACGAAACAAAGGAAACTTTCATTAGTAGAGTAATATTGTTCTGAGAAAATGCCCGGGGAGGAGCCAATGTGAGCGAATATTTTTACTAGTGGCATAGCGTCTTCTGGAGTATAAGGATGTGTAACTGCAATGCAGTGTTCACAGCCGAGGAGCTGTGTAATTCAGTACATGTCCGACCCTGGTGTTTATATAGGTTACACGGCTCCCTAACAGCGAACAAAATTGAAGACATTTGGCACTGAAAGAGGTTATATCACTTAATGCAATCGCCGCCGGTGAACACAACTCTACTACAAGCTACCTGTGCCACTGGTCTCGACCTAGAATATGACACATTTTTTTTGATTGGCTTAGAACAAAGGACGGGTAGACACTCGTTTCTGCTTCTAATAATAATATCACTCTAACCCAAACGTTGAATGATAAGCAAATTGACTTTCTAGTGAGTAAAATATCCAGGTGTAACCCTGAATCAAAAATTCATTTGGAACACCCACATTTAACTGCTTACAGACTGCCATCCAATATGAAATTTAAGCCAAGAGACTAAGTTGGTCATTTAACTGTTTTAAATGAACTTCAATTAAAATCAATGACCAAACCCACACCGATTAGGTTTGACTTCGAATGAACCTTTGAATGGCGATTTCTGGCTACCACGCCAGGTGTGGAGCTCTGGAAAACGCAAATTGAGATGGGGTTACTCATCTGGTTTACATATGGATCTAATATGGATAAGGAGTAGGTGCTGATGTATATGACCCATAATGCCAGGCTATTAGAAGCTGTCCCACCATCCTTTAGCCTAAAAAGGCATACGAGGAGCAAGAATTTTATATATTTTCACACAGTCAGACAGCTGTTAAGGCTCATTTACTTTTAAGTCCAAAATTGCCTGGGAATGTCTAAAAACAGTAAAGCAGCCGGCAAGGAACCACAAGGCTACATTGATTTGGGTGTCAAGGCGTGAAAGAATAAGAGGAAACGAGATTGCAGATGATCTTGTAAGATTAGGAGCTACACCGTCATTAACTGGACCGGACCCGTTCTGTAGGATAGCAAAATATCACGCAATAGAGGAGGTAAGGAAATGGTAGGATGAAGTAAATCCTCCTACTGGAGAAAAAAGACAAAAGAACTACTCGATGTCAGCAAATCAGAATTAAGAATAATAATGGGACATTGCCTATTGATGTACTACTCACAAAAATGACAATGACATGTCTCGCTTTTTTATGGTAGAAACTGTAATTGATGAGCATATGCTTTGTGTATGCAAGGCCTTGGTTCGCCAAAGGCTACAGAAATGGAACAAGTAGTTTTGACTTCTGCCGAAGTGGAAAGTATAGTGCTTAGTAAACTCCTACGAGTAGAATTCTTTAGACTCCTAGAATTTGATGGGTCCAGCAAGATTATTGTCCGTTGGCTGGCGGTCGTGGTATTTAATATTTTGAGTAAAAAAAATATGTATATTAGAGAATGAAATGAGATAGATTTAAATAAAATTGTTCGTACTCGGTTGTAGGTTTCCTAACTTTTTATTGGCTGGAGTCTTGTTGTCGTCTATCGGGCATGATTCGGCAGTGCAGTGGTGGACTGTAGATAATTTGATACAGAAGTAGAACAAATGTTTATTTTTTTGTGTAAAGCCACACACATTAACAAATAGAGCACTAATATGGAATAGATATAATATTGACTTAGAGAAATTGAGTGAGAATTGCTACAGTGGTAGTTCGTTAGCATTCAAAAATCGAACTGTCGTTCTTCGTAAAACTGCGGTATCCTTCTTGAATAGCCGAACAGTAGGTTCTTACGAAATCGAGTAATTCACGCAGGCAAATAGACAAAAAAATTAGTTTAAATCTGTTTTATGGCAAAGGGAAAAATTAATTTATTTTTAAATTATATTAAATAATGCACCTAAAGAATGGAATTATGTTTAACATTCTCTGATTTCTCTTATTAATTTTAAGCTGTAATTTAGTTAATTGGTTAATTTGGTTAAGGAGTCGCTGCATGACGCTACTGGATAGTATTCACAAGATACTTTAGAGAGACGCTTCATGCCTAAAAGAACTGTGCGCAACTTAATCTAAGGGAGTAAAAAGAGGTGAACATTTTCCTTCACCACTAAAAGCACACCAGATTGTGCCTTGAACGATTAATTTTTCTTGGGTTACTTACTGTAGGTCTCGTTTTCTTTTAAGACGATTTCTTTAATACATTTGACGCCGTAAACTTTTTTACGGTTGTTGTCCGGTCTATATTTTTCATTTCTAAACAGGACAAGAAAAGAGCAACACAGTATTTCATTGAGGTACATAATTTTTAAATCGCAAATACAAGGATTTCTGTACATGAACCGAATTAATTTTATGCTTTTTAACATTTATAGCTTCATTTATTAATAATGGTCAATGTCATTTGCTAATTTAATTTAAGAAATTTTGTACCCATGGCCACTAAAAACTTTATTCAATGCTTAAAATGGAAGACTTCTGCTTTCATCAATATTGTCAAATTGTGCCACTTGCAATAATTACGTTTTCACGAATGCCTTTATGGATCTCATAGTAAGTATCTATTGAGAAAATAATGACATATTTTTATATGCCACTCGGCACTTCATAAAATTGTTTTCTTCACAATGCATATTTACGTTGTGATATACAAATAGTCTAAGCTCAAATGGCACAAAAAAATCAAACACGTCAAATTTAAAAGGTAAAAATGGTTTGAAAAACATGTAATAAACATGTTACGCTCACCAGACTAGTAAAACATTGTTAATTGCCACTTTCAATCAATTTTTGAAATTAGCTAAAAAAAACTGAATTTATTTTTCAAAACACCTTGAAATTTACATAATTTATGGTAAATAATCTATCATTTTTGAAAAAAATGAGTCTGCCTGACAATTTTTGTTAATTAATATCTAACAGACCTTTTGTTATAAATTATTTTTTTAATGAAAGTACACTTCATAACACCTACTTGGTTTTTGTTTTAAAATGAAGTTTGAGATCTCCCCTATCTCTTAATACTTGTATGGCTGGAAATTTTTGTTAATTAGCATCTGACAGACCTTTTTTTCTGTATTAGTATTTTTAATAAAAGTACATTTCATAACACCTATTTGTTTCTTTTTTTTTTAATGAAGTTTGAGTTATTCTCTATCTGTTAAAATTTTTCTGGTTGGAAATGTTAATTAATACCTAAAATATATTTTTTACCAATTAGTGATTTTAATAAAAATACATTTCATAACACCTTTGTATTTATTTTTTAAATAAAGTTTGAGATTTATTTTATGCATAAAAATCGGTCTGTCATCGAAAAAATGTTATTTACTCTGTCAAACTTAATTTCGAATGCGCAGTATCCACGTGACCAGGGTTTAGGGTGAACCTTTGCACTAGTCTATTTACGTTTAGTATACATTTAGTTTTCGTTCAAGGACAAAGTAGAAAAAAAAACTTAATCTAAAACATTTTCTTTTCTGTACTTTTTGTTGAATTCATAACATTTTTTATTGAATTCACCACATTTTCTGCAACTTATTAGAAAATGAAAGGTCTGCATTGTTTTGTGTCAAAAAAGAACAAAATAATTGCTTTTCGTCAGTTCAAAAATCATAAATACGGTGATATTATTTTAACAGATAACTATTGTACAACTATACATACAGAATACATATAGAATGTTATAGAAAAGTAATGGTGTTACTAGAAAAATGCCGAGAAGAATATAAAACTTCAAAAGAAAAAGGGGAGTAACATTAATTTCAATATTTTTCAAGTGTTTTGAAATAATTAACCGAAGCCATAAAAACATTTTTTAATATGAAAATTAAAGGCATGTCGAAATACACAGTTCCAGAGTAATCGTGTGCACAAAAAGTTACAGGCAGACAGACCGACAGACAGAATTTTTTTTCTGAAACTTAAAATCTCGACGTTTCATGACATTCTAAGTCTATGTTAACAAAATAAATTTCAAAATAAGAAGAATATTTTTATAATACGCATCACATAAAATTTTATCAGAATTGGATGATTCTGTACTGTAAGTAATATGAAAATATAAACTTCAATTTGTTTTATTTGAAATAATTATAATTATGAATGTTCCTTAATTTTTGTCAATTGTGCTGCTATTAAAGTATTTTTTTTAACATGTGAGTAAATAAAAAATATACTAAACAAGTTTGCAAAATTTTATATGAAACAAATTTTATTAATTATCAGTTCAATATTTTCGTTCATTATATTTCCTGAATTTTTTTCTTCAACACAATACCAGAATACGACTGAGGTCATACCTCGGCGCTTTAAGAAATTGAGTGTGATATAATGAATCCTTAATTTTTGATGACTTGATAACTTATTTTAATACCTACAGTAGTTTCAAAGTTAAAGAAAATCACTTGACAACGGTTATACCTCATTTTTTTAATGAAAAACGTAACCGCGACAATTGAAAATTAAGTCTGTCGTCATAAAAAATATTTTTTTGAAAAAACATCTGTTTTCATTCATAAAATGGATATTAGACATTAATTTAGAATTATAAAAATTATATATTTTTAGTTGGCAACGTTCATACCATATTTTTTTATTAAAAAACTTAATTTCAGTAAAAAATGAAGATGGCGTTTTGACGCAGCCGTCTTAGAAGCTTATTTAAAAAAAGCTTACAAATTAAATCTGACATATACTACGGGAGCCCACCCTAAGTGTCCGTGCACCCCCCTCCCCGATCCTTGGGGACAACGTTTTTTATAAAGATTGAAGCCTAAGGAACAATTTGACATGTTTAAAAAAAATTGGCTGCACTTTCAAAATGGCGTCCGTTTAAAAAAAAATTGCAAATATGTTTTTTGTCATTTAACACAAAAACTAAAAAAGATGGAGAAAAACTTACTGTGCAAAAAACAAAATGCATACAATTTTCTACAATTTTGTTCCTATACAATATTTGGATAGGAGTTACCATTTTCCAGATAAATGATTCAGCTCTTAAAATAAAATATAAAATTCAATATAAAACGTAATATTACGGGAGCCCATCCTAACTGTCCTTGAGGACAATGTTTTTCATAAAGATTAAAGCCTAAGGAACAATTTAAGACATGTCCTAAAAAAACTGGCTGTTCTTCCAAAATGGCGTCCGTTTAAAAAAAAATGCATATATTGTTTATGTCATTTAACACAAAAACTAAAAAAGATGGAGAAAAAACTTCCTGCACAAAAAACAAAGTGCATAAAATTTTATACAATTTTGTTCTTATACAATATTTGGATAGGAGTTAGCATTTTCCAGATATCATTGTTACCGTTTTCGAGATAAATTCCTGCAAATTATATTATTATTATTATTATTATTAATTTTTTTCAGTTTATTTTATTTTTTGTTATGTTAATAATATGATGTTATATTATACGCCTTACAATAATTGTCACAGTCATTTCCTCCAAGTGATTTACCGTTATATGAATTTCCATGTTTCCAATAATAACCTTTATGAAAGACATTGTCCCCAAGGATCGGGCGGGGGGTGCACGTACAGCTAGGGAGGGCTCCCCGACTAATAGTAAAAGAAATTTTTTTGATGGCAGATCAATTTTTGTGAATAAAGGAGATCTTAAACTTCATTTAAAAACAAAAATATAGGACTCGATAAAGGAGGTGTTAAGACATGCCGGCGGTTCAGCCTGACATCTAGCTCATGCATGGATGCTGCGAATTCAAAATTAAGTCTAACAAAGTAATTAACAAAAATTTACAGCCAGGCAGGTTTTAATAGATAGGGGAAATCTCAAATTTCATTTTAAAGCAAAAACCAAGGAGATGTTATGAGAAAAAAATAATTTATGGCAAAAGGTCTGTCAGATGTCAATTAACAAAAATTGCCAGACAGACAAATTTTATCAAAAATTATACATTATTTACCAAAAATTGTGCAAATTTCTAGCAGGTGTTTTGAAAAGTAAATTCATTTTTTTTTTTTTAGCTAATTTCAAAGATTAATTAAAAATAGCAGTTAACACATTTTTACTAGTCTGGCAGGCGTAACATGTTTATTGCATGTTTTCCAACCTTTTAAGCCATGGGAGCTTCAACTAAGAGGCGTTATTATAATATGTAGATTTTCATGGCTATTTTTTAAATTTTCTCCTAGTTATTTGATTTGTTTTATTTCAACTCTAATAGCAAAATAATGATTCATTAAAATTATAGCCAACAGTGATTATGATCTGCAGCGTCATCTCGCCGACACATCGTAACAAAGCCCCGGAACAGTACAATAATTAGATATAGACAGGCGGTTGTTCTACACCACATGTATATATACAGGGTGAAAGTAGTTTTATGTCGACTCTGAAATAGTTTCCATAACAGCTGCACACCGATGATTCCAGGCCTCTCCAGTTTTATGTTATTAAAAAAGAACTAGTAGTGGGGAGTGACCGAAAAAAAAATCTCAAAAAAAAAGGAAAAGAAATTTTAATAAAGTTGGTTGAGACCTCCTAATCATATGGTGCATATAATATTGACTAGATCAATAACGGCTGTCAAGCTAAATCAAGCAATTTCTTTAATGGTTTTTGCAACTATGATAAGAAATGAACAACGTGAGTAAATACCAAATAAATGCCACCCAACATATTTGAACACATCCGTCGTTTTTTTTACTGGAGTCTTGTGGGTGCCGCGCAACCTCCCCCCCCCCCAAAAAAAAAAAAATAAAACACCTTCGGTGAATAAAGCCTTATTTTACTGATAACTCGTTAACCGTTGAAGATATAAAAAAATTGCTCATTATAAAAAAGAAAGCTTGACTAATTCCTAAAAAAAGTCCGACTTTTAGAGAAAATCGATATTGAAAAAACTCCAAAATTTGTATTTTTAATGTGCTCGAGTTTTCGTTTATTTGAAATTTTTTGCGCGCGGCCTATAGAAAAAATTGAATTGCTCGAAAACCATACAAGCTAGGAAGAAAAATCAAAATGGGTTTTAAAGGGCATTTTTTAATACTCTTTTGTGTTGCCATTTTTGATGATATTTATTAGTATATAAAAATAACAATATAATATATTTATCTCTTAATTTTTTGCTATCCACAGGCCCATAAAAAATAACTGACTTTAATATAAGTTATATATGCACGGTAGCTCAATCGGTTAAGGCGTATTGAGTGGCGAATACGCTGATCGACACGCTACCGCGCTCTGGGTTCGACCCCCAGCCCCGGTATTGACAACACCGGTGGGTGTGGATGTATGTCTGCGTTTTTCCGAATGTGTAACCCCCTTCCGGACAGCCTTGGCTTTGGATTTGGGGGTTGTCTACTATCTGTGGTGTGTTTATGTTTATGTTATGTTATTTTAGTTCAAGGTAGTACTTCAATGCAGAAAAAGTTAGGAATAAAAATATTCACATTTACAAATTTACCAGCATGATGCAAATTTTGGCCAATTTTTTATTGCTTCCTAAAAATAAAAAAAGAACCAAACATCTTGAAAATTCAGCTCAAAAAATTTTTTTTGAGTTTATATATCAGATAACTATTGTTTCTAATCATTTAATAGTTAAAAAAATGTATAAAGAAAATATCATCAAAAATTGAATAGGCATCCTTTTTTTGGATTTTCTAAAAATTAATCTAGCGTCCTTATATTTTAATATTTTTGAATCTACACAGCCTAAAAATAAAGGTAAGACTTTATATTAATTGATCATACCATTTAAAATTATACTATATTTCTCAGGTCGAAAAAAAAATGCAATTGAAAGGGAGAGAATAGAGAAATATTGCTATGTACATCGTTTTACAGCCACATGTTTTTTCGAAATATTATTCTAATACATTTTATTAAATTAAATTAACTATTAAACAAATAAAATTAGTGAAATTTCAAGTGAAAAATAACTGGATTTACAATAATTTTGTTTAATCATACAAATTTAAATACGTATTTCTGTCTGTCTGTCGGTCGGTCTGTAACTTTTTTTGCGCACGTTTTCTCAGCAACGGTTTGAGATATTAATTTGAAATTTGGCACATATATGTACATGATGAGATATGGAACTACGTTATATTTTGCACTAATTCCGGTGAAGGGTTGGGGGTTAAATAGTGGTAAATATGAGAAAATAAGTAAAGCAAGCTGGTAAGAGTACAGTAACTTAAGATTTGGTGTATATACTAGAAGTTATGACTTTAATTTCTCTTATAATATTTTTCACCCCGCCCCTGCCCCCTCGACTCCATTATTAAAGGGGATGGTAAAATATAATTGAAATATTCGCTTGAAATTTGGTAGAAGTATGTATTGTAATGGTATCAAAAAAAAAGTTATTAAATGAATGTATTTCATATCTGATTCTATTTTTTATAATACGTTAACAATTGGCAAATATATATTCAAAAAAATCTGGAAAAAATAAATTTTTACTAACACGACCCTGAAAGTTACTTTTATAATTTTCTATGGTGAAAAATTGAAGATTATAAAAATACCTTTCATTTCCTTACTTATTTTCTTAGATATGTCGACAATTGGTGATGATATTAACTACTATATGACGCATTTTCTAAAAATTATATTTTTCTTATATTTTCAGTATCGATTTTCTCGAAAACAATGGCATATACAATAGTACTTTTTTTTACGAAATTAGTCAAGCTTTATTTTTTATAAGGGGTGTTTTTTTTTGGGGGGGGGGGGGTTGCGAGGCACCCCCAGAACGAATTTCAGTGGTTTTGTGATATATAACACCTCCACTAATAGTTACTGAAGGAACATCTCAGATAACATTTTTTGCGAGCTTCTGGTGTATTTTTTACTTTACCGACTGGCATAGTTAGAAAAAAAAAACATAAAGATCACAAATCAAAATTGCAAAAAATAATTTTTGCTTGATAGAGTAAGCACGGCCTCTTGAAAATAATATCTGTTATGTACCGCTGTAACTACCATAATATATTGTACCTTGAAACGAATCCAAGTTAACGTTTCTTAAAAAAAAAAAACTTTTAAAAAATAAAAAAGAAATTGTTCAAAAACTGCTGACTTCTAGACGCTAATAATTCAGCATGAGAATACTCAAAGAAAAAGTACAATCTACAAAGAAAATAGCGAAATTCGAAATGAGGCCGATTTTATACTATAAGGCTATATCCGGGTAATTACCCGGCTATAGCCATTCATTTTAATGTTTAGTTAAATACCTAAAAGTATTAAAATAAAACCAAAAATAAGCTAAATTACATTTGCATCAAAGATTTATGACTATATAAAAATTTAAGCTAGATTTAAAGGCTAAATTTGAAAAAAAATATAGATATACAAAAATTTTATAACAAAAAAAATCGGCAGCTACGGAAACCGGCTGGAACCTCGCCCCAGGTGGATCTTTGAACCCGAAAAGGGCACTAAAAAATATGAAAGATCTCATTTGATTATATTTTTTTTTATTTATTTTTAAAAACCATATAATTCTTTGTGGACAACTTCTCTGCCAGCTTAGCCGGTGTGTTCATAGAGGACCGTTTCAATTTTGAGCTGATAAATATTATTTTTATCTTCTGGCCTCGACCGATTTTTCACGAAATCGGTTGGGGAAGATTGTTGTTTGGTTGCTTCTCACTAATGTCAGATGTCAAACTGACAGATGCCACAACGTTTCAGGAGAAGATTTTTTGACAGCTGCCAAACTGACAGCTATCAAATTTTTTGTCGCTAAAATTTGTTAGTTATAAATCTGTCAAACTGACAGCTGTCAAAAATTCTGGTTTTAGACTTTGCTGGGAGATTTTATTTTTTGACAGTTGTCGAAAATTTTTAGCTTGGTATTGCACTTGGTTTGGTTTTTAGGTTATGTTAATGTTTTTTAGGTTGTGAAATTTCTCAGACTTTTAATGTCACTGTTACTTTAAATAGTTTTGGGCAAGAAACTTACTTTGGGCCCAGTTAAGGACCGTCCGTAACCACACGGGCTCGTAATGGGTTGTGTAGGCCTTACACAGCTATCACTAACTTTAACTGCACTTTTTTTAGCGAAATATCACAACTAGTTTGACGTCTTCAGAGAAAACACGTATATAGTCTGCATGCTTTAACACACTAGTCTATCGAACGTTAGATTAGACTATAAAATATATCTTACATAAGAAGCATGACTCTACAGATTGTTATTTTGTTTTTAATTTTTTTCACGGAAACCAAATCGAAAGGGTGCAAGTGTGATATTTCGTTGAAATCGGAATTTTTACTGCTTTTCAATGGTTCGATTACAAATTATAAGTAATCATAAAATAAATAACTTGTTGTGCCAAATCGGCACTAAACGTAATCCGATCTCAACCAAAATATTTTCAGATCTTCTGGAGCACTAAAGAAACCATCATGCAAAATTTTATTCAAATCCGTTTAGTAGTTTCGCCGCTATCGTGCTAACATACATTCATACACACACACGCACAGACATTTTTCAAAAACCACTTTTTTGCGTGTTCCTGAGACCTCAAAACGTAAAGATTGATGTTATCTTAGTTTTCGATTTTTGACCAATTTCAGTAACCTCCCACAATTTTATTGTGGGGAGGTTAAAAACAAGGTACTAAATTTCAAGGAATAAAAAATGTGATAAACTGTTTTGTACCAGATAAAAGTATGCTAGTAAACATTAAAGGTATTGAACTACCGACAGTTCACTGTACGGTAATAAATGACCGTAATGGTCGAACCTAATTAAAGTAGGAAAATCCCGCTCATTACTCATCCCTTGATCCTGTGTACTGTGTAGCCAGAGAAGTCAGTCAAATTTCAACACTCAGAGGCTTCACCTCTTTCACGCGAACTTAACGCAATTGTAGACTCTACTTTGTTAAATTTTTGTTGAATAAATACCTTCTTCAGATTACACGCTGTTATTGGTTGCACACGCAACAATTGGAAATCTGCCTCCATACTTCGACACAGAAGTCGTCAAACTTTTGTCTTCAAGGACTTAAAAACAACACCGTATGTATTTATTAGGTACGACGCTCCACGAGCGAATCTGGAATCTACCTACGACGAGCCCTTTAAAGTCCTCAAACGCAAAGGACGAAACTGAATCCAATGGGGATAAAAGAAGTCAACTTAACCATAGACAAATTGAAACCAGTTCATCCCCTAGGCAACGACTTCGAGGACATCACGCCAGCGCCGAGCAATAGTGAAGTGCTGGTGAAAGCTCAAGACAACAGTGATAGTAAGGTGACACCACAAAAAATTAGTACAACGCGTTCTGGCAGAGTGGTAAGATTCATGGAACGGTTCTGAAAAACAGACATTAGACAGACAAGGAATATTAGTAATATTGATTTGTTTATTCATTTATATATCGTTAACACTAGCAGGGGAGTGATTAGCATACTTTTCAACACTTGATTACTTAAATGCATAATTTATAATATTGGAACGTTTAAGCCGAAAAGTCGCCAATAGTTGACCCTAATTAAAGTAGGAAAATCCCGTGCATTACTCATTCCTTGTACCTGCGTACTGTATAGCCAGAGACAGGCAGTCATATTTCAACCCTCAAAGGCTTCAATTCTCGCACGCGAACTCAGTGTAATTGTAAACTCTACTTTGTTAAATTTTTGTTAAACAAATATCTTCTTCTGATTACACGCTTTTATTGGTTGCTTATGTAACAAAATTAACTTTAGAAATAAGCATGGTGCCAATAGCATTGTAAAATTAATTTGAGCAACTTAGGAAAAATAATGTGACTAGATAAATAAGTACATAAAAATGTATGTCTAAAGATACGAAAAATCAAACAATGATTGATCAAGATAAAAGATAAAATAATATAGGTCATCAAAAATTAAACAGCTAATTGAGATTATTTCATTCATTAGCGTGATAACAAATGAAAGCCCGGTGTTTTGACAACATTGCACCAATCAAATGTCGTTATTAGTAGTAAACTAACCTAGATCGGATACGAATAATTTATCGCTCTAATTTTTATACGACAAAAATCGCGGTAATATTTTGACGTTTTGTTTCGTGAAATGTTTTCCGCAAATAGGACCACTTGGGCTTTTAAATTGTATCTATAAATTTCTTCTCTAACTTATTGCCAATTGTTAACGTAATTTGTAAATTGTAGTATAGTATTACATACGTAATAATATAATAATATAAACATAACATAAAAGCGTCACATAACTTGACAACTCCCAATTTCAAAGACAAGGCTGTGTGGAATATATAGGCTAGAGACAAGTTATACACAGCTTTCAATCGATTATAATAACGCAACTACAAAATAATTATCACAAATAAAATTAAATTCAAATGCCTACCGAGCAGACAACTCAATTATTTCGTGTTAAACACAAATGTAGTACGTTCGGTAATCCATCACAAAGTAACAACACGTTAGTAATTCATAAAATCAAAACTATGCACTACAATAATTCGTAACACTTATTCCAACTCAACTTTCAGAGTATAAATAACCTCTGCTTAACTAAATAACCGCAACTTAATTTTTAAACTGCTTAAATTGAAAATAAGAATTAAAGAAGTAAATATATATCAATAAACACTTCATATAATAATTCTTTGTATAATAATTCTGCACACTGTCTGGTGTGATTCTATGTAGCATTATTGCTAGTAGATGATGGTACCAGAACCAAATTTCATTTCTCTTTAATCAACTTAGAACAGAACATTGGTAGTGCTCTCTCCGTCTTTATGCGTAATGTGATTGGTCGAAGCATGCCTAAGAACTGCTTACAGTTTTGGACCAGTTTATGCATTACAATACTTATAGTTCAAGGTACATTGGTTATTTGATTGTCATTACGTATAAAATATGGCGAATTCAGTGGACTTTTAAGTTTCTGCAGCTGCGATTGTTCAATAATTATACCTACTCTGTTTTTTATTAGATGAGCCGTTTGGAAATACATTTTTATGTGACGTAAGTAATGAAGTTGAAAGTAAAGGTCAGTAAACACTAAAAAATTATAATAAACCGTCTGGAGGCAGTTAATGGCAAAACTTATTATTAAGGATGTTATAATATGTACTTTATTTGTTTGTGAAATATTCTCCCCACTCGTGCTTTAAAATTTTACTTAGAAATTTTTTCTCAACTTAGGTTGTCAAAACGTAATATAATTTTTGTCAATAATTGACAAATATTAAATCCCTTCTGCTAAAGCTCTCCGAATTTAATCAGATAATAAATTGTCGATGTACACTCTTTATATTAATTACCAGGCAACAACGCTTTCGAAAAAATTTTAACAATAAAATTCTAAGCATTAGCGATATTACATACGATCAAAATGGGGGTAACTAGAGGATTTCAGAAATTTCATAAAATTAAGAACTCAGGTTCCCCACGAGATGATTTATAAAATACTTACAGATTTAAAAACTAATTGAATATCAAACAAAACTTTTTTAAGCAGACAGGCTAAACAATTTCGGAATATATACGAGGCACTACAGATTGTGCCACTATAAAGTTGAGAATTTCTGAATCTCACTATTACCACCAGTGCAATTAACGTCTAGAAAATCCAAGAAGAGCAAAATTTGTTTTAGAATCTATTTACATTTATTACGTCAATTATAGACAACCTGTAATTGTTTAATACTAATAATGAAATAAACAATTTAACATAAAAGATAAGGAGACCGGTATTTACACACCACGTGGTCTCAGTAGCCACCAAAAAATTTCAATTATTTCCACCAATTTACTAAGAGTATATCTATCCATATAAATCATTAATATACCGTTACTATTAGAGCGAAGAAAAAAGTGATACTACAGTTACAGTCCATTTTATATAGAAATAATTGATTATAGAACCTTAATAACATAATATTTGAAATCGTTTACGCGAAAAACCTATGAAACTATATGCCACATCGGTAGTGGGGGTGGGGTTGAGAGGAGGTAGTAAAGGTGGTTCATTAAAAAAAAATAATTGAAGCCTTTGGTTCTTCTACACACCCTAAATCATAATTTTATTTTTTTACCTTTATACTAATGGGTGAGAGTGGGGGTGCCTGATGTTATAAAAATTTTGAAGCCTTGACTTCTCATATATACACTAAATCCTAATTTGATGGACTCTTGCTTGCTTGAGCCATTTACTCCCATTTAACCCCCTCAACTCTTCAACGGAATAAGATCAAAATATAATCAATTTCGAGATCTCATTATAGTAAGTATACCAAATTTCAAGTCAATATCATAAACGGTTCCAGAGTAATCATGTCGGAAAAAAAAAGTTACAGACAGAATGGCAGATAAATCGAGAGACAGACAGAATATTTCATTTTACTCAAATTTAAAATCTTGACGTCACAGAACAAATAAAAACTATTTTTCTTTTAGCATTACTGTACTTGTACTCCACTACATAGATGTGGAAGTAATAGAAATTACTAATTAATTTGCTCTTTCAATCGAAGTAAGAAGACAAATCAACAAAAATCAAAGAAACACAGCGAATGGGGCGTATGATTACAGCAAATACTGTCAAAGTCGCCCGCCTTCTATTTTATATGTGCTTCATTTTCTATAAACGATAGAATTATAAAATGGTTTAATTTACCTTTGAATATCTTAATATTTAATAGTATCAGCACTTTTAGACACTATTTTAAAAATATTTCGAGTCTTTATCTTGAAGCGCAATATGAGTGAGTAAATCAGCCTTCTCCTTATTATCTAGTTATAGAATTATACAAAAAACTAAGGAGAACAACGTGTTGGGTTTGTAACTGGAACAGCGTGTTTTAGCTGATTGTGAAGTAACTCGAAATAAATCGTAAATTTGTGGAGAACTACAAGGATTAGTGACAAAACGTTTTTAGAAACGTTGAAATGCATGGTGGTTACTTTGAGGACTTATTTTGAATTATCATCAATTACTCCTGTTCCATTCCTATCGCCTAGAATCTTTGTTCCACTTCTAGCTCATAAATTTCTCTTACATAAGTTTAATAAGTTCACTTCCTTGCTTTCAAGCCATTTTTTAAAAAATATATGTTGTTATGTACTCGTTTTAAAATTGGAAAATTAAGATTTCGGTCGCCTTAAAATCCATCACTGCAGAGGGCCATTGATTCTGACATTTATTTGTAATAGACTGGCGGTACATGACCAGTCAGGTCCAACGTTTTTAAAATGCATGCCAATCATATACATGAATGAAATTACCATGAAAATGCCAGAAACGCAAATTTTAGGCGCGAGCAGAAGGTGTGCAAATCGATTTTTTTTGTGTTTTTTTTTAAATTTTAAAATGGATGCCAATAGTGCCAAACGAAAAGCCTGTGTGCATCAAAAGTTATTTTGCGCGCGGAAACTGCATGCCAATGAATTTCCGCTAGTTTCTTTTTCACGGCTTTTCGTTTGGCACTATTGGCATCCATTTTAAAATAAAAAAAAACAAAAAAAATCGATTTGCACACCCTTCTGCACGCGACGACTGTCGAAAATTTGTGTTTCTGGCATATTCATGGTAATTTCATTCATATATATGATTGGCATGCATTTGAAAACGTTCCACCTGACTGGTCATGTACCGCCAGTCTACAAACAGACTTACAGCTACTTTGATATTAATTAAAACTTCCAAAATACAGAACTGTGCAGCAATACAATTAAACTGTTTTTTTAAGACATTGATCCCCATTTTCCATAATGGGGATGCTTCCAAAATAAAATGGGGAGTGAGAGCTGAGATTTACGGAATAAGGTCAAAAACAAAAATCCCGATAAGCCTAATATTTCAGCATACAATTATTTGCACAGGAAATAGTAAGGCAAGGAATTGTAACTAGTTGTTTACCATTTTGTTACGATAGCCAAGCAAAGCTAAAGGAAGTCGGTTCTTTACAGGTCGATTTGAGACTAGTATGATTCTACTTAAATGCCCTTATGCACAGAGGAAGTCAGAATAAATTGATCACAGAGTGAACATCAGGACACAAGGGACATAATGGAAATGAAAATGCTGGTGAACTGGCCAGGGAAGGCGTATCCGATCTCCTAGTAGGATCCGAACCCTTTTGTAGTGTGATACGAGAATCTATTGGTAAATAAATACAAAATAGAAGCATGATGGCATGGTAGAAGAGTTTCGCGAAGGGGACAGGCCAAATTGTTCATTAAAGAACGGTCTACCAAATTTACGAAAGTTCTACTATGTCAAAATAGAAAGGGTCATTAGATATTCGCAGGCCTTCTAACCGGGCACTGCCTGCTTAATATAAAGATGAGCCTAATTGGTCTGGCATAGGACGCAACACGCAGATTATGTCAAGAGAATGTGAAGGTCTAGCTAGCTAACTACTCTACGACAAAAAAACAATTACTGAGGGCAATGCTGAGACGCCCTTATCAAGGCCATGGCATACACAAAAAACAAATAGCCCACGGAAATTAGACAAAAATATGAGGAAACCTGGACAAAATTAGTAAAAATCTGAATTTTTTCACAGACGTTCCCAAACCCAAATCCACAAAAATCACAAAAATCCCAACATGGCTATCCAAGATATTGAAGGTCAAAGTTTTTTGCAAATATCTCGCGTCCTATGCATCGGATGCCCATGAGGTCAACGTGAAAGTTGTAGAGAATTAAATTATATACAAGTTGTTTTTTTCATTTTTTACCAAACCCGCCTCCCTTTTTCGAGACATTCAAGGTCAAAGTTTGAAAACGTGGTTTTCGCGAATATCTCGCGGTAAAAAAATCGGACAGCAATAAAGTTGTAGAGAATTCAATTGTTTACAAGATTGGTATTTTGCATTTTTTTCCCAAAACTTCGCCCTTTTCGAGATATTCAAGATTTAAAAAAATGATTTTTTGGCAATACTGCTTGTATGTAGACTTCGTCGCGGTCCAGTGCATAGGGAGCGAGATATTCGTGGAAAACTTCGACCTTGAATATCTCGAAAATAGCGAGGTTTTGGGAAATTTTGGGAAAAAAATAAAAATATCAGTCTTGTAGGTAATTGAATTCTTTACAACTTTCATGTTAACATTATTGCTGTCCAATTTTTTTGGCAGGAGATATTCGCGAAAAAATATGTTTTCAAACTTTGACTTTGAATATCTCGAAAAAAGGAGAAGGATTTGGTAAAAAATAAAAAAGACAAGATAATTTAATTCTCTACAACTTTCATGTTGACCTCACAGGCATCCGATGCATAGGACGCGAGATATTTGCAAAACATTTTGACCTTCAATATCTTGGGTAACCATGTTGGGATTTTTATGATTTTTGTGAATTTGGGTTTGGGACACCTCACAGAACGGAATTCAGGTTTTTACTAGTTTTGTCCAATTTTTGTCAAATGCTAATTTCCGTGGGCTAAAAGCTGAACAGGCTAAAAACGTACTTTTCGCCGGTTTACTAAACTTTTTATATAATTGTTACACATTCTATAGGATACTCTTCGCAGTTTTTTGTAAATAATGATAGTTTTAGACATTTTTAATTTTAAAGTACGAACTTAGTTGGAGAAACACTCAGTGTAAAATAAAGTAAAAATTAAGAAAAACTATACCATACCCCATGTGGGTTTCGAACCTGGGACCCTTGAATTCCGAGTCAAAAGCGTAAGAACTACCTAACACGTAAAAAAATGTAAAAAATGTAAATTTTTACAAAAACATAAAAATAAAAAAAAATCTCAAATTTAAATCATTGATATCATTTTTATTTACAGATCGATTTTGTTAAAAAACAATAGAGTTCTTCCTCTAGCTAACACGTAAAAAAATGTAAAAAATGTAAATTTTTACAAAGACATAAAAATAAAAAAAATCTCAAATTTAAATCATTGATATCATTTTTATTTACCGATAGATTTTGTTCAAAAACAACAGAGTTCTTGCTCTAGCTAACACTAACTTACTGACCAAATTTCAGTACAATTGGATGTTTCTTTCTTGAGTTATCGTGCTTACAAGAAACGTGACGGACGGACAGACGGATGGACAGACGGACGGACAGGCGGAAGGACGGACGGATGGACGGACAGACGGATGGACGGACGGACGGACGAATAGACGGACGGATGGACGGACGAATGGACGGACGGACGGACGGACGGACGGACGGAAGGACGGACGGATGGACGGACGGATGGACGGATGGACGGATGGACGGATGGACGGATGGACGGATGGACGGATTGACGGATGGACGGATGGACGGATGGACGGATGGACGGATGGACGGACGGACGGACGGACGGACGGACGGATGGACGGACGGATGGACGGACGGATGGACGGACGGATGGACGGACGGATGGACGGACGGATGGACGGACGGACGGACAGATGGACGGACGGATGGACGGACGGATGGACGGACGGATGGACGGACGGATGGACGGACGGATGGACCGACGGATGGACGGACGGATGGACGGACGGATGGACGGACGGATGGACGGACGGATGGACGGACGGATGGACGGACGGATGGACGGACGGATGGAAGGACGGATGGAAGGACGGAAGGACGGACGGATGGATGGACGGATGGATGGACGGATGGATGGACGGATGGACGGATGGACGGAAGGACGGACGGACGGACGGACGGACGGACGGACGGACGGACGGACGGACGGACGGACGGACGGACGGACGGACGGACGGACGGACGGATGGACGGATGGACAGACGGACCATACAGTCGAATTGATTATTTTTGGCGACAACATTCCACTAGAATTTTTATTGTTGATTCTTATGTATTATGACCTCCTGATTACGAAAAAAATATTTGTGCCCAAAAATTTTTAACGCACTTTCACGGATTTTCTACTTATCTGCTTGGTATATATTGTACTAGTAATCAATTGGGAATTTTAAAAATATAGATCTGTCCGATATGTATAGGTCAATCCGCCACCTTGGAAAATAATAGAAAACACAAAAAATGGCCGACAAAACAAAATTGAATATCTTTTCGATAAAAAGGAGTAATTCCACCAAAGTTAACAAAAGTAAAACTCATCTATGGTCAAATATAAAGCACCAAATCTGGACGCTGTAAGTCAGATAGAACAGTCAAAGATGGCGGACGAAGCATTTTCTTTTAATTCTTTGTCAAGTACCAAGGACGCATTGTGCGTCACTTTTTCTTTTTTCGATTGATGTTGTCGCTGAAAAAAATTCAATTATTAATTCGACTGTACCAAAGAAATTCTAAGAAAAAATAGGAAAGGAGCACCACAATGGATGCATAGGAACTCGCGGGGATCAAGTCCAATAAGCCGACTTCTCCTTTTTAATCTAATATAATCTACAGCACCCTGTTTAGATCGAAATGTGAACGCAATGAATTTCTGTGCCAAAATGGAGGTTTTGCTGAAAATTAAAAGAAAAACAAGTTAAAGCTAAACATAATCTTCGCCAATTTACTGAGCTTTTTATATATAATTGTTACACATTCTATAGGATACTCTTCGCAGTTTTCTTGTAAATAATGATAGTTTTTGGATATCCTAAATTTTGTGATACCATCTTTGTTGCGAAAAAAATTATATGAAAAAAGAAATATCCAAGCTGTGTGGGATTCGAACACGGGACCTTTGGATTGCAACTCAAAATTTTAGCCGCAGCGCCACCACATATTGCTACGAAATTGATTGTCTCTGATATATATCTTTCGACAATCATACATATTTCAACTTGTATGTATATTAATAAAATTCATAAACAAAAAAAAAACCGCTGCCCAAGGAATCACTACTTCCACATCCGGATTTTCTATCCAAGTCACATAACGAAAAAATTTTGTATCTGGAAATAATTGTTTATGGAACTTTAATAATATAATATTTGAAATCCTCTATCCCAAAAACCCATAAAACGATACCCCACATCGGTAATGTGGGAGTGGTGAGTGGTGGGAGTAGATAAAGTAAAAAATATTTTGAGGTTTCTGGTTCTTGTACACACACTAAATCACATTTTTTTTTCAATCCCTTTAATAATAATACTTGATTTACCTATTTACTCCAAATTTAGCCCAAGTTAACCCCAAAAACCCTTCGACGGAACAAGATGAAAATAATAATCTAGTTCTAGATTTCGTTAAAGTACATACGTGTACCAAATTTCAAGTCAATATCTCAAACGGTTCCAGAGTAAACGTGCGCACAAAAAAGTTACAGACCGACAGACCGACAGACCGACAGACCGACAGACCGACAGACCGACAAACAGACCGACAGACAGAAAATTTTTTTTCGCTCAAACTTGAAATCTCGACGTTTCATGACATTCTAAGCCTATTTGAACAATAAAAATTTTTAAAAATTTTTTTGTCGTTACTATACTTCCACTGGATGTGGAAGTAATATATTATGGAAATAATATTTCGCAAGATTTCCATTTTAGTACAAGCGACAAAAATTAAGAGAATATATATTTTTTTAATTAAATAATTAATAACTTTTTTATTTACTGATCGATTTTCTTCAAAAACAACAAGGTTCTTCCTCTAGCTAACACTAACTTATTTTCCAAATTTCAATACAATCGGACTTTTCTTTCTTAAGTTATCGTGCTTACAAGAAACGTGACGGACGGACGGACGGACAGACGGACAGACGGACAGACGGACGGACAGACAGACATTTTGAAAGTTGTTCAGAATTTGTTCACTAACATAATGATATGAAAATTTTTTCTCTACGGGCGATATTTACTGACTTAGAAATGTGCCGATCAAATACAATATACTCTTCGTTTTTGCAAAGAGTATAATAAGGGGAAAAGAGGAAGTTGCCGCAATTTAGCAAACCCTTGCTTGACATGCATACAATTTGAAAAAATCTCATATAGCTCAGATGGTTTCAGAAATATCGAATATAAAGAAAGTACTTTTAGGATCCATCCTTGGAGGGATCCAACTTCTTTATGGGGAATTTTTGAACCCCTGTGCAATCGAATTTTTTCCCGTATTATTGGGTCTGAATCAGTCTCCGAATTTCTAGGCATTCATTACTGGACACCCTCTATGGGCATCTTTCTCATTGCGCTCAAAAGTGGTAATTAAATATTGAAAAAGATAAACGATAATTACCGAAATGTGTCAGTGTTTGAAATATATATATTTTTTTATTTATTCAAAGATTAATTTATATAAGTTACTTTGTGATCTATGCAGAATACACAGTGGTAAGTAACAGAATTTGCAATTTTTCAAATCTCATTTAGTTATTTATTCTTAAAAGAAAATTTATATCGCAACATTATTGCATCTTATGTAGATCGATCGAAAATGAATCTAAACTATTTAGTTGGACATAGCTTATTATTTATCAAGAAACAATATTAATTTAGCGTAACAGGCTGTTTCAAGTACTTTAGATACCACAATATTTATGTAAAGCTCATAACATAATACATACTTTACGGTTTAATTAACAACTAATTATATTATTATTATGATTACTTTAATTATTTTTTAATAATGAATAATCGTAGTATATGCATATTCGTTGCTGCATTATGTTAATTTTTACACTTTATTGTGATTATTGTTCTGGTGGAGGTTTGGCGTCAATGGCATCGGTAATATTTTTTATCCTTCTAAAAATCTCTCTGCTAGAACATTACATTTTCCGGACATAATCAGCAACTGATATTTTTTAAATTAGTAAATGCACGATGTGACTAAAAGAAATAGGCCAATCTGTCTGTCATAAAATAAATTAGTAGTAATTAAAATTAATATTAAACCATCTAACAGAAAAATATTACAAAAATATAGTGATTTTTGCAATTTCTCATAAACTTTCGGTATCATGCGCGAAAGGAAGATGTTAAGCGATTTTAATTTTTTTATGCCGTTTTTCTTTTTATTACAATAGGCAACTTTTCCGCTCTAAAGCGTTCCGAAAACAAAAATATTAATTTTTTTCGACCCACCCTATTTTACAGCGCTGTACAAATTTAAATATTAACCGCATACAAAAAAAATATATGCAATTTACAGATTTTTTTTCATGCTCTACAAATTGATTACAACTATTTTTAACGTAAGACTCACTAAAGACACGAAAAAAATTTTTTTTAATTGATTCATTTTTATTTTTCTGGCGTTGCAAATCGTAAAATATTAAACCTACGAAGAAAAGTAAAAGGGCTAAAACTGTAGAGAATTTCATACTCAATTCTCTTTTCAAGATGACCGAGTTTACATCGGGACAACATAGGTAAGAAACTTGCATATAAACTCAGGATAGACCCCCCTACAAGCCCACAAAATAGCAAACTTGGAAATTCATTTTAATTTAAAAAACTCGTACAGACTAGACTAAAAGGAAATATCTAGAAAATGCTAACAGTTGTACATGATATCTCAAGATACCCATAACTTTCTTATCTCATGGAGTAGTGCTTTGTTCAAAGCTGCTGTTGGACGTAATTGCTGTGTATTCAATTCATTAATTTAGAAACTTGGTTAACTGACTGTAATTAGTTGAAGAGCTTATTTTAAGTATTATGTAGTCTTTATAAAACCAGTGCTTTGATTATTTTATTATAACAGTAGAATAAAATGTAAATTACATTCAAGTCCATTTTTTCTATCGACAACCAAATAAAAACTAACGTTTTGATGTGGTTAGTAAATGAAATGTTTACTCCACGAAACCACGAGAATAAATACAGATTCCTATTAAAAAAAAATGACATATAAGACACGGATGATGTTCATTCTTTACCATAAATTTATATAATGTGTACCAACTCAAACCATTCATTCAAAATATATCTACTCAGGGGCTCGCTTATGGAAAAAATAGCAGAAACATGTCGACAATCATATAACGGTATTATCTATAATTATTTACATGTGGCATATTTATAATTTCTAACTCATTGTTAAGTACTTGGCTACTTCTACAAAAATAATAATAATAATACTAATACTAATAATAATAATTGTCATTATTATTATGAATGATAATGATAATTAATTATATTAATGATAATAATAATAATAACAATAATAATAGCATGACAAGGACAAGAAGTTGTATTCCATCAAGAAGAAAACGCAAAAAATCCAAAAGAGAGCCGAAACCATCGTCGGTGGTTGCGTTTAAAGTGGAAGAAAGCTCACTTGTGCCTTGCAATAAACTAAATTTTTTTTTTGTTCTTGAGGTCATGATTTACCTGAAATAAAAATGAATTATGGAACCTTTTCTCTCGTGGCCGCCGGTGGTACACGACGCCCCCAACACAAAATTTTGCGCTGTGGGCCTCATGTACCACAAGTGGTACATGCAAAGGAAGGCTCAAAACATAAAAAAACCTCAAACTTACAGTTATTAGAGTCTTTATTTATGACAAAATTACAGAAACTAAATATAAAACTGACCTAACGACCTAACGTCGTGAACGTGTTTTAAAGTTTCCTAATATTTTTTCCCTTTTTTCACTTTGAAAACGTTGGCTTTTGAATACATCGGACATAACAGTTTGTTGTTTATGCATTTTAATAGTCACGTGAGACTTTTAGTTACTTCGCCTCTGAGAATCGGCAACTAGCTGGCGCAAAAATCTCTGAAATAATTTGATGCACATTTATCCTCATTTAACATACTAAGAGCGGATTCCTTAAATATTCTTTTAGCTCCCTTATTTTCTTTTTCCAGAATCTTCGCATTGCTTTATGGTTGCTATCCTAGACGTGTTCAGAAATGAGAAATAAAAAAATTGCGTACACGTGTTAAATGAGTTACAGTAAAATAAACGTAGTCTGGACAGACAGCTGTCAGCAGCCAGCTTTCTACAAAAATATCAGCATTGTTATGTCTAAATTCATTATTATTATTATAAAATACTATGATTGTCGATACGTGTGATATTTAAGAAATTTCTGGTGAAAAACTACACTAGACGTTTGATATTATCATTAATTTCTTCCTCTGTGCGAGAGATCAAATCAGGTTTAAAAGTTTGGTAGATCTAGGTGTCATCGAAATAAAAGTGGCATTGAACAGATTTCAACACAATTGGAAGCATATAAAATAATCAATAGCGCCCCTATTATTGATCCGATTGATCCTTGTGGCACACCAGATCCCAATCTTATGAAATCTGAGGCAGAGTCATCAATAACAACTTCCTGTATTCTGGAGGATGTATAAATTTTATATAAATCATTATTAAGTGTTAGTTAAGCTATTGAAAACGTAAACGAGAAAAAATATAGAAACTAATGTTACCTACCCCTCGTTTCCCCGCCTATGAATGCAGTTAATTTTATTTAATACTGTCAGATAATAAGCCTTAATAATGAATAATGGTGAATCAAAGTTGTTTCAAAATGTTTCCGAGATATTGAATAGAATCCAGTGCTGATAAATTATGTAATAATCGCATTCTTCTTCTGCTGCTGGATTTTGTTTCCTTTATAGTTTTGAAATTTTGATTCATATACAAGTAAGGTTTTATTTGTTTCAACTTAATTATGCTGTCCGATTTCCAAGTGTTACCAAGACTGTTGATAATATTCAATCTTAAAATACAATGTATCTTAACCAGTTCGTAGAAGTGATAAGCCTGTGAGAATTGGGCTTTGTAAACTTAGGGAGAGGAAAGAATTTAGGTAGTTCCTCCAACATCTTCAAAAATAAAGGTTGAGCTCCGGCGCGAGGCGGTAGACGTGATCCTTCGTATAAATAGATTAAGTTTTGATGTTGTATTATTTTGAAATTGAATTTATTATCTGTCTTGTGTAATGTCACCGAATTATATTTAATAAAACATCCGTTAGGGGGTAGAGCAAACTAAATGTGTTTTCTCAGATAAACCTTAATAGAAATTGAGCCAATACATTATTGAGATCGTAGGGCTACGAACCGGCTTCCCAACTCGTAAGTTTTACGTTACCCAAACAACTCCCTTTTCCGGTTTGTAATGTGGCAAATATGCATTCCTCGGAGGACCGTAACTTCTGTAGACAAAGTGTTTATTGAAATATTACTGTGCGTGTATAATCAGCTGCTAAATGAACAAGAGTTATTTCTATAACACCCTGTATATTTAACACAACTTCTTAACACTCAGAGCAGTTTAAATTTAAAACTTTTCAGAATGCAATAAGCCACTACTGATACAGATACTTACCCATTTCAATAAAGTTTTGCATCAAATGCCACCACTTGAGAATCACAGTACGGACTTTTTTGTTGTCTCATCACTCTAATACTGGTAAACGTGCCTAAAGGCAAAGCGCTCCTGATTTTACAAATATATAGGACGCACTCTGCAACTTGAAATTCAAGTACCACTTTACTACTAGCTTATTGAAATCTGACCAAATAGGCAAATGTACGCACACGAGATCTCAAGTGTCCTTTGTCGAAAGGTTATAACCGAAAACTTTTCGTAAGTCGTTGCATGCTAGTCAACTTATATACAAGTCCATAGAGAAGAAGAAAAAATATTTGATATTTGTGAATATTTTTTAAACCAAAGTACAAACTATGAATATCATAATTTATTTTAATTACAAAATTTTAACTGACCATTTCACAATGATGTCTGTGTGTCCATTCGTCCGTTTGTTACCCTGTGACATAAAAAATAAAGTATATAATAGAATAGTAAAATATTTTTAATGTGATTTGGAAGAATAGAAATTAATATTTAATGAATTTTTAACAGATTTGGTGAACCTGAATCGAGCAGGTCTAAGATGGTCACCAAGCCTTGCGTTATAGTTATGGTAATCAGAGTTGACATTCTTATCTTTACTTTTATCAATTTCAATAATGCTATAATAATTGTATTAATAGGGTACAAGCATAATACCTAAGCGAAGAGAGGTTTACAGAGACCATTAATACCTGCACCGTTAATACCTTTTTCTGAAGGCAAAATTGTTAGTGCATTGGTATAATCACCTAACAGAATAATTGAGTAACTTATGAGTTAGTGGAATAATGAGAAATAATAATTTTTGTCTACTTCTAAATACGTTTTCAAGTTACGGATAAAAAAATATTGCTTTACAATTAAGACTTCCGAGACATTAACCATTAACCATTAAAATATCTTTATTCATATTAAAATAAGTATATTAACAAGGTATTTCATTTATGTTATTATATGTTATTTCAGTGTACAATAAATAATTAAATCACTATGTACATCATTGCGCGATATGAACCGCGCGAAGTAGCGCAGTGGCCGGGTCTTGCGGCAAACAACTTTCAACCCCAAGATATAATATAGAATTAGGCGAATTTCTTATCAGTTCATTGGCATTTATTTTAAAAATATAACAACTATTTCACATTATCTGGTGTACTGTTTTAAAGTTAATTGTTATATACGATGATATGTGCAGGGAAAATTCAAAAAAAACCTGCTTCTCCTATCAAGGAATAAAAACATTTTGTTGCACAAACTGTGCATAAATTAGACGGTTTAGCTTTCAGCAAGGGGTCAGGGGAATTGAGGGAAGATGCGTATATTGGTGGATTTGAAAAGAAATAACGTTTTTGTGGTAAAGGTGGGTTTTAGGTTTTGTCAGTCGTTTCGTGGCGTGTTGTAGATTGGTAATCGTTCGTAAATTAGTTTGTGTGTACGTATGTAATTATCATGTTTTCTAATATTTGTCACGTTTCGTGTTAGTTCTGAATTATTCATTTTGAATGTAGTAAATCGTTCTGCAGTCTCGTCTATGTATTCGCCCATCGTTTGCACTCCAGTAAGTCTCTGCAGCTTCTGGATAGTAATATAGCGTGGTGACTTGGTCAATAGACGCAGCAGCAGCTTATTCTGCGTTCTTTGTACGCGTGTCTGAGATTATGTTCCATGACACGCAGGCATAAGTTATTATAGGTCTGAAAATAACTTTACACAGACAAATTTTGTTATCAACAGACAGCTTACTACGTCTATTGACCAACGGATATAGCTTACTAAGGGCCGCGTAAGCCTTTTTTATTACATTAGTTACTTGGAGTGCAAATAGTAGTCTTGTGTCCAATCTAAGTCTTAGTAGTTTTACAGTTTTTTGTTCTTTTATTGTTTAGCAGAGATGTATCGTCTACATAACTCACACATTATTTCGATATCATAAAATGTAATAAATCGTCAACATATCTAATAAACAGGAGAGGACCCAAGCCAGGGCCTTGCGACACCCCATGTGACACAAATATATTTTTAAAGCCATTATTATTAAATCTCACACATTGAGTTCTACATGGTGTAATTATTTTCATGTCATTAAAAAAACTGATGGTGACGAACAAAAAACCTTATATAACATAGGGTCTAAAGCCCATTGTTTTAGAAAAAAAATAAACAAAAATTTCGAAAATATTCAGTAATATTGTTTGATAACTGCTGGAATGCTGAGATAGGCTTTTATATTCGCGTATGTCGGCGCCTCTAACCATAAAATATGCTAATACGGTTCTATCAAAGTGTCGCGCTCCTTTGTTAGAGACCGCGCGTCGGCGAGGATACAAGTTGATAATCATCACACTTTTTTATGGCTTTTTAAAAGTAGGTAAGGTAAGGTCTTTAGCGGTGCGGTAAAGGTGAAAGATGTCGGCGTTTTCTGAGTGCTTAGTAGATCTGAAGAAAACTATACTCTCCCTTGTGCAATATTTTAGTTTCTGTGGACACTTCGTTAAGTACATACGTCCAAGTCGTTCGTTGTTTTTATATGTTGCTTTTGTTCTTTTTGAATTTTGGGCCACGTATTTACAGTTAAGACTTATTTTATTGACTTGTTCAAGTCGTTAAGTGCTTGATTACGTACAGACAATATTACTTATTCGTTCTTTTTGTGTTGCTTTTTGGATTTTGAACCAAGTTTTTATTTTCTTTATTGACAACGTTAGTTGCTAGATTAGTATGGTACTTTAAAACGCAAATTTTGAACGATATGGAAGATTACACTTACCCAGAGCTCGCGGATATGCACTTGATGTATGGAGAATGTCGTGGAAATGCAGCTGCTGCGGAACAGCTTTATCGTTTAAGATTCCCTAATCGACATCCTTGTGCACGTACATTTGTAAGCATTGCTCAGCGTCTTCGGGAAACAGGTCGTCTCGATGGACGTGGAGGAGAACGAGGTCCATAACACAAGGACAGGGTAATTGAAGCGGAGGTTCAAGTTTTGGAACTTGTAGAAGAGGATCCAACTTTAAGCAGCCGCGATATCGGTAACCGTGTGGGAGTATCCCATTTTGTGGTGTGGAGAGATATCAGCTTACACCCTTATCACTATCAACGTGTCCAAGCTCTAGAATCTCAAGATTATGCAGGTCGAATGATATTTTGTAGGTGGATTTTGAGAAAACACGCGGCAAATGAGGATTTTTTTAAACTTTCCCTGTTTCTCCGATGAGTTGCGTTTTACCAGCAGTGGAGTGTTTAATTTTAAAAAATATGTACTATTTGGCAGACGAGAACCCACATGTAATAAGAAGGGCGCATTTTCAACGACACTTCAGCGTTAATTTGTGGGCAGGAATTTGCGGTAATGAAATAATTGGACCTATAGAATTACCCGCTAGATTAAATGGTGATGTATATTTAAACTTTTTACAACAAACTTTGCCAAATTTGTTGGAAGATGTACCTTTGGTTTCCTCAACCATGGATTGGGTGTGGCGGACCAGTACCATGGCCTGCTAGGTCACCCGACTTAAATCCGATGGATTTTTATTTTTGGGGTCATATTAAATCTCTGGTTTAACGTGATCCAATTGACACTTTGGAACAATTGCAGCAACGTAATTTAATGTGCATAGAGACCACAAAAAATGATCCTAATTTACCAAATGTGGTGAACGGAGTGCGTATGTCCTTAGTTCAACGTGCCGAAAAGTGTATTGATGCAGACGGAGACCATTTCGAGGAATTTATGTAAATCAACAATAATTTATTGGTAAGTTCTAGATTTATCGAATATTTTAGTTTTTGATACCTGATTGGCAATTCGTTAAATAAATCAGATTTTTTCCTAACTTAAAATACACATAATTGTTTTGTGTTATCGTATCTCAGACGTCTAACTCTTTATTTCCCAATGTCATGCAATAATTACTCATTTTTTAAGCTTTTAACCCAGAACACTCATTTAGGTTACAAATGTTAATAAATCACATTTATATCTGATAAATTATAAACAACAATAAAAGCTGCAATATTTTGTTCTAAATTAAAAAAACACACATGTAAAAATACTGTGTTTAAACCTCAACGCCCATCATTTACATTTTTATAATTGGTGCGGTTATCAAATGTGCCATCCTTCTTTGCTTTGAAACTGCGGGCCGCCGCGGGCCGGCTTGAACGAGTCGGTCGGTAATCTTTGCACTTTTTTATGATAATTTAAAAGTTGGAACTACACGTCCATTGACCCAGAAATGCAGTAGTCTCAAATGTTCCCTTCCCTAAATTTTTGACATAGGTCAGTTTTTTTCAAAGTGCCTCTAGAGGAAAAAGTCATAAAGATTTTTTGTTTGTCTAGTCGGTCCCCATTGCCAGTTTATTTTAATGACATGAAACTAATTACGCCCTGTATTTTGCAAGTAAGAATGGAATAAAATGACGCGTAGCGATATAATCTCAACCGAAATAGAATGAAAGACACAGTCAGAAGCCTTAGAGAGCTCATATAGGGTGAGAGCTAAGTGTTTACTATCCACAAGGTGATAGGCTATGTCACTAGCATTCGCCTGCTACAAATACAAAGCCACATGCGGTACCAAAATATGCGGAAAAAAATAAAAAATCATAGGCATTTTTTATCGGAAAATTTTGTTAAGAATTGTCCAAAAACCGTAAGTCAAAAAATTTAATCAAAATAAGAAAATTGAAATTTTGATTAAAATATCGTTTTCAGTGTTAAAAGACAAGGCACCCCCTATTTCCTGCGTTGGTTCATCTCGCATCATTTTCTGGTCATAAGTAGATTTTAATTTGTTTCATACTTGAGAGTAAAATTTGATTCAAATCGGAAACAAAATAAAAAAGTTATAAGGGCGTCTTTATTTTAAGTGGGTCACACTGGATATGTAAGGAAATGCCTATATCCCACAAAATATTACTAATTAGCAGACCACGGTAAACCGCTTTGATAGAAAAATTTCGGATACCGAATTAATTAATTTAATAATTACCGCTTTTCGCTGGCGAATATCTCGGAAACCATAACTATAACTAGGTAGACAATGAATATAGATATTCTTGTAGGAAATTTAATTATGCATAGAATACATTTTCCCATACGATGTGACGCATCGACAATAGAAAATAGGGATCTCACCCCCCCCCACCCCCCGAACCCCCTGTAGCAGCAGTGCTAGGGGCGGGAACATTTAGTAAGTTTACCTCCTAACTGCTCTCAACACATATTCATGAAGAGGAAAATTCTCCACTTCTCCATGTCTTCTACAATCCCCTTTTGGACATTCATTGATTGGACTATCACTAAAATTTTTCAAATTAAATTTTTTCTTTTCCCTATTTTTAAGAGAAAAGAAAAATATTATTAGTTCCATATATTAAAAAACATTATTAGAAAGTGTTACAATATAACATACATTAAAAATTCCATAAATTCTAAATTTTTTTAACTCGACCTTTTGTAACTTTCTTGACCTGTATCTCCAAAACTAGAAGTTGGATCAACTTGAGTGTATGAGAGATTTTGAAAGCCGAGATCTACAACATATCAAAAATTCAACTCATTTTACCATAAAAAAAAAACAGCGAAGTCTTTTGCTTTATTTTCCTGACCCGCCTTAGAATTTTGTATAATTGATTGTCAAGGACACAATATGTACTTTAGTTTTTACATAATTTTTATTGTATCTTTATTTACATTATCACGTTTTTAAATCTAATATTCTCAAACGATTTTTATTTGTGTTCATTAAATTTAGTCAAATTCGTCACTGTGGTAGGACAAATTTATACTCCACCGTATTACAGTTTCTCTCAGAAATATATCAGCTTCCCTTTTTGCCAATAATTTAACTTCAGTCAATATTGCAAGGTCATACAGTTGTTGAAACCTCGATTCGCTGGAGTATATAAACTGATTAATTAAACAATTGGGCAAGAGTTATTTGCGCTATAGACACCTTGCTTCAGTAATTCAGATGAGAAGATGAAAGTCAATTATGTCAATATAACGAAATTGATCACAAAATAACGAGAATTCGTTGACTCTTGTTAATATAGTAACTGGAGGTTTTAACTTCGGAATAATGTCATATTGAACGGATTTCGTTCATTTTTGGCAGTATAATAGTAAATGCTTCACAGAAAAGTTTCTATATTGTGCGGGGGCTTGCTAATTTATAGGGGGTGGATGCCATCCCTTCTCAGGGTATGGCACTTAAAAAAAAAATATATATTTTATTGTAGATGAAAAACAATCAAATTTTAAGAAGAGAAGGTTCTATGCAATTTTTCACATTAATTGATAGATTTTAAGTTATAACGACTTCAAAATTGCGATTTTAGCTTAAAAAAAAAGGTATTTCCAAATGGCTTTCGTCAAGTATCTCGAAAAGTATTACTAGTCCGGGGTCCAAGCACTCCAAACTCAAGATGACCTGTTCCGACATGACGTACAAATGTTGATATAAGTAATGAAGAGAGCATTACTTGGGGCACTAGAAAACACTTGTCGGATTAATTTTTGCTCTTGCGCAACTTCAGAAATCGCAAAAAAGATGGCGGATTGATAATTACAAAATTATGTTTTACAATGGTTATTCTCCGTTAAAAAGAAAACTATGTAACCTACCGATCTGATTTTTGGTATGTATACTCAAAAGATATACGTGATGCTAACTAAGCTATTGGTATTTTTGAAAAGAATATTTTTTTTGGAAAAAAATAATTAAAATCAAAAGGTTGATATTTTCGTTCTAAAAATTTCGATATGCGGACAACTATGTTAAATTTATGAAATTCTTATATACAATTGCTTACCAAATATAGTACATATATTGAAAAAGTTTTTTTAAAAAAGATCCTGTCGATAACGTATACAGTTTTTTGTTTATGATTTTTTTTATGAGGCGCGTAATTATGCAGCATTAAAATAAAAATAGTCTACACGATAATTGGTACAGTATAACAGTAACAAACACTATATTGTTCAATATAATTACAAATTTGAATTACTTTATGTTAATAATACAACAAAACGAATGGAAGTAGTAGTCGGGCGTTGCCGATTGCGGCCACTCATTTAAAAAAATAGTAATCGATACAAAGTGAATTGTGTGTTCGAGCAAAATGTTAATCAATTAATCAAATAGGTATTCGCAATTGGCCATGGCCGAGTACAACTTCTACTCGTTTTTATATTGTTTAAGAAATAAAACATTAGTGAGAAATATTATTTTAGGTAAGTATTTAGCATATTTAATAGAAAGCAGAAAAGGGAGATATTTTAAATAAAACATTAATGTTGTATATTACTTAATTTTTGTGTATTTTGTATATTCTTACATGTTAGTCAGAATCACTACCATTATAAAAAGATGCATATTGCTTTTTCCCTTAAAACAATTTTCAGGAAAAGCAGCACACGAGCACGCAATTGAATACCACTCACAAGAACATTTTGTGTGGCATTTTATTTTACAGTTGCACTTTTTAATTTAACTTCAGATAAACTTTTTTTGTCGACATTATCGGTACCAGCTCCTGATTTCCAATTCTGCATCCAAAATTTTGTGCAAGAGGTAATTTGAATGACGGTTCACAATACTGTAGGAAGCGTAAATAACTTTTATTAAATTATTTTACCTTTTAATAATTTTCACGTATACATATAATAGATTTGTAAAGTTGACGTGTATGTACATTGAAAATATTTGCAAAAAACTGATGTGGGGGGGTGTAAGATGAGTAATGGAATACATTAAGACAGATTTTGGAATTTTTCTGTTTGTCTGCTTGTCTGTTTGAACGCGCATCACGCAGAAACTACTTAACCAATGAGGTTCATCTAAGCTTGGAGTAACATTTAGTTCTTATTTCATCGAAATAATAATAATAATAATAATAATAATAATAATGTTTATTCATCTCATATAACAGTTACAAATACATAACATTTAAAGTTAATATCCTTAAATTTACGAGAAGAAATACAATAAGACATGTATACAGAAAACGACAAATAAACATAAGTAGACCCACAAAGGAATCCCTGCTCGTGGGTAGCATTCTATATTTATTTTATCAGTAGACGGTATGTTATATGTAAATATATAATTTTACAGAAATGGAGAATAAGTGAGGGTATACGAGAAAAATATATATATATATATATACATATATACATATATATATATATATATATATATATACATATATATATACACATATATACACACACATATATATATATATATAATAAGGTGGAGACAAGAAAAAGAGGAAAAATAAATTCTGATAATAATACACAATATCACTTATATAGACACCGTGCAGAGGTAGTCAGTAGGTTCGGTCAAGTAGTTTGTCGGACACAACCAAGCGCCAACACACGGTGCCTATTCATTACCCTAGAGGCAAATACTACGAGTTGCTGCTAGATGCAAATAATAACAAATGTACTATATTCCAGTTTATGCAAGGAACTCTAAAAATTACATTTTTAATAATAATTTTGGATGATATAATTCTAATTCTAATGAGCTTAACAAAGAAAGGAAAGAAATAACGAAAACTGTATGTAGTGACTATTAAATACGTCCAAATGCATTTTTAATGTCAATCATATCATGAACTACGATTCTCGGCATACCAAGGATCCAGTTCTTAACTTTTATTTTAAACAGTTTAAACGAATTCAATTTTTTTATATACTCGGGCACGAGATTATATAATTTTGGTTCAAGGTAAGTATGGCTGCGTTGACCAATAGTTTTATCCATTCTTGGTACTGTAATTGCTTGTTTTTTATGTCTGGTATCATAAGTATGCTTCACCAATAGATTTTTTCTCAAATGTTTACGTTGGTGTAAGATTAGCTGGTGGCAAAATAATTGTCTGATGTCTAAAATTTTTGCTTCACTGTACAGATCATCGCTTGGGTAGGTGTAACATTTGCCAAATATTATTTTTAATAACCATTTCTGGGCAACTTCTAGTTTTTTTAGGTAGCAATTTGTTACTCCCCCCCAAACAACAATACCGTACAATAAATGTGTTTGCACTAAAGCATAATACATTGTCGTCAGATATTTAATATCAAAAAAGTTTTTTAAATATTTAAATTTTGACAAAAGACATCTTATTTTTTTAACTAAATATTCAATGTGTTTGTCCCATCTGAGGTGGCTATCTATTATTATACCAAGGTACTTTATTGACTTAGCTGACTTTAATTCAATATCAAAATCGTTATATCTAAGACTAATGGAAGTGAAGTTTGGGAGGTTAGAAGCATAACTAGTAAAAAAGGTACGTACTGGGTTTTTTTCAAATTTAATGTGAGCAGTTTGCTGTTAAAAAAGTCAAGTACAATCGGAAAATCATTCTGGATAACACGTTTAAGTGAATGCCAGTCTTTGGCTCTATAAAATATGGCAATGTCGTCGGCAAAACCTATGACCTCGCCTACGATAGGAAGTTTAAATAAGTCATTTATATATATAGTAAATAATATAGGGCCAAGGACTGTTCCTTGAGGAACTCCATAACTTACATTTTTTGTGCTGCTGATTGCGTCATTAAGTTTTACACATTGTGTTCTGTTACTTAGGTAACTTTTCATTAAATTATACGTGGTTCCTCGAAGGCCAATACTTTCTAAGGTATCCAGTAAATCCGTGTGACTTACGGTATCAAACGCTTTTGCCAGATCAACGAAGATGCACATTGCCGGCTCGGCTGCATCTACTGCCCTGTAGATTTTAGTCATTAAGTCAGACAGAGCATCTTCTGTTGATCTGGACTCTCTAAAGCCATACTGTGTTTTTGAAATTAGGTTATACTTATCTGTATAGCTACATAATCTTTTTTTGATAATTTTTTCAAGGATTTTTGAAAATATTGACAGTAGTGATATAGGTCTATAGTTGGACACATCGAACTTATCTCCGGACTTATATATGGGCTTGACAACTGCAACTTTGAATGCCTTTGGAAAAGTACCTAATTCTAATGATTTATTAATAAAGAATGTAACTGGTTTTATTAAATAGTCAGCACACTCCTTAATTGTCTCCGCCTTGATATTATCTAGACCGGGGGACTTGTTATTCTTTAATTCATGTATTACTTTCTTAACTTCACTCTCATTAGTCGGCTCCAGATATATCGAGTTTGGCACCCTTGATCTTGGATGTGGATGATTAACCCTCTTTATTTTGCTGGCTAAGTTGCTACCTACGCCACTGAAGAAGATATTAAATTGTTCAGCAATTTCAGCTGTATTTGATATTAAGTTATTATCGTCGTTTCTTATGTTTTTTATATCGCTCGTTGTTTTTGTGTTTAAGATATTTCCAACACATTTCCACATATTTTTTGGACTATTTTGGTTTTTGTTTATTTGCTGTTTATAATAATTACTTTTAGCTGTTTTTATTAAGTCGTGAACCACATTTCTATATCTCTTAAATTCATTTAGATTAATTATGTTTTGTTTGTCTTTTTTAACTTTTTTGTGTAACTGGTTTTTTTTGTTTATGGCTTTAACTAAACCTTCTGTTATCCATGGGTTTCGCTTTATTTCGATTCTTTTAAGAGGTATAGTTTTACTACAGGTTCCGATATAGTTGCTTAATTTGTCTATAAATAGTTCTACCCCTTCATCAATGTCAATTGTATTATAAATATCTAACCAGTTTTCATTTCTTAATTTTTCTTTTAGGTTGGGGTAGTTTATGAAAGTTTTATTTTTATTGTTATTGTTTGTGTTTTGTGTACTTTCGGGGGACAGATCATATTTAAGGATTGTAGAATAATGATCAGTTATACAGGATTGATATACAATAGGTACAAATAATTCCGTAGATAGCTTAGTTTTCAAAAATATATGATCTAGGCATGTGCCTGATTTTTCCCTAGTCACAGCGTTAATTGCTGATATATATCCATTTTCATATAACGTATTTAAATATTCCTGGCAGTATTCAGTATCCTCAAATAAATCTATATTTATATCACCAAGTATTATATTTACATTATAATGTTGGTTATTGTGTTGTAGGTAATTATTTAGAAGCATATTAAAATCCGTTGGGCATAATGACGGCGATCGGTATATTGCTAAAATTTGTATACTTTGAGCTTTAAATAAGATGTTTAGTTTAATGACTTTATTTTTACCTAAGGAAATGATTTCATAATTATAACTTAAGTTTTTATTAATATAAATTATAACACCATCCGATTTATTGACGTCGCCCTCATTATATATAATATCGTAACCGGGTATATGAAAAAGTTCTATGTTATGTAAGTTCCAGGACTCCGTTAGGACTATGCAATCAAATATATAGTTAAACTCTTTCAAAACTACTTGTAATTCATTAAAGTTCTTTGCTAAACTTCTAATATTATTATGAAAACAAGTAAAACTGGACGACCCATTTTTTTTCAATTTATTATTACAATTCAAGATGTCATCTGTTATAATAGTATCTATTTTTGTAATTTTATAGTCCCTTATGTAAGCATCCATATTGGGTGGACAACTGGACAAGGTATAATCTATCTATACAAAGATATTAAGTTATTCTAACAATGTTTTTAAAAGAAAAGTAAATAAACAACAATAATAATAATAATAATAACTACTCTTACTCTTCTACTACTACTCTTACTTCTTACCATAATCAATATTTAATCTATTTCTTGCCTGTCTTGTAAATACTGTTTTTGGACTTAGGCTTGTGTTATTTTTGTTGGTGTTAGTAAGCTTGACTTTGGCCTTGGTGCCGTTGGTTGGTTGTTCTCTTCCACTGGTCCTTGTCTCAGTGTTTATAACAGAACTTCTGCTTGTTGTGATTTTGCTCTCTTTGGTTTCTGCGAGGTTTGTAGTGCCGTCTTTCCTGAATGAACTCTGGTTTTGTACAGGTAGTAGTTCTGTATTTATCTCAAGTTTTGCGGTCTCATCAGGTTCACCTATAGGTTGTGCTTTTAATTCTTCATGTGTGTATTTTATGCCGTTTGCAATAAGTATATTGTCTTTAATATACGCATCAATGTTTTGCTCTCTAGCTATTTTCAGGTTTTTTCGCAGGACTTTTTGTTGTTCGTATTCTTCAGGTGTATAATCTTTGGAGATAAATATCCCTGTACCTTTTAGATTTCTTGCGTTTTTTAATATCTCTAGTTTTAATTGATAGTTCACTAGTTCAATAATTATAGGGCGGTGTTTATCTCGTATTTTTCGACCTACTCTGTAATGGTCTCTGATGTCGGTAAAATGACAGGCAATGCCGAGTTTTTCGTTGGTTAATTTTATGATACAGTTTGCATCGTTGATTTCATTTTCATCTTCCCTTATCCCGTAAATTACCAAATTAAATTTCTTTAATTTTCGTTCTGTAGCTAGTAGGCGAGTTTTTAAGGATTGATTTTCTCTTTTTATTGTTTCGTTTTCTTTTCTGAGGCCTTCCAATTCTTACTTTATCTCTGTTTTTATTGTTTTTATTTCTTTTTTCAATTCCTCTGCGTTCGAGGTTGATAAATTTTCAATTCTATCTGTTTTTTTTAAAACGTCTTGGAGCAAAACATGTAGGGATTTAATGGTCACTTCATTTTCTCCCATTCTTTCTTACTACTACCGCTACGTTACTTCAAATATTATGCGCACTTTAATTTTATATATTACACCAGTTTTATAGCTTATAGTTTGCTCACTCTGTATATTTATCTACAATTTTAATAAAGGGGGTTAAACACTGTTTACACAATTTGGTCCCTTTTAGTCTTTGCACTTTACTTGCCAGATGCCCTTAATATTTATTACCATAGGTTAGTTTATGGCTATCTCGTCTGGTCCCTGTCCTTTTGATAATGTGCACGTGTTGGCCACTTGTTTATGGTCTGAATGTTTCTGTTCATTTCTTAGTTCGTATACAACACTTAATCACTATTTATTAATTATTCACCAATTTCAATATTATACCCGATTAGACCAATTGGTTTAGAATTTTTTCGGCTTTTATCTATATAATTTTTGTTTTACTCTTTAATGGTTTATCTAGGTATTTTCACGTTTTTGTCTGGACCGCACTACCGCACGTCTGTTCTTGTCTGTTGTCTGTTTCGGCCTAGACTAAGCCAAGTTTTATGAAAATCGGTCTAGTAGAACAGGAGATACAGCTTGATCTCTACAATAAGCGTATTTGCACAGCATAAACTTTTAAGATTAAACTTCTGTAATATTACAGAAAATTCGAGAGTAGTCTGGAATATTCCAGAAAATTTGTGAGTTTTCTGAAATATTCCAGAATGATGATTCTACCTCAAACGTCGTTTATAAAGAAGCTTTTTAGTCAATTTCAAAATTCCACGCGAACGTAACCGCGGGCATAGCTAGTAAATAATAAATATGAACCGCAAACAATAATCAATCGATTTAAACAATCAAACACAAATAGTTTTTATAATGTTAAAATGTTAATACAAATAACTTCACACTATACCTATACATAGGTACATACGCCTAGTAAACATAAACATACCAGCTAATTCCACTGTAAACTGTTTTCATGCGCTTTATGAATTTTGGGAGAGCTGTCGCCTTTATTACATGCGCCGCATCATGCACCCATTTTAAAAATTCACAACTCGAATACTATATGCAATATCAACTTAGTTCTTATTTTAAAAACATTTTCAATATATTGGGTATGTTTTTTAGCATAGTTTGTACACAAAAAACTTAAAATTGAATTACTTGCTCGTATGTCGAAATTCTTACTACAATATTTTATAGTTACAGATTGCATATTTTTTTCCCAAAAAACTAAACATATTTAAGCAATGCCATCGAGCCTCATCCAAGCGCTTATGTCTTTAGTGTATACTATAAAAAAATTAGATGGATAGCACTCATAGTTTCTTTTACAGGACGTGTTATGTATTAAAAAACATTTTCTTAGGAATTATCATTTCGTCTCTTTTCTTATCATTTAAGAAGTTATGCAAGAGCTGATAAGAATCCGACAAGTCATTTCTGGTGTCCTATATTTGCAAATCTGAAGTTGAAAAATGTACGTCATGTCGGAACAGGTTACTTGGAATTTAGAGCGATTTCGTACTGTTGGACCCCAGACTATACTTTATCGAAAAAATATTATAGACCAATTACAGAAAGTACAAAGAGGGAATTAATTATATTTTTTGTTTATTGATGTAGGATTAATAATTTTGTTGATACTTAAGTTTATATTTGGGATCCAAGTGTTCATAAGATAATCATTTAGAGTGAGAGTTAAATATCTCAGAAACTATGACACCTACGTCAAAATGCTAATAAGTAGAATAATAGGTTATTAATTAAGCTTTCAGCTGTTTTTTTAATTGTTTCTGTAGCATAAAAAACAAAGTTATGACCGAAGCAATGTGCGTCTTCACATTTTTTGAGTAACAACGTCGCTATTTTGTTTTGTAATTAGCCAGTAATTAAAAAAAATGAATTTCAAACACTGTTTCTCATTAATATATAGCATGGCGTAGATGCTCAAACTTTTTCGTTTGTATACAGCACTTGCTTTAGAAAAATTTAAAGTTTAAACTATAAAGGTATTTTCGACAAAACGTAATTTTTTTTCCCTTTCCAAATATCTCAATAAATATTAGTTTTAGTGAAAAATTGGTAGATACCAAAAATAAAGCTCATAAACCCATAATGAATTTCGCTTATTTATTTACATAGATTTGATAGTTTCGGAGATATGAAAGTTTGAAAATGGCGCCCGAATGTTTATAAGACGAAAAATATAGTTTAAATGTTAAATAACTCAGAAATTGTGACACCTACATCAAGCACACTAACCCATTAACGCCCGAATTTTTTTTATTGTAAATTTTACAAAATCGCTCAATTTAGCGGATTTTGTAGTCTTAACAATAAAGCAGTGTTAAATTTTTAACAAAAAAATTTATTCTAGTAAGAAAAAAATGCCGTTACATATATGTAACGCTATGTCAATATGGAACTTTTGAAAACAAGTATTAACAAAAGTTACTTAGTTTTTGTGTGAAATATATAATTACAGTCTAAACACAGACCGACGTCGCATTGCTTGCACATTGTTCTTTCACTTGCACTGCAACCTTCCCTTCGTCTTATAAACATTCGGGCGCCCTTCTTCTTTTTTTTATCAGGAATATACACAAGAAGGTGGTTTTTTTTCGTCGTATCTCATATCATCAGAAACTCTATTAAAAGAAATGCTAAATTTCGAAGTACTAGGTCGGCCTGCACCTTTGCCTATGGTTCCATATCTTTGGAGATAAGTTTGAGCAATATACCGTCTGAATGTTAATTGCGCTATGCTGGTCCCGTCTCTTTCTATATAAAAGCATTGCTGATGGCAGCGTCTAGACACCAGGTGAAAATACACCTCCACCATTTTTTCGATCTGATGTCAATACGATAAGTGTTTATATTATCCTCCATCAGATCCATCCCGCCCATGTTGCTGTTATAATTTCCTAGACCATCGGGTCGTGACACATGGACGAATTTTTTTTCAGTCTTGTTATATCTTTTTACGGAATTCACCGGCTTCACTCCATAGCAATAGGAACCAAGTGTCACTACGTTGTTTCAACCCATTTGATAAAAATTATACCGTTATCTTCATCTAGGGCCTTCTTTTTTCAATTCCTTTTTTGAAGGTAATGGACATTTTGGTAATCGATTTCAAATAATTAAATATATTGGTAGATGTATAAGGGTTGTCTAAATGCAACTTATAGGGATATTGTTTTTTGGGTAAATCATCCAACATATTTATCAATGGGGCAGCAGCTTTTCCAAACAACTTCTCACGCTCTGGCACACCATTGAGCTGTTTTCCTTGGTATACATCAAAATTGATTAGGTATCCATCTTTTGAATTCAGCGACCAAATTTTAAAACCAAAACGTATCGGCTTGCCCCTGATATACTACTTGCAGCCATGTCTACCGAAATACTTAAACATTGACTCATCGTACTCTAAATTTTCGACAGGCGCAAAATTTTTAAGAAAGTTTTGTTTAAGAATATTCACGTAGTTTATACATTTTATCGTTTACATCAACTTTGGTGTTATCGGCACAATGTATAAATTTAAGAATTTCCTCAAACCTATAACTTCACTAACTGCATAATTTTTCATATCATTAGCAGAATCCTAGAACATTCTTTTTCGAGGCTTTTGATCATATCCATTAAGAATTAAAATTGCAAAGAAAAATTTAATTTCATCGGGAGTTATTTTCGGATCATTACAGTTTTTTTAAAAAGCATATCTTTTCGATTCTGTAACAAACAGATCTATTACGTCATCAGTAATAAATTTTTCAAATATTTCTGTACATGACAGGTCTTCAAACTGTTTATAATCTCTTGAGTGATTTGGAAAGACACGTGCAGCTCTAAATCTCCTTCTCCATCCCAGACTGTTTCTTTTGCTGTTTCTTTATTTGTTTTCTTAGATATAGCTTTTTTTCCTTCTCTATTTTCATTGTTTCTTTTTTCTGTATGTTGCTCTGATATTTGTTCAACTTCTAATTTTCTTTTCTCTAGGCGAGCGATATCTCCTTGACAACTAATTTGAGTATTATTTTTCAAAACAAGTTCAGCTGCGCTTCGAAGTTGTATTCCACTCAAGTTGTCCAGTATGCCCCCAATATCTTCATCACCTGAATCTTCATTGGTGAGACTACTTACTTCTGAAGGTTCCACATATATTTCTTCTATATCTTCTGAATATGTAATTTCAAAAGCTTCTTGCAAAGTAATCGCTCTATAATAAAATAAAAATTTTACTCTGAATGTTCCACATCATCCTACGTTACATATATGTAACGCTCACTTTGGGTCAAAAAAGTATGGATGATATTTTTATAAAACATAAATGTTGTTTGACTATCAAGAAACTTACATAATATACTACAACAATATCAAGTAAGATGATACATCATCACAAAATATAATATTTATAATACTTACTTTAGGTTCAGGGGCAAATCCATGCTAAAAAATATTGTATTTTACTTTCAAACGTGCTTTCAACGACAACGATTGACTTGAAACTATGAAACTGCATGGCAAATACGAAATTATGGTATTTATCTCCATCTCCATCTACCGTGTGGAAGCCTAAACACAATTAGAACGCTTGTTCGAATAGATGACTGTAATCGTTACATATATGTAACGCTAGGATATAATGGGCTAAGAAATTAAATTAAAGACAATTAATTGCGCTTTCAAATTATTATTTTTGACTCGTTTCTATAGCATAAGAAATAAAGAAATTATGACGGAAAAATGTGCCTATTTATATTTTTTTACATAAAAAGGTCGCCATTTTGTTACTCTAATTGGCCAGTTTTCACTTTTTTTATTTTGATTTCAGATTCATAATTAGTGACCACAAAAACCTGTATACATAAATTAAAACGGAAAATTAAGCAATTTGTTATATTTGCCTCGTTTCCCTCCACCATATCGGATTCGCTATTTCTAATTTTAAATTTTGATTTCAGACTCATAAATAAAACCTATATGCATAAATTAAAACGTGAAATCAAACAATTTATTACATTTACCCCTTTACCTCCGCCATATTGGAGCCACAATTTTCAATTTTTTAATTTTGACTTCATATTCGTAATTAGCGGCCCCAAAAACTTATAAGCATAAATTAGAATGTGAAATCAAGCAATTTTTTACATTTTGCCTCATTTCTGTCCGCCATATTGAAGCCACCATTTTGAATTTTTTTATTTTGACTTCAGATTCGTAATTAGCGGCCCCAAAAACTTATAAGCATAAATTAGAATGTGAAATCAAGCAATTTTTTACATTTTGCCTCATTTCTGCCCGCCATATTGAAGCCACCATTTTGAATTTTTTTATTTTGACTTCAGATTCGTAATCAGCGACCCCAAAAACATAAATATACTGCATTTCAAAAACCACAAATCGGGGGTACGAGCAGTCGAGCAAGCGCCAGGACCATATCAAAACTGAAGATGATACCTTTTACTACAAGAATCACCCATAAAAAAAATTATCATTCAATATGACATTATTCCGAATTTTGCATATTTTTTACCTCTAGGTACTGTACTATGTATAAAAGCAGTAGGTACTTTAGTCGTTTCAAGGTTTACAGGCTATAGTCAATTTTCTGCATTTTAAAATTTACTTTCGAAGGCAAATTTGCTTAATGTAATTACTTTATGTAATTAGAGCACGTCGCACTTTTTGTTTTCTTCGCGTGCAACGTTCGATTTAAAACCATATTTGATACATGGTTATTGCTCAAACATTACTTGAGTGAGTTATTTCATAATAACAAAATAAATTAACGACTTCGATATAACGGTATAAATACAAAGTAAAGAAAACACTTGTGTGTATTTCAAAAACAGATATACAGGGGTCAGCCACTTAAAATAATTCACTTATACACACATTTACAGGGCGACGAAAATTGCGATCTCTGTTAATAAAGTAAAACAATAAAAATAATGGGAATTATTTACTTAATTATTTACTTATTTATGTACTTGTCATTATTATTCAAGTGCATAATAAGTTAAAAAACTAGTTAATCAGTTCGATCTCACAACTTGTATGATAATATAAAGACCTAAACATATACTAACGGTAGGTATGGATACAGTGCGTGTAATTGCCCATTAGGTATTTACATTCACGTAGCGCGAGAGATATGACAACACAGCAAAGCAAACTCGCCCGTCCTCGCCCGTCGGCGATGCATCCCAGCTTTCAGTTATTTCATTTCAGCCAGCTGGCACACGCGATGTTGTAATTCTTACTCCCTATACCTAGCCCGCCACTACACACAGTGTATAAGCAAATAGTATACTAACTAAAAACGAAAAAATAAGAAAGCATTGGAGAAAGGCAATTTACATGTGTAAGCCATCTTTAGAAAATATCTGTTTAGCTAAGTAAATGTGAAATATATTGGTATACGGGGTATTTGACGAAGAAACGGATACGGTTTAATGGCAGAGAGATAAATCCGAAAGTAAATAGAATCACCCATAGAAATTGCTAGTTGGGCCCTCGTTGCAGAAATATGTTTTATATATATTTTTACAATTAATTATTTTTAATTTATTTGCTTTCATCATGATTAGAGAATATTATTTAGGTTTTATACAAATCATGCTAAGAATCCTATCATGTAATTCAATACTTCATCAGTATTAGCTAGAAGAGTAGTAGTTTTAATTGGTTCTCCAATAATGAGTGTTTTAAAGTATTTACCTAACTAGTATATTTGCGTGCCCAGATTAGGGCAACAATATACAGAAAGTAGGTATTTTCATAATAAATAATAAAGTGTGTAAGTTGTGATTTGCATAATACCTAAACAATATTCTCTAATGTTTTATGTATTTTTGCAAAAACATCTTTTGGTTATTACGTTGCACAGAAATTGAATAATAAGTGCATATCTGACATGTAATACACCAGTAATAATGAATAAGTACATGCATGATAGTAAAATAAATCCAGGTCCGAACTTGAAAAAAATATGTTTTTGTTATTCTTCAAGAAAACAATATCCTGTATATGTTTTTTTTAAATTTCAGTATGTAATTCGAAAAGTCATAAAAACTGAACAAGATAACTTCATTAATTTTTTTGCCACACTTTAGCTTCTTTGAAATAAATTCTACTAATTAACACAATATGAGACTTGAAAAAATATCGATGAATGATACGCGCAAAAAATTCTCCCACAATTAAATTAGGCATTTACTTTTCTTCAATAATAATTATTATGTTTTAATTACCTTACCGATTTTTATGGAGGGGTAAAGTAATTAAAAAAAAAATAATTTAGGGGCCATCGAATCAAGACTCTATTTCATTCCATTAATTTACTAAGAGCTAGTAAAACGGAAACATAACATATCTATTAACAAGAATAACAGTAGTAGTCCAGTCGGCAGGTACTTTCTGCCTGGACACAATTCCGAAGTTAATTAAATTTTTTGGATATTATTTTGGGATGGTGTGGGGTATGTAATCTAAGTTTTCGACCTCGAGGAGCCTGTGGAAACTTAGAGGGAGGCAAAAAATCTCGAAATGTTCGGACTTTTTTTGGTTTATCGCTTATAATCTTCTAAACCATGCGTTTTTTGAGAAAGTCGGATATTTTTATTAGAATTATACTTAATTAAGTATGTTCGAAATGTCCTCCTCAGCTTCAGTACATATGCTGGAGCGGTTCACGTGATGACCGATTGATCTTCTTCTCACATCTGAACTGTTTCTAATTTAATTGTTGCAATTCTTTGAATTAATTGAGCCCCGCCAACTGATTTGATCTTTAAAGACATTGTTTAAAGTTGTCACTGTTGATCATACTAGCTTTACTTCAAAAGCAAAACTATTAGAAAACTTGTAAACTATTGATGTGACAACTTTAAGCAATCGTTGTTTTCTTTCCACCAGTGAACTGGTCTAAACTTAAGAAATCTAACTTAGTTGGGCGTTCTATTTGCTACCTGATTTCATTCTAAACTTTAGAAACTTTCCAAAGTTGATTTTAAGGTGACGATTTGTCAAAATATCTCAATAATAACGACGCGCATGTGTAAACTTTCTGGTCTGCTTTTTGCAAGTTAATTTAGATAGTAATCTCAAATTTAGATTTTACAACATACGTTACCTAATTTTATAGAAAAAATAAATACCCGAGGTATGTTCTTTCAACATAATGGACCCCCACCGCATTTCTTCAACCAAATTAGAAATCATTTAGATGATACATATCCAAGTAGATGGATTGGTCGCGAAGGTTCTCGTGTATGGCCGGCAAGGTTTCCGGATTTCAGCCATGTAGATGATTTTTTATGGGGCCACTTAAAGAGTGAGGTGTACAATGAGGACATTAACGGCAGGGACCAATTAATTTAAAGGAGTTTTGAATACTGCAACGAAATTAGAAACAGTCCAGATGTGATAAGAAGATCAGTAGGTCATCTCGTGAACCGTACTAGAAAATGTACTGATGTTGAGGGAGGACATTTCGAACTTATGATTTGAGTATAATTCTAGTTTGTAAATACGTTTAATGGCAATATCCCCATTTTTTTGCTTTTCGTACAATTATTTTTTCTACTACCGTCTGTATAAATAACCTTTGCAACCCTTGGAACATACGCGATAACGAAAGTAAACATTCGAGTTACCTGATTTTTAAGGCGTTGCTACGAAAATATAACTTTCGTGGCCAGGACAGAAAAATAAAAAAACAACAAATTTTAACGCTTCATAAGTTTGCATATACCTTGCTCTGAATTTCTTGGGGCTGTTCGGTATTTTTTGAAAGGTCTCGGTTACGCCTGAACCATTCAAAAATCACCTCACAACTAAAAGTAAACTCGCATCTAGTAATGTTAATAACTATTATTGTTATTCTGTTGTTAATTCTTTATTATGTCCATTATTGATGCATATGCAACTTTGCTGCTATTGTTATTGTTGTTGTAAATAGTTATGTGTAATGTTGCTGCTTTACTATTACTTCCGTATCCAGTGAAAGTATAGTAACGACAAAAAATGTTTAAAAATTTGTAATGTTCAAATAGGCTTAGAATGTCATGAAACGTCGATATTTTAAGTTTGAACGAAAAAATTTTTCTGTCTGTCGGTCTGTCTGTAACTTTTTTTTATGCGCACGTTTACTCTGGAACCGTTTGAGATATTGACTTTTGGTACACATATGTACTTTAACGAGATCTAGAACTAGGTTATATTACTTCCACATCCAGTGGAAATATAGTAACGACAAAAAATTTTTAAAAATTTTTATTGTTCAAATAAGCTTAGAATGTCATGAAACGTCGAGATTTTAAGTTTGAGCGAAAAAAAAAATTTCTGTTTGTCTGTCTGCCTAACTTTTTTTTTGTGCGCACGTTTACTCTGGAACCGTTTGAGATATTGACTTGAAATTTGGTACACATATGTACTTTAACGAGGTCTAGAACCAGATTATATTTTCATCTTGTTCCGTCGAAGGGTTGGGGGTAAATTGGGGTAAATTTGGGGTAAATAGGTAAATCAAGCAGGTAAGAGTTCATAAAATTGGTATTTACTATATACAAGAGAAGCTAAGGTCTCAAGAAAAAATTTGGCATTAGCCACCCCCATTACCACCCCCACCTCATTATTAAAAGGGATGAAAAAAATTGTGATTTAGTGTTTGTACAAGAACCAGAAACCTCAAAATATTTTTTTACCTTATCTACCCCCACTACCACCCCCTATCACCACCCCCACTCCACTACCGATGTGGGGTATCGTTTTATCGATTTTTGAGGTAGAGGATTTCAAATATATTATTAAACAATTATTTCCACATACAAAATTTTTTCGTTGTGAGTGACTTGGATAGAAAATCTGGATGTGGAAGTAGTGATTCCTTGGGCAGTGGTTTTTTCATCTTGTTCCGTCGAAGGGTTGGAGGGTAAATTGGGGTAAATAGGTAAATCAAGCAGGTAAGAGACCATAAAATTGGTATTTAGTATATACAAGAGAAGCTAAGGTCTCAAAAATAATGTTGGCATTAGCCACCCCCATTACCACTCCCACCCCATTATTAAATGGTATGAAAAAAAATTGTGATTTAGTGTGTGTACAAGAATCAGAAACCTCAAAATATTTTTTTAATTCTTCCACCCCCACTACTACCCCCACCCTGCTACCGATGTGGGGTACCGTTTTATGGGTTTTTGGTGTAGAGGATTTCAAATATTATATTATTATAGTTCCAGAAACAATTATTTCCATATACAAAATTTTTCCGTTGTGAGTGACTTGGATAGAAAATCTGGATGTGGAAGTAGTGATTCCTTGGGCAGCGGTTTTTTTGATAAATGAGAGGAAGAGAATGGAGATTCTTGATTTGATGAATCTAACATTTATTTATTTAAATTTATCTAACCCCCACCATAAAAATTGGTAATTAAAACATAATAATTTTTGCTAAAAAAAAAGTAAATGCCTAATTTAATTGCGGAAGCATTTTTTTTGCGTATCATTCAACGACATTTTGTGAAGTTTCATATTGTGTTAATTAGTGGAATTTACTTCGAAATTGTAGCAAAAATATTAATGAAGCCACTTTGTTCAGTTCTCTCTGTACTTTCCGAATTGCATATTTAAATAATTTTTGCTGAAAAAAAAGTAAATGCCTAATTTAATTGCGGAAGCATTTTTTGCGCGTATCATTCATCGACATTTTGTCAAGTTTCATATTGTGTTAATTAGTGGAATTTACTTCGAAATTGTGGCAAAAATATTAATGAAGCCATTTTGTTCGGTTCTCTCTGTACTTTCCGAATTACATATTGAAATAAAAAAACATATACAGGGTATTGCTTTCTAGAAGAGTAACAGAAAAATTTTTTTTTTCAAGTGCAAGAAATTTTAGTTAATAGCTCTAGTTACAAACAGTTTTACAGTAAACAAACTTTTTATAGACCATTGGTTCTGATTTTACATCCTCTTCAAACAACAGCTTCCTCTGGACCACAGACAAAGCCAATTTTTGCATATTAATACTTTCTGTGACACACAAAAATGCTGTTAATAGTATCTTATCTTCATGAAAATCACGTTTAAGTAATATCTCAATTTTTGAAAAAAAATCGCCACGTACCATCATGACATCGGGAGCTGTTTTTTCGGAATTTACGGAAATTGAACCTGGACGACACCAGACCTGATCACGAAAAATGCTGCCAAGGGTATTTTTTTATTTTTTAGGGCATCCTAAAACATGTATTAAATGGGCAGAAAAAAATTTCATTATGTCAATTTCAAAGGGCATAGCCGGATAAGTAGGGTGAAACGGCCTCCAGCCCCATCTTCATTGAGAGAAGGAATATAGTTAGCAATAAGCGAAGGGAACAATTTTGCAAAATATTAACGCAAAAGGGTAGCGCGTTTCACGGGGTGACGAAGAGGATGAAATCTAAAGAGCAATTTTTTGTGCCAAAACGCAGCAACCGAAAATTTTGGAAAAAATATATGTTGGACAAGTATTGGAGAGGATTCTCATAAAAAATTGTCGGTCAATTTGGGAAAGAACTAAGGGCGAGAAGATATCGGTATACTTTTCAAATATTTTTAAGGGTAACTTCCCCTCATCGCACCACATTCAAATTTTTTTTGTAGCGTCTACTTTCACCACAATATAACATATTTTTTTCGCAGCGTGGTCGGAACATTAAGTTATAGTGAAAAAAAATCACGTCCGTGGTCTTTCGAGACTAGTAGTCTATATAATGAAGGCAGAAAGAGTGTAAATATTTCATGCAATGACGAGATTACCTTTCCCTCCCGTTTTCAAAGTTGCTAAACATGATGGAAGTGGTGGGAAAAGTTTTTGGCCGCCGCAAACGGCCAATAATCACCTCTTTTATGGATCCCTTTATTTTTTTTTGATATATAAACGGGTCTGGGGAGTAACTTATTGACGGGTTATACTTGAAATAAAATGGAAGGGGGTTATCGAGTAAGTGGAATCCAGACAGCAGGCCTAGGGGGTCGATTAAACCCTCCCTAGGCGAGAGGTGGAAAATCATTTTTTTTCAAATGATTCGGTTGAAATGCGTTTCCCTCCGTTTACGGGGTAGCTGATCATGGGAAAAATATTCATTTTTAGCTCTAACTCCTCGTCATCCTTCAAAAGGGCAGAAACCACCAGAAAGCATGCTATCCAGGATTTACGGTTTTTTCGGCACATGATCGTTATTCCTGTGCATATCCCTTCATTATTCACGGAAGAGAAGGTGGTAGCGACCTCGGGGGTTGCTTCAACCCTTCCAAGGGGTATAAAATTCACTATTCATATTTTTATCGTGATCAGCGCCTGCGAAAACGGGGGAGGGCGTATTGACGATCCAAAGTGCAATTAATGAATTTTACACCCCCCTTGCAATGGTTGAAGCAACCCCCGAGGTCTTTACCACCTTCTCTTCCATGAAAGACAAAGGGATATGCAGAGGAATAACGATCATGTGCCAATAAACCTGTAAATCTTGTATAGCATGCTTTCTGGTGGGTGTGCGGTGGTTTCTGCCCGTTTGAGGCTAAAAAATGAATATTTTTCCAGTGATCGGCGACTCCGAAAATGGGGGATACGCGTTTGAACCGAATCAGTTGAAAAAAAATAATTCCGCACTTCGAGAGGGTTTAATCAACCCCCTCGGCCTGCTGTCTGGATTCCACTTTCTCTATAACCCCCTTTCATTTTATTTCAAGTATAACACGTCGATAAATCACTCCCCAGACCCGTTTATATATGAAAACATAAAATGATCCATAAAAGGGGTAGTTCTTGGCCGTTTCAGGGGGTTGCGGCGCTCAAAAACTTCTTCCACCACTTCCATCGTGTTCAGCACCCTCTAAACGGGAGGGAAACGTAATTTTGTCTTTGCACGAAATATTTACACTCTTTCTGCCTTCATTACGCATAGACTACTAGTTTCGAAAGACCACGAAAAAATATGTTATATGGGGGTGAAAGTAGACGCTAAAAAAAATTTTTGAATGTGGTGCAACGAGGGGAAGTTACTCTTAAAAATATTTGAAAAGCATACCGATGTCTTCTCGCCCTTAGTTCTTTCCCAAATTGACCGACAACTTTTTTCTGAGAATCCTTTCCAATACTCGTAAAACATATATTTTTTCCAAAATTTTCAATTACTGCGTTTTGGCACAAAAAATTGTTCCTTTGGATTTTATCCCCCTCGTCACCCCATAAAACGCGCCACCCTTTTGCGTTAATATTTTGCAAAATTGTACCCTTCACTTATTGCTAACTATATTCCTTCTCTCAATGAAGATAGGGCCGGGGGGCGTTTCACCCTACTTATCCGGCTATGCCCTTTCAATCTGAATTTTACAAGCCATATGACCGCTCGACCGCCAAGAAGTCTAACCCCTACTTCACCCTCTCCTCCTGAACTTACTGACAAATAGACAGCAAAAAATCTAGTGAAGTACATTCCTACTGCCGTAAGATGGACTGAAAGAGTCGATAGTAAATAAAAATTGCCATTTGGGCACTTTAAATCTTTAATGAAACTCTAGTGAATAATGTTATAGGTACTTAAGTTTCAACACTTTCTCGAGAACATTTGGGTTCGAAATTAAATTTCAGTGTAGTTTATTAGAGCTATTCTGACTTGATGTAAGATTAGAAATTTTTCATGCTAATAAGTGCGTTTTGATAATTTTGTGGAACAGAATATCTGAATAAGTAAACTAATAAGAGAAAGTTTATTAACAGTTTAGAATCAGTATTCATACAGCACAAAAACATTAGATGGTTATTACCCAAACTTATCGTACCATGAATTTTCTTGCTAGAGAAAATTTGAAATAGTTTTTGTACAGGGTGACTCAAGGTTATTTAAGTTAGCGGTAGTTTCCTCCAGTTTTCGAACCAGAACATTACACTGCTTGTATTTTGTCTAAAAGCTGTAAGTGTCTTCTTTGTAGATCATTTTTAAATCCGTCACTAGCTTAGATTCATTAATTACCACTTTGTTTTTAAAATTAACATAACATAATACAACATAATATAATACAACATAATATAATATTAACAACTGCAATTGAAATAAAATACATACGTGTGGTGAGATTTTATGAATTTTTCATTTATAAATATACGGTATCTCGTAAGCAAGTAGGTAAAGAGCAACTACGTGGACAATACTTCAAAATGTGATGATTTTATCAAATTTACCTCCATACTAAAGTGCACCCCGAAGAGATATTACAATCCTTGAAAATCATATCATATTTGGGAAACAGTTACTCTAACAAGGTTCCGAATTATTACACAATTCGATTCTCGTGTCAATCGATTTATAGATAGCCCGAGTTACACTGGATAGCTAACGGGAAAAATAAAAGTGAAGGATGGGAGATGCCATATTGTTTAAATACGGGGTCGGCAATTAAAAATGGAACATACTGGTTTTCGGGTAGTTCAAATTGTTTTTTTTTAACACTCAATTTCATTTTCGAGAGGGGCATCTCTTGGAATATAACTCACCATCATTCTTAAATACTGGAAATTTTAGGAATTTTCTTTGGACATATTCTAGAATCGACGAATGTGTATCATAAATTGAATATCAAATGAATGATTCATACTTCAATTTGGAACGTACAAATTAATAATATATTGTGACAAATCCTAAATAAATAAAAACAAATTGTCTTTATCCGTTTTTTGACAAACTCAACAGTTATTGAAATATTTTATGGTTTTTGATTTTTCTGTTGACAAAGGAATTTAGAGTGTTTATAGAATCATAGTTACTAGACAACTTCCAAGAAGGTTCCCAATCTAGCGGAACAGAATTTAAAACGTGTGTAATCTGTAACCAAATAAAACTAAAAGGAGACTCCAAACTGTGCCGGATTTGTGAGGAGTTCAGAGCAGAGCAACTACTTAAAACCTCTCGGTTTTACCTCGATGTAGTTTTTCAGAGAAAAAGTACACTGGAAGTTGTAAACAGCGTTTTTACTACTGACATTCATTGCTACAAAAACTACATCAGGAAGTATATTTTGAATTATGAGAGGGATAGTTAAAAAGATGCAATTGAAGAAGTTGCTGATTCTAAGAATCTGAGAGCATCTTTTAAGCAATTTTCGATAACAGTGGGTCTTGAATAACGAGGATATTCAGTTTCATACTTACGTAAAGGATTCAATGAAAAGTATTTGCCAAGTAAGGAGCACATATCAAACCGTAAAATGAAAAGTTTACTCATAGAGCAACTTAGTGATGGTATCTGTTTTACTTACTCAAGGAATCCTTCTGTATCACAGATATTATTTTCCATTAAAATAAGTTCAGGTAATCTAGCTGAGTAATTCAGAGGGATAAGGCGTACCTCTTCCCAAAGAAATCAAAGCAAACATCTCAATAAGAGCAACAATGGACAATTTTGACTATTAAGAACATACTCTTTCTGGAATTGGAGGCAGTCATGACACAGTGTTGATTATATTTCAAAATTAAAGTCAAAACAGTGATACCAGTCAACAGAGACGATTAAAGATAAAAGTTCATAGTTTTCATTCATGCCAAAAACTAAAATACTATAAGAACTCAAAGCAAAGAGGAGAAATATAGAAAGGTTTTGTACTACCGCGAAAACCTCATCCTGACGTGGAGGCTTCATCTGCAAAGGGGCAGAACATGGTCTGGATTTTAAGTAGATTTATTGCAAGTAAAGAGTATTCTCCTGGTGAGTGAGTCCCCTCCTGGCGTGCGTTTAACAGTATGCTATCAAATACAGATATTGTAAAGACCACTATAGCTTTTACATCAATTCTACCATATTCTGCGACTCAATAATTCAGTGCAATATTTACATGTATAAAAAACTTCCAAGATTGCTTGACAACAGTAAATTAGAAAACAAGATCTCTGTAGGCTGATGAAGTCGTAGCAATAGAAATAAAACTGCTACAGCTAGAAGAGGTTTCGAACATCTTGGCTTAGGAGGTTAGGAAAATATTTAGCGGAAAGTGGAGTTGAAAATATTTTTATTGAATCAGAAACGTTTTGTCCAAAGATTGTTGAGAGTGTAATCGCTGGGAAAGCATTATTCTTGTTCTATGAGAAGTTTCTCCATGTTAGCTGAAGCATTGCAACGATTATTGCTGAATGCATTCATTGAAACTAGCCACATACCAAAAAACACAGTAAAAGGAATTAGAACAATAACAGAGTGTATCATGGCAAAAGATATCACTGGAGCTAGAACTCATGCAGAAACTGTTAAAGGACAAATGCCAATGCTTATAGAAGATATCGAGAAATTTGCTAATGGGCAAGGAACAGAAAATGAGAAATGCCGGTATTGATACCAGTTCCTAAAAAACCCTATTTCGTATACTGAGAGATCTGACACGACAGAGAGGAGATTGGGATCTGAAGATCAGTCTCTTAATGTGAGCAATACGTCTCTTCTTTGGATCATTACAAAGAGAAATGGGAAAACTTAGAGCTAAAAGAACTTTGGGTTGCCTTTGGAATGGGAAAAACATCCAGGTACATTCCACTTCACTTCCTTGTTGTTGAAAAAAAAATACCGCACCCTGTCTTGACAACTTTACCGGCTATTTATTCTCTAACAGGCTGTGACACCACAAGCAAAATCGGTACGAAATTGGCAGCTTTGAGGACAGCAGAATCGAATCTTGTACTGAATATCTATTATTCGATTTTGGTAAAGAACCACTTAATGAGGACATGGAAAAGAGAGCTGAAGAGTTTTTGGTTCGCACAGTTCGTTCAAACTTACATACAATGGATGTATTGCGTTTTCATCAATATCATCACAAGAAAATACGGAAAATTCAAAATTTGGCTCCTGCATCCAGATCTGTTCGCGTTTACATAAAAGGAAGCTACTTCCAATGTTACAGCTTTGAAGGTTGCTACAGATCTCAATCCTTTGGCTACGGTTACACGAAAATGGAAGGAACCTTAATTCCACAAGTGACATGAGAAAATTTTCTCAAACCCTGTAATTGCCAGAAGTGCTTTAGAGAAACTGTGTGCCCCTGTAGAAACTTGAAAATCATGTGTTGTAACTTTTTCAAATCCAAAGAAAACGATATGGATCAGTGCAAAGACGCCTATCAATAATCCTGTTGAAATGTTGATTTCAAAATAGGTATAATCCTTATATTTATTTTATATAACCATATTATAAGATTTAAGAATGTGTCTATCTACTCCATTCTATATACCTAAAGCTTCATTTATTCGTAAATGAAGTCATTTTTAGTTATTTATCCCTATTTTTGTATCAACTACGGAAAAGATTTCTTCATTTTTTTTTTAGAAACCACCCTTTATCCCAAAACCCATGAGTTAATTAATAAATATATACAGACAAAATATGTTTATCTTTTAATAACGAGTAGAACGAATAAAACAAAATTAATATTGAACCACCGATTAAGGAGATACGTTAAAACAAAATTTAGCAAAATTTTCAATATGGCGGCCAAACGACCATGTTTTGGACCATGTGACCAAATTTTGTTTTACACCTCTATAGGTACGTAATAAGGTCCCATAATCAAACTTAGGGGACATAAAAGTGCACACGTGACATGAGCTAGCTCTTTACTATAATCGAAAAAGGACGCACCTTCTCTGGGTCATAATTTTGTTATTTTTTATATTAGCGTCTAAAATGTTTTTGAAAAAACTGATAATTATCGAAATATTCCACAAAATGGAAGAAATTTTCCTAGAAAATGCATGTAAATCTTTCCAGAAACGTTCGTTTCGAAGGGCTGAGATTAACGGGGCGTCTATGTTATGATATTAAGTGGACATCGTATTTCAGATCTATTTCAATTAATTACGATTAATTACGGTGATAAAATGGAGAAATCTTACCGAAAAATAAAAAATTTACACCTCCGCCTCCCTCATTTTTGGCGCAGGGCAAAACATAAAAAGGGTTTTAACAAATTTAATTCTATTTAAATTCATTAGAAGTAGTTTCTTGGTCTAGTAGTCAAGGTTAAGGAGTTACTTAGGTTTTAAACACAAGTATCCGATTTCTTGCCATACATCACCGACATTTCAGTAAATATCTCCAAAACGAAAAAAATATGAAAATTCTGATGGAACCAAGAGACCTGTAATGAAACGAACTCGTTTTACATATTTTTTATTTCAAGCTAGCACTTATCGTCTATCGGCGAAAAATAGTAAAAAAAAACATGCAATCTTAAAACGTTTACATTTTTCGAAATACACCAGCCATATGATGTTAATACGGAAAGCGGGAAAATTGTACTTCCGCATCGTAAATTGCATATCGAAATCAGAAAATTCGGCGCGGTATGGCAGAAGCGAATAATGACATTTTTCGAAGTTTACTGGTTATTGACGGTAATCGCGGCGAGGTTTTTGGGGAATCTTATCGGAAAATTCCACCGTTACTGTGCCACGTAGCTACCGTTTGGAACTATCCAAATTCTTGTCCCAAGAAATTTTTTTCTCGGTGAATTAACATTAAAAAAATCGTAAATTTTAAATTTTCATAATTTTTTTAAATGCTTTATCGAATCTTATTCTAAAATGCAACTTCCCCATTGGAATGTAGCCTGATATCCCCCAGAAATCCACAGACGTTCGGCAGCAAACTGAAACTTTACACAAATCTAGAACATTTACTAAAATGTGAAAAATATATTTTTGTGAGATGTCTTTAATATTAAACGATATTCTTATCGAGGGAACACTAATTAAATTTTAAAAACATTGAATATATATGTAACCAATTTCTTTTTCTAATTTCTTTGTCAACGACATTGTAGACAATCTTACTCTTGCCATTTACACGGGAATAATTTAACTTTTGCAATGTTAAGTGTGAACACAATTGCTTTGAGCTGTAAAATAATTGTGAAATGCATGGTGTATAATGAATTATTAAATATGTGACCTTTAAATGAAGCAAAATTTAATGCTACGACATTTACAACAAAGCAAAATGTTATTATATTCGATTACAAAATAAACAATTATTTGCTCTTCCGGTTGACTCTTTTGTGACTTTGACAAATAGTAGCATGTAATCTGCATCGAACTTAGTGTCGCTAAAAGTTATAAAACCCTTGGTGTCATAAGAAACTTCGCGCGTTTTCAAAATGTAAATACCGGAGCACACTAGTTGGCTCCCGCACGCAGGTAATAATCCTCTTTCGTTCGAAAGGGTATGTATTTGTTCGCTTACAACTCTAATGCAAAATCTTTCGCTCTTTCAGAATCCGGGGTCAAAAATAGCGAATCCTATTAAAAAAACGAAAGTTGACCTTTAATTTACCTAGGAAATAACTCTCGCTATCCTGACGAGATACCAACCTGAAATTTTCTAGAGTCATTTGACTTTTACATGACCCTAGGGTCAATTTGACCTCTTAAAACTCTAATGCAAAATTTCTCGCTCTCTCATAATCCGGGATCAAAAATATTTATAAAACGAAAGCTGACCTTGAAGTGTTCTTCAATGGCAATTCCAAGGTCACCAAGTGGTGCTTCCGATGATCTCAACAACTTTCATAGAAGTCATTTTCCTCATATCTCGCTATCCTAACGAGTTATTCAGGACTATCCATACTTTTGGGACACTCTGTATATAAATTCACTTTAAATGATCCATAAGTAGACAGTAAAACATAAATATAAAAGCACAAATGCGCTATTAGTTATATCATCATATTTAAATAATTTTATTTCTGCGAAAAAAATTTATACAAATAAAAACATACAATAAAATTAATGTAGAATACGTCACAAGAAAAATTAACAAACAGAAAAAACAATACAATAAAATATATAAAACAAATAAACATACAAGACATCTTGTAGTTGGTGGTATAAAACAAATATATTAAATTACAAAAATTCACTTATCGTGTAGCAATTGTGGTCTAGTAATATTTTTTTTATTTATGTTTGAAAATGTGTATGCCACCTGAAGACCTAACATCTTCATCTAATGAATTATAAAGCTTGTACCATTGGTAAAGAAAACTTTTCTGATACATAGCAGTTCTATGAGAATCAGGGAGTAGAAAATTCTTGCTCTAGTGTCGTGACTCACTTGATTTCTTAAAAAGATTGATTTATGTTTATGAACATCTGAGCACACCTCAAGAATGTATAGACCAGCAACTGTCAAAATTTTTAAATTTTTAAAGGCATCACGGCAACTCTCTCCGTAATTTAAATTTAATAAAATATGAATTGCATATTTCTGTAATATTACAACTATTGCCCCAGTTTATAATTCCGTGCCTAAGATGTGTATGAAAATTAGCATAATAGAGTACTTTAAGAATTACCCGACTACAATGTTTTGACATAAATTTTAGAGCATAATAACTTGTTCGTAGCTTTATATATAATTTTTCGATATATTGAGTCCATTGTAAGTGTTTATCAGAAGTAGCACCTAAGAGTATACTATCAACAGAAGTTTTTATTTCCCAGTCAGTACCATTAAAAAGTATTAGGCTCTCGGAATTATTATTCAATGAAAATTGTATTGAAACTGTATTTGTTTTGTTTAGAACTAGTTTATTATTTTGAGATCAATGTATGATTTCTTCATAAACTCTTTCAGTGGTTTCTTTTGCTTTAAATAGGTTTTTGCCGGTAACTAGAATGTTTGTATCATCAGCATAACAGATTATATGAACATTTGGTATTTTTGTAGATGATTAACCACATCGTTAGCAAATATTATATATAAAAGAGGTCCCAAAATTGACCCCTGTGGAACTCCTTGTTTAACATCACAAATATTACTTTCAACTCCACCGGCCATTTTTACAATTTGTGTCCTGTTGTCTAAATAGGAAGAAATATTTGCAAAGTAGTACCTCGAATACCGTATCGTGCCAGTTTGGCCTTAAGCAGCTGATGGTCTACCAAATCAAGAGCTCGTGAGAAATCTACGAAAAGACCCACAACCGATTTCTTGTTGTCTAAAGCTTTAACGATTTTGTGATGAAATTCACACAACACAGACTCCGTGCTTTTGTTTGTAGTGAAACCATGGTGAGCAGGAGACAGTAACATATTCTGATGTAACAAATCTGATAATTGCTCGTTGAGAGGAAGTTCTACATAGTAGACTAACGGCTCAATAATTATTATTATAGTCATTTGGATAAATATTTGGATAAATATTTAATAAATAAAATTACCCAAAATCAGAAATATTAAGGATTACTTTACTAAAACGTCACATTATTGGGTTTACATACCATCTTATACCGGGTGTCCAAAAAGTCTGGATACTGTAAAATATCTCGAGAAATACACATTGGATCCCAAAAAGAAAAACGCGTCCTTAATAATTTTAAAAGCGCTATCCAATTGTATCAAACGCGACCCACCCCCACCCCCACCACTTGCATGCCCCCTGCCCCAAGTGGTGGGGGCAACTTTAAAATCTTATTTTTTATTGCAGAATCGAATTCTGCTGCAAAAATTACCTCAAGTTTGACTGAAACGTTTTTTTCGATTCATGACAGATGGCGCTGTAATCGTAAAAATATTTTTTTTCGTAATTTTAAAAAAATTCTACTATACGGAAGAATAAAAAATAATAAACTACGAGTTCATTTTCTTGAAAAAGCCATTCAATGGTATTAAATTTAATACCCAACCCCCTCCCTCTCCACCACCATGAGGGGAGAAGTGGTGGGCAACCTTAAAATCTTAAACGGAACCCCATATTTTTTATTGCGGATGTAGAGTCTGGTGAAAAACAATTCAATTTCATTCAAAACTTAAAAAAAAAGAAAAAGTTTTTCTTCGATTTGAATTAAATTGAATTGTTTGTTCACCAGACTATACATCTGCAATAAAAAATATGGGTTTCCGTTTAAGGTTTTAAGGTTGCTCACTACTTGTCCCATCACGGTGGTGGAGGGGAGGGGGGGCATTAAATTTAACATCATTGAATAGCTTTTTCAAGAAAATGAACTCGTACTTTATTATTTTTCATTCTTACGAAGAATTTTTTAGAAATTACGGAAAAAAATATTTTTGGGATTACAGCGCCATTTGTTACGAATCGAAAAAACGTTTTAAACAAACCTGACGTAATTTTTGCCGTAGAATCCGATTCTGCAATAAAAATGGGGATTTTAAAGTTGGGGTGGAGGTGGGGGGTCGCATTTAGTATCATTGGATAGCGCTTTTACAATTATTAAGGACGTGTTTTTTCTTTTTTGGATCCAATGTGTATTTCTCGAGATATTTGACCGTTTCCAGACTTTTTGGACACTCTGTATAAATGAGGGAAAAATGTTAAATCCAAACGATATTCCTCTTTCAACAGAGCAAACTTTATCCGAAAAATGTTTCCTAAAAATGTCACTATTCAATACTATTTTCCTTTAGATACTTAAAAATTTAAAAGTTACCTATCTCCGCTTACTAGGGTTGATGAGATTATATGCTGAAATAATATTTCTCTATGAAGTTTGCAGATTGTGCTTTAATTCTCATTAGCATTAGTGTTCAGCTCGTGAAAATACGTCAGAAATTATATGTTCAGATATTATGTAGAGCAAAGTCATTCGGGCTATGATTAAGTCATTTTTGGGTACGTTTTCATCCTAAATATGGATTTTACAAGATATTCGATCGTCGCGCATAAATTCTGACCTTGGATTCGGTTTCAGTGCCCCAAATTACGTATAGATATAGTGATCAGTTCATGTAAGCTTTTTATTCACTTATTTGGGATTTTTCGGGTATTTTTTAGGTGTTTTTTGAGGTTATGTCAAAATTCTTAACTGATCGGCTAATTCTGACCTCATATTCAGTTACAGCGCCCCAAATTACGTATAGATATAGTGATCAGCTCATTTAAGCTTTTTATTTACTTGTATGGGATTTTTCGGGCATTTTTTATGTGGTTTTTGAGGTTATATCAGAATTCCTAACTGATCGGCCAATTCTCACCTCAGATTCGGTTTCAGCGCCCCAAAATACGTATGGAAATGGCGGTCAGCTCATTTAAGCTTTTTATTTACTTGTTTGAGATTTTTCGGGCAATCTCAGGGTGTTTTTTGGTGTTAGCAAAAATGCAAGAGCCAATCCGGCAAAACGAACATCGGATTCGTATTCGGGTCGAAATGCATGGGAATACATAGGTCTGTCTTCTAGCACTCGACATTTTTTTTGTGTGTCTGTGTTATCAATAAAACCAGTGGTTTCACCGTAAGAATTGAAACTGAACGTAATCCATTTACATACAATTTACTTTATTTAAGTATATGTAGTATGTAGTAATATGTTCTAGAAGTGTGATCGGTCTGGGATGCCTAGATCTGAAAAAAAGTTTGATTCAAATTTGAAATGATTTTTGAAGTTTTTTAAAAATTTTCATTTATTTCACAATAATTCAAAAACTAAAGAAGATACGTAAAAAATACTAGAGTACAAAAATTAAGTTTTTCTTTTGCTGAAAACTTTGTTTTTTTTTAATTTCTCTAAAATAAAAATTAATTGAGATAACACCGTTATAAGTTTGCATTTGAGTGTGAGAACCACCTTCAACGAGTCCTTTAAACTCAAAAATCTCAAATACGAAGGGTTCAAGGAATTTCAACTATACGTTGAAAAATTAATCACTATTTTTCGGTGAAATTTTCGGAGCATGTAAATTGTTTTATTCTCGACAATTTTGGAACATTTTTAAATACATGTAAACACATATGCCTGTATCTATATATGTATAAGTATATCCTCATACACAACGCACACATACTCTAAGACATTTTAGAAGTCGGTAGTTAAAAAAATTTCAGAAGTATCGAAGACTTATCAGCGTTTCTCGAGCAGATGCGCTCTGATTCCTTTATTAAGACTACCACTAAAAACAGTGCTGTGAGATTATCATCCCTTGTTGCCACAGTTGATGCTCTGAATGAGCACATGAAGAGAGTTTATTTACAAACCCAGATGTGGCTTTGGAACAAAAATATTCGTCCAACTGATTGGGAATTGATTAATAATGAAGAATTTTTACTACCAATCAAAATGCTGAATATGTCTGTACCTCAAAACGATATTTTGTAATTGCAAAAAAGGATGCGGCGGAGCTTGTAGCTACCGAAAAGTTAGACTTTTTTGTAAAGCAACATGCGGAACATACTCCGGTGACAACTGTCAAAATTGTCCTCCAATTACAGACCAAGAGGAGGAGGTCGATAGTGATGATAGTGATGATAGTGATGATAGTTCTTCTGATGATCCATATATTTTCAGTAATAAAACATGCCATTATAATGTAAAAAAAAATTTTATTTTTCCCCTTTAAACTCATTCAATAATTTCAGTTTTTAATTTTAAGTAAATATGGTAGTTAATTACTTCCACGTCCAGTGGAAGTATAGTAACGACAAAAAAATGTTTAAAAATTTTTATTGTTCAAATAGGCTTAAAATGCCATGAAACGTCGAGATTTTAAGTTTGAGCGAAAAAAAATTTTCTGTCTGTCTGTCGGTCTGTCTGTCGGTCTGTCTGTCGGTCTGTCTGTCGGTCTGTCTGTCGGTCTGTCTGTCGGTCTGTCTGTCGGTCTGTCTGTCGGTCTGTCTGTCTGTCGGTCTGTCTGTAACTTTTTTTTGTGCGCACGTTTACTCTGGAACCGTTTGAGATATTGACTTGAAATTTGGTACACATATGTACTTTAACGAGATCTAGAACTAGATTATATTTTCATCTTGTTCCGTCGAAGGGTTGGGGGGTAAATTGGGGTAAATTTGGGGTACATGGGTAAATCAAGCAGGTAAGAGTCCATAAAATTGGTATTTAGTATATACAAGAAAAGCTAAGGTCTCAAAAAAATTTTTGGCATTAGCCACCCCCCATTACTAACCCCCACCCCCTTATTAAGGGGGATGAAAAAAAAATATGATTTAGTGTATGTACAAGAACCAGAAACCTCAAAACATTTTTTTACTTTATCCACCCCCACTACCACCCCCCTATCACAACCTCCACTCCACTACCGATGTGGGGTATCGTTTTATGGGTTTTTGGGGTAGAGGATTTCAAATACTATATTATTAAAGTCCCATAAACAATTATTTCCACATACAAAGTTTTTTCGTTGTGAGTTGACTTGGATAGAGAATTGGATGTGGAAGTAGTGATTCCTTGGGCAGCGGTTTTTTATCACGAGGGAGATTTGTAATGGATGAAACGTTGCAATAAATCATAAATTGTATTATAAGCAGTGACGGGATTTTAATTCATTATAAATGCACCATTAAAACATTTCAAGCTGTTGAAAACTAATTTTTTAAAAAATTTCGTTTCGAAACGTTGTGACATATCATAAATTATATTCCAGGGTATGAAACAATCTTTATTCTACATGTTTAAACATGATTTCAATTCTTAAATCTATGTTTTTAAATTTTTTCTCCCAAAAAAACAGAAAGCACACATCAGTAACATGTAACTTTTGAAGAGGAGGGTTAGATAAGCTTAATTACAAATTTTCATCAAAATCGATGTTGTCCGAAAGAATTCAGAGGTACCTAATACCCTATTTTTACCGTCAAACACTGGACTACATAAGTATTTCTAGCTTCTAGATTTAAAAAAATGTAAAAGCACCCTATTATGTTTTACCTGTTAAAATATAACAAATAAATAAATAGAATAAATAAAAATAAATAAACCACGGATGACAAGCGAAGTTGTATTGTTTTAAGTTTTCTACTTGGAGATGTTAGAGGAGGGGTGAAACATAATATCACACTAAAAGTGTATCAGATTTCCCCATAGATAAACAAATTAACGCATTTTTCAAACAATTATATTCGCTTTGGCTCTCGATATATTCAGGGTTGAATCTCTGTAAAATATAAGCGCTGTATAAGTTTTATTCACCTAGTAATTTCACTTTTATTTTCACTGGCGTAATACCACACAAGAGCTAGTATATAATTATTTAACAACACCCAGTAATTATAGATATTTGACCAAATGCATTTGTTAAAGATGATAAACTTATGAAACCTATCTAGGTACCACCAGTACCATTACATTTCTCCTACTTTCAACGTATCCACTGATACTTCCAGTACCACCTTAACTCTCCGCCAGAGTACTGCTTTATTATTAACGTTAATTTATTTACTCGACTTACTGATCATTACATAAAATTTCTTCAAATATGATTGCGAGGAGAGTTTGTGTTGTGAACTAGTGCTAATTTTATGTAATATAAAATAAAATAAGTACAATTTTCTTCAGCTCTTAAAAAGCAATATAAACAGTAGTGATTACTAGAATAATTAGTTAATTAATAATTATGATTAATTTCTTGAATAACATAGTTTTTCTTAGTGAGTTTTGAAGCAAACTACAACTTGTTAGTTATAGTTGGATTATAGTAAACCTAAACCGGTAAGTAAAAGTAAGTTTGTATATCTGACCTTAATATTACAGCTATACTTTCCTTAATCATAACCATATACTCATTTTTAATTGAGATTATTCCTGTGTATCTTTGCTTTGTGTTAGTGTCATGCTTGATGGAACAATAATTGAATTATTCTTATTTTTCCATATATAAGTTACGAGTTTCTTTTATTATTTACCCTTTCTAATAAATATTTTTTAATAGAAATACGGAACAAGATTTATTTCCATCTTCACAATGATATAATAAAAAAAAGAATTATGTAATTTTACAATTTCTTCCTTATGTAGCTTTGGTGTACTCGTTATTGATCATCATTAATTTTATGTTGTGTGCACAGAAGATATCTAATTCGATGTTTGTATAGAAATTAAAATAAATACAGAGAAAATATTTTTATAAGGTTAAAATCCTGGTGAAAGCAATTACGATTAAAATAAAACACATTATAATTACACCTGAACTACCCTTAAATTAATCGGTAGTTAATGATGGATGACACTTTCTCGTTATATAATTATGGAAAGTCATAATACTGAAGACAAAATTTCGTTATAGTAATTGTTGTTTACAGAATATTTTTAGTCCAACACGTAATGCAGCGTGCTAGAGATTATTGTACGAAAAAATATGACTAGACGCTGTCTATTTCTCCTGGGTTCGAATCCCACACTGAGACAGATGGTGATGGGTTGGAACTTTGCAGAGTGAAAGGAAAATTTGTTTATTTTTGATTTTCTATAATTATTTTAAAAACCAAAGATGGTATGATCTCTAAAACTGTTTTAAGCACTTACTATTGTTCTAACAAATACAATTATACAGGGTGATTCAGGTATGCGATCATCAATAGACGAATCTCTAGTGGTGATCCTATATAAAAAAAAAGTATGAAAAAATGTTCATATAAATATGAGTCCATAATCCCTCCAAAGGGCGGGCCTCTGAAAGGGGCAGCCAAAATTAACATTTTGTTTAATATCTCAGGAACCTTTTGAGCTTCAGTTTTCGTACGTGATTTGATATCAATAAAGGTAATTATCTGATGTTATCCGCCAAGGGTAATTGGGGGTGCACAAAATTGGAAAGGGGGGACGTACTTCTCCCCCCAAATTTTGAATGTGAATTTTTAGTGATTGTCTCATCTGAATATGATTCCTTGGCTATAAATACACAAAAAAGGTTATCTTGTTGCAACGCCATACAATCAACCGGTTTCGAGAAATTTGAACCTATAGGAATTATTCCAGTCTTCTTGCGTAAACAGAATTTTTCCAATGAATTCATCATTTTCTTTGCATTTTAGTGTGCCATGGACGGAAGGTCATCTTTCGATCTGCACTGCAAAATTCACACCATATTTCTTTATTTGTAAAAACTTCTTATCACTGTTCAACTTACTTCTCTTTTTATTACTTAATTGGTTTCCAAAACCGCTGCCAAGGAATCACTACTTCCACATCCAGATTTTCTATCCAAGTCACTCACAACGAAAAATTTTGAATGTGGAAATAATTGTTCATGGAATCATAAAACGATACCCCACATCGGTAGTGGGGTGGGGGTGGTGATAGGGGGTGGTAGTGGGGGTGGCTGAAGTAAAAAAATATTTTGAAGTTTCTGGTTCTTGTACTCACACTAAATCACAATTTTTTTTTCATCCCCTTTAGTAATGGGGGTGGGGGTGGTAATGGGGGTGGCTAATGCCAAATTATTTTTTTAAGACCTTGGCTTCTCTTGTATATACTAAATACCAATTTTATGGACTCTTACCTGCTTGATTTACCTATTTACCCCAAATTTACTCCAATTTACCCCCCAACCCTTTGACGGAACAGGATGAAAATATAATCTAGTTCTAGATCTCGCTAAAGTACATATGTGTACCAAATTTTAAGTCAATATCTCAAACGGTTTCAGAGTAAACGTGCGCCAAAAAAAGTTAGACCGACAGACAGACAGAAAATTTTTTTTCGCTCAAACTTAAAATCTCGACGTTTCATGACATTTTAAGCCTATTTGAACAATAAAAATTTTTTAAATTTTTTTGTCGTTACTATACTACTGGATGTGGAAGTAATATTGAATTGTCATCAATGACATAAAAGTTAAGGTTCTCATTACGCAGTTTTTAATAAGAGAATTTCAAGTTTTATTTAATATGAGTTACACTTTCGAAGAACAGTCAATGTTCATTTATTCTACAGTCGAGCCTGGGGTAATACTGCTGAAGCAAGAAGATTGTACGAAGAAGCTTACCCAAATAGAAGATTACCTTGCGAAAGATTTTTTGTAAGTGTAGATCGTTCATTACGGACAAGGAAAATTCTGGCCCAGATCGTTATGTTGGGACCCAGAAACAGAAGAGGCAATATTAAATGCAGTAAATGCAAATCCCCAAATCAGTACGAGAAGGCTAGTGTTACGGGAAGGTGTATCAGCATTGACTGTTTGACCAATTTACATGAACAATTACTGTATCCTTACCACATGCAAAGGGTGCAAGCGCTCCAACCAGAAGATCTACTAAGAAGGGAGGCCATTCTGCCTACGGCTTTTGGGAAAATCTGAAAGAAGTGCTGAATTTATTAAAAAACTTTGTTTGCGGACGAAGCGGGGATTACACGGGATGTTGTTGTCAATTTTCACAACAATCATATATGGGCGTAAAAAAATTCTTACTTTCTTCGAGTCCAGGCACCAAGAAAAATGTTCCATCAACGTTTGGGCAGGTATACTTGGAAACAGATTATTAGGATCATTTGATTTGTCTAATAGATTGGATGGGTTAAATTATCTAGATTTTTTTAAGAAACAATTTAGGAGATCTCTTGGAGGATGTGCTATATGAGACCAGAAGGACAATGTGGTCCGTGCACCGCCCGATTTTAGTATAGTTGTTCGAAGTTATTTAAGTGCAGCTATTCCAATAGATGGATTGGCAGAAACGGACCGGTATTTTGTCTGAGTTATTTGAAAAGCCTTGTCTATACGAATCCTGTGACCAATCTTGACGAGCTACGTGAACGTGTAGCAATGGGGTGCGAAACTCTCAGGAACATGCCAGGAATTTTTCAATGGGTCTTTGCTTCAATTAATCGTCGTCTAGTAGCTGGTGTAGACATGAATGGCGCCCAATTTGAACATTTAATTTAATTTGTTAATCTTTAAAACCTTTAGTCTTTTAATTTAGTAATAATTTGTTATTTTTCCTTGGTTTATTCAAGAGAATAATAAATGCAATTTCATCAATTTGTTTTTTTTTATTGACACGTTGACAGTCAACCCTGTTGGTACTTCTCTGTGTCACGTAATACAGATTTGATTGCTTACGGTTTTTATTCTTGTTAAATTGTGCAGAACAGCGAGAAATTATCCTTATTTTTGAATCCTAGGCAATGCATGCGTTTCTTTAGTTCATATTTTTCGAAACCGGTTGGTCGTACGGCGTCATAACAAATAATCATATTCCGATGAGACAATCACAGAAAATTCACATTAAAAAATTTGGGGGGGGAAGTAAGTCCCCCCTTTCCAATTTTGTGCACCCCCGATTGAATTTACACTTAGTGGATAACATCAGGTAATGACCTTTGTCGATATCGAATCACGTGCAAAAACTAGTCACTGTAGCTTAAAAAGTTCCTGAGATATTAAATAAAATGTTAATTTTGGGTGCCCCTTTCACAGGTCCGCAGCGCCCTTAGGAGGGATTTCCGGACCCATATTTATATGAACTTTTTTTCCTATTTTTTTATGTAGAACTACCACTAGAAATGAATGACCACATACCTGAATCACCCTGTATACATTCTTGTTGTGAATTTTCGTTATAGTTAAATACTATGATGTAATAGTGAAAATAGGTAAGGTTTTCATTGTTACATCCATGACATTAGGTATAACAGAAATTTATAATAAAAACATGTGTATAATTACATTCGTTGGAACAATAGTACCTAAAACCGTTTTAAAGATGAAACCATGTTTAATTTATAAAATATTTATAACAAATCAATAATAAGTCACTGTTTCTCTCTCTTTCTGCAATAACTTGACTTGAGAAACCATGGAGATATATTGATAAAGTCTGATAGATATACAGATCTGTATATGTTTAAGAGTTAATAAATCTCTACCCTTAACAGACAACCGCGACAGATGGCGTCATGCCGCCAGATATGTTATACAGCAATCGCGGACCAACTAGAATAATTTTCATCAATCAGTTGACAAGACGCTGTTATTAAGATCAGTTCACAGCTGAACAAAATTTGTCAATGGATTTAACGGTGGCAAGAGTAGACTGAAAAGCGAAATGTATTTTAAATGATGTTGTTTTTGCGATGGCATTTTATAAAAACAAAAATATATTGTTTTTTACGCCTTTTCGCAAAAAGTAATTTTCTTCAGTATGCCAATCCTTAAAAAATACTTATAGCTAGATTTGTATCTAATTTTCAATATAAATTACACGATCTTTGAAAGATTTTTCTACGATGTATTAAACACAGACTCTAATATAAAAACCGCTGCCCAAGGAATCACTACTTCCACATCCAGATTCTCTATCCAAGTCACTCACAACGAAAAAACTTTATATGTGAAAATAATTGTTTATGGAACTTTAATAATATAATATTTGAAATCTTCTACCCCAAAAACCCATAAAACGATACCCCACATCGGTAGTGGGGTGGGGGTGGTGATAGGGGGGTGGTAGTGGGGGGTGGATGAAGTAAAAAATATTTTGAGGTTTCTGGTTTCTGTACATACACTAAATCACAATTTTTTTTCATCCCCTTTAATAAGAGGGTGGGGGTGGTAATGGTGGCTAATGTCAAAATTTTTTTTTGAGACCTTAGCTTCTCTTATATATACTAAATACCAATTTCGTGGACTCTTACCTGCTTGATTTACCCATTTACCCCAAATTTACCCCAATTTACACCCCAACCCTTCGACGGAACAAGATGAAAATATAATCTAGTTCTAGATCTCGTTAAAGTATACATGTGTACCAAATTTCAAGTCAATATCTTAAACGGTTCCAGAGTAAACGTGCGCACAAAAAAAGTTACAGACAGACAGACAGACAGACAGACCGACAGACAGACCGACAGACAGACAGAAATTTTTTTTTCGTTCAAACTTAAAATCTCGACGTTTCATGACATTTTAAGCCTATTTGGACAATAAAAATTTTAAAAAATTTTTTTGTCGTTACTATACTTCCACTGGACGTGGAAGTAAAATTAAACTTGAAGTATATCTAGATACAATGACTATCTAAGCAACGCGAAACTTATGAGCCAGCAGAAGAATTGTGGGCAAAAACTGGGGAGTACAACCAAAAATGGTGCACTGGCTCTACCAAAGGATTGTGGTACCAATAATAACATATGCCTCCCTGATCTGGTGACACAAATCCAGAAAAGGGGAGGCAATGAGAAAATTAAGAAAGGTACAAAGACCCGCCTGTCTAGGGATAACGGGAGCAATATCGACCGCAGCCATGGAAGCACTACTTTGCATACCTCTAGCACACTTAATCGCGGAGAGTAAGGTACTTCTAGCAGCGTACAGGCTGAAAAAAATGGATACGGGATCATTCTAAGAATAGAATACCATATCGAAATATTTCAGCAAATAGAGAAAAAAGACGACTACTAGACATGCAGTCAGATAGAATCAGCACAAGCCACAACTGCACTTCACCTCAAAAAACAAAAACCTTCAGGGTATACATACCTGATAGGGAAGAGGAAGGAATAAGGCAACTGCTAAGACATCCAAATGATACCAAATGGTACAGTTACTGACGGATCAAAATCGTCAAGAGATACTGGAGAAGGACTTACGGAAGACCAACCGGGGATATATATTAGTCTGAACCTGGGCAGTACCACAATGGTGTTCCAAGCAGAAGTCACAGCTGTAGAGATATGTGCACAAGAAATGATACGGAGGTCATATACTGACAAAAGAATCCGATTCATCACTGACAGTCAAGCAGCTCTGAAAGCCCCAAATGCAGTAGAAATGCGTTCTAAAATGGTAAAAGACTGCCTTAGTTCCCTGGCGAAACTGGTGGAACACGACAGTATACAACTGGAGTGAACGCGAGGACGCCATTGCAATGAAGGTAATGAAAAAGCAAATAAGCTGGCCAAAGAACGCGCAAAAACAACCTTGATGGAACCAGAGCCGACCTGCGGAATATCATACAATACCACAAGAGGAGTGGTAAAGGAAGTATTGAATCAAAAACACAACTTGTCTTGGACTGGAGCTCCAGGGATGAGACAGTTGGGACATCACTGGAGGGCCATCCAAGACAAAGACCAACGAATTGCTAAAGCTGAGCAGAAAAACGCCCGGTTGTGTAGTGTGCGTCCTACCAGGACACTGCATCCTGAATAGACACTTAACCAATATAGGTGTGAGGGACAATCTAGAATGCAGGATGTGTGGTGAGGATGAGGAAACTCCCCACCATGTACTATGTGAATATGTAGCCTTGGTGGCTGGAAGTCTATTATACTTCGGAGACCATACGTGACCCCGAAAATAGCCAGAGATCCCATCGACCGTTCACTTTCGTTTTGGAGAGGAACGGGACTAATGGAATAACGAGACTGTAATAAGCTTAAGCTTCAGTACGGCGGCGGGGGTTTCGACACCGCAACGCATAAGGAAAAAAAAATAATATGAAATTTTTGACATGTAGTTCTGTCTGTTAGGAAGAATTTTAGTTGAAGCTAGAAACCTAAAATTAGTTACAGACGTTCCTTCACACCTAAAGGCAGCTTCTCTGATTTTGACCCATACCAAAAGAGAATGATAGAAACTTGATTTTTTAGGGTGAGTCCATATTCTAGCCGCAGCCCCAAGGAGCTGAAAATTACTAAAATAATACATGAGGGCTGAACCATAGGGGCTGAAATGGAAAGGGGGTTACTATACAAGTATTTCTCGTTGGCGTAACCTATAGTTTTCTATTAGCTTAATGGTTCAAATTAACTTTTATTATCAAACCCAGAGAAAATCAAGGTGAAAATTCTTCGACGTTTCAAATAAAACTCAGAAGTGTCGTCCTTTACACAAATTTTTCGTTCAGTTTGGTTCAGTAGAAGCACCTCATTTAATTAATACTCTCGAAGAGGCTCTTGTTTATTCAAAATTTAGATATTTTTTTCTTTAGCACGGCACACGCCACCACAGGTAATACGATCCCTTTTATCCCCGAATGCGCTGAAAGAACCTTGTGCGGGAGAGGAAACACATTTAAATACAAGGGACACACACCCAATATCCGAGTAAACTGGGGTTAATTTCTTCTTCCGAGAAAATTTCAATGACTCGACCGCGAAGCGAACCCGGGACCCTTGGGGTGAGAGTCAAGTGTAATTAATTAGGTATAGATATTATAAAAATGGGTTAAAATATATTTACATTTTTAACTGGAATAAATATTACTATTATTATTATTATTTAAAATTAATACATTCGTTTTTGTTTTCGATTATCCTCAACGTAGATGTATTATTCGTTTTTATACTTTTGTATTTAAGTATATAAGTGAAATTGTACGATCGTTTGTTGTGAAAATGAAGTATAGTTATTTCAGGTATTCGATGATGCAATCTGTTGAGATTCAGGTCTTTCTACATCGTGCTTTCATCTATCTATCTTAAAACAAAGGAAATGCTAGGCTATTATTAATGATCGGTATGTAGCAAGTTAACGCTAATCTTGAATAGTTTCCCTCTAAAACAGGAAGGGAAAGGAAGGACGTTTCCAGTTTTGCTATTTTTTTTATATTTAATTCTCGACTTTCCATGAAGCATGGCTTTTATTTTATTTTCTTTTGGTTTTTTTTTTAACAAAATGAAATATAAATTCATTTCGTACACGGAAATTAAATTCGACTACCCCCAGACCATGCGATGTAATGCACACGGAAAAATTCGTATACGGATATGATCCGACCTTTCGAGAATGAACACATGTTAAAAGTATGCGAAAGTGACCTAGTTCCGTGCACGAATTTATTCGATAGTTTAGAAAAATTAGTCTACCAGATTTTTTTTCAAAAATTAAAGATGTTAACAATTTTATGAACAATCAAACTGATTTTAACAAATTTCCTTTAATATCTCGAAAATTAGGCAAGATAAGGTAAGAAATTATACGTAATGTGTGCAGAGCATAAAATTTTTCTACTCCTGTAAAGTGAATGAGTAAATCTCAGAGATCACTTTTTTGTTATTACTTTTTCTATGGAAACAAACTAAAAAATAGCTATTTGTGTATTAAGGACGCAAAGTGCCACATTGTCGCTCGATGGTATAAGTTGACGCGAAGCGGAGCCCGTCGACACTTGAGAGCGACAATGACTCGAATTACACACATAATTTTATCTACGATCGTTTGAAAATATCAAAATAAAAGGAATAGTTAAGTTGAATTTCTGCTTGAAGCGGAAATTCATCAACATATTATGAGATTGTCCTGCATATGTGATCAAAATGAACAGACGAACAAAACACAATCGCTGTCAATTTGTTGAAGTTGTTTGTTATGGAAGACGAACGTTAACTTAACGCTTTCAAAATGTGTTTGTTATATGTCGATCGTAGATAAATACTATTATCTACAATCGACACATAAAGTGGCTTTTTTACTCACATTTTGAAAGCGCAAAGTTGACGTTTGTCGAGGAGCTGTGAATAATGTCACTTTGTCGCTTATCTTCCATGACAACGAGCGGCAAATTACTTTTAAGCTCGCTCGAGTGCACCTGTCCTTACGCAAGTTTAGTCAAAAATGTAATAAAAATTCTTCCTTTGGAATGATTGAAAACTGGCTGTCATCCAAAACAATTATTACTATGTGAAAAGAGCTCTTAAGATGACTAAAGTCGCCCCAAGTCATAATTCGATTTTTGTTGGGAAAAAATCAGGATTTATTTAAATTTATTTAAATTTTAATTATATCGTGAACATCTTTCGGAATTGAATAATTTTACTGTGCGACTAAGTACGGATATTCTTTTGTTGTTTATTTGAAAATAAATTCTTCATTTCAACAGATGAAAAATGTGCTTTTGGAGGATACAATTTTTTTTACTAAATCCGAAATTATTGAAGTTCCAATATCTATGCGGAAGGACAGAATCCCTCTGGGGAAAAACTTTTGGTCCGTCGTTCGCAACTTCTAAGGCATTTTTTATCTTTTATAGTTCTGTAACAGAGCCACTGACAAAAAAAATTATAAAATAAAAAACAAACTCTGATTTTTTATTGATAAACACACATTTTATTTTCGAGCTGTTTAAAGCAATAATCATATTTCTTTGATAATATAAGTGATTATATTGCTTCAACTTTCTATCAAAGAAACCAGTGCAAAGTTACTAGTTCCTCTACAACAAATTGTAACAATAACTTTTTTGATTGAAAACCTAAGGTCAATAAAATTACTATAGCATTTATTACAACTTTTTGCTAGTTATTGCTACAAATCTTTAATTGCGAAATAGTAATGAAAGTATGACAGTGCATAAAACGCAGAATATACGCTGGCTATTTCGGAAGCTGGATAAATTGAAAAGATAATTAATTCAACAAAGTATTCGGTACAGGTATGCTGAAAACTGATTTCTTATTTTCTCATAAACTATTTAAAAAATCGCTGCCCAAGGAATCACTACTTCCACATTCAGATTTGCTGCCCAAGTCTCTCACAACGAAAACATTTTGTATGTAGATATAATTCTTTAAGGAACTTTAGTAATATAATATTTGAAATTGTCTACAATAAAAATCCATAAAATGGTATCCCATATCGGTAGTGGTGTGGGGGGTAGTGATAAAAGGGTGGTAGTGGAGATGGATGAAGTAAAAAAATATTTTGAGGCCTTTGGTTCTTGTACACATACTAAATCACAATTTTTTTTCACTCCCTTTTATAATGGGGTGGGGGTAGTAATGGGGTGGCTAATGCCAACATTAGCTTCTCTTGTATATACTAAATACCAATTTTATGGAATCTTATCTGCTTGATTTACCTATTTGCCCCACAACACTTCAACGGAATAAGATGAAAATATAATCTAGTTCGAGATCTCATTAAAATACATACGTGTACCAAATTATCTTAATTTGGTTAATATCTTAAACGGTTCCAGATTAATCGTGCCTACAAAAAAGTTACAGACAGAACGACAGATAGAATTTTTTCTTTGCTCGAACTTAAAATCTCGACGTTTAATGACATTCTAAGACTGGTGCGTTCCAAATGTAAAATCAAAGATACCTACTGATATAAATAATACATTTTCATTTTATTCATTATTACTCATATTAATACATACTTTATAATAATGGTTGTTGGCAATGTACATTGTTATGTGATCTTTTTTGACAATTATTATTGCAAAATACTACACAAAACAATGTCCTTCGTTTTTTAACGGCGCGGCAATCCCCTGCCACATTTAAAAATCTATTGGAAGCGAATCGATTAACCACATATTTGTGCTAAACGAAACGCACCACTCAGTAAATCAGTACTCTGGTAAGTTTAATTTGTGCCATTTGAATTATTGTTTAGTTATTATATATATTATAAACAAAAATATGTTGCTACTGCCATTAGTGGATTGCGTAACTATTGTTACTTCTTAATAGCGGTCAAACGCATCAAAAGTGATCCACAAAAGTGAAAATTAAGTAAAAAGAAAGAGAAAAGTACCAGAAGAAAAAACAAAAAGGTGAATCCACGAAGAACACAAAGTTATTAAAAAGAAATGGAAGAATTACTTTGTCAAGTGTGGTGCTAAAAAAAAGTTGTGAGAGAAATTACTAATACATTCCTAACAGAGAATGCACCAACTGATTCGGCGTCGGAAATGGATGCCGAGTATCAACAAGAACCCAGAATGTTGAAAAAGAGAAACAGACTATCAATTGAAGGACGAAGACGAGGAAGAGAAAGCAATAAGTGGCGAAACAAATTTTTAAAACAGAAAGATTTAGAAATAATGAAGCTTAAAAGGAAAATTGAGAGACACAGAAAACAATGTCAAAGGTTGAAAGAATTTAAAGAGGTCATTTCTAACACAAAATTATAAAAAATGTTGAAAACTCAAAATTCAAGAAAAGATCTACTGAAAAAGGTATTAGTTGGTGATATATTAAAAGGACAGCTTAAAGAGAATTATTCAAAGTTGAGAACGTTGTGAGAGAAAACTGTTTTTTTACTAAAGCTATGTCCTGAAATCGAATAGACAAAATTTCAAGAGAATGCAGCACTGCTGTTCAAAATTTCTATGAGGACGATAGTATATAGTAGCTGCCGATTAGGTGCTGGTGCATTAAGTGTTGAAGACGTTTATTCAAGTTCGGAGGGCGATAATGAAGCAGGACCTGGCCACAAGGCTCATAAGTCTCAGTACAAAAATAGTGAGAAGGGTTTATATAAATTTGAAAGACGAGAAAGAAGCAGTCATAGGACCCATAAACCACAATATAGCAAGGTGATTATGTTCCTGGAAAATTTTGAATACCGTTTGAATACCGAATACCATTGTAATTTCTAGGACGATCAAGGACGAAAGGATTACTTTCCTAAAATATATGATAAAGGGCCATTGTTTAGAGTTGAACAGAATAATATAGGCGACGTTACGATTGATCAATTTCTCAAAAAATTATCTAGCCTTACTTTGGCTAGATAATTTTCATATAAACGTCAATAGAATGTTTGAATTTATAAAATATAGAGATAGAATATTTTATAAATTCAAACATTCTATTGACGTTTATAAAAAGTGAAGATTTGATTTTAATTACATTAGTTAGTCTTTAGAATAATTCATGTAAAAATTGATATTTTGAAGCTATTCTTCTTAAATTTTTAAGACTGAATCTTAATGAGAACCAGATATTACACTGTAAGTGTAGAAGTTGATTTTCATTTCCTTTTTATGATCTAGAATTGTTTTCTTTTTTGCACATTTTAATTTTTGTTTCAGAAGAGTTTTGTTAATGTATGTCACTATAGAGAAAATAATAGGAAAAATTAAATGTAATAATATATTATGATTTCTTTAATGTTTGTTCGATAATGTCAATTCCATGGGTAAGGGACTCGGTACTCGGTACTCTGGAATCATATTTAAATAAATCGTAAATAGAATGAATACTGCTGAATAACTTGATTGGCCCATCATAACAGAGGAAGAGTTAGTCTGCACCTTTATATCAAAGTTGTGTTATCCAATATTAGTTACATAAAAGTCCTCGGATAAACTTGTATGGGCCAATTCCCATATCCACAGATGGGTCACCCATCCAAGTACTAACCGCGATGAACGTTACTTCACTATCAAAATACGTGTACATGCAAGACGCGTCTACGCTCGCTCCTGTTTCTATAGATAGTGTAAGAAATTCTGCTCTGCTGTACGCAATCCTCTACAATATTTAAGTTATTAGTCCTTAAATTTAATTATACATAAATATATTCTTCATCTTAGATGATCAGAATTTAGAAGAACGTCAAAAATTTGTGTTAAAATTTTAGTGGATTAAAAATTATTTCTTGCAAGTGTTTGGTGTCGGGAATTTTGTTGCAGGAATTTAATGTACACATGTAAAGGAGTTTGAAATTATCTTTTTCTTTACTTCGGGCGAAGAAACGTATTCGTTTAAACAATTGAAATCTCAATACATCATTGTTTTTCCGGTTTTCATTTCCCTTGCTTACGCGAAAAAGTCACCACCCGAGATTTCTCCAGATTTTTAGGAAAATTAAAGCCGTTTAATTCCGTCAGTCTGTCGGTCTGGTGTCTGTCTATTGGCGCTATAACTAGGAAAATACTTGACGGAAAAGGATAAATTTGGTAGGTTTTTTTTGTGGCATTGGATTTTCTCCATCAGCCAATTACATAATATATATATTTGTTGCTTGGTTAATTCATTAAATTAACCTAACACGACAGTAGAAAAGCCACAAAGGATATATCACAAGGACACTTTCTTCTCGTCCATTTGGTAGGTTATTGTTAAATGTATTTATTGAAACCTGAATTAAAATCCATTTTCGGTGAAATTACAAATTAATGCACATTTCTATTGTCCTCGTCCTCGTTAATGAAATATTCTGAAGAATTAGAAAATTTTCTAGAAACTGCAAGAATATTCACTAATCTTCGATTTGACAAAGAAAAATCAAAATACTTCTAAAATATTTATAAAAAATACAAAAATACTTCGAATCATTCTTCAATGTTTTAACCTGAGAAAATCTTTTAATGGTACGGCAGCCCGTTACCAAAAACCCCTATCATAACAGTGAGCTCTATCGCAGGGAACTATAGATTATGAAATTCTAAGATACTTTTTCATACGACAAAAGTTCGAAAAACGATAAGGGCGGCTGGCAAACGACGTTTCGTCTCACAGTGGCACGAATCGTGATTTTTTCGTTCAAAATTATCTAGAGCACTTGTTTCGCAACCGATTGGGATAATATATTTTAAAATACTCGTTATTTAATTTCCCAAACACGTAAGAGAGTCGATTTTTGAATTGTGCTAACCAAAATTATTGAGCTTAGTCAGAATGGTCATTTTTAATTTAAATTTTAATAAAACTTACAAATAAAAATTTTTTTTCTTATTTAATTTACATAAATCTTGGTACTCGGAGGTTTTTGAGGTCGCTGATTACGAATCTGATATTTAAATTGTCATAAACCAACCTGTAAGATGATGGAATCAATGGCGGTTGTAAAATGCTAAAAAATTATGAAAAATGAAATATTTTTGTTAAAGTTTATGTTTATGCCGAAATCGGCTCTCTTACGTTTTTTGGAAATTAAATAACGAGTATTTAAAAAAAAATTATCCCGATCAGTTGAGAAAAAATATGTGCTCTAGATAATTTTGAACGAAAAAATCACTGTGCGTCTGTCGAAAAAAATGTAATTTTTATACCGCGGCGAGGCAGTTTTGAATTAATTCCCGTTAAAAATGATGAACAAGATATGAATTAATCGAGAACTGCCATTTTTCATTGGCCTAAGTTCCAATAATATCAATCAAAGTTGTATCAAATTGGAGGCTAAAATAATCAAAGCAGCGAGGCTAAAATTTTTTTCTATTTATAGAGTGGGTTGTATAAAACGGTAAAAAAATACGAACTGCCATTTTCTGTTGACCGTAGCTGCGGGAAATCGATATAAAAATTTAAGAATTTTGGTAGAAATCGATGTGGATCTGGTTCAATGCTAAGATCATTATTCACCAATCCCCGATAATATTTGCCTCCAATTAACGAATCTCCAACCAAATCATCTACTGTCTATGAAACTCTTCAAATAGCATTAAAAATAGCAGATGAATGTGAATCACCATATACCGAAGTCACATATGATCTCGCGAAAGCGATTATCAACGGGAAGGTTCAGGAAATTACATTACAATGGAACATTTTTGGAACATTGCTCAGTCTTTCTCTGAATGCCCAGGTTGACCTGCAGTTTGCTCTTACTTTGTCAATATGCCCCGTTGTACTTTCTTTTTGTCACCCTAGCGGAGCACATCACAAGACCGAGAAGGCGACTCTGCTTCGGCTGTTGGAAAAGAGAGTGGATTCTGAAGGCCCCGATTCTTCGGGCATTATAATCATTGATGGGTTTTTTTGCTATATTCGTTGAAAGATGCTGGTAGCACATACGGCGATATTTCAAGAAGGATACTTCGCCTCTTAGATAGTCATGAAGTGCAAGTAATTCATTAGATGACGATGTATTTAATGGTTAATACTACAATAATAAACCTGACAATTTGAATCCTTCTTTTATCATTACTGTATGTACAGTACCTTGAAATTTAATTCCAATTCCATTTAAATACATTCTCTGAGAGCCTGTGCTTACAAAAAGCAATAATTTGCTTCTTTTTTTTTTGTCGCGGTGGAAATCATTTTTCTCAAATGTAAACTGGGAATAATTTCAGTTCTTATTTTTTTCGTCTTCTTAATGATATTTGGAATAGCCTGAAGTAGAGAACTGCCTCGCCGCGATGACATGATCAATCCTCAAAATAAAGCAACATGCGAATATAACCATCCGTAACTGAACTAGCAAAAAGTTCCGTTCGAATTTTCTTGTGGTCAAGAGACATCGAAACTACTCGATAATGAGCAGATCTGCCTCGCCGCGATGACCAGAATTTTGACCGGTGGCTATTTGTCATTATTTCGGTCTTTGTAACTCGGCGTATCAGTCAAAAGCGCAGTTCTCAATTTTTCCTAATCATATTTATTTTCATCGACAAGAAGACAAAAGAAACTGCCTCGCGAGATGACCGGTTTTTCTTTACATGTTCGCAGCCCGATTTGAACCCTTTAGGACAGGTAAAAAGTTCCGTCACCCTGAACTTTTCTTCTCAGCTCTCCCAGAACTGATGAGAAACGCTGGAATTATCTTCGCTAAAGTAACTCGAAAATCTTGGTAACGGGCTGCCGTACTATAATAAATTCCGCTAAATCTAAGACTGATATGATTCATTTAATCTAAATTAAAAATCAAAACTAAATAGAATACTAATGTGCAATAATGCTAGCGAATAATTTGCACGGAAAATACCAAGTTTCTCATTATTCTTTGAAGTAATATCTACAAGAATGATTTAAATATTAAAATAGCAGGCCTGTAAAGCAGGTATTCATTATCTATTTAACAAAGTTGCACTAGTTGAAGAAACCACATAATATAAAACAACCATATTTTTTATTACAAATAAATTATTTACATAACACAGTTGCAGAAAAACAGTTTTGCATAATAGCTGGATCTCTTGAGGCAAAACGTAAATGTGGAACAGCGCTACCAAGTTAGCAGTACTTAGTTTTTCTCTGCTGTTTAGTTATGCAGATATTCGGTTAAGTGTTTAACTAACCAAGTTTAGATGTAATTAATTACTTCCTACTTATTCGTCTTGATTGTTTGTAGTTAGAATGGGCACAGTTGTGACATATATGATTGTTTATTAAATAAACAAAATTTTCTTCGAAAACAATGCCTTATGAATACTTACAGCTGTCATTAGCTATGCTTAAAATTAATTCAAGTGAGGATGAAATTACATGGCCCTACAATTTTTTGTACATTATTTTTTTTTCGAAAAAAAAAAATGAACCACCATAAAAAAGGTAAATAAAAATTATGAAATAAAATCAGTCAGAAAGCCACTGGATCAGACGGGGTTCACCAAGAATTCATTAAACACCTTGGTAAATATGTCAAAATTTGGTTAAAGGAGTTTTACAACGGACTCCTTCATAACAGCCTAGTTCCACACCACTCCAGACGGCACATACGCTAGCGATTATTAAACTAGGGAAATCTAGAAGTGACAACTTACGCCCATTGCACTACTTAGCGTTTGCTTTAGAGATACATCATATAGCACCAGCGTTTCAGGCAGGCTATCGTAATAAACAAGAGTTGCTAGCCTTATCATGCATAGAAGCGGAGTTCCAAAAAGGACTGAAGATATATCCCGATTTTGTCGACCTAACAGTAACATATGACACAGTCTGGATGGAAGGATCTTTAAATTGAGACATGTAGTACAGTACTCAACATTACTTAACAGCTTGCTCACAAACTGTACTTTCAAAGTATTTATTGGCTCAAAATTGAGCAGGTCCTTCAAAATAAAAGACGGACTCGCTCAGGGCTCGATTATTTCCTCATTGCTCTATCTCCAACTCTACATCAGCGATATGCCAGTGACTACTGCTAAGAAGTTTGGCTACGCTTTGTTATTCTTCTGAATGCCACCTGATCTGTCGATCCCGCTGTGCACCTGATGTTACGGTGAAATGAGTTCACCAGAGCGGCCGCAGTTGTTCTAGTGGTACCACTCATCATCATCAATAGTACTATAGCCCTTGGGAGGCCTCGACTTTTCCAAGTTTACTTCGCCAGCCGTCACGATCTAGTGGTGCTGTTTGCCAATTTGCTGCTCCAATTTTTCTTGCATCTTCAACTAGCTGATCCTTCCATCTTAGTCTTGGTCTTCTCCGTCATCTGGTTCCACCAGCTTGTGAAAGCAGGATTTTCCTAGGTGGGTAATTCTCTTTTGATCTAATGATATGTCCTGTCCATCGCAGTCGTCCAATTTTAACAAATGTGACTATGTCTCGTCCTCTGGTGATTCCATGTATTTTGCATACAACTCAAAGTTATATCTACGTCGCCATACTCCGTTGTCGCACACCGCGCCATAAATTCTTCTTAGGATATTCCTCTCAAATGAGTGCAATAGTTGTTCGTTACTCTCTGTTAATGTTCATGTTTCTGATCCATAAGTTAGCACTGGTACTACTACCGCAGGATATTTGAGCAAGTGGAACAATAGTTCATGTGACGTTGTGTCAAATGTCTAACGATAGTCAATCCAGGTCATCGATACATTCCACTTATACTGCACTGCACTCTTGTGTAATACAGTGGTATGTGAGTCATGCCTTTCTTAGTGCCACGCTGGAAACGAGTTGGCTAACAGCCTTGTACATGGTACTGTTGCTCTGCCAAATGTCGGCATCTTCTAGCAATTTCTCATCGATGAGAGCGTCCGTCCGTGTCATGTCTTGTGGTTTTATGGTAGTCGTGCTGTTAACGGTGACCCTTGTCCTTAAGTTGATTTCGGCGTATCTTCTAGGATGTTTACCGATAGCTATTTGTCGCGATGGAAGTGCAGCTAGCATTTCTTCCTGCTGACGAGATGCCCTTACGTAACCTGTCCTGCTCAGAGAGAATACTTGATTTCTGAGCTATTTTCCAAAGAAGACGCGATGCTTTGGGTACACACCGTACCAAATTTCGTGCAATCGCAACATGTATCCTCTGCGTGCAGGTTTGGTGCTCTTGTAACAGTTCATTAAGTCATCTCGAAGTCCCCTGATTCACTTAAAGCACTCGTGTCAATTCTGTGCGTCGTCAACATTGAGACCATCCGCTCTGACCCTCATCTAATCGGAGGCAATTGTGAAGGAATCTTCCTCTATCCATTAGAACCAAAGACCTGGATCTCAGAATGGTTAGTTCTGAGACCCACATCCGACATTTGTTAAGCAGAGTTACCTCTGTCTGATCGGGTACACCGCGGGTAGGTTTGCGGTCCGCTTTCCGCACACACATTATTTTTATTATCACTATTATTATTAAGATGTCACATACTCTCAAAATTTTAATAGAATTGATTACTGATTTTTGTAGAAATTTTCAAGTTCAAGATGTTCTTCTTGGAACAAAAAACATTTCTACTGGAATCATACCCTATCCAATGGTTTTAAAAATGAAAATTGTGCGTGAACGTTTTCGCGTTGTGACTGTTACGAGAAACTCGGGGAGCGTTTTCCCCATTTTATCATGACCTTTAAAACAATTATTAAGGTCACCTACGACAGTCTGGCACTATTGGAAGTAAAATATGTTCTGGGATGACCAAATGGTCGATGTTAGAAGCGCGATGAAAATTTGTCTTATCACACATGCCAAACGGCTTTAAATATTTATCTTTTTTCCCGTAGAAAATTAATCTATAACATGAAATATTGCCAAGGAATTTTGGTCACTCTTTGTGAATGATTCTTCCACTATTTAGAGAATGATTAGAAGTAGCAATCGGCTGTGACCTACTGCGAATTCACACGCCCCACACCTCACACTTGTACCGTAAATTCCTTTATCCCCGAAGGTGACTTTGAGCGGAAGTGAGCTGTACATTACGATAAAGGACATACACATCCAATATCCGGTCCGAGTATACTTTTTTTTTCGGTATTTCGTGTTGGCCTGAGACTGCTTTCGCTTTTCATCGGACCCACAGGTCATTTAAGTTTGTCGGTGTTAATTGGTGCTTTTTCCATCTCTCTTTGCTCCTGTTCCTTCTTTTTGATACTACGGGTTATTCCCTCCTCCGCCCTTCTCCAGTTCTCCTCCGTTTCTAGCACCCTCTCTACCATATCTTCCGGAGACAATAACCGCGCCCCACCATCTCGTCTCTATACTCTCCATCTGTTGCATGCAAACACGGTGTGCTCCACGTCATCGATCTCTCTGCTGTCAATCTTGCCAATATCATATAAATACTCCATCAAGCACCCATGTCCGCTAAGGGCTTGGGTGAGGTAATAGCCTACCTCACCATGCCTCCGTTCCATCCACGCTCTGATGTTCGTGATGAGGCGTCTCGTCCACCTACCCTTGTCTGCGGTGTCCCCACGCCACCTCGTACGAAATCGTTTTATATGCACTGCACACCTTTAGTGCGGCACATCGCTGGATCCTCGCCACCCTCCCCATCGTCCTATCGCACTTTCCCAGATCGGAGCTACATACAAGGGGATAGAGTGTACGACGCTGCACAGCAGTCTCCTCTTGCTTGCTCTTGGTCTGTGCGTATTGGTCATAAGCCTCCCAATGGCTGTGTTGGCCGCCGTTCCCGCCCTCTCGATATTTCAGGTGGTTCCCTGGGGATATCCTCACCTAGCCCTTACTTTCATGGGTGAAAAATTTCTTTTCCTGGTGATAACCAGGAGCTCCGTTTTCTCGGCAGCTAACTCATGTTGCATTCTATTTAGCATCTTTCTGATGGCCTCGATCTTTCTTTCTGATGGCCTCGTTGGTTGCTTCCATTATTTGGACAGTCCACTTTCCAGTCACCATTATAGTTAATAAAATTTTGTAGTCTGACGAATCATCGTACAGAAGAGATGGCTTTGTAAATTTACATAATCTGCATAGTTGGGAGTTTGAAAATCCCCACTTGATGAGAGCAGATCAGTCACAATACCAATTTAAAGTGAATTTGTGGACAGACATCCTAAATGGTCAAGTGGCCACCAACATTAACGTCAGCCAATTATTTGGAATTTCTTCAAAACGACCTACCGGTCTTACTAGAAGACTTTCCTTTATCCCTGAGGCTGACAACGTGGTTACAGAACGACGGATGCCCTGCACATCATGGGAGAGAGGTGAGAGCATATTGTAATGTGTTACAACCCTTAGAATGAATGTAGTGTATTTGCACCTACTCGAAAAAGAACCTACCAGAAGATTCCAAAGTGACATCTGGAATTCTCTAGAGAATGGTGGCGTCATCACAGAACAATCGAGATCTGTCATTTTAGGTATAAAAGACCGACCGCATTCTCGGCGAGTAGTTCAGAAAGTTCAGAAAGTTCAGAAAGTTCAGAAAGTATAGAAAGTGATGTTAAGAGTTCAAAGATAAACAAAGTAATAAACATTGTGATTTTAGTCAGTAAAGTGTATTTAAATTAATAATAGTATTGTGAAGTATCCAGTAAATATTTAATAAAGTGTGTTAGTGGACATCTCTTGTTATAATTTTTGGAACCCACGGAATTTGCAAGGGGTGGTTTCCTAAGGGTGGAAACACGTTACAAATTGGTGTCAGAAAGCGGAATTTTATGACAAGAGGAGCTCTGAAGTTGTGCTGGAGTGTTCGAGAAATATTCTCGAGGTTTAGTGCTAACACAGTACTAATTTACTGGACATTGTTCAAGGGTTATTTGCGGACAGAAAAATAGTGTCAAGTGCATTTTTGAGACATTTTATTAGGACACTAGTGTAATAATTAAATCCTTTAAACTGAGTAGTGATAGAGACACTGAAAAAAGACTCATTTTTTTGTGTTAGTGCGTGGAAATTACTAGAACTTTTCTATTTGGACATTAGTGGAGATTATTAAATTCTCTGAACTGGATAGTGACAAAAGACTCTGGATAAGACTTTTTTCGTGCTATTTCGAGATTTGTCTAGGAAGTTCCATTACCGATATTGACGTGACAGTTAAATTTATTTTATTTTAATTTCATCGTATGCCCGTAACAACAAGAAGTATGGCATCCGATAAACAAATACAGGACTTATTCGAACAATTCCAAAAAATGATGGCGCAGCAACGGCAGGAAGACAAAGAAGAACAGGAGAAAAAACGTCATGAAGAAAAAGAAGAAAGGAACGAATTAAAGAAAATGATGGAAGATCAGGAAACAAGACGTCAGAAAGAAAAAGAGGATGAAGAAACAAGACGTCAGAAAGAAAAAGAGGATGAAGAAAGAAGACGTCAAGAAGAGAAAGACGAATTGAGACAAATTATGGAAGACCTGAAGATACGACAGCAAGAGGAGAAAGAAGAACAAGAAAGACGACATCAAGAGGAAAAACAGGAGCAAGAAAGACGCCAGGAAGAATTAAGGAAAATTCTAAATGAACAAATCAAAATACAACAGGACGCTATAATTTCTGCCAATGAAGTACTAAAATGTGAAGTCAAAGAAGAGATAAACAAGGTCGAAGGTAAAGTAGGAGTAGTCGAGACAGAAGTCAGTCAAGTAAAAGGAGAAGTAACCGAAGTTAAAGAGAAAGTAAACAAGTTCGAAGAAGAAGTCAAAGGAGAAATAGACCGGCTTAAACGACAGTTGAGAGATAGAGGAAGCCAGCAAGTGGTATCATCAGGGCAGCGACTAAAACCTCCTTCTTTTGACGGCCAAAGTTCCTGGACGACGCACAGTGGCGAGAAATGCCAGTGTTCCACCCAAATTACTCTAGAGGTCGTAAATTTTAAGTTATTGAGACATTCTTTTTTTTTAAATGTTCGTCTTGAATTTACCTATCGATCCCTCTAGCCGGATTTTGAAATTTCATTTTTCATTTTTTTTAATATTTAATAGAAAATCATATTTTTACAAAAAAATACTGTTTTTTCTATTAAATTTATTCTAACGGGCCGTAAATTTGAGTTTTCGTAACAATTTTTTTTTTCAAATCTTCGTCTTTTAATCAACTATTGATCTGTTCAGATGAATTTTTGATTTAGTTGTTGACAACTGTCAAAATTACTGTCAAATATAAAAAAATACGATTTTTAGATAAATAATTCATACAATAACAGGTTGGTGTTCAGAAAAATATATATAGTGCTTTCAATGTACCTGGTTCCGAAGTTGATGTATTTCTAAATTTGGCTGCTGCCATAATTGTTGTCAAATTTCCAAAGATAGATGGAAGAGCTTATTAATTTTAAAATTACCCTGTAAATGTATAGAAAAATAGATATATATTGTTCTTGATCCATTTGATTTAGTAACTGACAGGAAAATATGAGTTTTAAATTTGGCAGCTGTCATAATTGCTGTCAATTTTCAAAATATGGAGGTAACACCTTATTAATTTTAAAAATGCACTATAAATGTATAGAAAAATAGATATATATTATTTTTAAACTGCCAGATTTAGTAGTTGACAGGGAAATATGGTTTTTAAATTTGGCAGCTACCATAATTTCTGTCAAATTTCAAAAAATAGAAGTTAGAGCTTATTAACTTCAAAAATACCCTGTGAATATATAGCAAAACGGATACAAATTGTTTTTAATGTACCTGGTTCCGAAGTTGACAGGAAAATATGATTTCTAAATTTGGCAGCTGTCATAATTGCTGTCTCATTTCAAAATATAGAGGTAAGAGCTTATAAATTTAAAAAACACCCTATAAATGTATAGAAAAATAGATATATATTATTTTTGATCTGTCTGATTTCGTAACTGATAGGAAAATATCATTTTTAAATTTGGCAGCTGACATAATTGCTGTCAAATTTCAAAACATGGAGGTAAGAGCTTATTAACTTTAAAAATACCTTATAAATGTATAGAAAAATTGATGTATATTATTTTTGATCTATCTGATTTCGTAAGTAATAGGAAGATATAATTTTTAAATTTGGCAGCTGCCATAATTGCTGTCAAGTTTTAAGGTGTGCAGATTAGAAGTTATTAATTTCAAAAATACCCTTTGAATGTATAGACAAATAGATATATATTATTTTTATCTTCGTGATTTATGAACTGACAGGAAAATATTATTTTTAAATTTGGCAGCTGCCAAATTTAGAAATCACATTTTCCTGTCAACTTCGGCACCAGGTACATTAAAAACAATTTGTATCCGTCTTGCTATATATTCACAGGGTATTTTTAAAGTTAATAAGCTCTAACTTCTATTTCTTAAAATTTGACAACAATTATGGCAGCTGCCAAATTTAAAAACCAAATTTCCCTGTCAACTACTAAATCTGGCAGTTTAAAAACAAAACAATATATATATATATATATATATATATATATATATATATATATATATATATATATATATATATATATATATATATATATATATATATATATAAATTAATAAGTACTGTATTTTGAAAATTGACAGCAATTATGACAGCTGCCAAATTTAAAACTCATATTTTCCTGTCAATTACTAAATCAAACAGATCAAAAACAATATATATCTATTTTTCTATACATTTACAGGGTATTTTTAAAATTAATAAGCTCCTTCATCTATCTTTGGAAATTTGGCAGCTGCCAAATTTAGAAATACATATTTTTCTGTCAACTTCGGAACCAGGTACATTGAAAACACTATATATATTTTTCTGAACACCAACCTGTTATTGTATGAATTATTTATCTAAAAATCGTATTTTTTTATATTTGACAGTAATTTTGACAGTTGTCAACAACTGAATCAAAAATTCATCTAGACAGATCAATAGCTGATTAAAGGACGAAGATTTAAAAAAAAATTGTTACAAAAACTCAAATTTACGGCCCGTTTGAATAAATTTAATAGAAAAAACAGTATTTTTTTGTAAAAATATGATTTTCTATTAAAAATTAAAAGAAACGAAAAATGAAATTTCAAAATCCGGCTAGAGGGATCGATAGATAAATTCAAGACGAACATTTTGAAAAAAAGAATGTCTCAATAACTTAAAATTTACGACCTCTAGAGTAATTTGGGTGGAACACTGGCATTTCTCGCCACTGTGCGACGTACAAGAGGCAGTTTGAGGCAGCAGCATGTGCGAACAACTGGGATAATGAAGAAAAGGCCATGGCATTAGTTCTGGCGTTAAGGGGCCAGGCCTCAGAGTTGCTTCAGACTATCCCAGTGGACAAACAAAGGGACTTCAAAGTCTTGGAAGCCGCATTGGACTTAAGATATGGCGACCAACATCTCGCCCAAGTATACCAGGCCCAGCTAAAATCACGAACACAAAAGGCTGGAGAAAGTTTACAAGAATTTGAAGCTGCGATAGAGAGACTGGCACACCTGGCGTATCCGAGTGCCCCTAAAGAATTCCAGGAACAATTAGCCGTAGGGGCCTTTTTAGATGGTATAAGGGACGAAGAGGTCAGGCGAGTTCTGAGACTGACGAGACACCAAAGTAGTAGCGAAGCTTTGGTGCATGCACTCGAAGTAGAAGCAGCTTACAGGGATACGCCAAGGTCAAGAGTGCGAGCTGTGACTCTCGAAGAATCACAACCAGAAATGAACCAGAACCCCATGTTGACAGAAATACAGAAAATGTTCACCAAATTATGTGATAAATTGGATGGCCTCGGGAAGCAAGAAAAACAACAAAATAGAGGAAAGCCGAGCGGAGGTATTAAATGTTTCAACTGCGGCAAGGTAGGACATATGAAACGGGACTGTCGACAGCAGAACTCGGAGAGTCGAGTAAATGCTGTGAATGTAGAAGAGAAGCAGGAAAACTAAAGATAGCCAGCACCAAGGGGGCTGTGCTGGCTAAGGAATGCGGTGCCCCCAGAGAAGTAAAGATTTCCCAGCTCCAAAGAATTCCAAGTAGTCTGCTGTTGCAAGGATATGTGAATGGAAGAAAATGTGTGTTTACGATAGACACCGGTGCTACGTCATCAATAGTGCGGCCAGGGTTTATATCAGGCTTGCAGTTTGACAAGAAGCAAAATGGAGTAATCATTCGGACAGCCACGGGGGACAGGGCTGCGGTCCATGGAGAGGTTAACTTGGAACTGCAGGTTGGACGTTTGAGGTTCAATTACAAGGTCATTGTGGCTGACATTACGGATGATTTCATTTTGGGTCTAGACATCATGGGAGAGCAGGGATTCATTGTTGACGTAGGGGAGCGAGTCTTAAAAATTGGAAATGAGGAATTTATTCTGGCAACCGCAGATGACCAATTCCATAAAGCAAGGTTGTTAACAACAGAGACGATCAAGATTCCTGCTCATTCAGAACAAATGATCGATGCTGCCTTAGAAGGAAATCCTGGAGGGTACCGTGTTGGCCTAGTTGAAGATGACGAATCGATTAAGTCCCTACCCAATGTTATTGTGGCGAAAACTTTAACCCGGACTAAAGACAAAATCCCAATAAGAGTCGTTAATTTAAATTCCCACTCAGTGACAATTAAGGAAGGCAAACCGATTGGCTAATATGAACCAGTCACATGGGTAGTGAGGTGCGAGGAACAAACAGAGGGAAGTTCGTCTACAAAAATAGACCAGGAAGTTTTGACCTTGCTGAGTACTCAGTTGGAGCATTTATCTGAGGATGAACGAAGGGAGGCAATCAAGTTCCTGGAAAAGGAAAGTTCAGTATTTGCCAAGAATACAGAGGCCCTTACAAAAACAGACATAGTCCAGCATCGGATAAATACTGGCGACTCACCAGCTATTCGACAACCACCTAGGAGGCTTCCATTAGCAAAACAAGAAGATGCCTCGGCAATGGTAGACAAGATGCTACAAGATGGAGTCATTGAGGAGTCGACGAGTCCCTGGTCATCGCCAGTAGTTTTGGTTGCCAAGAAGGATGGAACATTAAGATTTTGTGTCGATTATCGGAAATTAAACGATGTCACTAAGAAAGACAGTTACCCATTACCACGAATTGATGACACGTTAAGCACGTTGGCAGGCTCACGATGGTTTTCTACGTTAGACCTTAGGAGTGGATACTGGCAAGTGGGGCTTCATCCTGATGATAAGGAGAAGACAGCGTTTTCAGCAGGCAGTGGTCTTTATCAATTTACCGTGATGCCTTTTGGATTTTGCAATGCGCCAGCTACCTTTGAAAGATTGATGGAATTCGTACTGCGAGGGCTAACCTGGAGGACGTGCCTGGTTTACCTTGACGACGTGCTTGTTATGGGACAGGACTTTACAGAACATTTGAAAAATCTTCAAGAAGTATTTGGGCGAGTCAGGAATGCCCATCTGAAGTTGAACCCGAAGAAGTGCCTGCTATTCCAGAAAGAAGTCAAATTTCTTGGTCACGTGGTGTCTTCGGATGGAATACAAACAGACCCCGACAAAATTTCTGCTGTACGAGATTGGCCAAGACCATCTAACGTTCATGAAGTACGGAGCTTCCTTGGCCTCTGCACTTATTATAGGCGCTTTGTGGAAGGGTTTGCAGAAATTGCGAAGCCATTACACCGGCTGACAGAAGAGAAAGTGCAGTACCAATGGACACCGGAATGTGAAACGGCATGGAGAAAATTGAAGGCAGCTCTATGCACTGGTCCTGTGCTAGCGTACCCACAACGGGAAGGACTTTTTATTTTAGACACGGATGCCAGCAATTCTTCGGTCGGTTGTGTACTGTCTCAAATCCAGAATGGGCAGGAAAGAGTGATTGAGTACTTCAGCAAGGTGCTGTCCAAACCGGAAAGAAACTATTGTGTAACCCGGAAAGAGTTACTGGCCATCGTTAAATCAGTGGACCATTTTCATAAATATCTTTATGGACGACATTTCAAGATTCGGACCGACCATGCTGCATTAAAATGGCTGTTGCAGTTGAAAACCCCTGAAGGTCAACTGGCTCGTTGGATAGAACGGTTGCAACAGTATGATTTCAAAATAGAACATCGACCTGGAAGATCTCATAAGAACGCAGACGCTTTATCTAGAAGACAATGCAAGGAAGATTGCAAGCACTGCCGCCACGTTGAGAAATTGCAGGGTACGGTGGCCGTCAACACTATTAAAATAGAGGTTCCGGACGATTGGACGACCGAAGCCCTGAGACAAGAACAACTGAATGACACAGAAATTGGGGCTATATTGAGAGCAAAGGAGAAAGGAATTCGACCAGCGTGGAAGGATGTTTCGGATAAGGCAGTTGGATTGAAGGCTTTGTGGGCCCAATGGGATTCACTTAAAGTCATGAACGGGCTGCTAAAGAGAGCTTGGGAAAGCCCGGATGGCAGGGAAGTTGTTATGCGTCTAGTGATTCCCAGGTGTCGAGTACCGAAAGTACTTCAGGAAGTGCATAATGGAGCATCCGGTGGGCACTTCGGCGTTAATAAGACCCTGAATAAAGTACGAGAACGATTTTATTGGGTAAATAGTCGTCAAGATGTGGAAGCTTGGTTGTCGCAATTGCAAAATTTGTGCAGCCAGTAAGGGACCACAGACTAGAAGTAGAGGTGCAATGAAGCAATATAACGTCGGAGCTCCTTTCGAGAGGATCGCGATCGATATAGCCGGCCCATTCCCAGTAACCAAGGATGGGAACAAGTATATACTGGTTGCCATGGACTATTTTAGTAAGTGGCCAGAGGCCTATGCAATTCCAAACCAAGAAGCAGTCACTGTTGCCAAAGTCTTGGTAGATAATTTGATATGTCGGTTTGGTGTACCCCTGGAGCTGCACTCAGATCAAGGGAGGAACTTTGAGTCAGGGGTGTTTCAGCAAATCTGCAAGTTATTGGGGATACACAAAACACGGACAACAGCCCTTCACCCGCAATCAGATGGAATGGTGGAACGACATAACAAGACCATGAAAGAACATCTCTCTAAAGTGGTTCATAAGAATCAACGTGATTGGGATCTCCACATACCGTTCTTCCTCATGGCATACAGAGCTGCTATCCACGAGTCTACGAAACAAACACCAGCCCGTGTAGTATTTGGACATGAGATCAGACTGCCGTGTGATTTGATTTTCGGAACACCAGGCGGAGAACAGCTTCCTGTGAACAGCTATGTGGATGAAATGAGTGAACGGCTAAGAAATGTTCATGAGCTGGTTAGAGACCAAATCACCATAGCCAGTGACCGAATGAAGATACGACCGTAAGGGTAGTTCAGAAGGGTTCAAGGCAGGAGATCTGGTTTGGCTGTATAACCCACAGCGAAAGAAAGGGAAGTCACCGAAACTTCAACCTCCTTGGGAAGGACCTTATACTGTTATTACCCGAATTAATGATGTCGTCTATCGGGTTCAACGAAACAAAAAGTCCAAGATGAAGATCGTACACTTGGATAGACTGGCGAAGTACGTGAAAGAGGCTGAACTGCCTGACCGGGACGTTCAGGCTTAAGGAGGGGGCAGTGTAATGTGTTACAACCCTTAGAATGAATGTAGTGTATTTGCACCTACTCGAAAAAGAACCTACCAGAAGATTCCAAAGTGACATCTGGAATTCTCTAGAGAATGGTGGCGTCATCACAGAACAATCGAGATCTGTCATTTTAGGTATAAAAGACCGACCGCATTCTCGGCGAGTAGTTCAGAAAGTTCAGAAAGTTCAGAAAGTATAGAAAGTGAGGTTAAGAGTTCAAAGATAAACAAAGTAATAAACATTGTGATTTTAGTCAGTAAAGTGTATTTAAATTAATAATAGTATTGTGAAGTATCCAGTAAATATTTAATAAAGTGTGTTAGTGGACATCTCTTGTTATAATTTTTGGAACCCACGGAATTTGCAAGGGGTGGTTTCCTAAGGGTGGAAACACGTTACAATATCAAAATTTGAAATAACTAGGAAGATGGATCGGTCGCTTAGCTCCAATTATGTGGCCTCCCAGGTCACCAGACCTAAATCCTTTAGATTTTTATTACGGGAGATGCATGAAGGAAAAGGTGTACTTCCGACCTGTTCAATTCTTTAATGAATTGCATGAGCGCATCGAAGTAGCCGCTGAAGAAATCAGCCAATCCTGATATTCACGCCATTTAAAACGTTCCTTTATTAAAAGGTGCAGAGCCTGCATCAGGGCTAGAGGAGAGCAATCCGAACATTTATTATAAGTTGTTTGACTATTTTTTTTTTATAATGTTTAATAAATGCAGGTGAAAATCTTTCTTCGTCCTCTTACCTCAGAATTTTAGAATATATTCTCGATAACGCATAGCGGATGCACTGGCGTTGCCTCGACATTCGCCGTAAATAGTATGCATATTAGCATACTCACGTTGTGTATAACTGTATATGAGGCATTGTTGTTCTCAACAAATTCCAATAAGTCCAGAGAAACGCTAATTCGATATTATAGAATCGGTAACACCAGACGTATAAAATAACATACGTCACATGCAATTAAAAACAAGGCTTACTTGTTAAAAATTTTAAATTGATAAATTTAGCCCCTCCACTATTCAAACAGCTATATCGTTTTTTCTAAGAAGAATCAGAATTTTTAAACATTTTAGAATATAATAATAAGTGAGCAAGTTTTTAAGATAAGTGGCCAGTTTCGCTTGACACTTTTCTTTACACCATTAAGACTCAAAGTTAGCAGACGGAATCTTGGTGGAACCGAAATTTGAGAAATACATTTTTTTTTTTGAGAATACTGTCGTCGTTATCTAAAAACTCCTATACACGTCTGATAGCACAACTGTTCTAGAATACTCATCAAAAAACAGAATGAAAAAATCCTTACTTTGTGGCGTGCAAAATACTAATCTAGAGTAGAAATTTTCAAAATTTCAAAAAAGTGGCCATATCTCGAAAACCGTAGGGTTTTTAATAAGGTAAAGTTGTGATATTCTGATAGGTTATGGCCTGGCCTATTACCATTTTCAGGATTATCCATTATTTACGGGACACCCTGTATATCTCAAAAATCATGTCTTTTTTTTCCGCGCATAGGCAAAACAATGATCTAAAAGTTGAGTACTTACTATCTATGCAGATAAACAGCTATTCAAAATTTTTCTCTAAAACGGTGTTTTTTTTTCCTAATTTGAGTGGACTATATGAAACGAATTTTTGTTTAACATTTTGTGTTCTTATATAATACTTATTTAATTAAATCAAATAAGTATAATAACAATTAACTTAGAATATCCTGAGGAGAACCTTTATTTGAATCGAGGATAATACGCAACTAGACAGAAATGGAGTTGGAATTGAATTTGGTCGTGTCATTAATGCTACCTCTTCCGCCTCAAAGAAACTTGGAAACCTACAATACAGGCTTAACGCTACACTTACTTGTTTCGAATTGTTTGTAAACTCAGAATGTTTATCATTATATCTCGAAGATTATCCAGTAGAAGTTGTGACGGTAATATTACCGGTCTACTTGAGATTCATACTTCTCGTATTAGCATTAATAATAATAATAATAATAATAATGTATTTTTATAACATTTGTTATAATATATATATATCGCAAGTCAGCAATCTAAACTAAAAATAAATTACATTTTAACATCCTGAGATGTTGATAACCAATTAAAATAATTTACTTATTGGACAAAGACAGAATATAATCCTAAAATCCTAATACACATCACAAACTAAAATCTACATGACCTCCGAGGTCCCCCGATTTAACAAATATGGATTTTTAGTCGATTGAAACAGATTTTATATAGTAGGCCTTTACATAATAACACTGGTCTGTTGAAAGACAGCATTAGGTATGTTTGAATAATATCTAAGAAAAATTGTTTTAGTTTTCCTAATACATTTTTTCAATGCTGTTAAAAAATAAAAGTAGTATAACATAATTACGAGTATAATTAGCTGTCTTATCTGATAATTTTTGTAAAAAGAAAATAATTTTTACTTTACCGAAGTTCTACCGCATGATACCAGTTGATTCTTCTGAAAATTAAAAAAAAAAGTTGAATTAAGCAGGTTTATTAACAAATTGGAATTCTGACATATATTTTAATTCTAAATAACTTTTCTTAGTGACAGTTTTTCATATCGTTAAAATTGAACGTAGTTTACTCTTACATAATTTTCAGATTTTTTAAAATTTTCACACCCTGTACATGACATGTTAACTTACTCCATGGCAATTTTTTTAACAAAACTAAAACTTTTCAGGAAGAATAAATCTTCCGCGTGATATGAGAAATAGAAAAGTTTACCCTCTTATCCACTCAACTATGGACATATTGTATATTAAAAAAATTATAAAAAACAATCCGGGAAAGTTACTTTCCAGGACTATTTTCTGATAGTTGCTTAGCAACGGACTGAAATACTAGAATAGCGTATTCCTGGATCTGAAATTGCGCCGAGAAATTAGACATGCTTGATCGATTTTAGAAAAAAATATTTTTTTTCGTCCCACCAGAAAGTACACCCTTTCTGGAGACGTTATCCGACAGAAAATAATGTCTTCCCGGGCTAGACCGGAAAGTGACATTAGAAATCGGCAAGTCTTTTCCGATCCCTGCTATTCTCGTTTCTATGGAAACGAATTTGTGTTAATTGTTGAGATAAGTGTCAGATAGATATAAATACACTTGACTTTTATGAATTGTCAAAAGTCAATTCACAAGTTATGGAAAATATGCATGGATTCAGATTTTGAAGTGTCGGCCGAAAAAAAAAAATTGTACGTTACACGACCTAAAACAGTGTCTTGCAGGTCTCCCCAAGCTTCCAGGACTTACCTGCGGTTCGCCCTGGAATCTGCTTGGGTTGACCTGCAAAACACCATTTTTCGGTCTTGTAACATAAATTACTGTTTCTTAACTTGTCGCAATTAGCTATTGTAATTGGACAACTACAGGACTAATAATAATAAATAATAACTGAAATAAATAACAGTAACTCCAGAAGTTACTCTCATTTATTGGACAAAGTAACAGTAAAATATGATGTAGGATTAACTATATTTTCTACTATCAAACATTTCAGAAATTTATGAGCAAACCCAAATTGATTGATTGATCTACCAGCGGGCGGTAGGCGTTGCTGTCACTCCCAAGGTGGGCCGGTTTCGTCCACACGGGTTGGATTTGGATCATGCTTGTTGTCAGCAGCGAGATCCACATGATACAGGAGTGTGGGATAGGCAGTGTAAGTGTTTGTGTAATGCTTTGCCGCATTGTGTCGTGATATGGAGTGTTTATGCTCCTTCTTTCTTTGATTAATCCATTTCTGATTCTGGTAGAGCATATATCGTTGCGATTTTCTTGTGGCATACATTTTTTCCCTCGATTTTCTTTCCCAGTGTGTTTGGTCCTTTCCTAGTTTGTTCATGATCCTCTCGGTTATTCTTCTCCACGTGTAGCATGGTCTCCCTATTTTTAGTTTAGTTTAGTTTAGTTTGTTGCTTCAGTATTAGCGCTTTTTTAGTAGATGTGTTGGATTCCTTTTTGGAAATGTCCCCAGTACTTTATTGCGTAAATTTCTATGATATTTTTATCCTTTTTGGGTGGGTTATGGCCCACCCAGGCCCCACCGTAGTTCCGTGTCTGAGTCCACCCAAGCAACATATTCTAATATTATTATTATTACTGTCAAAATTGAAAGTATACCAATTTTACATAAACAACTAACTAATTTAAGAAAAAACAAATTATATATAATGTCTTAAATTATAAAAAAATCAGAATTTCCACCCTCAAATTGAACAGTTGTGGTATGTACAAGGTTATTGTAACTTACACAAATTACCACGATTTGTTTGTAAATTCATATTCTAGCTTATTTATATGCACTAATTTAGTTCATCCTGGCAATCCTCTAACTTGTTTCTATGTAGTTGAATACATTCGCGCAGCCTTCGGCACGACTGTGTTTAAAGAAAATATCTGTCGCTTATCTTCCGCGGCTCTTGAGCAATTTCAGTAGAAACGTTAATGCGTATTAACACACCATACTATATGTAAGTATATCTGGTATCTCTTAAATACTTTCGTTTCCTAATTTACATGCCAGTCATCGTGACGCCCATAAGCAAATAACTGATTATTTGTTAGGATATTGTTGATGTAGTCACTAGACATATGTTAATGAGTATTGAGAGCGAAAGTGATAAAATGCAGCGAGCACAATATAATGGAACTGTTCCTTTTCAGTATTTGATTGATTCACAATTACTTTTTAAAAATCGAATTACGTAATAAAACAAACAATTCATCAAATCTTCGACAACTGCTATCATGTAACAGAATTAGAGGGCATTAATGAGAAAGTTGCTTCTTTAAATGATTGCCTGCTTCATCTTTTGAATACCTTGCTCGATACTAATATATTGTATAATGAAATAATGTAACATCGTTGGTAGAACGAAAAATGCACAACGCGAAATTTGTTTTATCCAATAAAATACTGTTCGTAAATACGAAAACAAAGAGTAGTACATTGCATTTGATTGGCAAATTCCTAAGACCGTAAGGTTACCTAGAGGAATGAACAGAAATCCTGAAATATTATTTCCCACTATTTATTTATATATTTTACTATTAGACATTTCAATCAATAAAAAATATGCTTTAGTGTCTAAGAAAGGTAAATTCTTATTGACAAAGCTATTATAATATGTATAAAATATAATACATGGTCATTAGAGTTAAAATAAGAAGGTATTACATAAAGATGAGATAAAATAAAATATAGTATAATATTTGACCTACATACAGAAATTGAATGAGCAGTATAACATTTACAATATAAGACATAGAAGAATAGGATTTTAAAATAAGTCATCATAATATTCACGAGCATTATAATAGGCTTTCTCAACCAATACCCTTTTTACTGTCTCTCTGAATGATTTTATTTGTGGTATGTTACTAATGGACAGTGGCAGATGGTTGTATATTTTTTTACCCTCGTATATTAATGAGTGCTTTGTAAAACTGGACCTGGGAATTGGCAGAGGCAGAATTAAGCTCAATGTCAGCCTAGTGTTGTGCTCAGGTAAGGGATCAAAGCCTACTGCGTTTATAATTTTTTATGTATTAGACTTACTGTCTCCAAAATACACAAGTAAGTGTTAATATTCTGTGGGTAATAAAAAGGGGTTTGAAATGCTTTACACATGTACCTTAACGCCCTTTTTTGTAATACAAACACATTTGTAGCAATTTTTGTTGACTGTACATCCCCAAAAAAGGTTATTTCATATCTTATGTGTGATTCAACTAATGAGAAGTATGTAGTCTTTGCATCCAGTTCATTAGAAGCTATTCTAACTGCGTAACAGCTAGATGCCAATTTTTTACATAAATTAGTAACGTGTACATCAAATTTTAATTTTTGATCGATACGTAGCCCAAGAAACTTAGCATGTGTTTTATTTTCAATTGGTTTGCCATCAATGATAAGGTCGTCATAGGTAAACTTAAGGGTAAGCATACTTGTTTTTTTTATATTGAAAACAAGTGAATTAAAATCACACAATTTTTTTACTTTGCAAATGTCTACCTTTATAGTGTTTCGTAGACTATTTGCATTCTTAATATGCCACAGTATAGTAGTGTCATCCGCAAAGAGTGTGAAAGTTCCTTTCATGTTAATAGTAAGTAAATCGTTAATTTAATATATATCAAAAATAAGACAGGTCCAAGCACAGATCCTTGAGGCACACCGCAGTTATTCTCTGCTAAATCCGATACCTCGCCGAAAAGTTTAACAAATTGACTGAGCTGTGAGAGGTAGGATTTAATCCAATTAAATGATATACCTAAAACCATAACGCCATAGCTTCTGAAGTAGCACTTCGCGATTTACGCTATCGAAGGCTTTAGAAAAGTCGCAAAACACTGCTTCGACAGCCTCGCCTACGTTTAATTTAAGATACATTTTTTTTATAAAAATGTATGAATGGCATCAGAGGTACTTTTTGAGTTTTGGATCCGAACTGTTGTACTTAAAGAATTCGTTTATTGATTTCACTAATATATTTATTGTGCAATATGGAAGCATTTCAAATATTTTTATTGACATATCGTCAATATCAGATGAGCGTTTGTTTTTTATTTCTGTTATAATTTCTCTTAATTCGCCTATAGTGACGGGAACTAATTCAAAATTTTCTCTTATATTAACACTGTTACGGTAGTCAATAGGGTTTTGTTTCGGTATAATATATTCTGTTTGTTTTGCGGCCATAGTGCAATAGTAATTGTTAAAATCATTGGGAGTTATATTCGGTTGCACAGGGACCTGCTGATTACTCTTACCTCTTAGATCATTGACTATGGCCTAACTTTCTTTGGTTTTCGGGTGAGACTGACTGCGAATACCTCTTTGATCAATATTTTGCATGAACATGGTACAATTCACTATTAAAGGGTGTCACTGAGATCAAATACTCGATCAATATATTTTCACTATTGAAATAGGTAGTCGTAGTTGGCAACTCTTGATTGCAACTTTCATTCGTTTTGTAACAATCACATTAAACACAAACAATCCATACCTAAAAGATAACCTATTCTAAGTTGTTGATCAAACTTTGCTTGATTGGCACACCATCATTCTATATTACGTGTGTATTACAGTTCTGATATTTTATGCATTTTCATATTTTCTGTGCTTAGTTAAAAACCTTAGTAACATTTTGTTCTAAAATTTTAACAAAACATAGCAAGACAGTTTACACGCCTCTGGCGATGACTCAATTTTAATAAGGGTATTCAATCATGTTGTCCTATATGTAAATTTTTTGCCAGAAGTCATTGTATTTATTGGTTATTCGGTAATGCCCGGCTGCAAATTCCATTCGTATTGTTTTTTTCTTATTAAAAATACCTTCATAACATTTTAAGATAAAACTGATATTATCATCTAACCTACGTAATGTGTGGTCGAACCTGAAAGACGGGCAAATATTGCAGCTTAGACACAGAAGAATAGGTCCTATGTGGCTTAGCTATTTAAGATGTCATTTACAAGAAAATTACAAAGAATGTACTGTGGGAATATGCAACACCTGATTTCCACACCTACTTAATACATATTAAAGTAACCTAAAAAAAATTCATTTTAAAACAACGGCCTGAATTCTTAAGAGCTGAGCCAGTAGCGTTTAAGAAATCAATATCTAATAGTCCTAAATAAAATCTGTTTTTATTTATTTACACAGTCAATTTCTTCTTTCTTTCTGTGGCTCTAAAACCTGTGTTGGGTCCTGGCCCTATTCAGTATTTTTCTCAATCTGCTCTGTCTGCCGCCACCCGTTTCTAGGAGTGAGATTTTTGGAATTGGTTTGGTAGCTACGACAAACCAAAATCTCCGAAATCACAAATTTGTAATTATGTCAACTTTTTCAAATGGCAACATCTTTTAGACACCCAGCAGTTCAACACTAATTTTTACGACAAATCCATTGATACCTTCAAATCGAAAATCGGTTTGTTATTTACCCAAATACACAAGTTCTTTGATGGATAATACTTATAAAATATCGAGAAAATACGCTTACCAGGTAAGTATGAAGTAAAAATTGAGTAAAACTAGATTCAAAACATTCATTTTGTCAAAAAAAAAACAATGATGCAAGTGTGCTGTGGAAACAAAGAAAGTTTGACGTGTGTATTGTTACTTCTCTTTATCTATAAATTTGTTGTTGTTTCTTGTTTATTAATTTTTGTTATTATTGTTTAACATCTATACAAGGGATGGAAAGGGGACATGTTATTAATTTTTGGAGAATTCCTCAAAAATTCCATAAACGCCGCAGATATGTATGCCCAGAGGTATCCGAACCAGACATCATCCATGTTTTCAATATTTTCCAATTGTAGAGAAACAAATCAGGAGAGGAATTGATAACAATACTGCAGCTTTTATCGTTGACGAAGTGACAAAAATTAACGTGTTGGTTTTTGTAGAAGTGAATCCAACTGCTTCTACTAGAGAAATTGGCCACGAGGTGCAAACTAGTCATGAACCAGCAAGAAAAGTTCTCAAAAAATATGGTTACCGCTCGTTTAAATATCAAGTGCACCAGCATTTGTACGAAGATGATGACAACCGAAGATTATTATGTGACTGCTAACCCGAATTTTGTTTCTTTAATATTATATTTTGATGAATCGAGATTCACCAACATTGGAATGTTCAATAAAAAAAAAACAATAGATATTGGGCGCAGGAAAATCAACATTTAATGAGACAAGGTAATTTTCAGGACAGATTTGGAGCAAATGTGTGGGCAGGGTGATTGGAAAAAGAATTATTGGACATATTTGGACTTTTGTCTGGGGAGAGATATTTAGGATTCCTGCAAAATGATACTGAAGAAATGTTGATGGACTTACCAGTTGCAGTTTCTGAACAAGATGGGGCTTTGCATCATAATGCCGCTCGAGTTATGGCCCATTTAGCGAACCGGTATAATGGGCGAGTAACTGCAACAAATGGACCTGTACGTTGGCCTGCCCGCTCACCAGAACTAAGCATTTAAGATTTTTTTGTGTGGGGTTATGTGATTACCAGTTTTCTTTATACACCCCCTCAAACACTTAAAATTTTACAAAATCGTATCCGCGAAGTATTTGCAAGTATAACCTATGTTGCGAAATGTTATGTGAAACACCACTGACCGAGTCAGAAAATGTTAAAAAGAAGAGGGAATGCACTTTGAACATTTGCTACCATTTAATTAATCTTAAGGGAAGGCGACGCATTTGGGATCAAGATAAACACCGAAAAAACAAAAGTAATGGTTTTTTTCCAAGAAGGAAAATGTGTACACCTACATAAATATATACAATAAACAAATAGAACAGGTACACAAGTTTAAATACCTATGATGCTGGATAACAAGATATCTAAATCCGGAAAGAGAAATCCGCTATCGTATAGAGAACGCAAGAAGCGCATTCCTTAAAATGAACAAACTCTTAACAAACCCTACGCTGTCGCTAAACATAAGATACAGATTTGTGAAAGTCTATATACAGTCAATCCTTCTATATGGTAGTGAAGCCTGGATGATGGGAAACCGCTCGATGGGCAGACTAGAAGCTTTTGAAATGTGGATAATGCGCAGAATGCTCAAAATATCATGGACAGAACATGTCTCCAATGAAACTGTCTTAAGAAGGATGAATGCAGACAGAGAGATTCTTGGAATTGTCAAAAGACGAAAGACAAGCTATCTGGGACATATATACAGAAGCAGGAGATACGACTTTCTAAAACTAAAAATGAAAGGCAAGATCGAGGGTAGAAGAGGCCCGGGCAGGAGACAAGGTTCGTGGTTGAAAAATGTTAGGGATTGGACTGGTCTAAATTCACAGTAATTATTAAGAATAGCTCAAGACAGAGAGAGATTTGCCGAAATTGTAGCCAACCTTCACTAGGAATATGGCACCTTAAGAAGAAGAAGAATTAATATTTTAAGTTTTTTATTGTTGAAATAAATCATTTCGGACAGCACACTTTTTTTATTTGTAGCGTTGTTTTGTTGACAAAAACAATGTTTTGAATCTAGATTAATTCAATTTCCACGGCATACTTACTTGATAAGTGTATTTTCTCGATATTTTAACTATTATCCACCAAAGATCTTGTGTATTTTGTCGTGGAAATTAGTATCTAACTACTGGGTGTCTAAAAGATGTTGCCATTTGAAAAAGTTGACAGAATTACAAATTAGTGATTTCGGAAATTTTGGGTTGCTGTAGTTACTAAACCAATTCGAAAAATCTCATGTTTACATTTTTTTCTTATTGTTTTGGTCCATTTGATTGATTTGAGTGCATTTACTGTACTCTAGATGCAAAAATAGAAATAGCCTTAAAAAATCTAGTAGTTTCAAAATTTTTTTAAAACTACGCAGTCATACTTAAAATCGTCTCCAAAATCCAAAAATGTCAAGACATACAGTATATTCCATTTAAAATTCCAAAGTTGGGGGTCATTTCCTGGGAAACAAGAAGTGATGAAAAAGTGTCAAGTTATGAAAAATTTGCCAGTTTTGGTATATACAAGGTGTTTCGAAAAGATTGGGACAACGCTTAGCCGTAGATTCTTGACATTAAAACAAGTCGATTTAACTCAAAAAGAAGTTGTCCAATTCTTTTCGTTTTCAAGATATAGTGTGGTAAAGTAAAAAAATTTTATTTGTAATTTGTCTTTATCTTGGAAACTATTATACTATCTACTTCAAAGTTGGTAAAGACATGTTCTTCAGGTCGCTAATTACAAAGGTGATATTGCGGATGATATATTTTGTAGATGGCGCTAGTTATAGGACTTTTACGTGACACTTTAAGCCATAACTTTTTTGAGGTTAGGTTTTGGACATCGTCTTCTATTATAATCGAAACGCAATTTAGTTTCCTAAAGAAAAGGTGTACTTGTTTAAACGCGATAAAATGCATGCTTTCGAAGAAATACGCGATTTACAATTTTATCACACACCAGTTCGAAGAAATTCAATTGTACCTAAATTCTGTTTCTACTCTAATAGGTGTACGTCAAGTATGATGTCTTGAAATCGTCAATAGTGCTTGTTGTAGATACGTATAATATTCTCCAAGATAGAGACAAAATACGAATACAATTTTTTTTTACTATACCTACCATTTTGAATCTTGAAAACGAAAAAAGTTAGACCGCTACTTTTTTGGTTAAATCGACTTGTTTTGATGTCAAAAGTCTACGCTAAGCGTTGTCCCAATCTTTTCAAAACACCCAGGGTGTTGAATTTCTTCGAGAAGGTGTGTGACAAAGTTGTAAATCGCGTATTCGGTGCATTATGTATATCGTAATCGGTGCATTTTATCGCGTTCAAACAAGTACACATTTCCTTTATGAAACTAATTTGCGTTTCGGTTATAATAGAAGACGATATCCAAAACATACCTCAAAAAAATTATGGCTTAAAGTGTCACATAAAAGTACTGTAACTAGCGCCATCTATAAAATATGACATCGTCAATATCACCATTATAATTAGCGACCTGAAAAACGTATCGTTACCAACTTTGAAGTAGATAAGTATTCTAGTCCCCAAGATAGAGACAAATTACGAAAACAATGTTTTTACTTTACCACCCTCTATCTTGAAAACGAAAAGAGTTGGACCACTACTTTTTGAGTTAAATCGACTTGTTTTGATGTCAAGTATCTACTGCTAAGCGTTGTGTCAATCTTTTCGAAACACCCTGCCCTGCCAAATTTAAGGCTTATATCTTGGAAACTCTGGAAACTATTGCTTGTCTAATGGTTCCGTTGACACCCGATATGTATTTATATTATTATGATAATATTCTATTTTTAACACGCTTTTATTAAGTCAACCTGTAACTAACTGTGTATGTATGTATGTATCTAAAAAGTCTAAAGAACTGAACTTCATTCTTTATTAGTTCGTTTTTCCTATTTTCTACTTTATAGGTGGGTATCATTGTAGTATTGTTAAATATTACTATACTATTAGAAATGTATTTCTTGTAATAATGATGTGTATTTAAAGATGGATGTATAAAGATGTGTGTTAACAGAATTGGATTGAAAAATAAAATTTTTATGTATGGGGGAAAATAATTCAGTAGACATTTTATGTTCTATAATAGGCTTTGTGATATGTTAATAACAATCTATTGATATATGACAAAAAAATATTTGAATAATCTAATAGTAATTTTAAAAACGCGATTTCGTAACACTCGTATATTTATATAATATTCTAATTTAAATAAATATAACATTACTGTTCCTTTTCTTTTAGTAATAATATGTAAAAATACACAAGATCTTATTGTGGTCATTTCCATTGAAATAAATATGAAAGCGTACTCGTTAAATATAAAATTCTATTTTACTTTAAAAATTACATACTTCGTCGAATAATAAATTCCTATTGCAAAATATGGGAAATGAAGTTGAAACAAATAATGCAATTATTTTACGTTCTACTACTTTTACCAACTGCATATAAGGAGTGTTAGACATACAACAAAGTACTTCTAATATAGCAAGTTAAACCTATAATAATTGTTCTAGTATTACTTACATAATAGGATATAACACTAATATAATATTGATTAAATTAAAAACATTTAAAAAAATAAACATAATGCGAAGCAGTGTTTCTCAAACTGTGGTACTCGTAACCCTTGGGGGTACGCGAAAATCTTATGGTATGAGAATGACTAACGTTAAAAAAAATATACCTCACTTCAATATATATTTTTATATTAATTTCAAAAGAGAAACTTACAAAAAATATATATATAAAAGAATTAAATATATATGTATATTGAAGGCGAAAGATAAAACAGCACAATTAATATGCATCTGAAGGTTAATTAAAACCCGAATCGAAACTGCGTGCAGTACGGACCTGTTCAAAATAATTCTTTCTTCGCCCTGAAGAGGGTACATTCCATGCATTTATTGCCATGTCAATAAACGAAATTTTTATAAAAGATACTCCGTATTATTTTTTTAAAATACCTAGTCTCACCCTGTACCAACTAAAGTCAGTTTTAAATTATATAATAATATGAATTTTTTATAAAAGGGGACGCATGATTGCTGCAGCAGAAAAAGGGATAGGTACGTGAGAGAAAAAAGTTTGAGAAACACTGGTGTAAAGGAATAGAACCGTGAAACCACGAAATGTATGAAATAGAAAGAAACATGATTGTTACACCTTTTTAATATACATAAATAAGTTAAATTATATTCAAAAAAAGGTTTGTTCCAACTTCTGTATCTGCTAGATCCGCAGAATTAGGTTATTTACCCACTTACACAGATTGTCTTTATCAACATACTTAAACTCCTCGAAAAGCGTCTACATTTCATACTAAAAGCATTTCATATAACATGTGAGCAACAAACGGTTTTTAATTTTTTTTTTAACAAAACTGTTCAAATTTTCATAATTTCTTACTTTTACTATAACAATGGGCTCATTTAGTGATATTTATTTTATAATTTATTTTTGCATGTTCCGTAGGCATTTAAGTATATAGTATTTACTATATACTTAAATCCCTACGGAAAATGCAAAATAAATTATAAAATAAATATCACTAAATGAGCCCAACTAGTGATGTCACACCACTCGCCTGGTTCTATGAGTTATACGATTATATTCAGTTTAAGAGATTTCGTTGTACAATGTGCGAGTGTAGTGTCATTTTACGTTTTTTTAACTTGTTATTTTTTTACATATAAAAATATATGTTCTCTAGAAAATGGATACGTTAAAGCTGTTTCCAACATTTTGCCGTGTGTAGACATTTTTATGGTTATGGAATATTTTATTAAAAATAAAGATTACATATGTGCTGAAATGAAGGGTGTCAAATTATAGAGGTAGGTTAACTAGATACATATCTACTTTAATAAAGTGTACCGAATTTATCTGTCAGCCAGAAAAAATTACTGCAATAATGCTGTTGGTTTTGTATAAATAAAAGGAAATTTTTTGTCATATATCAATAGATTATTATTAACATATCTCAAAGTCTATTATAGAACATAAAATGTCTACTGAATTATTTTTCCCCCCATACATAAAAATTTTATTTTTCAATCCAATTCTGTTAACACACATCTTTATACATCCATCTTTAAATACACATCATCATTATTATAAGAAACATATTTTTAATAGTATAGTAATATTTAACAATACTACAATGAAATATAAATTTCCATATCCTTTTCAAGCTTATTATTGTACAATTTTTAATAATAACCTATTAACCTTAAAATGATCTTCGTAACAATACTTCGTCCCTTTATTACTAACAAATTTCTCCCTTTGCATAACTTGCTGTCACAAATTTTTAAAACTTTTACCACTTGGTAATGAAATAAATATTTTATTGGGAGTAGACACTGATGTTCTTTTCCAGTCTGGAATTATAAAATATTTATATAACCCGCTTTTTTTTATCCATGTTAATAACAAAATACAGAACACGAAATTAGCACGTCCGTCGTACGTGCCATATGAAACTATATGGGAATAGGTGAGTGGTCGACCGCCAGGAGTGGTGTGACATCACACGGCGTGTTCGCGTACTCTATTTTCATTATTTATTTTGAGAAAGGAGTTAAAAAAAAAAATTTAATAATTTGCATATTTACTAACTACAAGGTGTACTTTCAAATAAAAAAAAAATGCAAAATGAGCCCATTGTTTCGCTTTTTGAGATAGTGAAGTAAACTAAATAAAAAATAAACTGTACCTTCTCTTTACTCAGGAATCTACCTTTTCGAAAGACACTCCCAAAATGTCAGGGTATACACTTGAAGATATAATTTTGAGAAAAATTCGTACACTACTTAGAATTACCATGCGAATCTACATATGGAGGGCACGATTGCAAAAAGTCGTCAAAAAATGTTTTCCGATAATTTTTGTATTACTGAAAAATGATATTTTATGTTCCCATCGCATTTACAGGCTTATTTTATAACATTTCTTATTGATTTTCAAACCAATGGAAGGCTTCTTTCTAGATTCTGGTGCTGCCTGAAATTATTGCGTTTAACTTAAAATATTCATGAGATATAGAAAACGACGTGCAACTAAATAAACTTAAATTCACTTCTTGTGCATGAAAAATAACAATATCGAAGTTATACAGGGTGTCCCAGAATTGAGTTCCAGGACGGAAACCTGTGATTCCTGAGTTCATAGTGGGTCCATATAACCCAACTTACCTTAGTCCAAAAATGCATCTCTGGGGAAGTACATACTCTTAAAGTGAGACAGAAAAAAAATTGTACAATATCTTCCGCTAGAGAGAAGATAACATTTTCAAATTTTGATGAGAACTGTATCTCTGTAAGTACTCTATGTAAACTTGTTAACAACTAAATATCTTTTGTTTCACATTTTTTTTTTTTAATAATAATTAATATTTGACTGGTTACAATTTTTTAATCACACAGTAAAATTACGGAATACCTGAACATTTACAAAGTAATGAAAGGGCTACAAAAAAGTACTCTTAAAAATTTTTGTAGTATCAATCAAAATACAAGAAATTATCGTTTTTTCCTCTATTTGTATTTAATATTTATTTACAATAATTATATAACAAAATTTTGTAATAACGGAAAAGTACAGTTTACTTTAAAAAAATTACATTCATAACAAATGCTCCACATGACGTGCACCTTTCAGTAGGCACATCAATCAATTCTCTTCTTCAACGACGGGCGAATTCGTTGGAAAATATGCAAAATCTCTCTAGATCCATTGCACGCTATACACATTGCCAACGTTGCTCCCTAGTATCAATTGGAACAAAATGTACAGTGGTTTTTAAATAATTCCATATACAAAATTCGCAAGAGTTCGAATCTGGTGACCTGGCTGGCCACGTAGTGGGTCCGCCCCTGCCAATTCAATAGTTTCCATAAACTCTGTCAAGAAAATGTCGCACAATAATGTTATAATGAGCAAGACAACCGTGATGAATGAAACATAAATTACGTCATATTTCCAAAGGTACATCATCGAGCAGAGTTAGTCAACCATTTTGCAAACAGTGTAAAAGTACTTTCGTTCATTTAACTGGTTTGGTAATTTAGCTTGACCTCTGTATCCACACATTTATTGAGAATTTCTGCTGTTGTTTCGTTTGCTTTGTGATATGAGGATTTTCATCAACAGATGACTAGTAATGAGTATTATGTAGATTGAATATTCCGTCCCTTGTGAATGCTACTTCATCGGTGAGTAATATTCGAGAAAAGAAATTTTGTAATTGGTTTTGTTTATTTAGTAAACCACTGTAAAAACTACAATCGAGGTGGGAAATATGGTTCTAATAAAGCTTGAACTTTTTGAAAATGAAACAGGTACATTTGTTGTTTATTTATAATTCTCCAAATAGTACTCTTTAAAAAATTCTGATGCATTGCCGCTAAACTTCTGATATTTATTTCAGGATTTTCATCAGTGGCATCTAAAATCATCTTCTCGTAATCGAGATTTACTACAGAAGTCCTACTCCTAGTATTATTTAAAGGACACACTGATCCTGTGTCCCTCAAACGTTGATAGCCATCAATAAACGTTTTATAACATGATGTTCTTTAGTTTAGGTACTTTTGCTTGTACCTTCGCTCAGCGGCTCGAGAATTATACTTCAATTCTCCATATATCAAAAGGATGTCAGCATATTCTTCATTACTAAATTGATTCATAACAGAAAATTACAGCCCAACTTGTTGCTGGTAGATTACCAAAATTAATCTTATACTTGCTATTTTTTGACGTTACTAATGAATTCAGTTTTGTGTTGTCATGAGAACACGACAGATCTTCTGTTTCACAAGCACCTGTGACCTACAGAAAAAAACGATAATTCTTTATTTTTGGTTAACATTTTAAAAGTATTGATTTGTATACTGAAACAGGTGGGCGTCATGTGGAGCATTTGTTATGAATGTAGTTTTTTTAAATAAACTGTGCTTTTTTGTTATTACAAAATTTTGTTGTAGAATTGTAAATAAATGTTAAATGCAAATGGATGAAAAAAAGATTAATTTTTGTATTTTAAATAATATTAGAAAAATTTTTAAAAGTACCTTTTTTCCAGCACTTTCAATGTTCCGTAAAAATGTTCAAGTATTCCGTAATTTTACAGTGTGATTAAAAAATTACAGCCAAGCAAATATTAATTACTATGAAAAAAAAATGTGAAACAAAAGATATTTATTTGCTCAAGTAAATTTGAAAATTTTATCTTCTATATAACGGAAGTTATTGGAAAAAAGTTTTTTTTCTGTCTCACTTTAAGAGAATGTACTTCCTCAGGAACGTATTTTTGGACTAAGGTAAATTGGGTTACGTGGGTCCAATATGAACTCAGGAACCACAGGTTGCCGTCCGGAAACTCAATTCTGGGACACCCTTTATATTCACATGGAATATGGAATATGACACATTTGATAACTTTCTAATGATTGTATATAAATATTTGTACGATATGTGTGGGATAAACATCATTATCGAATTTATGTGATTACAATTCTCGGCCTAAGGGCATCGTCGTGTAAAATTCATAATTATGTTGTTATACCACTTGTATCGTAAATGATTAATACATTTTCATTGTGATGCATTCATTCTGGCATCTAATTCGAGAATATTACATTTTATAATGCAATGCACTTTTAACAAAATAAAAGAAGATGACTAGATCCTTCTGTATTTAGAACCTCGAGACTACTTTAATTCAGAAATCAAAAGTTTCCGAGTGACAATTTTATAATTTTAAATTGCCTGAATGGTAAATTATAAAGATTATATTAATTTAATTATAAATGCAAACTAGATTTATTGAGAAAAAATATATTTGAAAATAGGAGCTACAAAAAAGACGGAAGCAAGTAAGTTTATAATCCAAAAAAACAATACAGATGGCATAGAACTAGTGAATATATACAATCAAAATGTAAAATGTACAAATTCCAGAAAACATCTATTTTTTCTTGAAATCTGAGATTGAGACTGGGATGGATTTAATCGATGTTGTCCAGCACCCCCCAAAAGAATCATCAGTAACTCTGAAACTGTCTCATATTTCGAAAATATTTTGTTTATGAATAGCCGAAATGGGTAATCTATTTTTGTATAGCTCGTTTCCGGAGGATAATTTATATTCCAGTTATAAGATATTGAATTATCCTGTAAAAATATTATGTGTTTCGGTTTGATATTTGTAACTCTCAGATAAAGTGCTTAAGATCTAAAAGAAATTCTATAAATGTAAAACATCGAACAATCGGCAGATTGATATCTCTACCATTTACCGAAATATGAATGGCAGACAACAAAGAACATTTTACCGGTGGTATTACGTCATCACCGGGAAAAATCATCAGTAGTAACTTCAGAAGCGTTCGATTTATTAAAGTCATTCGAAGCACTCTAGAAAATCTTATACGTTGAAGATAGAAACCAAAAATCGAATGACGTAAACCATAGCTCGATGTCTCTACTCGTTATGAAGATATCTCCATTCAAAGTCACATAACAGCCAAACTGTTTCACAGGTAAACAGCACTTGGAACCTTATGATTCTATTTGACACTGATTGTTGTTTAAAACTATTTTACACCTCAATTTGTGTCGTCACCTTTGGAACAATGTTAATTTTTAGAGCTACAAAATCATTTATGCAATAAAAGTTATTTTGAAAATAATGCCTGGATAACGAATCACAAAACTTCTGCCAAGACGTTGTAAATAAGAAGAAAAGAATAATTTTATAAATAATTTATGTTATCTTGATAAATAGACAAAAAATAAACATCACTTTTGAAATATCCACTTTAATAACTTCTTTAGCTGTTGTTGCATAAATAGCAATTTAAAATTTCACATTTTGTTCTAATATTACCCCAACCAGAACAGCATAAAGTTTAATGCTGGATGAATGTCGAACTAGCCAATTATTAATTAACGTCATTTTCTGTAAACTTCTAATTTATTTCTTTAACAGTCTTGTCTAGTTTCACACGACTAATTTCCTCTGCACGATTCTCATCAATGTGTAATATTGTCACGTCAGTGTATACTTAAGTGCATGAAATGTGAATCCTTAGCTAATTAAATTACTATTGTCCGAGGACGAGTACTGTTAATGTCATCTGTTTAATTTTGCAATACCTAATACGGCAGCCACCTCTGAGCAGTTAAATGTGTTATTGGACCAAATAGAGAAAATTTGCCCATTTAATTGCATTTTTAATGAATATAATTATATTAACATACGAAGTAGACTGAAATATTCGTTGTCGTATTGGTAGACTATTACTATATGGTCTGCAAAAATACCTAATAATGATGTATTTTTTACTCATTAAATGCTTTGAATGGAATTACCTACATGTCTTAATGTATATTAAATTATATTTATTAATTTTAGAAAAAGAAAGCGGATTCCTAATTTTTAGTTTTGGTATGTAATTTTACACATAATTATCATTAAGTAAATAATTATTAGCAAATTTCTAATATACAAGGTGTTTCAAAACTGTTTAGCGTTAGTTAAGAAGGTAATTTTTTTTGACTTACTGCATTTTTGAATGAACTATTTTTAAAATATCTATGATTCTTTACATAATGCAAAAAATGATTGTTTAAATTTAATTTAGTTATCATAATTTTTATTATAAACCCTCGTTACATAAAAAAAATCAATTTTATTTTTATGACACCTATTATTATGGTGAAACTCTCTATTCAGATGCATGAGAGGTACACATTCAAAAAAAATTGCACGTACTAATGATTTTTACCATTTTTTAATTTATTTTGACACATTTATTATCAATATTGACAGCTTCCAATTGTCAAACTGTCATATTACAAATGAAACAATTTTTAAATATAAAAAATAATATTTTATTTAAAAGTATAAAAAACAGATTTTCTTGTTTACTATGTATTATTTTAGTTACTTCGCACCATTATTAGTCACAATACTTCCAATATTTGTAAAAAAAAATAAAATAATAATGATAATTTCAAAGCTTTAAAAAACTATGAGCAATATGCTTTTGAAATAATAAATACTTTCGGAGATTATTTAACTAGCAGCGGCTTAACTATTGGGGCAAGGGGGGCAGAGTGTCTCCTGCCCCTATTATACGGCTCCCTGTAGATAAAAATCTATATTTTATTTTCACTTACTCTTTTTTATACCGCCCTTGTAATCGACAACAAATTGAAAAAATACCGGCACCAGGACTGGATGGATGGATTATCGGTTAAAACTCTTAAAGTTACAAATAAATATATAAAATTCCGCTCAGCTAAGTATATAATGATTTTAGTTTTTTCAAAAAATTAGTACCTGTGGCCTGGAAAACTTGAATTGTTATCCCAATTTTCAAATCAGGAGATAATAAAAAAAAAAAACACAAATTATAGACCTATATCGTTGATCAATAATACTGCAAAAATTTTTGAATATTGTTTAAAAAAAAAGATTCATGGATTATTTCGAAAATATCAATATTCTAGCTAGTTTTTGAAAGAAACATAGTACAAAACATTCAGCGCACGAACTTGTCAAGGTAATCATAGATGAATTCGATACTAACAAGAAATACTTAACCACATTTTTGGACTCGGTTAAAGCATTTGATGGGTTAACTATGAAGTTCTTTTAGAAAAATTAGATATCATTGGGATCCGGGGGAGTGAACAAAGATTATTTAGAGATTACCTGACAAACAGAACACAAAAACTTAAAATTGATAATGTTCAAAGTGAACCCTTAGAAATAATCACGGACGTCCTGCAGAGGACGGTAATTGGCCACATTTTATTCTTTTATATATAAATAATATGTTAAATACTACTATAAATGGTCATATTATATTTTATGCAGACGACACAGCCTTAATATGAGAGATGATACATGGGAAAATATAATAAAGCGGAAAATGGATTGAAAATTGTAAAAAGTGGCTAGATAATAATCTTTTAAATTTAAATGTGCAAAAAACTAAATTTTTAACATTTTGCCTATTATCTGATAATCAACCAGAAAGCAACCAAATTGTTCAGACGGTTTAAACTGTACCTACGGTAAAGTTATGAGGGTATTGAAATCAAATATTTAGGATTAATGGTCATCATTTAAGATGGAATGTGCATGCAACATATCTAGCAAAAAGACTTAGAAGGTTGACGTATAAGTTTTATCAGTCAAGAATATTAGTTTGTGGATATGGATAATCCACCCGAGTTGTACAGTATATTTTTTCTACGACCAGCTTAAAAAAAACTACACAATTTATTAAACATTAATATATTACACAAATACACACGGACAGTACACACTGACAGTTACTTTGACAGCTTACGCATTTTGATTTTAAAACGAATAGTTGTTTATGTACTTAATACACGAACTGTGATTGGTCGGTTTCATTTCATATCCATCCTAGAACTGATATGAAATATATCCGTTAAGTTAACTGGAATTGCCTACTTATCCATTCTACAGACTGTACAGAAAACAGCAAATTTACATAAGGGAGTAGAAAAACATATTAAACAAAAAAAATCTAATATTATATACAATGCCTTGGGGGTGATGCGTACAAGAATGCCCTAAAAAATCTTCAGGTTATACAAAATACCATCATAAAAGTAATATTTCAAAAAAACATTGATACTCAACCGAGCATTTATACACAGAAACTGGTTTATTTAATATAAGATTACTGTACGTATTTCAAGCAATACAATTGATGATAAATAATGTAAGAAATGCATGTTAAGTGTTTAGTAGATGTCGAAATAAATATTCCATACAATACCAGATCAGTAGTTAATCAAAATATAGGAACTCCTGCTCTATGCATCACACACCCAGCGATATATGAATTTCTTTGGCCCCAAACTGTGCAATCTCTTACCAGTAAATTTAAAAAACATTGTAAAAAACATATATTTATAAAAACTCTACGAACTTACCTCTAGAATAATCATCATATGTTTGAAAGCGCTTTTTCCTTGGAAAATGTACTCAGTAATAAAAGGCGCTCTTCTTCTCCTCAAAAACAAATATCTTTGGTATGTGTCATTTGTCAAAAAAATCCTCGAACAGGTCGATTTTAGTTTTGTAAATGCTACATTTTGTCACTATACTAAAATTTATGACGTCATTGGGTTTTGAGTTATGACGTCATCATACATTTTTTTAATGGAAACAGACATTTTTGTTTAATGTTTTTGGTGGTATATTCCTTTAGCTTTCTGGTGATATAAAAAAAATTGATATTACCTAAGCCATTCTTTTGGAAAAAAATATTTTTATTGATTGATACCTCACATACTATACTATGTTGTGCTGTGCTGTGTACGTGTGCTTGTATCTGCCTCTCGTTTATTAGTTAAATTTCTTCATATATACTTGGAAAAAAATATACAGTTTTGAGCATACCAGTGTCTAAGTTTATACAGATTACGCCGTGCTGAAGGTATGTTGTTATAAGCTCATGTTATTGTGTTTCTTAATGCATTAATGATTCATTCCTCATGATACACATTTTTTTTTGTGAGAAGAGCAATTATACAAAACATTGTGTTAAAGTGATAAGACTCTTGATAAACGTATACAGACTTTTTGCCCCAAAAAGAAAAAACCTTGAGATTGATAAATAAAATTAATTATTTCTACAGTGTGAAGCAAATAATCATTACTTATTATTTACTGAACTAATTATGGTTGGTGAAAATTCTTGTGATCTATCTAATAATGATCTTCTTGCGACACTAATAAAGGTCATTAAAGAAGAAGGAAAATCTATAAAAGAGGATATAAAATTGGAAATTCAAGCTGAAACAAAAACATTATCAGAGTCATTATCTACTCAAGCGGATAAATTAAATACATTGAATAAAAAGTGCGAAAAACTTGAATCACATCAACTGAGTTTAGAACGGCAATTACGGAAAAATTACATTATTATTTTTGGTCTTGAAATTCCTAAAGACATAAATCTAATATCTTTTGTAAGAGAAAACTTAAAAAAGTTACTGGGCATTGATATAGCAGTGTCTGATCTTAATAACGTTTTTGTATTAAAAAGTGGAAAAAGAATCCCTCCCATTAAAGTAGAATTTATATCATTTTTAAAAAAACGTGCTGTCTTCAACAACGTAAGCAAATTGAGAGGTTCGAAGATATTCATTGCAAACGATCTCTGTTACACTGGTAGACAGGATGAGCAAATATTAAGGCAGCATTTAAAATTAGCAAGATCGCAAAACTTATTTGCCAAAATAAAGGGGAAAACACTGCAAATAAATGACGATATTTACAATTTGGATCAACTTAGGGAAATGAACATTGTTGGTGAGGAAAATATAGAAAATCTACATAGTGAAATAATACAACCTAAATCTAACAGTGCACCACCCACACCTATTCCCAACCAAATCATCTCTGCGGTATTCATTGAGGACGACGTCCAAAAAAGTTCTGCTTCATCAAGTAAAGATTCCCAGATTCTTGAAAATCGAGTGACACCAGTTCGCAAGCAAAAGGAAACTATTAAAAAATTACCCCCTCTTAGGATAGAAAACTTTAATAATACGGAGGCGGATAAGGGTAAAATAAAGTCTACATCGCCTACATAGAACAAAAAGTATTTAAGATCCAACTCATCTTCTAGTAATAAAAGCGTACATACAAAGAAATAAATAGTTTAGCAAGTGGTTTTTTGTTGTGTTTTTGTTTTCTTTTCCAATAAATTATGTCAAATATATCAATATATTATCAAAATTTTAGGGGAGTTAGATCTAAACTTAAAGACCTTTACATAAATATTGAGGGAGAGCAATATAACATTATTTGTGGTACAGAAACATGGCTAAAGCAGAACATTTATGATTCTGAAGTTATTAATATTAATAGATACGTCCTCTTAAGACGTGATAGAGATGAATTGCAAACTGGTATGTCACGTGGTGGAGGTGTATTTATTGTAGTAAGTAAAGAGTATAAAATAATAAAATGGATGGGAAAGGGAATATACTATGATGCTTTATACGTCAAAATTAAATTTAAAAAATGTATTATCACACTAATCGTAGTGTATTTCCCCCCCTCAAGTAAAATCGATCAATATGCCGATTTTTATCAATCCATTGAGGAATTTTGTCGTGACAACAAAAATATATATATACTAGGTGATTTTAATCTTCCAAATATAAACAATGATACATATGATTATTTAGACTTGAAACATACTGAATTTTTGGATTTCATAAATTTTCAATCTTTAGAACTCTGCAATGATGTTTTAAATATAAACAGAAGAACTTTAGATCTTGTCTTAATTAATAAAGGAAATAAAAATAACTGTGGGGTAACCAGAGCAGATGAGGCACTGCAAAAGGAGGACCAGCATCATCCTGCACTGGCAATCATATTAATGTTGCTGATTCGTTAAGTAACAATTTGGAGTCTGGGAGTAGTTATTATGATTTTAAAAACTGTGATTTTTTTAGACTATCCTTGTTAGTGCGGGATGCTGATTGGTCCCCTTTGTACAGGACAGATAACGTTAATGAGGCGCTCGGGCTATTTTACAGCATCTTTTATTCCATTATAGATGAAATTGTGCCTATAAAAAATGTTAAACTCAGAAAATTTCCCATATGGTTTAATGCAGATATGAAAAAGTTACTTAAAAATAAAAATAAATACAAAAAACGTAGGCACATATCGGATTTTCATAATAATATGTATATACAAGAGCGTAAAAAGTTAAAATCGCTTACTCAGGCAGCTTATAACACATTTTTGGAACAAACTGAACAAAACATAGATAATAATGTTAAAGCGTTCTGGACGTATACTAGACAAAATAAGAAAAATTCCGAGTCGCCACATGCTATGGAGTTTAATGGCCTAAACGTAGCGCCGCAAGATGTAGCCACAAGCTTTGCACAATATTTCTATTCTGTGTACAGTGATGTACCGGCGTCCTATAATGTAAATATTAATACTAAAACTGATTACGATGTAATAAACTTAGGTAGAATTACGTCGAATGATTATAGGGATGCTGTAAAAAAGCTGAGGTCGGCAGGACCTGATAAGATACCGCCATATATAATTAAAGGATGTGCAATGTGGCTAGAAGTGCCTCTGCTGTTTATATTTAATTTAGCATTAAAAACAAATACGTTTCCGGACTTGTGGAAAGAATTGTGTGTAACGCCAATCCACAAGTCCGGAAACGTATATCAAGGAGAAAATTATAGACCTATAGCAGTGCTTTCGGCAATGGCCAAACTATTTAAACATATGATCTATGCAAAATTATGGAATGATGTGCGTTCAAATATATGTGAGGAACAACATGGATTCGTAGAAAAAAAATCAACAGTAACAAACCTATTGGTTTTTTCAACTGAAGTTATGGAACACTTGGACCAGAAAAATCAAGTCGATATAATTTACACCGATTTTAAAAAAGCATTTGATCTGGTGGACCATGACGTTATTTTGGGGAAGCTTTGTGGGTTTGGTGCGACCTCTAACACTCTAAAATTTTTCTCATCATATTTACAAAATCGTACATTTTCCGTCAAATTCGCTGGTAAAACCTCAGGAAAATTCACTGCAAATTCTGGGGTGCCACAGGGCTCTAACTTAGGACCACTGTTGTTCCTCATATTCATCAATGACATACCTAAAGTATTAAAAAGTTCCAATTGCCTGTTATTTGCCGACGATATGAAACTTTATAAAAAAATAGAAAATTTAAATGACTGCCAAGCATTGCAGCAAGACATTAACCAAATTTTTCAATGGAGTATTGATAATAATCTGCATTTCAATATTTCTAAATGCGCCGTTATGTCATGTACGCGTAAACACGTACGCGTAAACTCCATTAAGTAAATTATGATTACACAATGGATGATAAAAATATACCAAGAATAAGAAAAATTAAGGATCTGGGTGTTTATTATGATGATAAACTGTGTTTTAACGAGCATATATCATATGTATCATTAAAAGCACTACGTGTGTTAGGTTTTGTAATAAGACAGTCCAGCAAATTTAAAAATATCACCACAATGTCAAAATTGTATAATAGTTTAGTGAGACCAATTCTGGAATACGCATCCGTAATATGGCACCCGTTTTACTTCAAGTATAATTATATCATAGAAAAAGTACAAAACAAAATTCTGAGATATCTGTAATTGAGGAAATATGGATCATATCCAGATTATAACTTTATACGTACAGCAGCTTTACGGAACGAATTCGGCATTGTAAGTCTTGAAACTAGAAGGAAAAAATGCATGATAATTGTTTGTTACAAAATACTTAACAATTTCTTAAATTGCAGTTGTATTTTAAGTCGCATAAACATAAGAATACCCACTAAACAAACTAGACTAGTACAGTTTTTTTATATACCTCCGCTTACTACAAACATTTCATCGCTTCTGATTACCATTTTAAAAGTCACAAATAATGCATTTATGTTGTCTGAGTTAGATTTTGCTCTCCCCTCCAAAAAGTTTAATCAGCTACTTAACAGTTTTATTTTAAATTTAGATTGAACTATATCTCCTCGTCTCTTGATTAGATGTGTTATTTTTCATGTCAATCCTTGATAGATCTTTCTCCCACAAAATTTAAATTTTAAAATATATTTAAATGTTATTATTGTACGTTTAAGCTTTGAAGCTAGAATATTATTATAATTAATGTAATTGTTATTATTATATTTAATGTAAGTTGTTTCTATATTTTTCTTGTAATTAGATTTATCTGTTTGAGAAATAAATAAATAAATAAATAAATAAATAAATAAATAAATAAATAAATAAATAAATAAATAAATAAATAAATAAGAAATTGTGAGAAAAAAATCATCTCCATTGCTCAAATTGCCACCCTGCAACCATTTGGCATTGACCAAGACGGGTGTAGACACTTTGCATGCTGTTCTGAATCATCTCATGGTCAATTCGTCTCATCTCCAAGCCAATTCTGTCTTTCAATTCTTCTATGGTATCCGGTCTGTTAAAATACACCCTTGACTTTAAGTAACCCCAAAGAAAAAAGTCTAAGGGGCTTAAATCCGGTGAACGCGGGGGCCACTCAATCGGACCTCGACGACCTATCCACCTTCCAGTAAAAGTGTCATCTAAAAACTGACGCACTGTTATCCCAAAATGAGGTGACAATGTTCTTTAAAAAATTTGGGTTTTCATCGCACAAAGTCATCAACTGTTCACAAAACTGTAAGCGCCGATCTGGATCGTCCTCATTCAATTCGTGGATTAATTGCACTTTGTATGGATGGTATTTTTCTTTTTTCAATAGACGTACAAGAGAAGTTTGACTCACGTTATGATTTAAAGCCAGCTGCCTTGTCGAAAGATGGTGGTTTTCCTCACATTCTAGAAGAATATTTAATTTGGTTTCTTTGCTCGTGCTAGAGCGACCAGATCGAGAGAAGTCAGCTACACTGCCAGATTCATCATATCTAGCCACCAATCTACTTAAAGTGGATCTAGAAATGCACTTTTCGGGATACTTGGCATTGAAAACATCACATGCTTCCTGATGAGTTCTCAGCATGTCACCATATCCAACCATCATCAAAAGTTTTATGCGTTCTCTTTCACTTAAACGTGCCATTGCATTCACTAGTTTTACACTGTCTCAGAAGTGTCACAAAACTGAGGTTCCACACGTGCCAGGAATAAAAAAGTTATCGATACTTTACACAAAAAGGCCTTTGTTGTTAAGGTGATTGTTTTTTTTTATTATTTTCTTTGTTTTGTTTTTGTGTCAAATGTTTTCATGCTAGTTAAAACAAAAATGTAGGCAACAAGATTTTATCAGTCCAAAAGAAAGTGGAACATTACTCGTGAATTTGCGAAAGAAAAGCTATTTTTACATAAAATGTCATTTTTCCAAAAGAATGGCTTAGGTAATATCACTTTTTTTTATATCACCAGAAAGCTGAAGGAATATACCACCAAAAACAGTAAACAAAAATATCTGTTTCCATTAAAAAAAAATTATGATGACGTCATAACTCAAAACCCAATGACGTCATAAATTTTGGTATAGTGACAAAATGTAGCATTTACAAAACTAAAATCGACCTGTTCGAGGATTCTTTTGGAAAATGACACATACCAAAGATATGAATTTTGTGCGTTTCTGTACATAATTATTTCATATACGGCAAAATAAAAATAAAATATTTCTATTCAAAATATATGTATCTCAAATACAAGCCTCACAGCTTAGCTGAGATGTTAATATTTATAAGTTGTAATAAATAATACAATTCGTAATTCCTATTATTTTGAATCATCAATAGTATTATTATTTTGTTTTGTTATTACAATGGCAATTAAATTGCTGGTATGTTCATAATTCAAAATAAATATAAGTATCTAAAAAAAACATGTATATTAAAAATAGTTTTTTTTATGATTATATTTGTATCATTTTATCTAAAATGAAATAAAATAGGATTATTTTGAAAAATAATCGCGATTGATAAACTAGATATATCCCGTTTATATTATTTATATTATTTCATATTATTATCGTTAATTGCTCTATCCAGCAAATATCCAATTATACGATAATACCTGTGGTGGATATTTCACTCGTATGCCTACACTAGACCTCCTTCGAAATAAACATTCATTATGCAAATAGTTTTCATATGTGATTTGCTTACAAAATGAAACTAGTAATAATCATTAGTAATGCCATTCTCGTATATAATAAATAAATTAGCAGTAAATATATCAGATTATTTATACACATACTTGAATAATACCAAACCTATAAATTATCTAATTACTGTGGTAACTAAGAATTTAATCTACTCAGTACGATATGAGTCATAATTTGCAAACCCCACTTTCAGGTTGAATTTTTAATCCTGAAATAAGTAAGAAAGTGATTATTGCACCTTTTATCGATATATTCATTTGTCTTTATTATTCACAACGTCACTGTGGTGTTCTGTCCCACAGTGACTAAATGGGGTCTTATCGTTAATTTCTCGAAGAAAAGCTTCTGTACTGTTAGAAGATATACCGTTACATGTGAGACAAGACATGTGGTTCATGTATGATGGCGCTACAATTCATTTCAGTATTATCATTCTCCAATAGAGTGTCCCGAAAATAGAAAGATTTAAAAAAATTGAAGGCTTGTAATTTTGGTCTAATATCGTAGAAGTATTTTACTATATTACCGAATACTACGAATACGAAAAAAATTCGGCAAAGAAATATTATAGTTGTGTCTCGAACAAATACAGTAGCTGTTCAAATATTCAACATTTCACAGCCATCCATTGCCTTCGATGCAGTCTTTCATTTTAAAATAATAATGGTATCTGGTTTTCAAAAGGCTAATATGCATAATCTACCGCATGTAGACGTGCAAATAGTTCGGGAGTTCCTTTAAAAATATATGAATTTTGCCGGCGCGGCGCCGGCGCCCAAGCATCACAGTAATAGTTCTAACGTATATTTATAATTGATACTGCAATAACGTAGGAGCGGTTTTGGTTATTCAAACTTAAAGATATCTTTCATCGTGATATCAAAACTAAAATTCTCTATTATATAAAACAGTCGACAATTTTGACTAATCTCTTTTAAATTTGATATCTAGAATACTTTTACAAAGATCTCCAAAGATTTTTCATCTATTCTTAAAATTAAGGGTGATTTAAATGGAAACGAAATGAAAAAATGATTTTCTCAAAAGCGTCTCTAAAGATTTCAAGTTTGAGCGAAAAAAAATTTCTGTCTGTCACTCTGTCGGTCTGTCTGTAACTTTTTTTTTGCGCAACATTACTCTGGAACCGTTTAAGATATTGACTTGAAATTTGGTACATGTATGCACTTCAACGGGATCTGGAACTAGATTATATTTTCGTCTTATTCCGTAGAAGAGTTGGGGGGTAAATTTTGGTAAATGGTAAATGTGGGGTAAAGAGGTAAATCAAACAGGTAAGAGTCCATAAAATTGGCATTTAGTATATACAAGAGAAGCCGAAGTCTTAAAACAATTTTTGGCCCATTACCACCCCCACCCCCTATTAAATGGTATGAACAAAATTTGTGATTTAGTGTGTACAAGAATCAAAAATTTCAAAATATTTTTTTACTTCATTCGGAAGTTCTCTGAACTCGCTGAAAATTTGAGAGGATATTCCCAAAAATGGTAGAAATGATAATCCGATTTTTGTAAATAATTTTGTGGTATAACTTTTTACTAACAAGACCAAATGATAAAAATAAAAAATATTTTAAAGTCGATATTATCAAATAATTGACACATGTATTTGTTTTTCAAAAAACTTTTTAAATTACTACTAGATAAATATATAAATATTAATAGTTAAAATTACGAGATATGAAAGTCACTTATTTTACTGAAACAGCTGTCATTATTATAATATTTTATTAAACGACATTATATTATAGAGTCTTCCTGTAGAAACACTAAGCTATAACATACATGAAGTGAAAAAAATTTAAAAAAACTATCTTGTAAAATATAGCCATTTGAAAGGCATAAATTTAAACAAAGACTTTTCTTCCTCTCATACATTAAATTTCAAATATCACTAAAGTAGTTAATAAAAAAGATACAAACATTTTGTTTAGCGGATATTAAAGCTTGAGTTATGTTTTTTCAGTTGTTATTTCGGATTTTTATAAGAATATCAATTCACTTTCTGTTTTCACGAAATTCGAGAAAAAGTCGAAAATCGTACGTACTAAATTTACTAATTTTTCAACAGCTGTAATTTTGAGAAAGAAATTTGGAAAATTTTGTCAATACCAGGAACTTATTTCTGAAGGTCTCCTCTTTCGACGTCTATATTTGTTGTTTTTATTTTTCAATGATTGGAAATCTGTATGTATGTATTATGTATGTATCAAAAGTGATTGAAATTTGACCCCCTTGCCGTTATCCAGTCGAGCTGAAATTTTACATACACGTGTAGTTCTGAGGACAATTCAATAATATGGTACCAAGAAGTGTATTTTTTAGTTTTAAGACTATAATTTTTAGTTTTTTTTTTATCGCATAGTGTATTCAGTCATACGTTGCTACAAGCTTTTACTCCAAGATATTCTAAGAAATGGCGAAAGTGCTACGAATTCCTGCAGCGAAGGTTATGTATGAACATAAAAAAATAAAATAATTAAAATGTTGCTAAGATGGCGGATTACCTTTTTCCGTGACGTCATTGCAAACCCAATTAAGACTAAGAAGTTAAAAATAAATAAACTAAAAGAAAAACTTTTATTTTAATACCAAATTGCATTAAGAAGTAGAAAATACATTTTTTTTTTCAACTTTGTAAATAGAAAACCATTGGGCACTCTGATAAGACGAGACGAATATTTTATGACCGCCCAATGGTTTTCTATTTTCAATGTTGAAAAAAATATATATTCTACTATTTAGTGCAATTTGGTTTTAAAATAAAACCATTGTTTTTAAAAAGTTTTTTTGTTATTTATTTATTTATTCTTTAAGTGGGACTAGCAAGATGCCCATGCTCCGATACGGTGATCGTTATAAATTATAAGTTGTTCAAATTTTGGACGCCATGTTGGAGCCGCCATTTTGAATTTTTCAAGTTTTTGTATGTTTTAGGAGTCGTGAAGGTATTTCCTACCTTAATACCACTAGCCTAGCCCACATACATAGTTACACTCTACTCTTATATAAACCAGAGTGTAACAAATTTTTACCTATATTTATCTGTTCGGAGATATGTTTGGGTACTTCCCGATGGGCTAGGAGCTTAAAATTTGGCATGGAAGCACAAAAATAATCATGTATTACAACAATAAAGAAATGCAGATAATTTTTCACTAAAAATTGTTCCATTCTTTTCTACAATTTCATATCTTAGAAGTATGCCTCTATCTGTAATAGTTTTTAAAATGCCTCGATGCTGAAATTTGCATGCACCACTGCATGCTTTGTTATGCTTTGTTTAAACAATTTCTGTAGCATTTGTTAACAGCAACTTCAAGAATAATTAGACAGCACAAAATCCAGAAAGAATAAGCTTTCTATTGGTTTGAAAATCATTAAGAAATAATAAAAAATGAACCTGTAAATGTGGTGGGAACATAAAATTAATTAATTTATTCGGGGAGCCCTCCCTAGCTGTATAGCTCTCCCGCGATCCTTGGGGACAATGTTTTTCATAAAGATTAAAGCCTAAGGAACAATTTAAGACATATCCTAAAAAAAGGCTGTACTTTCAAAATGGCGGCCATATGTTAAAAAAACTGTTGCCAATGTGTTTTTGTCATTTAACACAAAAACCAAAAAAGATGGACAAAAACTTTTTCCACAAAAAACAACGTGCATAAAATTTTCTACAATTTTGATCCTATACAATATTTTGATAGGAGTTACCATTTTCCAGATAAATTAGTCCAAAATTAAGAAAACATGGAAATTCATATATCGGTAAATCACTTAGAGGAAATAACTGACAATTATTGTAAGGCGTATAATATAACTTTATACTATTAACATAAGAAAAAATGAAATAAACTGAAAAAATTAATAATAATAATAATAATATTATAATTTGCATACATTTATCCCGAAAACGGTAACAATGGTATCTGGAAAGTGGCAACTCCTAACCAAATATTGTATAGGATCGAAATACAGCCAGTTTTTTTTTTTTGACATGTCTTAAATTGTTCGTTAGGCTTTAATTTTTATGAAAAACAGTGTCCTCAAGGATCGGGGGGGGGGGGGGGGTGGATGGACAGTTAGGGTGGGCTCCCGTAGTATTACGTTTTATAATGAATTTTATATTTTATTTCAAGAGCTGAATCATCTATCTGGAAAATGGTAACTCCTATCCAAATATTGTACAGAAGCAAAATTGTGGAAAATTTTATGCACTTTGTTTTTTGTGCAGAAAGTTTTTCTCCATCTTTTTTGTTTTTGTGTTAAATGACAAAAACCATATTTACAATTTTTTTTAAACGGGCGCCATTTTGAAAGTGCAGCCAATTTTTTTTGCTAAGACATGTCTTAAATTGTCCCTTAGGCTTTAGTCTTTATGAAAAACATTGTCCCCAAGGATCGGGGGATGCACGGACATTCAGGGTGGGCTCCAGTAGTAATTTTCATAATACACAAAAGTTATCGGAAAAAATGTTTTACACCTTTTTACGCTGGCACCCTTCCTCATTGTAAAATTTAATAATAACATAGACTATTTACACCACTAAACTTTATTGACTAACGTTAATTGCATTAGATCTGGACTTGTCTCTTCAAATTCTCTCACAATACTCATTCTTTTATTTATAAGGAGGATGAATATCTGCATATTACATAAATACTTGATAGCAAATACTAGTCACATTATAATGGGTAATTAATTCAATTATACAGTGTGTTGCACTTAAAATAGTTACATCTCTATAACATTTTTTATTTTTTTTTTCCGATTTGAATCAAATTTTAGTTAAGTATGAAATAAATTAGAATCTACTTATGAGCAGAAAAATATTCACCTCCTACAAATGCAAAGCCACCTGAGGTACCAAAATACGCGCAGAAAATCGAAAAATCATATTAGGCATATTTTTATCGGAAAATTTTGTTAATGAAACTTGAATTGACCAAAATTTAATGAAAATAAAAAAATACATCAATTTTGATTAAAATAACGTCAAAGCCTGAAAATATCATATTAATGGGTTTTTGGTTTAGAAAACTGTACCATGGCAATTTTGTTTGAAATTAAGCTAAGCTGCCAGGTAGTTGTTAAGCAATTTACAGTTTTTTTAAACAATTATTTCAAAAATTTTATATTTTTTAGTTTTGACTAAATTTTAGGCATATGGTTTTTGGATAATTCTGAACAAGTTCCTTTAACAAAATTTTCCGATAAAAAAGTACCTAATATAATTTCTTGATTTTCTCCGCATATTTTGGTATCGCAGGTGGCTTTGCATTTGTAGGAGACGTTTTTCTGGTCATAAGTAGATCCTAATTTGTTCCATACTTAAGTAAAATTTGATTCAAATCGGAAAAAAATAAAAAGTAATTAGGGTGTTACCATTTTAAGTGAAACACATTGTATATCAATATTATCTAATATAAGGGTCGCGTTTTATAAATTCCCTTAATTCATACATCATTTAGATACGCAAGGTCATTCCAGATAATGTACGAATGTTTTCATAACTATGTATTCGAGTACATACCTTGACCTTTTAAGCGCATGCTCTTGAGCAAGTAGATTCCTGACAATAAGTTACACCCTGCAGAATAAGTTTTATCGTAAATATTAAAATAACAAATTGCCAACATAACATTAAACTATTGTTGCCTAAATGTAGAAAAAGCAGGCATAAAGGTTAATTCTTAACGACATAACAATCTGAACGACTCAAAGTTGGGGGTTCAATCAAACATAATGTGTGATTTAAAAAAAAATACATATACAATTTTCTCGTCTGAAAATTACAGCATTAGCATTTTGTGGATTAAAGTGAAAGTAAAATTGCAGTTTATTTACAGAAAAATAAATTTCCTTCATTATTAAGTCACCACTTGAAGCATTGAGACGCTTCTAAGCATGCAATTCAAAACAAATAAAGAAGCAGTATGCCGCAGATATTATGTTAATGACATTTTATACGTATCCATATAATTTACTATATTATTTCTAGATCACAACTATGATATACCAGCATAAACAATCAGTAAGAAGGATATCGTTTTCTTTTTTGTTTGATACACTTACGTAAGTTGTCTACTCTATTCCACGCCGTGTTACTATATTATAACTTTCATTTGTTTATTATTCATTACTATTAAGTATTTATATGTGTATGGCTTTAATGTTAAATTTTCAATGCCTTCATTTATCTAATATATCCAATTAATTGTTTTTTTAAAAAAAATGTATTTTTAAATCTATGATGATTAGATTGGATTAAATATAGAAAGTAGAAGCTGGTTGATTGGCCTTGACTATCGCGACCTTCTGTAAATCTATTATAACACTAACGTTTTAGATTGTTTTAGGGCTCGTTGTCCAGCTTTGTCCTTCATATCAGCCTTAATTAGGGCACCTTAGTATAGCTATCAGTCCTTGACTTTTCCTTGCCAACTAGTTGGAATCTCAGTCCTGCTAGGCCTTCACAGTGAAATAGTATATGGATTGAGGTTTCCTCTTCTCTTGGCAGAATCTGCATTTGCGTCCTCTTCTGGGCAGATTAGACTATATGTCTAATAAGCTGGCAATGTCTATATACTATATACTATAGTCCTAGTGCTCTTCCTATTTTGGCTTTTCTTTAACTGGAACTCTTTAGCCTGTCTCTGCCACCGTAACTTCTCCACAATTCCAGAGATGAATTTTGTCCTAGGTGACCATGCCGCCATTTTATTCAGACTTCCTAGGTCTATAATTGCATTTAGGCAGTCCTATTATACCAATCTTGAATCAATTCGCATGGAAACAATTACATTTAACGTTGTTTTGAATGGCAAAAAAATGATAATCGTATTTTTGGCAGTTCTTTGACTTATTGACTGAAATTATTTAAAGTAATAATTTTATTTGATTGATAACTAAAAGAGGATAATAGAAGATGTTCCTTAATGATGTGTTAATATTTCACGGTGTGACTCCTTAGGTCATTTTATGAAGAAAAGAAAAACAATTTTTTTTTGCAAAAATAAACGTGTAAATATAAATCGGCGCGTGGCAAATTCTTTGCCGCACGCCGTGCGACAAAGTTACATTTTCAGCAGTCATTTTGAAGTTAGAAAATTTGACTTTCAACACAATCGTAGAAAAAAGCATGTCCTCTTATATTTTTTACCAAAAAAGTGGTACGCTACTGACGTTTCTCCGTGTGGATATTTTTTCTGATTAGCCATCAAACTGTTTGGCGAATTTTGGTTAATTCTTTTTGTTTTGTTTCCCAGAGATTTTCCACAGAGTGTGAACTTCTGTCCGTGGCATTTCCTCCAAGAAGAACTGCCTGTATTGCTTAAAGATGTACCAATTGCGTTAAGAAATCAAATGTGGTACATGCACGATAGAGCGCCTGTTCATTTCAGTGTAATTTTTCGCGACCATTTGCATGTGGTTTATCCTAATCTTTGGATAGGTCGCGGATGACTTCCGAAATGGCCACCAAGATCGCCCGATCTCAATAGTTTGGATTTATTTTTGTGGGGTCATCTTAAAACCCTGGTGTATAAAACTCCCATTATTACTTTAGAAAATTTAAGAGAGCGAATAGTTGCCTCGTGTGAAATAATACGGAATAAGCCGGGAATATTTGAATGAGTGCGCAATTCGATGCGAAGATGAGCGGAAGCATTCCTATTAGGTGAAGGTGGCCATTTCCAACAATTTCTATAAAACAAAAATTATTTAATAATAATTAGTTTCAATTTGAATTTAATTTAATCAAGAACTATGCGTGCATCTGACGAGAAAACGCAGGAGACCGTTCTCATGTAAAATTGGCCAGATCAAACAGAAAAAATATCCACATTCTACAGGAGTTAGAAATCAAAATTCGCCAAGCTTTTGTAATTGCGCAAATGTTAGAACGGGTGGTAAGGGAAACCATCAATAGGGCTCAAAAATGTACTGAAGTTGAAGGAATCATTTTGAGCAATTGCCATAATTTTATTTCCCCCTATCTTATAAATAAATATTAAAAAATCCTGTAAATTTTATTTAAGTAATCTCTGTGTATTTTTTTAACAATACCAGTTGGTAAATGTAGCATCTACAGAAATCCAATAGTTTCAGTGTAAATTAGCACGGAAACTAGACGTATCCATACATCAAATAAAAAGTTAATATTTTGGGCTTTGTTGGTGCAAGTAAAAAAATATGGTTACCATTTAAAAAAATTGAATAAAATCCATTTGCTTTTTACGTCTTTTCAAAAAATTGTTTTTCAGTTTAGAATAGTGATTTTGGCACGAAATAAACTTTTATTGAAATGCGACAATAAAAATTAAAATGATACATCAGATTCAAGGCCTACTGGGTAAATTTTTACAGTTGCCAACTAAGCTTTTTCACTTTTTCAAATTTATGACACCGAAAAAAATTAACTAGTTCTGATACATCGTTGAACGAGAATTTCATGTGGAATCTAAATATGCAAAGTATATACAGGGCGGCCATTAGTGCGAGGAAGTTCAATATCTGGTTTATTATAAGAAAAATGAAAAAATGTTTTCAATAAAAGTTATAGGGCTTGCTTTGTTCTCTGTTTCTAAAATACTGTGAAATACACAGGGTGTTCCTTTAAAGCAGGACAGCTTAAAGGTCGAAATTTTAATATGACACACCCTATATATTTTTACACCATTGATTTCAGCGTAAAATTTTACGTACAGTTCTAATTTCTTTTTTTTATATGCTGCAAATGATGTAATTTGTGACGCAGTCTTTTTCCGAGAATTTTCATATTTTTCACAATAACTTGGCAACGCTGCAGCATTTTGAAAATAAATTAGTTCTGTACGTACAATTTTACGCAAAAATCAATGGTGTAAAAATATATAATGTGTGTCATTTAAAAAATTCGGCCTTTAAGCTGTCCCGCTTTAAAGGAACACCCTGTGTATTCACAGTATTTTAGAAACAGAGAACAAAGCAAGCCCTATAACTTTTATGGAAAACATTTTTTGATATTTCTTATAATAAGCCAGATATTGGACTTCCTCACACTATTGGACCGCCCTGTATAGGCTATTTAAAAATCAAAAGTTGTTGCTACTTCCGGTTGGACCGGAAGTGATATTTTTCAGTTAATAAAATGTGGCTTTTTGTGTCACAAATGATATGCTAAAATTTCAAAATTGTGTTCCTAAAATCAACCTAGAAATTGGAACGTGACTAATCTCATTGTCATCCGGTATATTGCATAGGGAAATTTTATTACTATTGTATCGTGCATCGAATGCCCATTGTAGTACCATTTAATGATTTGTACTTTCTTCTATAATTATTAATTTTAACAGATGAACATGATTTTGAGAGCAATTCATAAATTTTGCAGGGATAAGTATGATCTGTAACTGACTGGATCTACAAAGCAAATAATAAATAACGTCGACAGTCGTCACAAAGCGTTCAGCGACCTGGATCATCCCACTACAATAGGCTCTAGATGCTGCTATTTTAACCCATATTGTATGTATGTATGTACATAAGTATGTAGAATTTCCCTATAAGCCTAATTGGGTTACCCGTATTACATATTTACAACTATTGAAACGAACCTCATCAAATTTTTAATCACAATCCTAATGATCTGAATGATTCCTATTCCCATTCCCATGTTAGTGCTTGTTTTCTTTGCTTTGTATATAACATGTATTGTATTAGTTCCTTAAAATAACTGTGCTTTCACATCCATTGAGTTAAGATAAGCAAGATAAGCATATAAAAGTTACAAACAATAAAATCATTTTGATTCTGACGGAGGTTGGTTTGCTAAAATGAAAAGGGAATTTGCCAAAATTTAATATATTTGTGCAATACTAACTTATTTCACAACAAGAGAAGCGATCATCCTTGTTGATAGAACTTTGAACATTCACGTTAATGCAGGTAGAAAATCAGTGGCGACAATATTTTCATGCATTTGGGTTTTGAACTTTTCAGTAATTCTGCTCGTATCATATGTTATAGACGCTGAGCTAATGATTTATTAACAAATCAAAACCAATACCGCAAGTACTAGTACTATGTTATATTTGAGAATCATCCCGAGTAACAATTGAAAAAAGAGGTATAAATCGGCAAAAATGTACTGAAGATTGAAGAGTCAAACGATCAGGTTTATTACTAATCTCTATCTTATCGTTGATGATCTCAAGATTTTAACTTTTATCTCAGAATATTGACATTTATCAGAATATCTTGATTGTGGTGTGAATATCTTGCTTTTGCCTGAAAATCTTAGCTTTTAACTCAAGATTTTGGCATTTGTCTCATGATTTCAATTTATATCTTTAATAGTATAGTATTCAACGAGCGGTAATGTAGGTAATAACTCACGCAGATGAAAGTTTACAGCACGAGCCATAGGCGAGTGCTGTAATTCATCAAGTGAGTTATTACCATTACCGCAAGTTGAATACTATACTTTATCTACGATTATAACAATAAATATTAAATTGAGAAAATTTTGTTTAAATTACTCAGTTTGTTTATTAATAAAATTAACTGTAAAATTTAATTTTTGTTCACCTTTTTATATTTGTTGTCTTCAAAGATTTCGCCACCTTTAAGCGGAGGTAGAATGTGATTTTTAATCGAAATAGTGTATAAACTGCTTGTAGACAAAAAATCAGCTTTGTAGATTGATACTACGCTGCGGAAAATTCAAAACTTCTCCGCGAACTGCAATAGCCCGGAGCGCATATTCGGTCAAAAGTCTTGTTTTTTATGTTAGAGAAAAAATTAAAAAAGGGTCAGAAAGCTCAATCAATTCTCTTTACATAAGCTGTCTACAAATGTTTCGAAAAAAAAAAAAACAATAATTATCGAGATATTCGAGGAAATGTAAAAAATTGCACGTTTTCCTATACCGAGTGACACAGGAGATATGTAACACACCGTAGCATGTTTATTTAAAAAGATAATATTTTGAAATTTGGTAGACCTACATAATGTGTGATTGTCCTTTTTTAGTACAAACAAGAAATTTCTTCCACTTCCGGTTTCACCGGAAGTAATATCTACTTTGTTATTTTAAATGACACCCTGTATATATTTTTTTCCTATCTGGTTCTCCTTAAATTCCTCTCTTCAACTATGTATAGCAAGGTGGCATTCATTTTTAAAATGGCTACTGAAAACCATTTTATTGCATTAAGTCAAGTTGGCTATAGTATGAAATGTAGCGTTAATTAATGCTTAGTGTGCTGCAATATCAAAAAAACCATGGTACACAATTTTGTGTTCCATATTTGTTTTGTTCTAATCAGTAGCCGAAGAGACTTTGTACAATTTTTATATTAAAGAAAAATCTCTAGACTAAATCCACGAAATCACAAAAACTAAGATAGAAACACTAATTTTAAATTTTATCCATTTGTAAAATATTTATTCCTATTTCACTTTTACCAATTAGATAGCCCCCGAGGTGTCCGGATTTTACGCCACTTTATTTTTCCATATGGGGCCATCTCAAGGAAATGGTTTATAAAACTCCACTGCAAAGTAGGGAAGAGTTAAAAATGAGAGTTAGGTTAGCAATAAATTAGTTTACTGAATTGCAGTTAGAAAATGTGCTTAGAGGTACTGGTTACAAGAATTCGACGCTGCAGGGAAAATAATGTCCAGCATTTTGAGATTCTTCGAAAACAATTTTATTTAAAAGCAAGCAAAATCAGCCACAACAATGAATTGTATTGGGTAAAAGTGAAAGATGAATAAATATTTTACAAATGGGGCTTTAAAATTAGTGTTTCTATCTTAGTTTTTATGATTTCGGGATTTAGTCTAGAGATTTTTATTTAATATAAAAATTCTACAAAGTTTCTTCGGCTACTGATTAGAACAAAACAAATATGAAACACAAAATTGTGTACCAGGGTTCTTTTGATATCGCAGCACATTAAGTATTAATTACCGCCACATTTGGTATACATAATTGAAAAGAGAAATTCAAGCAGAATCAGATAGGAAAAAAATATATACATCTACTTCGTTATTTTAAATAGCACCCCTGTCACTTCCGGTGAAACCGGAATTGGAAAAAATTTCTTGTTTGTACCAAAAAAAGGACAATCACGCATTATATAAGTCCACCAAATTTCGAAATAATATCTTTTTAAATAAACATGCTACGGGGTGTTACATATCTATTAACGGAGCGTCAAAGTAGTACATGATATTAAGTGAACATCGTATATAAGATCGATTTCAGTTAATTACCGATTAATTATGATGACAAAATGGAGAAATTTTACCGAAAAAAAAAAAAAAAGTAAATCCCGCCCCCTCTAATTCCTTCATTTTTGTCGGAATTCAAAAAATGAAAAAAGAGTTTTAGCAAATTTAATTCTATTTAGGTTAACTAGAGTAGTCTTTTGGCGTAGGAGCCAAGATTAAAAAGTTGCCAACTGTAGAAGCTCAAAATTTGCGATTTTTTGCCGTACATGGCCAACATTTCAGTAGTTATCTTCGAAACGAAAAAAAAATCAAAATTCTGATAGCAAAAGATTCGTAATGGAAAATACTCGTGACCTTGTTTTTTATTTCGAGCTAACTCCCACCGTTTCGGAGATATCTGCGAAAAATAACAAAAAACAGCTTACATTTCGGAGTCGAAAAAATTGCAAAAACATGCAATCTTGACACGTTCATATTTTTCGAAAAACACCATTGGGATGGCCGTACGATATCGCGACGTGAAGAGGAATTCTTCCAGATAAACCTGATCGTAAATTGCACGGCGAAATTCGAAAATTTGGCTCGGCACGAACGAATCAAAAGTAGCATTTTGTGACATTTCAGAAAATCTTTATAGATATTAACGCGAATATAATCTGTCACTACCTCCCTGGCTCCACCTTCGTGTGTTGCGCGTTACGTCGATTGGACAGGCTAGGCATAAAAATAAAGGTGATTGGCTCTGTACCTAGTGAGTTATAATAACTCACGCTTTTGTATATGGATACTATTAATTGATCAAAAGCAGTTCATTAATTAGTATATAACCAAGAGTAGATAAATTATTTAAAACCTATATTCCCATTTCCTCACTTAAGCTGTGCAGTGCGCAAACAACATTCAAGTATTACCGTTTATATAATAAACTTTGTACGATTTTAGTCATTTTATGTTGAGGTGACATAAGAATCAATCTTGAGATAAAACTCAAAATTTTGAGGCAGAAATCAAGATCTTGGAATAAAAGTGAAGATTTTGAGATAAAATTCAAGATCTTCGACGAAATCTTGAAATAAAATTGAATCTTGAGAGAAAAGTTAAAATCTTGAAATCTCTGATCTCTCAGTTCTTCCGTGTACAAGTTACACAAAACCTTCAACTCCGTCCATCCATATTATAATGGAGCCACGACAGAATGGCATCAAGTATTATTTTAATAAATGTGGTTCAAAATGGTTTCTAGGCAAATTAGTTGATAAAGTCCCGATAATCACATTGTTTTGTAACATCTTACGGAGGCAAATCAGCTCTAGTTTCCGTTTTTGATATTTTGTAGAACCCTTTTTTGAGACATAAATAATCATTTTACAACAAATGAAAATATACTAATTTATGTAGCTGGGGATATATTATATGTGAATGAAAATTTTCAAATTCTTCAATCGAGTACAAATATTCTACAATTTGCCTCAGATCGAAGACAATTGACTTATTTCACGTTGGAAAGTTTGGTAAAAAATGTCATTAGGAAAACTAGGTTGGTATCACTAAAGTTAGTAAACAGTCACTGCACACGTTGGACCAATTCATCTAGTTCTTAAATTTTGTAATAATGAAATACTAATAATATAATAATATCATTGTGTTCAGTATGTTTAATGTCAAGCTTACTTGGGTAAGCTTAAAACTTAAAGCTTAAACTTACTAAAGTATGCTTAACATTAAAGATACTGAAAAGAATGATAAGATTATTATATGGTAGATATTTATTTCATTTTACAAAGTTTGGGAATTAGACGAATTGGTTAACATGTGCAGAGACTTTTTAGTATTTTTAGTGATACCAACCTAGTTTTTGCCATAAAACTTTTATCAAATTTTATAACGTGAAATAAGTCAATTGGAATATAATTGAAACTGGAAACCTAAATAGAGATCTATTAATATTATTTAGCAACTGTTAAAATCATTTACATTTGGTATTTCATTTGTCATTCAATGGCAAAAATACGTTCTTAATAAGGGCTTTTCGAAATATTTTATTATGCCTTTCTTCTATATCACAGGTTTAATAATACGATTTAGACTCAACAAGTTGTCGAAAATTCGGAGAATGCACGGTCCCGTGGTGTAATGGTTAACGATTCGAGTTCAAATCTCGGTGGGACCTTATTTTTTTTTTTTTGTTAATTAAAGTAATATTCAATATAAAGTATTTTCACTTGACCAACATTAAATTTTAGAAAACTAAAAACACCTATCCATACCTAATAAAAAAAACTTATCAAATCTACAATGAATCATGAACTCAGACTAAACCAATTCATTTTGTCAAAGATTTGAAGTATGCTATTTCTATTTAGTAACAAAGAAAATCTGCAAAAATACCTAATTATTGTCTCTTAAAATATTTCCTAATTTATAAAGAAGAAAGGTCTACACGAATAATGCTCTATGCTATTGACAAATAGGTATAAATCTTGTGGTTTATGCGAATGTCGAAACTGATATAATTTACCAGACACTTCATTATCTGTACGTTACTTTTTGCATGTTAAAAAATTCTTCCTGTAAATTAAACTGTTATATAATTGAATCACAGTGTGACCTCAGTTGACCAATACAAAAATCATTTTACAAGGTTATCCGTATATTAAAAAACCGTAACTGATACCAAATTTTAGAAAGAAAATAAACGATGCAGAAAACAAATGCATGTACCTACTGGACTGACTATCAAAGTGGAAAGTGCTATTTTATAGCGAGTTCAAAAAGAAGAAGGTTCTTCACTTGATTGTGTGTGTGAGTCTTTGTATCTTTATCTTTTTCTGGGCATAACCCTGGAATGGCTGAACCGATATTTATTAATCTTTCGATAAACGATTTATAATTCCCCCACATACATTTTATACATAATATTTGTAATGTTTTTCATTGCGATGTTGCAAACTGGTGGAAACTCCGCTTTTCTTCATCAGCAGTATGATAGACACACACAGTGAAGAAAGAGATATTTCCAGAGGGTCTAATATAGGTTACCTACAGTGAATATAAGTAAAAAAAATAAAATGTTTTTCATAAAATTGTAAAATAGTCATATAATCTCAGGCTAGAGCTACTTCGATTGCAATGGACAGTCATACATTTCTGATCGCCAATTTCGAGCAGTAGTTAACGAGGAATGCTCAACATACCTTTCTATCCTATCCGGCATCTACACGAACGATATTCATCGCACGACAATATGTCTATATACAGATGACACCGCCATTTTAACTACATCTACAAATCAAACATTAATACTACCTTATTACAACAACAAACAGACATAGGGATCAAATTATAATCGGATTGGGGGCTCAACGTCACCCATAATAAAACTCGAGCACTATGCTTCACTAAAAAATATGCCAAACAAACAACAACACAACTCAATATCAGCAACCACAACATCGAGTGGGTTGAAAGCATAAATTATTTAGGAGTAGCCTTTCATTTGAAATTCACTTTTGATCAACATATTAAAAATATAATTACAAAATGCTGGAGGCGAACGGCATCTTTATACCCATTTCTCGCACCTACCAAACAAGAAACATTACAAATTACACAAAATAAGACTTTTTACAATTGCCAACAAATCTCATATCTATTGTCTTATTGCTGTACTACATAACATTTCTGGAACCCCCACATTAAGTCATTTCATATTCAAAACATCACTGCCAAACTTAGCCAACAAATTGGTACAATTCCACAACCCAACCCTCATCAACCCACATGACATACACCCAAGTTTTTTGAAGCCACTAAACATCCTACCTTAAATTATTATTATACCCAAATTAGCAAAAATTGTAAAGCAATATTTGAGAAAAAAAACAAAAATAAAAGTTGTAAAAAACAAAAATACAAAAATTAAAAAATAAACAATCAAAAAAGGCAAAGAAAACAAAAACAAAAAATAAGAAAAAATCCACTAAACATCTCAAGCAAAAAATAACTCAGATAGTGCCATACAAAAGAGCCATACCACAACCTAGAACAAAACAAAAAATAATATACAAACAAATAAACATTCATAAACTATTAATTGTTATTATTATTTAACTTAATTTGTTGTGTGATGTGTATGTATATAACTACTCTTTTACTCTTTTATTGACTTATTATGTTTTAATAATATTAAACTGTCAGTAATTACTGATTATTGTACCTGACTTGCCATATGTACGTTATTTGTATCAAACACGGTAAAATAAATATTATTATTATTAATTACACTAAAAGAGCCATTACATTGCACCTAGGAGTGTGCACCACAACCACAAAATACTAGCACACCAAAACAACCAACATCAACAACATCAATTAACACTAATAAACACTAACCACAAAACCCCACCAAACTATTATCAGTCCAGACCAAGAGCACCACCATCTCCATATGCATTAACCTTAGGCAAGCATCAGGAGATGGAGAGCTTTCAGCTTTGAGCACACTATGAAATGCCGGTCACAGCATGCCTAACTTACACAAAAGTGAGCCAACAGCTCGTAACTTCAGTCTGCAAGTGGCGTGGAGTGACTAGCACGAGAGCTCCTTTAATTAGGAATAAGTCTTGCGGCCGGTGTTTGTTGCAATCGGAACAATAGCGTTTTGTAGTAATATGTGATTATTACACTTAATACGCCGGACATGAAATCTATTGCGGTCTGGTTATTTCCTTGTTTAGAATAAAGAATTATAGAGTAGTTCTTGAGAGAAAAATATTAGATTTAGTAAATACTCTGCCCTCTAGAAACATACTTTTGAACTAAACGTCTATTTTATACCTACTCTGCATACATTTTATTATATCATTTCAAAGAGATTTATAAAAATTGTATCTGCCAATACACGATTTAAATACTAATAATTATTAAATTTGAAAATATTCGAATTTACCAGCAATATTATTATGATTTCATCTCAAAAATATAAAAAGCATGACCCATTTACGACAGGCCCCTTTTAGTTAAAAACATCTGTAAACCCTATTTGCTGGATTTAATTACAACCTAAAAAGCAAAATAAGAGTGAAAACACGAACAGTAAGTTAATTACAATTTCATTATCTATGAGTAAACGACATTGTGTGTCTTATAAGAAACACTAGAATGTTATACGATTCATTAACCTAGAGCAGACTCCAAGTAGAGGCTGGAGTACGTGATACTTAGCGAAGAAAATTGTTGAAGGTAGATTGGTATTAGAGGACACTGACCAGTGTAAATACTATAATATAGTACATTCTAATTTTTTTATTCTATTCCCATTTTCACTCATTATATATTGAACTCTCAGTGATTTTAATTTGATTTTGATCTGATTTACCAGCGTGCGGTAAGTATTGCAGCCACTTTCAGGAAACATACCGCTGGACCAGCTACGTCTACGCTGGCTTGGATTAGCGTCATGCTTGTTGCCAGCGGCATGAGCCACATAACGCATGGTAAAGGAATGCAGGATAGAAAGTGAGGTATTTATGAGATGCGTTGCCGCATTGTGTCGTTTAAGCTCCTTTTTTTATGTTGTTGCTTCTAGACTTCTACCTCTTTTGAGTCTACTGTTTCTTCCATTTCTGATTCCGGTAGAGCATATATCCTTACGATTTCTTTATGGTACACCTTTTTTTTTTCTTGCCGTTATTCCAGGATTTTGTTATTACGTATTTCTATTTTCCCATATAGTATATTTTGTGGTCTGTGTTTACTTCTATTGCCCCCCCGCTTCTCTGCCTACCAGGATGTGTTCTTTCATTTCTAGATTCAGCGTTCGGTCCATTATTCTTGTGTGTAGCTACCATTTCGATGGGAAAACCCATATGAACGTTTCCAGCCTTACTTTTGTGATGAGTTCTAAGCGTTGCTCCTTTGTTATTTTCGGTCCATAGTGCATTAATTTATTGTTTATTTTGTCTGTTCCAGGTGCAATATATGTTCTTGCTCTACCGTGACTTCTAGCAGTTATTCCTTGGATAGTGGCTTAGTACACGGCCTTCTTGTATTCATTTGATTAGTTCATTTTTTGCTTTCTCTTCTTCCTCCAGTGTATCTGTCCAATGTTGCAGTGGTATGTATCTTCGCGTGTACGAATTATTATTTCTTCTGTATCTTATCTGAGGTAAATTATAAACAGTTATTAAAAAAAATATATCAAAGAAATGATCATTATATTTTTAAATTGATTTAATTCACGCGGTGTATTTTTACCTCAATGATATACCACCCCTGGTTGACTCAGGTTTATCTTATTTATTGTCTTTTTAAGTTATTACTTGACCTTTTTGGATGTACGAGTCAGGGTTCGTTTAAGAATTTTTTTAGGCCGTCTGCAAGCACATAAGGCGTAAATAATTTATGGTGAAAGTTGGGTACTTAACTTTTATTGAAGTAGATTCTTAGCCAGACTGCACTCCACTATGATTTATTACTTCCTGACTATTTGGTTCGGTCGGTCTCGGCCGTTGTCACCCTGTTTTTATTTGTTTTCACTGAGAGATTTAATTACTCGTATTCATTAAACATAAGCTATATCACTTAATTATTGTTATACTGATATGTATCACTCGATGTACAATTTTTCACTTAACAACGAGCGTAATTTTGACCTATTTGGGCCAGATTATGACCGGGTTTTTATGCAACTTTCTGGGACCGTTTTCTAAAACGTCCGTTCTCTGTGAAATCTCTATGAACTCTCAGTGATATAAATAAATAGCATATATGCTAACTAGTTCTTCTTTTTCAGTTAATCTTAAATATAAACCCCGTTCTGTTAAAATTCTCATTCGTTCTTCCACTGGCGGGGTGTAGCCATTTGTAACCGATTGATTATTCGACTTGTATGTCACCAACCATGTTGGCATCAGCTGAAGATGATTAAATCCAAAGTAGAACTAATAATGAAGTGTTTCTTTCCGGGTGTTGTTGTGGTCGTCAAATTTGACATGACGTTTCGCTTATCATTCTGTCAGCTTCTTCAGAAGGATTCTAAAGACTGAAGTTGTGTTCTGCTTCTAGTTATATACCTTGGCACTGCTTCGCTTCGCTGCTCGTTCGTTGTGCCTCGTTGACCGTAACTCTTTAAACCACTGGTGCTTGGCAAAGCCAGTCGATGCCCATTCTTTTCATAATTTCCAGTGATTTTCTAATAATCCTTGTGTAATAGCGCATATTTTTGTTCAATATTTGATGTTTTCTTAGTCGATTTTATGGTTCTCATTCTGATGAATATGTTTTGCCACTGTCGCCTTATCTGTGTACCCAAGTCTCGTGTTTCTCTGGTGTTCCTTGATCCTGCATTGGATACTAAGCACTGTGTCCGATATAACTTACCACATGAGCATTAAAACTAAAACTGTCCAATATATTTATACTAAACCAAAGTTATGGTTGAATGAATTCAACCAAATTGCTTGGTTCTACCTTTACACCTACATAACACTAAGCTCGAGAAAGCGTCATATTTAAATGAACTCCATTATTCCTTCAACCGTAGTTGTCCACGGCTTTGAATTGTCTCATTTTAGATAAGTTCTTTCATCCCATCCCACACGAAAAAATCCAGTGGCGTTAAATCTGGGAACCGTGTAGGCCACATACTGCGCGCGATTCATCGATTGAGATATGTTCGATCTAAGAATTAGCAGACTGCCATACGATAATGAGCTGGGCATCCGCCGACTGGCTAGACTCGGGGCGGTGGCTGCGCACAGGGTTATAACTGGACTTGGTAAAATTTCACTTACTGATTGCTTAGCGCACTGGCTGATCTTTTACATCCGATTTCTTGGGTCGAAGGTTTGAAACTAACTACGCGCAGGGATTTCGGTGCTTGTGGCTATTTGATAATATATTAGAAAGAAACAATTTCCTATGATCCAGTTTAAAACAAAAGTATTATTTTAATTACATAAATACCCAAACTATAATTAAACATTATATGATTGAAACTCCAGTACAGTTGGAAAATTATTTGTTTTGCAAAAAGCAGCTGTTCGTGCTATTGAAGGGGCGGCTTATGATACTCCATGCCAGATACTTTTTATAAAATATAGGATTATGCCCTTGCCTTGTATTTACGTTTTTGAAACGTTACTGCAAATTCACCGGCAGTTAGATAAGTTTCCAAAACATTTTGACATGCACTCTCATAAACTAGGAATGCAGACAATCTAGTTCAATTATGTTCTAGGATTTGCATCACTAGGAATAATAAATTGAATGTCGTATTATATAACAATTTTGTAAATTATTTTTTGTAACGCCATATCCTAAAATGACATCTATTTGATAGTTTCAGTGAATCAAAACAATGTCATTATTGACGAGTGTAAAATAAAGAAAAAGGAGTGAAATAAAAAAAAATGTATCTACTCTTATTAGGTTATATACTAATTAATGAACAAATAGCGTGAGTTATAATATGAGTGAGTTATTATAAATCACTAAGTACAGAGCCAATCACCCTTATCTTCATGCCTAGCCTGTCCAATCGACGTAACGCGCGACACATGAAGGTGGCTCTGTCCGAGAGAAATTCTTTTCCGATACGGTGAAATAGAACGGTCCATTATTATTGAGGGGAGGAAGGTGGTTTATCATGGTTTGAATAGTTTCGACGTTTTCAAATCAAGTTAAGTAATGATTGTGCCAAAAATGATGAATTTGGTTAGCGAAGATGAACTAATATATACACCACCAGAATGAAGATAAGTAGCTAATGATACAATACATAATTTATTACCCGAAAAATCGCAGAACAAATATAAAAGTCTGTACAAAAATTAAATTTTACAGTTAATTTCATTAATAAACAAACTAAGTAATTTAAACAAAATTTTCTCAATTTAATATTTATTGTTATAATCGTAGTATTCAACTTGCAGTAATGATAACAACTCACTCGATGAATTACAGCACTCGCCTGCGGTTCGCGCTGTAAACTTCATCTGCGTGAGTTATTACTTACATTACCGCTCGTTGAATAATATACTATTATTTCACAGTGTGACATAAAACTTATTGGTTTCTATGGAAACAGCAATACAATTTAGTCTATTTTTACAAAATTATATTGTTTTCTAATTTCGAATGGCGATACAAAAATTTTGTATATAAATCGAGACTAAAATGTGTTTTTTTTACTCCTGTGGTTTATAACACTCGCTTTTGACTCGTACTATAAAGGCCCACTTGTAAAAAAACACCATTTTAGCCACTTGTTATAGAAAATACTAATATCACAAATATGAATTTGAATGCATTTTATAAATTAGTTAAAGCATTCCTAATAGAGGAATGTTTTTACAGTGTAAATAATTACCTAATTTTCACTAACTCTAGACAGTGGATAGCGGATAGTACTACTTTTTACTAGGCAAGCAGGCCACAATGGAGGGCCCATTGCGCCTAGGGATCTACAATTTAGCGTGGACTCCAAACCACGGTCCTCGGCCACCAACTTTAACCTACCTTGGGTCATACCACCGCTTTTCTGGCGGTTCAACTGCCCGGGGGTTATCACGTGGACAGCCACAAGGGTCATCCCCCGCCTTTACTCAGCGGGTTAACGTCCCGGGATTGTCTCAGGTGATAGCCTACCGGCTGTTAGATGAGATCTTGGGTCACCCATCCAAATACCGGACTCGCTCAGCGCTGCTGTACTTCGCTGATCGAGTGTCGGAATTTAAAACGGTGATCGTATCTCATACCCTAACTCTAGATAATAGCACTTAGTAGGTACTGTTTTCATATATGTGACTCCAAATGTACTTTTATTGTATATAAAGTGGTCAATAAATTAATAGATGCAGGATAAATGAACAATAACACAGCCTCACAAAAAAAAAAAAAAATCAGACCAGCGGACCAGACCCATGTATCCCCATGTATTTTCGGTCGCTGAGTCCGAATCCGAGGTCAAAAAAATCGTACTCCCCAAAATCATTAGCTAGGACCAAAAAGTTTACACGGGTTAACACTGTAGGAAGTTGATGGTACGTAAGTTTCCACTTCTATTTTAGAGTACTACGCAGTTTCAGCCAATCATAGCATCCATGAAAATAGAAATCATGTTGGATTTAACGTTTCTATTATTTTTCTCGTGTCCCTTAAACTTACGGGTGGTTGTTCTCAACCCTATTGGTTTGTGAAGATTACGTCGGCCCTGATGATGCAGTTTCTTATCACTTTAACAAAACTTAGATATTTCGAGCAATTTCAGCAGTCATTGCTGATTTGGATCGATTTTTTTATATATGGGGGTGGTTTTCACCCCTCTCTGGGATGTAACAACTATTCTCGTAGCTTCTCGCATCTTTTTACCCCAATCGAATTCCAGGCTCTAGCAAATGATTTATAATAATATTAATCCGTTGGAAATGTTCCCAGGGAGAACTTGTTACGTTACGCCACTAGGAGCCCCAAGGTATAGGTATCTCGAAATGTAATTTTTACAGCCGGAGAATCTACGAATTCTATCTTGAAATAGACTGCTATCTTTCATAGAGAGTACTGGTCTTCTTTAGGAGGTCCTACATATCGCGAATGTACAATGGACAGACAAACCTGAGTATAGCGGATCTTATAATCAGCTCGCGTTTCTAATAATAGTAAAGATAACACCAGTAGATATAAGAAAATTAGTTCCCAGGAAAATCACAAGCTTTGGCAAATTTCTCGGAATTCTTTTTAGATTGAGATGAAGTAAGGGTAATGAGCCAAGCGACTCCTTATACTAATAGTGAGGTGCAATAAAAAATCTACAGAATACATTTCTATATTCTGCCATTTTTCGTTACCTACTTTAGTTTCCAAGATAACCACATGCCGACATTATATAGTGTTTTATGTTTTATGAAATGTTGTAATGAATTCAATAACGATCTAAACATTTGAAAAGCTGTATTTGTAAAGGGAATTTAACAATACATTATTTTTGCAGAAAAACACTTCAAATGAGTAATCACTATTGGAGCTAACGCCCGCAATTGTTACGCTTCTGAACAAACGAACTTTTCTGGAACGGAAACAGAGCCCAATAACGATAGTAGGAAGTAGCACTGCCGCTTCCTTTATAAATATTCCTATGAATTCAAAGAAGAAATATAAAAACTTTAACGTTTAATGTATCTTTTTAAGTTTTGTAGTATCGCAGGCATAGATAGAGAGACAATGGGTGTTTAAAATAGATTTATATGTCTCTAGAGAAATTACAAGATAAAATGTACATTTATAATTCAGCAAGTCAATTGAAACATTATATCGTAGGAAATTGCTTGTAACCGTAGAATGAACTTGTGCATTCATTATAAGATTTGAATAATGCATTTTTTGACAAAATAGTAGATTTATAGCGCTCCGAAAAAATCAAAAATATTCAAATCCTTACTTCCCAGCCACTCTCCGGGTACAGTTATCAGCATAAGATACCATAAAAAAATTCAGCTTATTTGAAGAAAGCTAAGCCTTGCCCACCATATGCCACATTTTATTACATACAATGCAATACATTTTATACGTATTTCGGTAATTTATAAGTTGATATTTTGTATATCGTCGGTGTTTTGTTGGCGCCTATAACGGGGGTCTTAATTCCATTCTTTTTAGTTTGAATATGCGTCAACAGATGGCGCGGTGATGCCTCTAAATGTTTTCTGTTTCAGTCTGATTGCATTTTCCACTTGATGTTGATAATGGATCAGCAACATACTAGCAATAAACAGCAAACTACCATGCTAGATCGAATATGACGATAACGTTCTGAGACTAAGGTGTGGCTACTTTGCTTAACATTTTGCCACCATCTCAAATACCCACTAAAGGAAATGTATTGACGTTATTCTTTTATTTACAAGATGGCTCAATGAAACATGAGAAGTTTGTTAACTATAAAAGTGCCGTTGATGCAGTGCTACTGAAGGTTCAGGCACAATGGAATAAAGGTGGTATCGAAACACAACGCAAGGATAAAGTGAAAGCAACAATATTGAAACTTTATGATCGCTCTTGAACTGTCCAAAAACGCAAAAGGAAAAAAATCAAATGAGCTGAAGGAGCAAACTTTTGTGGAGGATATGGCTAAATACATCTTCATTGCTCATAAAGATACTCAGCACAAGATCGAGACTGACTCTTTTGCTTGAACGAATCTGTTACTTCAACTCCCTCTTTCATGTGAAGTCGTGTTTGTCAGCATATTTTGGAATAGATGCCTCTTTTAATAACCTCCAACTATGGCACGATCTCAATGTATACCGATCCTCAACTTGCTGGAGCGGCTATTACAGCTATGGAGATACTTTTTTGGTACTTAACTGAAGATATGACTATATTTTCATTATTCTTAAATCGTGCATCCCATACTGAAAAGTGAAACATTGCTCGTCAGATACAGAAAACAAGATCAACCACATCATTACAAGGAGGAGTTCCTACTTTTCCTACTCTCAACTCATCCAATAAATTGGTGTCTCTCATAGTTGAGAAGTCATGGTCTCTGTTCCAAGCTCTTGAATTAAAATCTGACTGGCCATCTTAATGGACTGATGACTCCGATTGTCAAGAACCTGCAGCATTCGTATCCCACGCTAAAGTCGTCAATGATCTTGCTGAACGTTAAACTCGTTAAACTCATCCAAGACTACTGTACAAACATAGCAAATGATGAAGAACAACGACAGTATCTCCAGCAACTGGTTGAGCGTCGTCGTAAGGAAATTATATGTTAGTGCATATCATGGGTTTAATAGTTCATATCAACTTTCTTTACTCATATTATCTTCAGATATATGAAATAACATCAGTAAAATGTGTTAGACGTATGTGATTTGCGTTCCTTTGATGTTTTATGATATATTACTCTTTTCCTGTACGTTGCAGCAGTATTTCCTTTAATATATAACTCACTGGTGGTAGGGTTAAAGTTGCTCCGAAGAAGCTGTATTTTTTAATGCTGTCTTATATTGATTGATGTAATGGGAAAATATCTGGGGGGCAAGAATTTCGAAACTTTTTTTTCGGAGGACCTTAGTGTATATTATTATTTTTTAACTTATACTAATAGTGAGATGCATTGATCATCAGTTACTTAAATTTAATTAAAATGTTTACTTTTTGGTATAGTGGAGGTAAAAAATATCGTGGAGGGTCCAGCGGGATAAGGCGGGTCATCGAAAAGCTCGGGTCATCGAAAAGCTCTCCGATAAACCAGCCAAAGCCAAAAAAATACGGCCGACAAAGGCAACCGCTACTATGCTCGTTCCTACGCAGTACTATATGTATTTCCTAAACTATAACACCTTGAAGCTTGGATACTACTATATCAAATGTGGAAAACGATCAATCTCCACTGGAAGCATTTGAGGTTATTGCTCCCATCGTGAAGGGAACACCAAAATTTTAAAATATTCTAATTTCAGAGTTAGATAATTAATTTTCAAAGAATTTGGAACCATATTTAATATGGTGTAACAAACTTTTTTGTTTATATTTCAGTCCCAAATATTAAAGATTCTAGCGGTATTGGCGTTAATGTCTAAAAAAATATTTTATTACCGAGTCCATGGTCACAAATCGTGTCTTCTACGGGTTGTAGGTTTTTTTTCCCCCTTTATTATGAACAAACTAGCTAAAAATTATCCCTAGGAAGAAGTTCTGGAGAACTATTTACCCTTTGATATTTCATTTGTTACGAATAAAGCGGAGCCATATATTTTCAGTCCCGCAAGTCGATAAGTTGGATCTGCTCTCCACCAAAACATGAAGTTTCTGGATGGAAAGACTGAGAGCAAATCGTACATCTTAATATAAAACCTACCGTGGATTTCATAAAATGTTCGTTCTTGAGCGAGTGAAAGCATATCACTTAAAACTGCCGCCACCACCAAGAAAAATACTAAAACGATGCACCTTTACTTTTCAACACAATGTATGCCATTTCTTTTGCAATGGGACTCATGCCGCAGATCATTCTTCTAGAAACTCAGCCTCATTAAAGATATTCGCGATAAAGAAGATTTATTGAGAGATGTCCACGTCCCGTCTTGTGGAAAAGATATGATTGCCAACGAAACTGTTATACTCGCTATAGCGAATGCTCCAATTCTTACTAGAACTTCCAGGAAGACACATTATGTTTCGGATATCTGACAGAAATGAGTGCAGACGATACCTAGATAACCTAGATAAATCTCAGAGAGAGCATCACATCCAAGAGCAACTTATCAGCTTCAACAGCGTACCAGAGAAGTGGACGTGAAGACAGGAGGGTATTGTAGATAATGAAAAAGCAGGCAAATTGGCCACAGAAAGTGCATAAATAGCCTTGATCGCATTCGAGCCAACCTGCGGGATATCATAAAGTACAGCAAGAGATTGATAAAGTAACTATCAAGTAAGAAATATAACATGTATTGGATGGGACACTGGGAATGAGACAATCACGTATGTTAATTGCTGGTGGATTATCCAACGAATTGCTAAAGCTGACTAGTATACAGCTATTTGCAATGGGCGTCTCAACAGAATATTGCAAAATAAACAGACAACTAACCAATATAGGATTGAGGGATGATCCAGAATATACTGTGAAGATGAGGAAACTCCTATACACATATTAAGTGAAAGCCCCCATAATGTCTAGACTTTGGGAATACCATTTGTGATCCCGGAAGAGACAGCCAGAGCTCCCATCGATTGCACACTCACCTTCTTGGGAGGAACGGGACTGATAGGTTAACGAGACTATGGGATACAATAGGCGCAAGTTTGAGCTCAGCGGATTTTCAGTACCGCAACCCGTAAGGAGAATAACTTACCAAACGTCAACCCTACGTAAAGCGATTCTAGAAAATAATTTCAAATTTAACTCGTTTCCAGATCATTACTCGTTTAAAACGCCTTTTGTGATGGCAGATTTTATTATTTGCTGATTCATGTTGCTTTCTTCTACCTTATGCAATGAGAAGAATTTAAACTGTAGAGTAGAATATGGTTAATAATTTTCCATTTCTGAAATGTTGCATAAAATTACTTTATTTATGGTGTTGCCAACTTGTTCCTTGGAAGTGATCAACGTAACAATTTAACGAAAGTTTTAATATTTTTGAACTTAAATGTTTCTCTTGCTAGAGGCTAGAGGCTTTGTTTCCTAAGGTGCCTCCACTAAAGGGATTTTTCCATTAGTGCGAGATCCGGCCGCGTGATATGTGCCGTCATCTTTTTTCATCATCTAAATCTTTATACAAGATACTAGTATTGTGCCTTTGATGAAACTGCCGAGTTGCCTATCAAAAGTCTGGCAATAATAATAACAATTAAGTAAAATATTAAACAATAATTTCAATAAACTACCGTCACACTTTTTCATAAAATATAGCATGCCAATTTGTAGATAACATTGAGCGAAGTGAAAAATGTAGGGTTACCAGCCGACATCTTGTCCCGCACCCCAGGTAACCCTTAGTAAAGTGTTTTTTTTTAAACTACCATCAATTTTGTTCATGACGAAACTTTTTGCTTTCGGTTTGTAGAACACGCAAAGAAGATCGAAAATTTCTAACTTTTGTCGTGAATTTTAGCCTGGCAATTACTTTCTGTCATATTACCGATACTTTATTTAACGTTGCAATAATTTAATTAATAGTACAATGTGTATCTAGTAATAAAAGCAATACATTCCCGGACGACGTTGTAAATTGTTGGCCGACGCGTTAGCCCGAATGGGACTGTGCTTTTACTACGAGGTACACATGCTTTTTTTCTGAAATCGCAATCAATATTATTATCAATATATAAAAATAAAAAAATTATTAAAATATATACAAAAACAGTCCGGGAAAGTTATTTTCCCGGCTTAGGCTGGGAGTGTAACTTTTACATGTAAAAAACAATCCGGAAAAGTTAATTTTCTCGGACTGTTTTCTGATAGTTGCTTAGCAATGGACTAAAATACTAAAATAACGTATTTTCGGATCTGAAATTGCGCCGACAAAGTAGACATTCTTCATCAATTTCAGAAAAATAATATTATTATTTAGTTTCATTGCATTTTATGTTTTTTTTCTCATTTTTTCAATGAAGTTTTATAAATATACTAACTGCTCTAGGATATATATATTCAACAAAACGGAATTTCACGGGGTTAAGGGGTTTCAATAATTGCGTAGTTATGACATTTTGGGGAATATCTGTTTACATTACTATTGATGAAAGTTCCAAATTAAAAAATTCAATCATAACATGGTTGAAACGAAGGAAAATTGATTGATGACCTTGACAGTGGCGCATTTTATTTTTTCACAAGTGTCAGTATAAAACTGCATTTTTATCAACTAGGTAAGCATAACGCAGTAAACGCTTACACATTTTACAAAAGAATTACATCATATTTCAACATTTGCATAGAGAGTGGCAAACTGCTTTTACCCGCACAGAATGACACAAATTGGCAACTCATCTATGGCTCGAGCAATGAGATCAGTTCAGAGGGCGCTACGATAACCGCTTTAAATGAAACCGTTTGTAACGAATCTTATGATTCCAGTTGATTTAAATTAAAGAATAGCAAACATAATCTTGAGATATTTATTTTCACAAATTTATTAATTTTGCAAACCAATCTTACAAACAATTTTACCAGGGATAGATACGACGTATTTACTTTTCTTTACCAATTATATTTTGTAATATAATATTGTTTAAGAAACCTTCTCTGGTCTAAGCTATACAAATAAATAACATGACCAAACAATTCTTAATCTTACCAACTAATAAAACATTATAAAAGAATACACACTCACCCTTAAAATCCCTCGGTGTTGGCCAACAACCGTTTAAAATAGTACATTAAATTACACCTACTATATTTGATTCTAAATAAAATATAAATAACGAGTTTCTGTTATTTTACAGTGTTCCCCTTATTTGAACTAAATGAATAAAGTCTGGTTAAAAGAAAATTTGATTAGTTATTATATCAATTGGCTGGTAATTAAACTGTTTAATATTAATTGACAATGTTACTTCCTATATGAATTGTTGTACGCAATTATTCAACGGCAAAACGGCAGCAATTATTCGTGCCCGTGTATCATATCTCAGAAACCATGTCTCCTAACATTCATGACACGCCTATACTGTTTTCTTCTTAATTTACAATCCTTGTCTATTATTCCTATTATTGAAAGAAAAACGTATCTATTGAAATCTATATATATATTTTTGATATTGCTATTTTAAACTCACCAGCTTCAGTTTTGATCACCACCACTTTCAACAAATTTAACTTTCAAATATTTAACTGATTATAATTCAATTATTATTAATAATTTTCAAATGTAATTAGCTCGCTCGGCCGTTGATAGGCTGCCACTCCGCGGTCTCGACGGCGGTCTTGCTCTACCAACCAATATGTTTTTTTTTTTTTTTTTTATTTTTTTTTATTTTTTTTTTAGTTTTTTTTTTAATTATGACCAGTGGCGTAGCACAGGTCATTACATGTTTCATGGCACGTAGTTATTCATATTCGATCCACAAAGGAAATAATAAATATAGCAATTTTTCCTTTATGCAATGAAATATCAAGGAAAAGATCAGTTAGAAAAGAAAATAACTTCCACAAGAAGAAAAAACAAAAAAGTGCCGTTTTGTGGCGCAATCATTTGTTTAAATTATTGCAACGGTAAATAAAGTATTGGCATATGCCAGAAAGTAATTTTCAGACCAAAATTCACGACGAAAATTAGCAAATTTCGACCTCAAAGACAGCACTGTTCGCTGGAAATCAATAAGCACGTCGGTCGATTAATGTCAGGTTGCTGCGTGTTTAGCCCAAGTGTTTGACAGGCAACCTATTTTTTCTGTGTTCTACAAACCGGGAACTAACGCTTGGTCAAGATTTCGTCATGAAAACAGTGACGGTAGTTAAAAAAAAACTCTTTATTAACAGTTGCCTGGAGGGCGGGACAAGATTGCGACTGGCAACCTTACATTTTTCCACTACGCTCAATATTATCTACGAAATGGCATGCTATTTTTTATGAAAAAAATTATTACGGGAATATATATAAATTATTGTTCATTATTTTATTTAGTTGTTATTATTAAAAATTAGTGATCAAGACAATACCAACAAATTTGAAATTCCAGCAGTTGAAGCAATTAAATATTTAGGCATAACTATTGACTGCAACTTAAAGTGGGATAAACATTTACATAATTTAATAAGAAGCTTATTAGCTAAATTCAAGTATTTTAAGCACATATTAAATATTAAACAGTTAAGAATTGTGTATTATACCTTTGTAGAATCCCAGTTAAGATACGGGATTCTAGCCTGGAGGGAGCTTACAACAGTCATTTAAAAAATGTGGAGACGATGCAAAAGTGGATCATAAAAATAATGTCTAGAAAAAAGATAACATACCCTTCTGATAATCTATTCCAGCTGGCAAATGTCTTAGATATCAGACAATTGTATTGCTCTGCCATCTTGCTAAACCAAAAGAAACTAAAATATAAAGGCCAAATTGAGCATCAACACAGCACAAGATAAAAAGATAAATCTTACCATGTCCCCAAAGTCTCAAGAACGATTGCACAAAGATGTCACACTTACCTTGGTCCTCGTATATATAATAAACTCCCAGCTGACATAAAAATTGTTAATTCAATTGGTAACTTAACAGATAACAGTTAAAAGTTACAATAGGTACACTGACAAAATTTTCTTGGTCACTATGAAAACTAATAAATTGGCATTTATATAGAGAGTAGATTGAGAAATTAGCATGGTATAAATTTAGGAATAGTGTTTTGTATACTGGTATTAATGTTTTAGGTACAATTTTTATTATTGTTCAAGATCACACATTAATTCATTCATTTACCTTATCTGCATACATACAAGTAGCAGAGGTATGCTTCATTTATAGAGTTTATCCTTTTGCGAACATACCCCACATCTACTATTTATTTACCATCTAGATATATTATCTAATGAAATCATACGTTACTATCTTTATTGAAGAATTCATGTTTATATATGTTATTGTAAATATTAAGAGTAAATACATGTTATTATAAAAAATAAATATTATTAGTGCCAGGTTTTTGATAGGCAACCCGGCCGTTTCATCAAAATCACGATACTTGTAGCTCATATAAAAATTCTCATGTTGAAGGAGATAACGATATATATCACGTGGATCTTGGACTATAATAGCCGTCAACATTCAAAGTGATATGAAAAAGTTTTCTGCATGCCTTTGAAGTGTAAATGAAAATTTATTAATGCTGGTATCTCCACTAGAAAATCCCTTGAAATAGTTACTATTACTTTTCCATGAATTTTAAGCTGTTTTTACAAGATATCATCATCTTCTTAAACTGGTTAAAGTCTGTATTTTTCAGATATGCATGGAAAAAGCTTGTCAGTAGCGACGGCATCATTGGCTGTGATAAACTTATGTACCTGTGCTAACATTCTCATGATAACAATGGGAGGGACAAAATCACATAAAATTCCGTTTTGGGAATTGGCAAGGGGACTGATTCCTCGAGGACACAACATCACCTTTATTAACGCATTTCCTGCAGATTTTCTTTTGTCGGGATTAGAAGAAATCACCCCTGCAGGACTTGTCTTTTACGTAAGAAATTTTACCAATTGGGATCTTGTCGGCAGCAGGATGCGAGGGGAGGAGCCGGTGCCGCCACTTGAAATGGTTCGGTTTGGCTATGAGGTACGATAACATGTTTCTTTTTATTTTGATATTTATTAAACGGCACTGTTTTGTTATTCAAATATAATGAAAAATCAATAAAACTTGATATTATTACCCACGAAACTTACTAAAAACTTAATTTTGCATAGCTGTGTTCCTTCAGATATTTTTAAATAATCAAGAGCATAGGAGAAGATCTGCTTAAAATTAATTTATTATTTTTTGTGTTCGACTTCTGCAGACACTGATAGGACTTTTTTGATCCTACAAACAATTTCAAGTACTTAATAAATTACTGTCAAAAATAATGTTTAGCTTTAAATATTTCTGCCAATTGACACTATTTTATTACATATTTATGTTAATGACCGAAGCACGCCGGTCTGCAATAAAGGAGGCAGGGAAATCATTTTCCGTCATACTGTAACGTCAGTAAAGAACACAAGAAATCTCAGCTTTAATCACGTGTAGCATTGACACTTTTTTACATAATTAAAATGCTGCTGCGTTGTCCCGCTAACTAAGTGGCAAGAGTTTGTTCTGTGGATAAGTTATATTAATATTGTCACGTGTTTCCACCCTTAGGAAACTACCCCTTGCAAATTCCGTGGGTTCCAAAAATTATAACAAGAGATGTCCACTAACACACTTTATTAAATATTTACTGGATACTTCACAGTACTATTATTAATTTAAATACACTTTACTGAATAAAAATCACAATGTTTATCACTTTGTTTCTCTTTGAAGTCTTAACCTCACTTTCTATACTTTCTGAACTACTCGCTGAGAATGCGGTCGGTCTTTTATACCTAAAAATGACAGATCTCGATTTTTCTGTGATGACGCCACCATTCTCTAGATAATTCCAGATGTCACCAGAACTAACTTCTGGTAGGTTCTTTCTCGAGTAGGTGCAAATACACTACATTCAGACATTCGATCTGTTGAAGTCTGTGCCTACTTTTTAGTAACCAACATGACCTTAAATTAAGGGGTTGCAACATATTACACTGCCCCCTCCTTAAGCCTGAACGTCCCGGTCTGGCAATTCAGCCTCTTTCACATACTTCGCCAGTCTATCCAAGTGTACGATCTTCATCTTGGACTTTTTGTTTCGTTGAATCCGATAGACGACATCATTAATTCGGGTAATAACAGTATACGGTCCATCCCAAGGAGGTTGAAGTTTCGGGGATCTCCATTCCTTCCGCTGTGGGTTGTACAGCCAAACCCGATCCCCCACCTTGAATCCCCCTGTACTGTCATTCTGATCATAACGAGCTTTCAAGCGGTTACTAGTTCTGTTCATCTGCTCTCGATCATTCTTCGGCTGTTCTCGACTTCCATTTCTGTAGTTGCTCATTGAAAATGGTTCTCCACGGGCAGCACAATTTTTACACTTGCGACACCAGGCCTCCACATCCTGGCGACTATTAACCCAATAGAACTGTTCCCGTGCTCTACTCAATGTCTTGTTTATGCCGAAGTGTCTGCTGGATGTTTCATTATGTGCTTCCTGGAGTACTTCTGGTACACGACACCTGGGAATCACTAGACGCATAGCAACCTGCTTCTCATCTGGGCTTTCCCATGCTCTCCTCAAAAGCCCATCTACGACCGTAAGTGAATCCCATTGTGACCATAAAGCCTTCAGCCCCACTTCTTTGTTGGAAACATCCTTCCATGCTGGACGCGTTCCCTCTTCTTTTGCTCTCAACATGGGTCCGATTTCTACATCGCGCAATTGCTCTTGCCTCAGAGTTTTCTTTGACCAACTGTCTGGAAGATCGACCTTGACAGTGTTGACTTCAACCATATTCGGCAATTTTCTCACCTGAGGGTAGCGCTTGCAATCTTCCTTGTTTGCTTTTCTGGATAATGCAGGAATTTTGACTGCCTGCGTTGTCAACAGCCTGGTTTTCTCGCATTGGTTGTTCACTTTTGACAGAATAAATTGTTCGTTCCCAATTCTTAAGACTCGCTTTCCTACGTCAACAATAAATCCATACTGTTCCATAATGTCCAGTCCCAAAATGAAGTAATCCGTGATGTCAGCCACGATGACCCTGTGGTCGAACCTCAATTGTTCAATCTGCAAACCCAGGTCTACTTCTCCATAAACCGTAGCCCTGTCCCCCGTAGCTGCCCGGACGATCACTTCATTTTGCCTCTTGGTAATCTTTATGCCCGATATAAATCCTGGCCGTACCATTGATGGTGTAGTATCTGTGTCGATTATAAACAAACATTTTCTTCCATTCACATGGCCTTGTAATAATAGACTATTCGAAATTCCTCGAAGCTGGGAAATCTTTATTTCTCTGGGGTCACTGCATTCCCTAGCCAGAACAACCCCCTTGGTACTGTTTTCCTGCTTCTCTTCAAGATTCACAGCATTTACTCGACTCTCCGAATTCTGCTGTCGACAGTCTCGCTTCATGTGTCCTACCTTGCCGCAGTTGTAACATTTAATACCTCCGCTCGGCTTTCCTTTATTTTGTTGTTTTATCTGCTCCCTGAGATCATCCACTTTGTTGAATAATTTGGTAAACATTTTCTGCATCTCCGTCAACATAGGGTTCTGGTTCGTTTCTGGTTGTGATTCTTCGAGAGTCACAGCTCGCACTCTCGACCTTGGAGTATCCCTGTAAGCGGCTTCTACTTCCAGTGCACGCACCAAAGCTTCGCTACTACTTTGGTGTCTCGTCAGCCTCAGAACTCGCCTGACCTCTTCGTCCCTTATGCCGTCTAAAAAGGCCCCCACGGCTAATTGTTCCTGAAATTCTCTAGATGCACTCGGATACGCCAGGTGTGCCAGTGTCTCTATGGCAGCCTCGAATTCTTGTAAACTTTCTCCAGCCTTTTGTGTCCGTGATTTTAGCTGGGCCTGGTATACTTGGGCAAGGTGTTGGTCGCCATATCTCAAGTCCAAGGCAGCTTCCAAAACTTTAAAGTCCCATTGTTTCTCTACTGGGATAGTCTGAAGTAACTCCGATGCTTGGCCCCTTAGTGCTAGAACTAATGCCATGGCCTTTTCCTCATTATCCCAATTGTTCGCACACGCTGCTGCCTCAAACTGCCTCTTGTACGTCGTCCAGGAACTTTGGCCATCAAAAGAAGGAGGTTTTAGTCGCTGACCTGATGATATCACCTGCTGGCTTCCTCTATCTCTTAACTGTCGTTTAAGCCGGTCTATTTCACCTTTGACTTCTTCTTCGAACTCGCTTTTTTCCTCTGATGTCACTTACTTCCCCTTTTACATGACTGACTTCCGTCTTGACTTCAGAAACTTCAGACTTTACGCTACCCATATCATCTTTGATTTCTTTCTTTAGTTCCTCAGTGGTGGAAATGATAGCGTCCTGTTGTATTTTCATTTGTTCATTCAGAATTTTCCTTAATTCTTCCTGGCGTCTTTCTTGTTCCTCTTTTTCCTCTTGGTGTCGCCTCTCTTGTTCCTTTTTCTCATCTTGACGTTGTCTTTCTTGTTCTTCTTTCTCCTCTCGATGTCTTCTTTCTTGTTCTTCTTTTTCTTCTTGTCGTCTTATTTCCAGGTTTTCCATCATTTTCTTTAATTCATCTCCCTCTTCTTGACGTCTTCTTTCTTGATCTTCTTTTTCTTCTTGACGCCGTTTTTCCTCCTCTTGACGTCTTCTTTCTTGTTCTTCTTTTTCTTCTTGACGTCGCTTTTCCTCCTCCTGGCGCTGCTATGCCATCATCCTCGTAAATTCCGCAAGTAGGTCCTTCATTTGTTTCTCCGTAGCCATGCTTCTTGTTGTAATGGGCATACGATTACATTAAAATAAAATAAATTTAACTGCCACGTCAATATCGGGTAATGGAACTTTCCAGAAAAATCTCGAAACAGCACGAAAAAGTCTTATCCAGAGTCTTGTCACTATCCAGTTCAGAGAATTTAATAATCTCCACTAATGTCCAAATAGAAAAGTTCTAGTAATTTTCGCGCACTAACTGAGTCTTTTTCAGTGTCTCTATCACTTCTCAGTTTAAAGGATTTAATTATTACACTAATGTCCTAATTGAAATGTTCTACAATGTCTCAAAAATGCACTTAACACTATTTTCCTGTTCGAAAACAACCCTCGAACAATGTCCAGTAAATTAGTCCTTTGTGTTAGCACTAACCTTCGAGAATCCTTCTCGAACACTTCTGCACAACTTCAGTGCTCCTCTTGTCATAAAATTCCGCTTTCTGAAACCAATTTGTCACGTGTTTCCACCCATAGGAAACTACCTCTTGCAAATTCCGTGGGTTCCAAAAATTATAACAAGAGATGTCCACTAACACACTTTATTAAATATTTACTGGATACTTCACAATACTATTATTAATTTAAATACACTTTACTGACTAAAAATCACAATGTTTATCACTTTGTTTCTCTTTGAAGTCTTAACCTCACTTTCTATACTTTCTGAACTACTCGCTGAGAATGCGGTCGGTCTTTTATACCTAAAAATTACAGATCTCGATTTTTCTGTGATGACGCCACCATTCTCTAGATAATTCCACATGTCACCAGAACTAACTTCTGGTAGGTTCTTTCTCGAGTAGGTACAAATACACTACATTCAGACATTCGATCTGTTGAAGTCTGTGCCTACATTTAGTAACCAACATAACCTTAAATTTTAAGGGGTTGCAACATATTACAATATGATCGAAAAAAAAAACAGTTCAAATGAACATAGCAACTAACAGTGACTCCCGTACTATCTGCCACTTATTACAAAAGGGGAACCACGTCTGAGTAACGATAATTCTCATCCAATATCTACTGTTTCTATCGAAGATTGTAAAAACTATTTGAAAAAGAATTATCAGGATATTATATTAAATAAACTTTTATATAATTCAAATGTTGCTTCCGAAGAAAGCGTTAAGTTAGTCAAACTATGTTTAAAATGAGTAACATAGCAAATAATTTATTTTCGTATTGTCAAAAACACCGTTTCACTTGGATGTCGTGCGAAAATTCGACAACCACTAGAACGTGATAGAGGAATTAGTTTCTATGAGATTGGTATTATAGTAAACTGTTTCTGAAAACATGTGACGTAAATTAGTAATGCGTAGATATTCGAAAAATATAAATGACTTAGCTATTAGCGGTTTAATTTAAAAAAAATAAAGATCAACAATTTTAGAAGAGATATCAATAATGTATCTCTATCAATTATTTATACCACCAAAAATGTAAATGTTATTTTTCAAAAATACGATTTTAATTAAATATTCTTAATTTAATATCAAAAAGTTTAGTATACAAAATATAGGAAAAGGTACAAGTATATTTTTGCTTGGAATTTTGCGTCACGTATTGTATGCAAAACAAAAGCGTGTTGTATTTCTTCTAGTCCATGCTTGTATTGTCAATCGCTTGGATATCTTGCCAAAATGATTTCAATTAGTAAGATGTATAAAGCCCTCGAAGGTAGGCAATCCACAATACATGGAGTCACAGTGCATTCTCAGAAAATGTATCCTGTATTTTTCTGAACTTTATATGCATTATACATAAGTGTTAAAATAAATAGGGGCAAACGTTCGTCTCATGTTTCAATTACATTCGTCTTTATATCAAATATCTAATGATTTTTGCTCAGGTATAATGAATTCTCCATCTGTTCAGAATAACATGTAGTACTTAGAAATCCTTAAATATTTGATATGACAGCAGTGAGCATAGACTTAGGCATCGGCTAAGAACAAGTTTTAATAACGTCTTTTTGCCTCCTAAATGACTCAGGATGACGCCGTTAGTAGATTACTGTGAGGTAATGAAACTACACCCCATTATTGATGATGACCGTAACGCTCATCATATCCTATGAGGTAGCGAACATACCAATGACACAGAAGTGGAATATCTGGCATCCACTAATTTAGAGATTCTCAACCAAGGTAGCGAACTTACTTTCGTTACCTCACGTAGTCATACTGTGACTGATATCACTCTGGCATTCCGGGACATCTCAAACATATAAAGAGCTGGCATGTATCAGCAGAAGCTTCCATGTCAGATCACAGATGGATTCAATTTAATTTGGTAGGGGGAGCGGTGGTAGAAAGAAACCTATACCGCTATCCCAGGTAGATTAATAAAACACAGCTCCAAGAACTTGCAATTAGTCGCCTGGGTCACCTCAACAAAAATAACTTAGGAATAATAGGGGGGGATATTGACAGTAAACTTATTACAGGCTGAAGTCGTGTCAAGTTATGAGGACCCTTGTTCTTTAAAATAAGTCGGAATGGGACATGCAATACCCTGGTGAGCAAAGAACTCGACCGGCTGAGAGTAAAGACAAGGAAACTTGTCAACAAAGCGAAGGAGTCTAAAAGTGCCGAAGACTGGGTAACTCCTTTACATCCAACTTAAACATTTGAGCTCCTGCTAAAAACAGTGTTTCCAGACAGCACTGGGTCGTCTTGTATATATAGACTGGATCAATGTATCCCACACAGCTCCCACTGCAGCTGACTGAGAGGGTTGCAAATGTGACAGTGAACGATGCTTGGGCAATAAACACTTTCCTCCCCTTTAAATAACTTGATATTGGCGGTGTTTTTCCAGTCCTACTTCAGTGAGTACGTTAACACATACACCACCACTTGGTGCATATTTGCCGGGTGTGTATTACTTTCAAACACACCCTGGTAAGGTGGCGGGAAATAAAGTTTATACCTAAACCAGGATGTACGGACTACTTCTTACCAAAATCGTGTCAGCCCATTATCTTTACCTCCTTCCTACTGAAAGGTTGGGAAAGACTATGTGATGGAGAAATCAGAGATACAGTATTAGTTTTACATCCACTGCATTCAAATCAACATGCTTACATCCCAGGGAAATCTACAAAATCGGCACTTCATTCCGTGATATCTCGCAATGAGAAATCGACGAACATGAAAATGTCTACTCTGGGGGCGTTTATTGATATCGAAAATGCTTTTAATAGAACGACCTTTGAGTGTATATGCAAAGCTCTTCAAATGCAAGACACTTAGTGATTGGATAACACACATGCTTAAAGGTAGAGCCGTTCAAATAAATATGGGGAACATAGAGACTAGAGGCATGGCCAATCGAAGCTGTCCACAAGGTAGAGTCCCATCACCTCTACTGCGGGTTAAAGTCACCGACAGCCTCCAACATAGCTTTAATGACTCTAGCTTCTTTACAATAAGTTACAAAGATGACCTTACCATCTTGCTAAATGGAAACTTTGAGGGCCCGTTATGCGAACTTATGCAGACAGCTCTCAAGTTAGTTGATAATTGGTGCATATAACACTCACTCTCGCTTAACTCCCAGAAAACTGATCTAGTACTATTAAGGAGACATGAAAGGAAACTACCTAATATGAAAATGTCCAAATTATCAGACACTCAACTCCGCTTAGCGAGTGAGGTCAAGTATCTGGGGGTCATACTTGATCGCACCTTAAATTGAAAGAGACATATGGAAGTTAAGATACACAAGGCATTTGCGGCCTTTTAGCAGTGTCGCAGGGCACTCGGTAGGTCCTAAGGTTCTAAGGTTCTTCACTCAGGACCTCCTTCTGGCTGTATACTGCTGTGAGATCCATGCTTTGCTACGCAGCTATAGTTTGGTGGCCCAGAGTAAGACAAAAACTTTCAACTAGAGAATGTTCAAAGATTGGCATGCCTCTGCATTACTACTACATTAGAGGAGGTGGTGTTGAGGACTGCTCTGAGATTGAAATCTGTCGGCTAATGGTATATAAATAGCATGGCTACTAGACATGCTTGTATTCTGGAAGAGACTATAATAGAAATTCCTCTTCTGTGAATGGGGACCTATCGACCACCTTATACAGGGTGTCCAACTAAGTCGGCACCATATTGGAAACTTTTTTAATACTGGTTTTATGAAAAAAAGCTATTCTTGATAAAAAGTTTTGCATGGCCTAAAATCCAATATGAAATAATCAGATATCAATTTTTTGCAGTCGTATGCGAGGTTTGTCGAAAAATGTAAATTTTGCTCAAGAGTAAAGTACCTTTATTTATTACAATATCGACAATTGTTATTAAGAAAAGTGGATCCTAATTGAAAACTACGGTCAGACATCCAATATTATCCATCTACCATGAAAAAACGATCTTTAACGATTGTTGGGTATATCTATTTTTTCATGGTAGATGGATAATACTGGATATCTGACCGTAGTTTTCAATTAGGATCAACTTTTCTTAATATCGACAATCGTTATTAAGTTGATCCTAATTAAAAACTATGGTCAGATATCCAGTATTATCCATCTACCATGAAAAAATAGATATTATACCCAAAAATTATTAAAGATCGTTTTTTCATGGTAGATGGATAATATTGGATATCTAACCGTAGTTTTCAATTAGAATCAACTTTTCTTAATAACGATTGTCGATATTGTAATAAATAAAGGTGCTTTACTCTTGAACAAAATATACATTTTTCGACAAACCTCGTATATGACTGCAAAAAATTAATATCTGATTATTTCATTTTGGGTTTTAGGCCATGCAAAACTTTTTATTAAGAATAACTTTTTTTCATAAAACCGATAATAAAAAAGTTTCCCATATGGTGCAGACTTAGTTGGACACACTGTATATAATTTTAACAAGAACTTCGAGGTAAGTTTGAACGCATCCGGAAATTATGAGCAAGACGTGTTAATCTACACCGATGGTTTAGAAATGGACTGCAGATCAGAGCCTGGAGGGTTTACACAGAAGAACGAGATTTACACTCAACAATACCGCTAGGAACACATACGACAAGTCGGAACTAGTAGGAATTCTGCAAGTGGTCATAGAAACCACGAATGCAAGTATCACTGGGAAAACAGTGTGTATATCAACGGACAGCAGAGTGGTCCTACCTTCCCTAAATAATTGCAGGACAAACTCTGGGCTAGTTCTGCAAATAAGAAAGTCGCTAGATGTGCTCGCCCAAAATAACAATGTCTAGCTCCGCTGAGTGATAGAACACGATGGAATTCAGGGTAACAAGGAAGCGGATGCTTTAGTCCCCAAGGGATCTGAGAGCGTTCTGAATGGTCCGGAACCTGCAATAGCGCTCTCGAATTCAGTCCACAGTTAAAGAACACACTTAAACGTCACGCGGACTGGTGGAGTAATCTAAGCAGCTGCAGAGACAGCAGAATGGATTTCGCCATACCCAGTCTTAAGCTAGGCAAGCACTGTCTCCAGCTGTCTGCGGAAGTTTGAAGAATTGCTAACAGGACACTGAAAATTTAACAAAAACCTTCACACGCTGGGGTTTATAGATAACCCCAAGTGTAGAGGTTGTAATCTGGAGGTCGAGACTGACTAGTATGTGGTGTGTCTCTGCCCTGCTCTCTCAACGAAAAGGGGATCCATACTGATTCAGTATGTCCAGAATAGGTGGCACGTCGCCGGGCTTGAAGAATGAGAGCTCGGTGATCATGCCGCCTCGTACGGGGTAGTATAATGGGTCCACCAATGAGATCTGAGTGAACGTGAGCTCAAGTTCACCCCCTCTAAACAATCCAGATCCAGAATCCAGGGCTCGCACATAGCCTGGTGTTTACCATGTATTCTTTTGCATATCCCTTTAGGTGCACGCTCTATTGTCGCTCAGCGCGCCAGTGCTCGGTATCATTGATTAAAACGATTTAGAGAGGTTCTTACTTTTATTAATTTCTAAAATTACCATTGAAAATTGACATGTCCCCCTCAGTTGGTTTGTAAGTACGGATCACTTTTTTTGTGGGCTGTGTTATTGAATAAATAATTAAAAATAAAGTAAAACAATTATTTTTTCGTATAATTCGCTCTAATTCAAAAACGGAACAAATGAATTGTTCCAATTTTTTTTTATATAATCACTACATATTTGTTGATAAACTCCAAATTTTGACAAGTGTACAATGTACGAAGGCTAAGGATAAAACATAAGGATTTTTTTTGCCTTTTGAAATAGATACCAGGTATATTGAGAAGAAATAAGGACAAAAGATGGAGGCAACTTTTTATTAAGATTAGCATTTTTGAAACGACGTAGGTCATAGATAATGGTGTAAAGTTAATAAATGTTAAACGTAATCTTATACTGGCTTTGAACAGTGTAATTATGTCACAATTTAATGTATCAGTTGACCATTCATTCATGTTTATGTGTTACATAATAATTTATTCCTTATATGATATATTAATATTAATTTTATGAATGCATCTCATCAATTTTTTTTTAAAATGTAATTTTCTAATAACTTCAATTTTAAATAATACCACACCTTCGGTATTGGTGAATTCTTTATAACAAATAATGAACCACAAATCTGAAAAATAATAAAAATTTAACCAGTGAACTAGTGTTACACGCATAGTATTCGTTGGTCAAAAAAAATGCGGAATATGCTCTTTCGTTTTACCAACGCTTATTTACTTTCCCTTGTTAGTCCACAATATGGCTCTTCAAGATTTATCAACTTTTATTTGGAATTTCTCCTATGTCATACTTCTGTTTTATGTAATTCTGTTTACAAATAACGTTACTACTATAACTAAATAGTTAATTAAATCTATAATTTATCGGCTGTCAAACGCAGACATTATTAGGTGCGTTACAAATTAGCATATGTTATGGTTTTACACAAGACTTTAATGAAACATTTAAATGGTCATAAATAATCATAAAAATGTACTCTAAGCCGTTTGAAAATAGCAGTGATAATAGCTGTTTCAATTGACTGATAGCCCAGTCGATGAAGGTATTTACCTACAAAAATTTGCAAAATGAATAATTTTTTTTTAATAAGTTCGTGAAAGTGTATAGAATAATATCCTGAAAAGTTTACATTCCGCTCGGATGCATAACATAAAAAAAAGTGAAAACATTTTTTTTTCATCCATTTTTTCAAAATTTTGAAATTAAGTCAAGCTGGGAAAAAATAAAGAATACAGATGAATAGATCACGTATTTATGAACAAAGAATGTCCTAACAGAATTTATCGCTAAAGCCACGGTTTTACAAGTCAAGTGTAACGTTCTAACTCGGAGCGAGATACATGCGTGCGCTCGCATGAATACGCATGACTGTGACACCGACCCACTGGATTACATGTCACTAAATCAGAATTTGTTCAATCTATACGAGTGTTAGTTCATTTAAAAGATGGAAATTGTAGCTTTCTGATGCTATTTTGTTTTAAACAATACAGGCAAAGGATGGATGGGAAAAATATACTTATATATATTATCACGCCCGAACTCAATCGTAGAAAAAAAAAATATAGAAAAAAATAAAAGCCCTTCAAAAAATTATTTCTTCATTGAGAACTCTTAAAATGTATGTACACTTCATGATTATTATGGTTTTTTAAGTTGTAGTAACGTGGATTCAAAAAAGGACATCTCAAATCATTTTAATTTCCTTGCTTGATGATTTTCTTGATAAATATATTGGAGGCTGTAACTTGCCGAGAAATTGACCCATTGGAAAAAATAAAATATCATCATTTCGGAAAAAATGTATACTTTTCGAATGTCCAAACACAAATTCGTTTACTTGTATGCATTTTTTCGAAAATATGATTAATTAGGTCATGATAAGAAATTGCGATTTTCACTATCTTATCCTTATAACTATGAAAATATCTTTGATTGTTTTGAATATAAATTCTGGAACTTTTCCAATACATTAACAAATGTGTAAGGAATCCATTGGAGATAGTTGAAATGTGGTAGGTGAACCTACACACAGTACATACAGTAAAGACACGTAAAAATTCATACGAGCGATTCAGCGGCTATGTGTGGTGTCTGTGTGTATATCTTTTCTCTTCCTACTCACTATTTATCCCCCTATTCACTAAGAAAAATGTTAAAAATGTGTAATCAGAGAGAGAAAAAAAGCTTTATTTTACTCGTTAGAACTGCAAAGAATTTTTAGAGGTTCCGTAGTATGCATTTAACCGTGCGCTTGGCCGCGCATAGTGACAAAGTTATTTCACTATTTTTTCCAGGAATACCATGGCTTTGGCGATAAACTTTATTAGAACATTTTTTGTTCAGAAACACGTGGTCTATCCACCTGTATTTCTTGTTTTTTCCTACCATGACTTAATTTAAAAATTTTGTAAAAACGAGGGGTAAACCGCTGGAGTATTTTGATGTACAGCTTCCGGGTATTACTAGGTATTATTAGATATTCTTAGGTATTACAGGGTATTTTTAGGTACTTCAGGGTATTATGAGGAATTGTTAAGAGATTGCTCGGTATTATTAGGTATTATTCTGGTAATACCTGGTATTTTTCAGTACTATGTAGGTATTATTAGGTACTATTCTTAGAAATCTAGCTGAATAAGATTATTAATTGGGTACCACTAAGGTACTAAGCTACTACGAAGAAATACCCACGTATTACTATAAAATTTAATACCGTTGTATTATTAGGTATTATTGGATATTATTAGGTATTTTTAGGTATTATTAGGTAGTTTTTGGTATTATTAGGTATTGTTACATTTTGTAATCCGGGTATTTTATCCAGGTACTATTAAGTACTATCACAAAATTCCCAGGTGTTATTGGGTATTACTATACAAAGAGGTATTAGTGTACATATATTTTTTTCTGCGGTTCACGAGGGGTATCGTGAAAAAATGGATGAAAAAAATTTTTTTGTTCACTTTTTTTTATCTTCTGCATCCGAATGTAAACTTTTCAGGACATTATTCTATACACTTTCATGAACCCGTTAAAAAAAAATTATTCATTTTGCAAGTTTTTGTAAGTTTCACCATAAAATGTTCTCTGTCGTCTGGGCTAATACATAAAAGCATGAAAAAGAATTTAATGTGCAACTAATTTCAGAGAACCTTAACGGTAACTATAGGTCGCATTATTAATTTTACGACATTTTCTGCTGGAGCATGAACAGAGAAAGTACATAGAGGATAAAACAGACAAAGTATAATCTCGGACGTAATAAAGACTAAGTCAAAATTAATGAAGAAGTAAATTTGTGTTATATGCTCCAAAATTTGCATTGCTGTAACTGAATTAGACCAGGGTCGATAATTTTTGAGACCAAAAAAAATTATAGTAGGATGAAACCCATTGGAAAAGGTACAGAATATAACAAAAATGAAAGGAAAAATAATTTACGGGCGATCTGAGGTCGGGAAGGGGAAGGGGGTGAGTTTTTAAGGGTAAAAAACGGTTTATCTCGATTTCCGGCAAAACTACAAGTCCTATGAAAAAAGTTAAATGGCAAAGTTGTAGGTAATAAAAAGATCTACAACTTTTGTTTTTATACTTTTTTCACATATCCTCAAAATTTATGTGAAAAATTCAAATAACCAAGTTTTTGGTTTTTTATTTTTATCTTTTGCAAAAAAATGTATTTTTTCCCGAAATTTGGTGAAAACTTACCTTTTCATGTCCCAAACACACAGTAATTTTTTTGATTTAAAATATTCATTTTTTCACCTTATTTTGACTTAATATCGAAAAAGCACCCTAATTTTCAATCGAAAATTCTCACTTCAAAATATCTGCTTTTTTAAAAAAGTCGGTGGGCTTTTTGTTCGTTGAAATCTCTACTTTCTGATGGTATAAAAAAATATACATTACTATGATTAATGTTCTCAGAAAATGCAAATAAACGAAAAAAACTCGAATCCGAAAATTTTTTTTTGAATCATTATGTACAATTTTGAGCTATTTATTAAAATTTACACTTTAATTACTCGAAAAACGTAAGATTTCATGTTACATTGATAAACAAAAAAATTGCTAATCGAAATATACTACTATAATTAACAACCAAATAAGTTAATAAAGTTAATATTTAATAAGACATCTACAATATTTTCGTTTATTTGCATTTTCTGAGAACATTTACCATAGTAATGTATATATTTTTTATACCATCAGAAAGTAGAGATTTCAACGAACAAAAAGCCCACCGACGAAAAGCAGATATTTTGACGTGAGAATTTTCGATTGAAAATTAGGGTGCTTTTTCGATTTTAAGTCAAAATAAGGTGAAAAAATGAATATTTTAAATCAAAAAAATTACTGTGTGTTTGGGACATAAAAAGGTAAGTTTTCACCAAATCTCGTGAAAAAATAATTTTTTTACAAAAGATAAAAATAAAAAACCAAAAACTTGGTTATTTGAATTTTTCACATAAATTTTGAGGTTATGTGAAAAAAGTGTAAAAACAAAAGTTGTAGATCTTTTTATTACCTAAAACTTTGCCATTTAACTTTTTCTCATAGGACTTGTAGTTTTGCCGGAAATCGAGATAAACCGTTTTTTACCCTTAAAAACTCACCCCCTTCCCCTTCCCGACCTTAGATCGCCCGTAAATTATTTTTCCTTTCATATTTGTTATATTCTCTACCTTTTCCAATGGGTTTCATCCTACTATAATTTTTTTTCACTTTTTACCATTTTCAAAATTATCGACCCTGGTCTAAATCAATTTTGAGGCGATTGAAAAATGTTATTTTAAGTATTTAGCATGCTCTCAATAATATGATATATATGTTTAATATGAAAAATAAGAAATTACTTATTCTTTTTATACACAGTTGGCCTAATTCTGATCACTAATATAAATATGTTAATGATAATCAATAAAAAATCAGTTCCATCACCCTGAAACTATATCATTGTTTAGTAAAAATTATCAAGAGACTTCCTCTTGCGAGGATTACTATCGTTCCAAAAAAAATATAGTCACCCATCTGGGGGATATTTCATTGTGACAAAGCACATAATAAATAAACATTTGTTATTAAAAAATATTGTTTTGGGTGTTCAGCAGATAGTACAGTAACTAGAGGTTTTAAGTTCGGAATAATGTCGTATTGAACGGATTTAGCTCATCTTTGGCAGTATAATAGTAAATGGTTCACAGAAAAGTTTCTATATTGTGCGGGGGCTTGATAATTTATAGGGGGTGGATGCCACCCCCTCTCTGGGGGTGGTTCTTAAAAATATATATATATATATATTTATTGGAGCTGAAAAAGAATCAAATTTTAAGAAGAAAAGGTCCTATGCAATTTTCCACATAAATTGATAGTTTTTAAGTTATAACTTAAATTGCGATTTTAACTTAAAAAAAAAGTATTTCCAAACGGCTTTCGCCAAGTATCTCGAAAAGTATTACTTTATCGAAAAAATGTTAGAAACTAATTACAGAAAGTACAAACTGGGAATTAATTATATTTTTTGTTTATTGATGTAGGATTAATACTTTCGGAGATATTTAAGTTTATATTTGGTATCCAAGTGTTTCGAAATTACCTTTAAAGTTTAAAATGCATTTTTTTCTAAAGCAAGTGCTTTAAATGAGCAAAACAATTTGAGCTTCTAGGTAATGCTACATCTTAACGAAAAACTGTATTTGAGATAATTTTTTAAATTACTGGCTAATTAGAGTAACAAAATGGCGACCTTTTTATATATAAAAAAATATAAATACTCATATTTTTCCGTCATAACTTCTTTATTTCTTATGCTACAGGAAAGAGTAAAAAACAGTTTGAAAGCGCAATTAATTGTCTTTAATTTCATTTCTTAGCATTCGTGACATAGGTGTCATAATTTCTGAGATATTTAACATTTAACTGCATTTTTCGTCTTATAAACGTTCGGACGCCATTTGTAAACTTTCATGTCTCCGAAACTACTAAATCTATGTAAATAAATAAACAAGCAAAATTCATTATCAGTTTATGAGCTTTATTTTTGGTTTGTACCCATTTTTCAATAAAACTAATATTTATTGAGATATTTGGAAAAGGAAAAAAAATTACGTCGTATCGAAAATATCTTTATAGTTTAAACTGTATTTTTTTCTAAAGCAAGTGCTGTATACAAACCAAAAAATTTGAGCATCTACGTCATACTCTATATTAATGAGAAACAGTGTTTGAAATTCTTTTTTTTTTAATTACTGGCTAATTACAGTAACAAAATGGCGACGTTGTTATTAAAAAAATGTGTAGACGTACATTGCTTCGGTCATAACTTCTTTGTTTTTTATGCTACAGAAACAAATAAAAAAATACTTGAATGCTTAATTAATAACCTATTATTCTGCTTATTAGCATCTTTGACGTAGGTGGCACAGTTTCTGAGATATTTAATTCTAACTCTAAATAATTATCTTATGAACACTTGGATGCCAAATGTAAACTTAAATATCTCGGAAATTATTAATCCTACATCAATAAACAAAAAATATAATTAATTCTCAGTTTATACTTTCTGTAATCGGCCTGTAACATTTTTTCAATTAAGTAATACTTTTAGAGATACTTGAGGAAAGCCGTTTGGAAATACCTTTTTTTTAAGCTAAAATCTCAATTTTGAAGTCGTTATAACTTAAAAATTGTCAATTTATGTGAAAAATTGCATAGAAGCTTTTCTTCTTAAAATTTGATTCTACTTCAGCCCCAATAAATATATATATTTTTAAGAACCACCCCCTGAGAGGAGGTGGCATCCACCCCCTATAAATTAACAAGCCCCCACACAATATAGAAACTTTTTTGTGAAGCATTTACTATTATTCTGCCAAAAATGAACGAAATCCGTTCAATATGACATTATTCCGAAGTTTTTTTTATATTCTTTACCCCTAGGTACTGTACTAAGATAACTTTTAAAGAAACCATTCGTTCCTTTCATATACCATGATGATCTAAATCTGACAAGCTAGAATATCAACAAGAAGTTCTCTTACGAACCGGCTTGTCAACTTCTTTAATACACTTACTCTATCTAACATTCAATATGAAAAATAAGACATTAATTACATTCTTTTTATATACTGATGATTTAAATCTGATCATGCCAATATATTATAAGAAACCTCCCTTACGAGGTACTCTTTCAAGTATATCTAGCCCTACCTAGAGGATACTCCATCACAAACAAACATTTGTTACATTTCAAGGGTAAGACTACTAAAAAGTACAAAGAAAATAGATATAAAATTTCACTCACATGTCATATAAATAAATTATTTCCATCGACGTTCGACTGATCAAATCTCTGTAAAAATTGTACAACTTTTTTCATTCTCTTTAGAACTCATCAGGAGAGATATATGTTGAATTCAAAACAAAATTACTATTAAAAAATAATAAGAAAATATTTTCATGTAAGAAACTGAGTCAGTTGAAAATGCAGACCACTTTTTCTTGTGGACCTGTGTAATTAAACAAAAAAAATGTACCAAACAAATCAATAAAAACTGCTTCGAATATTACTTACTTCTACTGGGCTTGTGCTTCTTTACAGACAATATTGACTGCCAGTATAGCAATGAAACTGTACATACTTTTGACTGTGTCGCATATAATTGGCCATACGAAAAACAATTGTCACTCGATTCTTTCAACTGCTGCCTGATTTGTTAATTGCCAGAAATACACGGTTGGATAGGAAAATGCAAACATTTAAATTTGAGGGCTAGTCAGATGAAATAAGTAGCTTTTGGAGAATAAAAACAAATTCCTCTCATGCGTGTCCAGTGATTATTATTTCTTCCATGGCGTTTTGATAAAGGTTCGGGACCTGAAGTTTTGTACTATTGAATTTGAGATGTTTTAAGTTTCGTAGCAACATCTAGTCCAATCAATGAATGCCCAAAAGGTGATTGTAGAGAACATTTAGGAGGGGAGAATTTTCCTCTTCAGAGATGTGTTGGGGGTAGTTAAGAGGTAAAAATACTAAAAGTCCCCGCTCCTAGCCCCGCCGTTTCAGGGGGGTAGGGGGGTGGAAAGGTTCCTTTTTTCGATTTTTTGCTTATAACTCGGAAACAACGCGTCGTATGGAAAAAGATGATCTATGCAAAATTAAACGTAATTAAATTTTCCACAAGAATGTTTATATTCATTTTCTTCCTATGTGTTGCTTACGAGATACTCGCCAACGAAAATCGATGATTAATAAAAAAAAATCAATTATGTACCTTGAATATTTCTATCAAAGCGGTTTACCGTGGTCTGCTAATAAATCACAGTCACAAAACAATCTTTATTTTACAACACTCGACGTATTTACTAACGTAATATTTTGTCGAAATCTATACATTTCCTTAAATATACAGTGTGACTCACTTAAAATGAAGACCCTTATAACTTTTTTATTTTGTTTCCGATTTGAATAAAATTTTACTCAAGTATAGAACAAATTAGAATCTACTTATGACCAGAAAAACATTCGGCTGCTACAAAGGCAAAGCCACCTGCGGTACCAAAATATGCTGAAAAAAATAAAACATTTTGAATGTTAGAAATTCTAACAAACGCATCCCATCGGCGCCACAAACGTACATACACCAAAATTTGATTTGGTAATTGATGGGGGGATTTCTCATACATAAGCTCATCTGGCAAAGGGGATCCTCAGTTTCCACAATTTGTAGTGGCTACGTGAAATTCGCCAAGACCCATCAATACTATTTTTAATCTTTTTCCTCATATTTTGGTACCGCAGGTGGCTTTGCCTTTATAGCAGATGAATGATTTTCTGGTCATAAGTAGATCTTAATTTGTTCTATACTTGAGTAAAATTTGATTCAAATCGGAAACAAAATGAAGAAGTTATAAGGGTATCTTCATTTTAAGTGAGTCACACCGTATGTTTGAGGAAATGTATAAATTTCGACAAAATATTACGTTAGTAAATACGACCAGTGTTGTAAAATAAAGATTGTTTTGTGACTGTGATTTATTAGCAGACCACGGTAAACCGCTTTGGTAGAAATATTCAAGGTACGTAATTGATTTTTTTTTATTAATTATCGATTTTCGCTGGCGAATATCTCGTAAACTATAACAAATAGGAAGAAAATGAATGTAAATATTTTTGTGGGAAATTTAATTGTGTTTAATTTCGCACATATTACCGTTTTCCGTACGACACACCGTTTCCGAGTTATCAGCGAAGAATCGAAAAAGGGAAATTTCCACCTCCCTCTCCCCCTGAAGCAGCTGGGCTAGGGGTGGGGACTTTTAGTGTGTTTACTTTCTAACTTCCCCAATACATTCCTGAAGAGAAAAATTATTCCCTCCGAAATGTTCTCTACAACTCTTTCATTGACTGGACTAATCATAGGAGCGCCAACCTACAATCTTCGTATTCGAGCAAGATTTAGTGAACTCGGGAATTCGATAAAAGAGTTACCTTCCTCATCATTATTTATAATGGATATGACAGATTTGTAGATCATTTCTTCACCCGCGAAAACTTTTAGGGACATTTTATTGAATTGAGACTCATCTATAATTTCTTTTGTGCTTTAAACCACTCACTTCCGCAATAATGAGAATGATTTGTACTTCGGGTGATTAATACTTGGATTAATCTTCACTTTTAAATTACCAACGAAATATATCTACAACAATTAAATTGTTGTAGATATATTTCCGAAATCACAAGTTTGCCTTCAATTTATATTATACAACCGCCACCTATTTTCAGCAACAAATCTTAAAATTCACGAATCTTAGTACCATCTTAAGTGAATTAGCCTATTTTTCGAAATTATGTTCTTGTATTTTCGATCATTAATAGACTTTAAATGAATTTCTTCAGCTCGAGTGCCTCTTGGAGTCTTCAGTAAATAAAATTATAGTGTTTCATTTAAAACACAAGTTATTACAGATATGTTTCAAAGTTTGGCAAAAGTCTTATTTTTTTTATGTGCTATGGCACAATCATCTCAAAAACAATGTTAAAGTCTCGATTTTCGATACTTTTTTTAAAAATAGGTAATTTTAACACTTAAGGTGTATCTCTTGTTTTCAAAATTTTAGCTTTAAGAATTTAGGGGATCTCTTTTAAACATTAACCCACATTTTATCCCCTTACAGCTGAATTTCTAAAATGATATTCCAAAGAAGTTAGTTTGAGAGAGTAAGAAACATCTTCAAATTGTATGGTTCTGGCGCTAATTTTGGTGCACCATTTTTTTTTTATATTTTAACCTCTTTATTTTCTTAAAGTTAAATTATTTAGAAAAATTCTCTCTTTTGTGCGTGTCTATGGCAAACATTTTTACCACATTTCGTTGTATGTGGAATGGGGAAAATTGGAAAATTCGGAGCTCAATGAACGATCTGGGCACCTAAGGTGTCCAGATATTAGAATGTTATTTACTCTAGCGCTAACGGTTCTGGCTCTGCGGTAATGGGTCAACAAGGACACTTTGTATAGATTTGTACATACCAGTGTTTCTAATAATTAAGGTCCCAACACATAAAATAGATATAAAACTAGATATTTACGTTTTCAGATCAGGAATATGAAAAATAATTTTTTAAAAATGTCTGTCTGTAAGCAATGTATATGTGTGGACATGATAACACAAATATTGGCGAACTAATTTTGATAAAATTTGACACAATTTTAATATGGGTAATATATACAATAATATACATGCTAAAAAGGTTTTGGTACAGTTCGGATGATTTTCTTATTTTTTTATTGTACTATTCGAAAGTAGATGGTATTCTGATTTCAACGATATGCAATATCCCACTGCACTCTTTTCAGCTCAATTTTACTTCCACATCCAGTGGAAGTATAGTAACGACAAAAAAAAATTTCAGAATTTTTATTGTTCAAATAGGCTTAAAATGTCATGAAACGTCAAGATTTTAAGTTTGAGCGGAAAAAAAAATTCTGTCTGTCTGTCGGTCTGTCTGTATGTCGATCTGTCTGTCTGTCTGTAACTTTTTTTTGTGCGCACGTTTACTGTGGAACCGTTTAAGTTATTGATTTGAAATTTGGTACATGTATATACTTTAGCGAGATCTGGAACTAGATTATATTTTCATGTTGTTCCGACGAAGAGTTGGGGGGTAAATTAGGGTAAATTTGGGGTAAATGGGTAAATCTGGCAGGTAAGAGTCAATAAAATTGGTATTTAGTATATACAAGAGAATCTAAGGTCTCAAAAAAATTTTTGGCATTAGCCACCCCCATTACCACCCCCTTATTAAAGGGGATGAAAAAAAAATGTGATTTAGTGTATGTACAAGAACCAGAAACCTCAAAATATTTTTTACTTCATCCACCCCCACTACCACCCCCCTATCACCACCCCCACCCCACTACCGATGTGAGGTATCGTTTTATGGGTTTTTGGGGTAGAGGATTTCAAATATTATATTATTAAAGTTCCATAAACAATTATTTTCACATACAAAGTTTTTTCGTTGTGAGTGACTTGGATAGAGAATCTGGATGTGGAAGTAGTGATTCCTTGGGCAGCGGTTTTTGTCAAAGTGAATTGTTCAAATCCTGCGTCGCTGGGTCGTTAAGTATAAATTCTGGCACACGTAAAACGGAGGCCTGCATCGTGTAGCTCAAAAGTAACAATAACTATATTAACGAATGTTCGCAAACATTTGGTGTGGAGGTTTCAACCGCTTCCAGTAGCTGCCCATTTTTTAAACAAATATTTAAATCATATGACAATAGTATACATCTGGTCGCAAAATGGGCGCATACCTAGAAATTAATTTTTCTTACTGAATTATAAAAAATTTCTTCCTTCCTTGTTATCGTTTTATATTTTTAATCCTCTGACTTCAATAAGTTTATCAACAAAAAAACGTCTTTAATATAATTTTACTTTACCTGAAACATTGTTCTTGATGTATTACAACAAAACTATTGAATTTCTCCTTTATTTTCAGGCATGTGAAGTTCTTCTTTCCGATACAGAAACGAAAGATTTCCTGTACTCTGGTCACAAATTCGATCTGTTAATTCTAGATGGAGCTTACCCCGAATGTGCCTTGGGTTTCGTTCATCATTATAATGCCCCTTTTATGTATATAAACACAGTGGGTTTTTATACAGGATCCATTTCCTTAGCAGGAAACCCTACACCTTACTCAATAACACCTTTCATGGTTCTATCTTTGACGGACAATATGAATTTCTATCAGAGAACCAAAAACACGATTTGGAATTTGGCTGCCAATACGATGCACTCTGTTATGGTAAGTGAAACATTTCAGTTATTTAATAATAATTATTAGGAACCACTAAATTTTGTAACGCACAGCATGGTTTAATTTTTCGTGTTACGCAAAGTGGGCCAGAGAGAAGTGACGTTTAAGCGCCAAACAATGCCCTCCTCTCATAGCTAGAGAGCAGGTGGCAGAAATTTTTATATGATTTTATTGTGTGACTAAAGTTCAAAAGTGTAAGGACGTCATAATAAAAAACCGGAAAAATCATTTTTAGTCATTACACGGCGTTGCTGAGTTTTTAATTAACAGTTAATTAAAGATACAATAAAAAACGCTCCTATATGATTTTATTGTGTCAGTGATTTGTTTTAAATGTTGCTTGTCAATATGACATTGATATAAACGCAATCGGCTGAAATATATATTAGGGTGGAGTGAAATATTAAAAATTAAAAAAAAATTATTATTTTTTTTAAAACATACTATGGATAGTGGCCATTTGGGTTTAAATTAATGGGAAAAAAAAAATCAGCTCGATAAAAAATGTGAAACAACAAAAATAAAAAAAATGTATATATTTTTTCTCTAATATGTTGCTTATGGATTCTATTCGGATCCAAATTAATGGAAAATAAGTTTCAGGTCGAAAAAAAAAATTCTTGAGGGTTCACAACGATTATTATTTTATGCGAAATTGTTTCTTTGTATTAAATTTGGGCATTATTTTTCTACTTTCAAGTATCGATCTGAAAAGTCCATATCTGCGTTGCATCCCAAAAATATCACTTGATGCCTTGGTTACCAACATGACACAACGTTCCATGCTTTGTGTATGACATGGGCACCGAGCAAAATTGATGTTGCTGCAATCACCACTTGTAATTACCTACAAATTTAGTTACAGGAGGTTCTGTTACATTAATACCTTGCCAATCAATTAAATCAGTATAATCCTTTGCCTCAAAATTCAATGTTGGTACCACAAACTTTCGAATAGTAGCTTGAGCCCCTCCTGATCGCACTGTTATCACTCGTCGGAACGCTAATTCGTGTATAGATTTTCTTGAATCGGTCATCATTACCAGAAGCACATTTTCTAGATGGGCGTAAAACTAATTTCTTTTAATGAGAGGATAAATCACTTTTTTATATCCGAGTCAAGATATCTGGAAAGAGAAATCATTTTCCACAAGTGGCGTGCCCCATCGGTGCTGGAGGGGTGACATTTAATTGAGAACCACATCAGGGCATAAACACGACTAACAAAATTCACTAGAGTAACCAAATTATGAGATGAATTTTGCATTCCAATATATAGTCTCATAATTTTGTTTGCTGCAGTCAACCAACGAGCATGTGAATTTTCCTGGGCTTCTCGATAATAATGATTCTGCACAATTCCCCGTGGCTACTGCCTGACATATATCATATAGATATTTTTGATCGCAACTAAGGTCCTTAGTTTTTGATATATCTGAAAAAACTGTGAGTATTTCCGGAATTGATTCGAATATCTCCAGTGCTGTGTTCTCACAGCTTTCCATCTTTTTTCCAACCAGTCCAGAGAAACCAGATGGTCCTGCTGTGGGGCCATCTAAATATTGTAAAAGGTGTCTCAGAGGCAGCTCGTTACAATGTAACAAGCAAATACACCATTGCAAAGATCTGCTCACAGCTTCTTCTATCAGCCTTACAACACCACCTTTTATACCAGTATTGCCAACGGGCACTAACTGAGATAAAGGAATTTTATTTTTACGCAGATAATTCATGATTGAATCTTTAATGCTTCTTGATTTTCCATCGCAAAGAGAAACATGTCTTATATAATGTGACCCCGGTTCTTGAATACGGGAAATATGTTCTTTCACAACAAGTTTGTGTTATGTTTTTCCTCCACGTTTAATTAATATTTTAATCCGACCTCTTCTACTATCAAAATAAAAACTTTCAAGGTGGGTTCCTTCACATGCAAGGCCTAAGCTAGGTAATTTTAACCGCCTTTGTTTTGTAGTCACACGATTCGGTATTTTTTTTCACTGGTGAGTCAGTAACAAAATCACTATCAATGTCAGTTGTATCAATTGAAAAATTTGTTTCATTCAGTTGTCTTTTTCGTTGTAGCTTCTATATACCATGAATAATTCAGAATTGGTGGAGGGGTATTGGAGGAGATACTTGGTATATGAGTCAGTTTCCAAATGCGGATTCACAAAATAACACATTATAAATGTTCGAGGTCGTTGTGAACCCTCGTAATATTTTTTGATAAAGCTGAATTTTTTTTTTCATCATTATGAATACAAGTGTCTTCAGTTTCCCTTATGTATAAGAAAATAATAATAATAAAAGAAAATCATATTTTCAAGATCGTTGTGAACCCTCTAAATATATTTTTTTCTAGCTGAAACTTTTTTCCACAATCCTGAATGCAAAAGGCCGCCATCCCCCCTATGTATAAGAAAATTAAAAAAAAATAAAAATTTCACTCCACCCTAATATATATGTCTGCGTTTTTTTGCAGTTTAATTTCTTTTATTAATTAATGATATATTAAACCGCTTCTATATTATTTTACCCTGTCAGCCACTTTGCAGGAAGCTTTGTTTATTTGTAAAAAACATCAAAAAAATGTGGCTGAAATCTGCTATTCTAATTTTTCATTGGCTGATGTTTCTTAGTAATTGCACAGGCCGACAGAAAAATGGGGCTGTTCTTTTGATCAGAACCATATTATCCTTTGTTTTTTGACATGCTGAAACCGATTCTGATATTAAAAAAAATCAACCTCATCAGTTTTTATCTCCTAAATAGGGCAAAAAAAGATCTTGTTCATAGGTTCTGATCTAACTTTTTATTTTGACACGCTGAAGCCAATTTTGGACAACAAAACTTTTTCTATTGTATCAGTTTCCCTCTACAATCCCCTTTTATCTTCTAGGCATGGAAGAGGGAAACTGACACGATAGAAATGTTTTTTGTCCAAAATTAGGTTCAGCACATCAAAATACTTCAGAAAAGTTAGATCAGAACCTTAGAACAAGACCTATTTTTGCCCCTTTTATGGGAAGAAAGGGATGGCATTAGTATATTTTTTATCCAAAGTTGTCTTCAGCACAGTAAAAATTACATCAGAACCTTAGGACAAAACCTTTTTTTTGCTCTTTGTAGGAGATGAAAGGGGTGGTAGACAAGAACTGATGTGGTAGTTCTTTTTAATATCTGAATCGATTTCATTACAACAAAAAACATAGGAAAGGAACAGAACCGTCTTCTGAACAAAAGAACAGCCCCCTTTTTTGTCAGCCTGTATTATTTTTTTAAAAGCTTTTATCGCTATCTAGGTAGTCCCAAGATATTATAATGTTTTTTACAATTATTTTCTTACAATTCATTATTTTTTATTTATTTGCTTTTATCATGATTAGAGAATATTATTTAGGTATTATGCAAATCACAACTTGTACACTTTTTATTTATTATGAAAATACCTACTTTCTGTATATTGTTGTCCTAATCTGGGCAGGCTAATATACTAGTTAGGTAAATACTTTAAAACACTCATTATTGGAGAACCAATCAAAACAACTACTCTTCTAGCTAATACTGACGAGGTATTGAATTGCATGAGAAGATTCTTAGCATTTTAAAGAAAAAAAATATTGAAAATACTTAAATCATTTATTTACATTTAGTCATTCACCCTTTTTATTTAATATGAAATTATCTACTTTCTGTATATTGGTAACTTAATCGGGTCACGCTAATATACTACTTAGGAAAACACTTTAAAACACTCATTATTAGAAAAACAATCAAAACAACTACTCTTCTAGCTAATACTGACGAAGTACTGAATTACATGATAGGATTCCTGGCATTTTAAGGCAAAAAAATATATTGAAAATACTTAAATTATTTATTGAAATTCAACAACAACTATTGAACCTTACATTCTATTTCAACTCTAGAAAACTCTAGAAAAGTTGTACAAGTTTTTTCGAACTCGTTAGTTCTCATCAGGAGAGTATAGAAACATTCACTCATTATTACAAGCCTATTCTTGATTTATTTTTACAATTCATTATTTTTTATTTATTTGCTTTTATCATGCTAGAATAGTAGTTGTTTTGATTGGTTCTCCAATATTGAGTGTTTTAAAGTATTTACCTAGTACCTAGTAGTACCTACTTAGTATATTAGCGTGCCCAGATTAGGACAACAATATACAGAAAGTAGGTATTTTCATAATAAATAAAAAGTGTGCAAGTTGTGATTTGCATAATATCTAAATAATATTCTCTAATCATTATTTTCTTTTCAAAACTATAAACTATGTATTATCGAACCTAAACTATTTTTCAATACATGAGAATCGATAAGGGAGCTTGTTGGTCGTTACGTTTGTTACACGGGGGCTGTTCACATTGGGGGTGTGGCATTAATCATATGGAGAGAATAAATGCGTGTCGAAGGATTTTATTTAGTAATTGAAATATTTTCAATATAGTCGTACCTTACACATCACGGACAATATTAGGGTACACTGTAAAAAGAATATGTAAAAAATACATTATGGATGTAAAAATACTTTGAAACTTAAGGTAAAATATTTCAATTTTCTATGAAATTAGACAAATTAATTTATTTTTACCAGGACTTTCAGGGTAAAGTTAAACTTATTTATGGTTTATTACATAAAATAACTTAAAACTATACACATTCATGTATCTTTACTTCAATTAATGTAATTTTCCATATAATTATGATAACTATGTATGAATTACATAATAAAATGATGTATAAATACATAGTTAATTCGGTGAATTACGACAGTAATTACACAATTATATGGAATTTTTACAGGAAAACACGAAGCATTTCACACATTTATGTTCCATTACTAGAATAATCGCTGACAACAAATGGACGATCGATTATCACAGTCCCACAAAAAAAAAAAGTTCAGACCAGCGAACCAGACCCATGTATCCCTATGTATTTTCGGTCGCTGAATCCGAATCCGAGGTCAAAAAAATTCGTACACCCCCAAAATCTTGAGCTAGAGCCAAAAAAACACCCCTGGACTGGGGTAAAAAGAATATTATGCTACGAGAATAGTTGTTACATCCTAATCTATCGAATTATACAAATTAAGGTTAAACAGCAGCGTACATACAATAGATATGAAACACACCCCCAGTGAGGGGTGAAAACTAGCCCCCATTTATAAAAAAATCGATCCAAAACAGCAGTGACTGTTGAAAAAGCTCGAAAGGTCTGTTTTGTTAAAGTGCATCAGATCTGACGTAATCTTCATAAACTGCCCGTATAGGGTTGAGAACAACCACCCTTAAGTTTAAAGGACACAAAACAAGAGAAAATGTAAAATCCGACAGGATTTCTATTTTGCGTAGTACTCTAAAATAGAACTAGAAACTTACGTACCATCAACGCCCTACAGTGTCAACCCTCAGATGGTGTGAAAACTACCCCCTATGTAAGATTTATCTATAAAAAGTTACAGTGACTTCTATAAAAATTCGAAACACCTACGTTGTGTGGAAGTGAGAAGAAACTAGACTATGGTCGGCGCTGTGCTTGAAAACCACCCCCATGGGGTTGCGAGATGCTACCCCTATATCCGTAGGACACTGGAAGTGTGCATCATGATTTTTGCTAATCATAGCATAAAAATGTAAATCCGGTTAGTTTCTCTCTGTTTTTCCAGCATCCTACAGATATAGGGGTGGTATCTCGCAACCCCGTGGGGCTGGTTTTCAAGCATAGCGTCGAACATAGTCTAGTTTTTTCTCACTTCCACACAACGCATGTGTTTCGAATTTTTACACTACATTTTTATACTGTAACTTTTTAGTTTAGGGGATAGTTTTCACACCCTCTGAGGGTTGACACTGTAGGGCGTTAATGATACGTAAGTTTCTAGTTCTATTTTAGAGTACTACGCAATTTCAGCCAATCATAGCATTCATGAAAATAGAAATCCTGTTGGATTTTACGTTTTTTCTTGTTTTTCTCGTGTCCTTTAAACTTGAAGGTGGTTGTTCTCTGCCCCTATAGGGGCAGTTTATGAAGATTACGTTGGACCTGATGAAGTTTGTTATCACTTTAACAAAATTTAGACATTTCGAGCTTTTTCAGTACTCATTGATGTTTTCGATCGATTTCTCACTCCTCCCTGGGGGTGTGTTTCATATCTGTTGTATGTACGCTGCTGTTTAACTTTAATTTGTATAATTCGATAGATTAGGATGTAACAACTATTCTCGTAACTTAATATTCTTTTTACCCCAGTCCAGGGGTGTTTTTTGGCTCTAGCTCAAGATTTTGGGGGTGTACGAATTTTCTTGACCTCGGATTCGGATTCAGCGACCGAAAATGCATGGGGATACATGGGTCTGGTTCGCTGGTCTGAACTTTTTTTTTTGTGGGGCTCTGTTATCCATGTAATCGGAATTACATGCTGGTAACAGACTGAGTAATTCTGTGATTTTGTAGATTTTTTTGATATTATTTTCAAGAAAAATAACCAAAAACCAATAAAACAAAAACACACCAAAATAGCAATTATATCAAACTTTAAAACACTCACAGACATATATTCCAATATCTATATCTTTGTCTCGTCAGTGTCAGTCTTTCAACATAAACAGATATGGTAAAAAAACCCATAGAGAAAAGTGAAAGAGATGCTGCAAAAACATTTATACAATGTTGTTCCGAGGTTTAAATATTTTATAAAATTGTATTAAAACGCAACTTATTTTACTTCAAATAAACCAGCCTATGCGTTTTAATATTATTTTCAATTTAGATAACATCTACTATAGTTAAATTTTCACAAAAATAAGTATTGTCATCTGCAAGCATAATAGAGTTATTAAAGAGTTTATTAATTTCAGGGAGATCATTAACAAAAATCAATAGTGGGGCCTAAAATGGAACCTTGAGGTACATCGAGAGTAACATGTGTCTTTAGTCCCCTGGTCAGATCACTAGTTTTATGGGATTATTTTCAGAGATTTCTTTAATATTAGGCAATTGTGCAGAAAAATTTATACACATTTTACTGAGAATATTTTTAAATTAATAAAATAATTATTTTATGAATTTTGAATACTTTAGTTTGATAGCTTTGTGACATTTAAAATGCATAATCATAGGAGAGAAGCAATATATTATTTGACACATTTAAGGAGTCGTTTAAACCACAATCTTGTGTAAGAAAGTTATCGGCTGATATTTTTGCGAAATTGTCAGACCTGATAATTAAAGGTCAAAATGTTGTTTCATAATTAATAAAGAGGTAAAGAACGAAGAAATTACCAGAACTCACACCTCTGATGCTTTCGAATACTTGGAAGTTATGTAAATTTTAATAAGCAAAAAATGTTTCTTAGCTAAATAATATACCTAGTTTGTTTTTATTAAATAATAAACTTTAACAGCCAAGATTTCTGTTCCACTTCTGTCAAAGGTTTTCTCTTTAGAGACGTATAAAATTACTTAATTTTCGAGGGAAATGAAACGGCATACTAATTTTGTGTGATTTATAGAATCTATTATGTTAGAAATAGTGAAATACTTTCTCCTGGAATTCATAAGACGCTTGGACACATTAAAGATTGTTAACATTTCGCTGTGATTGTTATTATTTCTGATATTTGATAAATATGCTAACTCGATCTGTAACTTGATGTACTTGCTCGACATGCAATTATGTGCTAGCGTTTTCCAGAATAGTTTCAGTCATTAAAAAATAAGTCAAATTGTTTTTGATAGATGCCCCCTGGTTATTGATCGAGGAAGGTTTAGAAATTGGCCAATTAGATAGCTGTAGTCGTAAGAATAACAGTTTGTACTATGTTTTTTTATTATTATTGTTTATGGTTTAAACAGACGTTAAATCACGGTTTTATGTTTATTTTAATTATGATGAAATTTATAGGCATTTATAGAGGTTCAACCACCTTCGCATTTAGCAAAAATATAGATTAATGTACATGCACATCTTATACTTAAAACTCTAATAAGTTTTTTGTTACTATGCTAGTATACTTTCATCACAATTAGAAAGGATGAATGTGTATGATGTTATTAAGAGTGCTTAAAATGGATGATTATTTTTTGGGTTAAAAGGTTAGTCAAAACATTAAGTTATTTTCTCTATTTAAGTATATTTTACAACTATTCATTCCTATCGATGCATTTTTGACTGGAAATGTAATTATCAATTATTTTTCTAGAAGATACCACGCATATAGCAATATGACACATGCTATAGTAATAAATATATAAAAATTCTGATTAATAAATTATTTTGTTTTTCATATCCATAGTGATATTCATATATATGTAAGTAAGTACCCTACAACGCACTGCTCATGAATTCATTAAATTTCCTTAAATATTGGAATTCGCCAAACAGTTTTCTTGTGATCTATACATTAAATATCTGGTTTGAAGAACTTTTTAAAATTGATAGAAATTTCTCCACCTTCCTTTTTTCCTCCTCCTCGTGAAAATTTCGAGGAATTTGCGGCCTTATTGTAACCTCCCTTCTTAATTTAAGCTTCTCATTCCAGCACCTCGCTTCGTATTTTTTCGTCGTATGCAGGTATATATTAACAGGAAAATATCCTGGAGGAAAACCTGTCATCACTCTTAACTAAATCTTATCCTTTGATTTTGTTTTTTTTTAGTATGAGGGTTTCCCACGCTGATTCTCTGGGATATTCGAATAATTTCACTCAGTCCTTAATAATCCCTCCAGCTGTGCTTTTGTAATTGTCAGCACCGACTCTTGGTAATGAAATATGTTAGGTATTCCTTATTTGGCAGCTCCGTCGGCATTATCATTGCCAGCCATTCCAAAACATAGTGGTACCCTGATTAATGTGAATTTGTTCCGCTTTTTTAGAATTCTAAGTCCTTCATGTCAATTCCAATCAGCTTTCACAACATTTTTTTCGAGGTTAATGTCTTTAATGCCGCCTGAACCGCCTGATGCCTCCATCCCAAGCGATGGAGGTCTGCTCTACTGCTCTACTTGTGTTCTCGTTTACAAATAGCAGGTACAGGTATCGCTGGGATTTCCTCCTGGAATGCAGTAAAGTAGTGTCCTGATAGAGACTTACCTTGGTTTGGCCAATTATCCATGTATTCCTGTCTCTAGATCGTGTTTCCGATCTTAACCCATTTATATACCAGGTTTAGTCCTTTACGTAATATTCTAAGAGTTCTGCTAGGTCTCCTCCTCTCTATCACCAATGGAATCGTTGAAAGATTAGTAGAATATGATTTTTGGCGTCATGTAACCTGACTTTAAATTCAGTAGAAGGATTTCTACTCTGATCTTGCTTCACATCCATCTGTGGTATAGTACCTCTACAGTGGTCATTTAATGTGGAGGTACTGTTTCATAGCGTCTGTAATTCCTACGCAAATCAGTCTCTGTATTCGGTAATTTGTTGATTGCTACTAGCTGAGTTGCCCTATTATTCAACTTCGAACGTAACCTAAGATAGTTCAGAATTCTATCAAGCTGTATCAAAACATATGAAGAGGGCCTAAAGTGTATTTTATTACAGACAAATTAACAAACCAACGCACAGTGAAAAACGTGGCAATAAGTCTAATTTCCGGAACAATGCTTAAAAAAATAATTCATACGGGTTTTTGAGAGTGTACATTTTAAATCTGACATTGAAATGTAAAAATATAGACCTGTCCGATATCTATAGGTCAAAGGTCTTGGAAAAATAAAAAACACAAAAAATTGCCGAAAAAATCAATACAGAATATCTTTTCGATAAGAAGGAGAAATTTCACCAAAGTTAGCATAAATAAAACTCATCTATGGTCAAATATAATGCACCAAACCCGGACGCTCTAAGTCAAATAGAACGGACAAAGATGGAGGACAAAATAGAATTCTTTAATTCTTATTCAAGTATCAGGGAGGCATTGTGCCCCACTTTTTGTTTTTTTCTATTGTAGGCTCCTTTAGGTAGATAAAGGGGAGAAAGTTCATTTTTTTTATTTTTCAAAAAAGTGCATTTTTTACAATTTTCAAAAATGCATTTTCCCTGACCCTTCTCTTTTTCACCCAATTTTCATCGAAACAACATGAAATTTACTATAGAAAGTCTTCAAAAATATAATACAAAATAAAACTCCAATAATTTAATAACGAAATTTATTAAGCACACGCATGGTAATAATAATAATATATGAAAAAAAGGAAGGTCAAAGAAAATGCATTTTTAAAAATTGTAGAAAATGCTCTTTTTTTGAAAATAAAAAAAAATTGAACTTTATCCCCTTAAAGTACCTAAAACAACCTACAATCGGAAAAAAAGTGACGCACAAAGCCTCCTTGGTACTTGACGAAGAATAAAAAAAAATTATTTCGTCCGCGATCTTTGAGCGTTCTATTTGACTTAGAGCGTCCTGATTTGGTGCATTATATTTGACCATAGATGAGTTTTGTTTTTGCCAACTTTAGTGAAATTACTCCTTCTTATAGAAAAAATATTCAATTTAGATTTTTTCGGACATTTTTGGTGTTTTATATTGTTTCCAAGATGGCGGATTGACAAATACATATATATCGGATAGGTCTACAATTTTTAAAAAATTTATTTCAAATCAGTCAATATTTTTAATTCATTCGATTACTAGTACAAGATATATTAAGCAGATAAGTAGAAAATCCGCGAAAATGCGTCAAAAAGTGCAGAAAACTTTTAACACATTAGGAATTTTTTGGTGTAAATATAGTCATAGTACATAAGAATCAACAATAAAATTTCTAGTGGAATGTTTTCGCTGAAAGAAATTGAATTAAATCAATTCGACTGTACTATACGTTTCAAAAATATTCATGAAATACATTTTCAGGAATTCAATTTAAATTTTAAGGAGTGCACATGAGTATGTACCAGTTTAACTTTAATTTTTAAACTGGAATAATTCATCTACAATAATATATCAAATTCACAAAATGGATGTATGAAAGTAAACTTTTTCTTTGGTTACAAAATATGTTGCAGTTTATTGATAAATTTGCATAGGCTTGTTTTTGAAATTATAGTTACTATATAACTTAAACAATTACGGTAAAATAACGTTATATATTGAGCACATATCTGACTATATTGGATCCATAGTTAATTAAGTCAAAAACTATATATACAAAGAGTTTTTCCACTTAAAAGTTCTATTAAATTTAGCGCATCGAGCATAAGCAAATACTGCTTGGCCAATAACAGTTTCATGGAGGTGGTAGTAGGCGAGGTCACCTTGAGTGAAGTTAGATAGTGGCGTAAATGATGTACTGATATGTTCTCTTGTCCTTGTCATATGTCAAAACATATAGTCCTTTAGCTCATTTCATTTTACGATCAAATGCCACGTTTTCGAATCCTGCTCCACTGTGCGATGCAGGTAGATCATTCACGATCGATGAAATTTAGATTGTCTCAGAATTGAAGCATGGAACTGAAATCATATTTTACGGCATAACTGCCATAAAGCAATGAAGTTTTATGTAAAAAAATTGCTGATTGAAATTTTGTAATTTTATTTGATGCTGATTTTTAGTTATAACATAATAAAAAGGTGTCATTTTATAAAAGAATCAAAATTTCTTAATGAATCTTGAAGCATGTCGATATGTCGATACATTTTTCCTCTGATTCTGAATAAGGATTATGGAAGATTTAATTAATTTGTATGTTAAAGTTAATAAAATTTTGTGAAAGCTAACATAGTAGTAAGTAAGCATATCGAGAAAAACATTTCAAGCAGTTCAGAAAGTACTGAAAAAATAATTTTACCTACGATCACTACTGTAAATAGTAAAAAACATACTACCTGCAATCTATGTAAGTTGAATTTTACATATTGTAAACAAATCGCACGGTAAACAAAACGCACGGCACACGCAAATATAGGTGGCTTAGTTCGCTGTCAGGAGGTTTAAAAAAACAAATGCGCCTACGTAATTTTCAAACGCTGTCAAAACTGACATAATATTTGTTGAATAATATTGTTGACAAGTAAACTATATCCAGATTTTACTAAATAAATAAATAAATATGATCGTAGGTAAAGTATAGTACATAATTCGAGTTGTAAAGCAATTACGCACTCATGGAAATACGCACTCGCCGCTACGCGGCATCATGCGTAACTTTTCCATTCGTGCGTAATATGCTTCTTACAACACTCATTACGTAATATACTATTACATCACTTACTTTTAGCGTCAGTAAGAAACCGACTTGAATATTGACAAGTTGTATAGGGAATTAAAAATTTTTTCTTACAATTAAATTTTCCTCACAAAATTATAATCTGGATCACGTGAGTCACTGCTTTGCTTAAACATGTTATGTAACTATTAAGTAATTTGACATATAAATATTTTTTCAAGTATACAAACTTGAAATAACTATAAGTTTTAATTGTTTAAACGGAAAGCGAATATATGAAAATAATAAAGCTGTTATTTATATTATTTATTTGTAAATAAATTGTTTGTCCTCATTTAATTATTTATGGTTATGTAAGCAATGACAAGCATAATTATTTTGGTTTAGTTTTGTAACGATTCGAAGATAAAGTTCCCAACAATCACTGTAAACCACAGATTTTTTTGCGGAAATCTAAGTTTGTTGGAAACGGAGCACTAACTTTGATAATCTTAAATTGAATATCTCTGTTAATAGTACAGAAAACGAAGACCGAAAAATCCCTCAATTCGGAAATAAATAGTGCTCAACGGATTATTATTTTAAGTTGTAGGGTTGACCCCTAGGAGTAACATACCAAAAGTCACCAGCCGTGGGCCTCATGCGTTAGGCGGACGGGGGGTGGAAAGGGTCGGTTTGTAGGTTTTTCGTTATTATCTCGAAAACTAAGCATCCTAGTGAAAAGATCATTCTATACAAAATGAAAAGAAATTAAATTGTCTACATTTTTTCGCTAGGGGCAGTGGTTAAGGGTATACGTGAGTTTGAAAATGCGAATAGCTGAAAAAACTGTGTATTGTGGGAGGTTATGCTTAACAAGTAGAAAATTTCATAATATTACAAGTAATTACAAGGCCATATTAAGTAACTGGTCGAGTTCATTGACAAGATCATCATCATCGTCGTCGTCGTTGATGGTGACGATTGAAGGGCTGTTGGTACACGAAGCGCGGTAACTGCTGCACACAAGCGAGCAGGGTATGCCTGCTTTGCGGCACCCGCAACGGCCCCCGCATCCAGTTGTGCATCCGCAAAATATGTTATGTAGGACGGATCCTGGCGCAACTGGGTCCGTGCTTGTGACGGGGGTAAGGAAGCCATCCGACCCCCTCATCCATCCCCAAGCAGTTGGCTCCTGCTGCTGATCTCTATTCAGGCATTGCTGAATCTGCAAACAATAATTCGTCCTTTGTAGTTAAAAAAAATGTGACACAATCTTGTCTAAGCACAATACAAAACATAAATTAATGTAAACGAGCATATATTGATACAAACCTACAAAGGAACTCTAAGGGAGTGTTGGTGAGCAGCCGCTCTGGTGGGTGGAAGTGCCGCAAAATCAGGCTTTGGTTTTATCAAGGCTTTAACAAAGGCCTGGTGTCGTACCCGTTTCAGGTCTGCTCCTTGTGGGGCCTAGTACAATGCCAAAAAAAGCTGCTGTCCTGCATCAGCTACCATGTCCTGTGTTGCTGAGGGATCATAGAAGACTTTGTAGATGTCTGTGACCTGCTCCTCGGCCTTCCAAAATACTTTCACCACACCTCCCTTGCTCTTGTTGTGAATAGTGGAGGTAGTATTGTTGTAGAACTCTCCAAAATCGTCCTAAGTTGAAGACAATCAAAATTCGACTTAGGCAAAAATTTCATTTAAAGACATTTTCGGGAGTCTGCAGAGGCGCAGATCAGTCCACAAGGACCGTTTTGGGTTCTATAAGGCGTTGGAAATGACCAGGCGAAAATTCGAAGAAACACCGAATTTTCACTTAGGAAAAATGTTTTTGGTTCAGAATATCAGAGTAGAAGTATATAATGACAAAGATTTATGAATAATATACTTTTTCAAAGGTACCATAAATTGGACTTTGAAAAATAATATTTTTGGAAGGGCGTCAAAATTTGGCCCAAGAATCGATTTATCGAAAGTACGCCAAAGTTTCACTTGCAGACTAATTTTTCAAAACTGCGTTGAAATTTGGCTTGAAGATCGATTTTTCAAAAGTACGCCAAAATTTCACCCGCAGATTAACTTTTCAAAAGTACCTTGAAATTTGGCTTGAAAATCAATTTTTCAAAAGTACGCCAAAATTTCACCCGCGGATTAACTTTTCAAAAGTACCTTGAAATTTGGCTTGAAAATCGATTTTTCAAAAGTACGCCAAAATTTCACCCGCAGATTAGTTTTTCAAAAGTACCTTGAAATTTGGCTCGAAAATCGATTTTTCAAAAGTACGCTAAAATTGGTCTTAAACTGGATTTTTCAAAAGTACCACGAAGTCAGTTTAAAAAGTACCACGAAAATATACTTTAAATTATTTTTTATTTTTTTATTCCTCAACCAAAGACATTGACCTTTGAGGTACGATCATTGAAAGCCCAATTCTAAAGTATGAGCATAAAATTTTAACGATGCACTGCATCCAAAAGGCAAAATAGAAGATTTTGTCAAAGCCGGCGTAGTGCCGATAAGCAAAAATTGATAAAAATCAATGCACATGTACAAGGCCGGTTTCTCGCATGGAAAGAGTTTGGATTGACCCAGCGGCTCGCAATTTGGCCGAGCGCGTTGAGTAGTCCAGACAAAGCGATGGTAGAAAAGCCAATAACGGGGCTTTTCAAATGACAAAGTTATAGAGGAAAACGCCTTGTGCATAAAAATCCAAAAATTCAATTTTGCCTAATAGTCGCTCGAAGGTGAGACGCTGCCAAATCGATATTATTAATCGACTGTGATAAGGGTTAGTAAGTCGTGGACTGATCGAACGCCACTCAACTTATGCAGTAATAAGTCCTCAGAATGTGTTTGAGTACGTGAATTTCCACGATACAAGAACTTTAAAGCTAGGTAGTCTCTAGCGAAACTAAATTCATTTAGTAAAACTTTTTTAAGTTAATTTCAGTCAGCCTTAATTATTCATTTACCCAGAGTCTGAAATGATTCTAAAAGCTCGCATTTTGATTCTGAGAAGGTACGTATGAATCTTTTCTACCTAATCGATCGTTAGCGCGAGCGCTCTCGCTTGTATGGTCTGAAAGTCACTACCTTGATTGGGGAAGGCACGATTCTTTCTTGAGAATTTTGTATAACCAATTCTGTTAAATAAACGGATTCTTTGAACTAATGTTTCTTAATTGATCTTGAGGCCTGTTGACGGTCTATAATCCCTGGAACTTTCGTATAGAAAACCGGATGTGTCGAGTTAATTCGCATTAACGTTCGACCTTCTGGTTGTTGTACGGAGGTTCGATAGGGATTTTTTTATGCGTTTTTTGAGAAATATATTCCGTTATTAATGGACCAAAACGCGATTTTCGCGTACCAAAACTAATCCCTCCGCAGAGAAATTCTTCGGTTGGGATTTTTTTATGCAAAAATTCAGGAAATTAAGAGGTGCCTAAACCCCTAACGAGGGAATTCGGGTCCAGAGAGAGCGTAGTTTCCGATCTGTGGTAGTGCAGCCTTGGTCCCGCTTTTCGGCTACCGAAGTCATCTTATCTCGAACCCGCCTGGGAGGTAGAAGAACGGGGTAATACGCGACTGGCGCCCCCTGAGAAATAAATTGGTGTCGCGTCATTTTGACGCCCGGTAGTGCGTTCTTCTACATGGCGCCCAACGTGGGGCGTTGTTAGTCAGCAGGGCTTTCTGGAAAGGATATGGATGAATCAACGCCTTTCCAGTTTTACGACGAGCCGACATCTGTGATGGACAACGTCTCTAGAGGGTTAGAGAGGCCGTGCGCGGAGGATGTACTGGGTAGTTCGGGGGTTGGCCCGAGTACCACTGAAGGAGTCATACAGCCCTCCTCAGAACAAGTGTTCGCCCAAATGGCAGCAGGTCTTGCCAAAGCTCTAAGCGAAGCCACGCACGAGCATAAGTATCGGTCGAAGCATCCAAATGCGGAATTTCACGGCTTCGAACACGAAGACCCTGAAACCTTCATTTATCAAATGGAGGAATTTTTCGTCCGAGTACGAATTACGCAGGATAACGACCGACTATATAAAATATCAGAACAGCTCAAAGATGATGCTAAGAAATGGTTCGAACAATATCGAACCCTAATTACCACGTATCCTCTATTCCTCGAGCGGTTCAGAAGCCGTTATGATTCAGGTGAAGTACTCACCGAAGCAGTAGCTAATTTATATGGCAAGAAACAAGATGCCGAGGAAAATACGTCAGTATTTATTTCAAGGAAGGTATGCCTCTTCAAGAGGATCGATCCGTTTAAGCCGGAGGCGATGAAGGCGGCTACCATCTTCAATCAGTTGAGACCTGATATGAAAATGCTCCTAAAGAGTGCCGTCATACTAGATACAAATACACTAGTCACGATGACCGAACAAATGGCCAAAATCATGGATGAGAATAAAGAATTCGAGATTCTGCAAAATGCAAAGAAAAGCAAAGACCGAGAAGCGTCCACCTCTACCGCTTCAGCTCAAGGGAATCAGCAATCGAGCAGTAACTGGAGAACGGAACCCTCCGCATTAGCGAAGCCGTCCTCCAGTTCCTTTGGTGCATCTAGGACACCATTCAATGGATCTCAAAGAAGAGATAATCCGCCAGCACCAAGGGTGCATTTTGCAAATAATATTTCCTCGCTGCCTAGAGGGGATATACCGAGAAGGGGTACTGGAGACGTAAGGAACTCCCGAGTCCCGTATCGCCCTTGCAGATATTGCCCAACGGAGCAGTGGCATTTTCATGCGGAATGCCCAAACAATCCCTATCGTAATATGAATACGGGAAACCAAGCGGGGGTCAGAGGCGATGGCCCAGGCCGAACTGTACCAGCCCCGCCTACCAGGCCCCAGCAGGCTCGAAGCGACCCTCGGGGAAGCTCCGAAGCAAGAAGTTTAAATTAAAAAACTTCGATGACCTTCCTGACCTTAATTACCTGTTTAAGGATCAAGAAGTCAACCTATCTCCCCACCGATTCACTCCATTAGAATCTATCAATCAAACCAACGACGCTTTCCCTCTGCCTCGCATTAAGATTATAATTAATAATCGAGCGGTTAACGCTTTATTGGATACAGGTTCGACAAGGAATATTATCCAACCGAAATTTTTGAACGACATTGATCAACTTACAGCTCCCCAAACTTTTGTTATGGCTTGTGGCGATGGTTTAGTAGAATCCCTCGGGACTACGACCATAAACGTTAATGTACTAGATGTACCCTTTCAGACCACGTTTCAGGTCATTCAAAATTTAAATGAAGAGCTCATTCTGGGAGCCCCGTTTTTATATGCTCACAATGTCGTATTCGATTATCAACGTAAATGTGTCTACGTCGGCACTGAAGAGCGAATAACCGTCTTCTGGAATCAAGCAGCACATCAAGCAAGGAAGCAATGCCGGCTTCCCGAAGAACTGATCATCGGAAACGATAATTTAAAACCTCTATTCGAGGAATTCGCTGAATTGTTCACCGCGGTGCCTACCCAAGCTACCACGGTGACAACGAAACATAAAATAAAAGTTAAAGACGACCGCCCGTTCAATATCAAACCCTACCCCATGTCTCCTTCTAAGAAAAAAGTTATGTACGATCAAATTGAAGAGATGCTGAAAGCCGGGGTCATAGAACCGAGTACCGCTCAGTACAGTTCGCCTCCTATTATAATTGAAAGGCCCGGCAAGAAGCCTCGCTTCTGCATTGATTATCGTCACTTAAATGAAGTAACGGAAGACGAAGCATCCGTCTTACCAAAGATATACGAGAGTATAAAGGATCTAGGAAACGCCAACTTATTTACGGTGTTAGACCTCAAGAGCGGATATTGGCAAATCCCTCTTGAGGAGTCGTCAAAAAACTATTCTACGTTTACAACATTAGATGGAGCATCTTACCGATTTAACGTGATGCCTTTCGGATTGAAGACCGCTCCATGTACATTCCAAAAATTTATGGCAAGAGACGTATTGACCGGCTACTTGCATCATTTCTGCAAAGTATATCTCGATGATATTATCATCTACAGCGAAAATATAGAACAGCATGTAAACCATCTGAGAGCCGTCTTTGAACGCCTGCGTTTGCATAATTTAAAGGTGTCACCGGAAAAATGTGTGGTAGCCACGTCAAGCATAACCTATCTCGGGCATCAAATAAATGCCAACACCACTCAACCATTAGAAAAACACATATTACAGATACAAAATTATCCGGCCCCTACGACAAGGCGCCAGCTTCAGAGTTTCCTTGGTCTGTGTAATTGGGTACGTGAATATATCCCTAATGTTGCAATAATTACAAAGCCCTTGACCCGACTACTCTCGAAAGACTGGCGCTTCAAGTGGAATCCGGAAGCCCAAGAAGCTTTTATTTTACTAAAAGAAGTATTGAATAAACCTCTAGGACTGCACCGGCCAGATTTCAATAAAATGTTCATACTGCAGACGGACGCATCCTTAATAGGATTATCTGCAGTATTATATCAATTGGGGGATAATGACCAGAAGCACATCGTCTCTTATGCTAGTAATACGTTATCTCCGACGGAGAGAAAATACCATATTAATGAATTGGAATGTTTGAGCGTCGTTAATTATATAAGGAAATACAAAATATATTTGGCAGACCGTCCATTTATAGTCAAAACCGACAATCGAGCTTTACTATGGTTAAATAAGCATAAGGACGAGAAAACGAAATTTACTCGTTGGTCATTATTACTTCAGGAATACAGCTTCACCATAGAACATTGTCCCGGCAAGGAAAATATATTGGCTGACTATCTTAGCAGGAATCCTCAAGGCCCAAACGTCGAAGCAGACGACGAAGAGGAGAGAATGTACCCACCAAAATTCTCGTACAAGGAACGAATATCAGTAATTACCACATTGGAATTAAACGATCAGGTCAGAGAAGCGCAAACGCACTCCAGAGATATCCAAGACCAAATTGAACGATGGAATACTCTAGTGCGACAAGCAGATAAAACCGAGGCAGAGGTGAAATTCGTCAATACAAGACAAGTGATAGGCGGCACACTTTGGACAAGAGGCGAAAATGTTAAAGAAAAATTATACGTACCAAAACGTATGGTCATGAGAGTAATATCTCATTTTCACGACCGACCGGAAGTAGGTCACCCCGGCCGCGATGAAACTGTTAGAATCATCTCGGGCCGCTATTATTTTAATAATTTGTCGAGACTAGTTAACAAATATTTAAATGAGTGCATTATTTGTAATTCCGTAAAAAGCAGACAGTCACAACCGAAGGCTCCTCTCAGAAGCCATGCTCCATCGCATCCGTTCGAAGTTTTAAGCGTCGATGTAATCGGACCACTTCAGCGAACCAAAGATGCAGATAACCGATATATATTAATGGTAGAGGATGTATTTAGTAAGTGGGTCGAAGCCAAGGCGTTCACCCAAGTCAGTGGAAAAACAATAGCACAATTTATCGAAGAGGAACTAGTGGCGAGATATGGCGTTCCGAGGGTCATCATTTCCGACCAGGGAGGCCACTTCAATTCCGGCTTTTACGATACGTTCTGTACACGTAACAATATTGAAAGATTCTTCACAGCAGCTTACCACCAACAGGCCAATCCAATAGAAAGGAGGGTGCAAGAAGCTAAGAAGATCTTAAAAACCTTATTATATGGTTCACCCAACGACGAGTGGGATCGACATGTTAGTCAGATGGCATATATCTTGAGAACAAGAAAAAACGCCGCTACGGGGCATACGCCCAGTTTCGTAGTACTCGGCTATGAATTACCACAGATTGGTGATTGGAATATGTTCGCTTATAGACAAGAGCGTCGTAATCAAGCGGACGTTCCCCGCCTTGAAAGAGTCAAGGAGATTCGTAAAAATCAAACAAATTACCAATGGCGTTACGCGCCCAAAGTGGCGGTAACGCCGATCGTATATAAAGTGGGAGATATGGTAATGACTAAAAGGATCAGGAAGGATCATACCTTCACACCATCGTGGAGTGGGCCACACAAGGTTTTAAAGAGATTGTCTAATGAAGTTTACCTCATTCACAAGGGGGTAACTTCGACGAGGTTACATGTCGATGCCATCAGGCCGGCACCTAAGGGAGACCCCGATGTTGAATTGGAATTGTCTGAAGAATCAGAAGATAGTCCGGATGAAACTCATCTTAGTGACGACGCTTCCTCATCAGACAATGAGATCGCGCCCAGGTCAGAGCGACGTAGCGATACCACACTAGTTCAAATCAATGTTCCCGCAAGTGCTCAAGATGAGCCGGATGTAATAAGTCGAGATCCCGAAGATGCTCGAGATGAGCCAGATATAGAAGAGTCACCTCTAGATATTTCTGAGGTCGACCACGGCTAATAGCCGTTTTCGCTTTTTTTTATATTTTTTCTCAAAATTCTAAGTAGCGATTTTGACCTATATGCGGTCGAATCGAAAATTTAAAGTCTACCCCATGAGCAGACATGGAAAGACGGCGAACCCGACGCAAGAGCGCGATCCGGTAAGCCTAGCTTCTCAAGAGCGAGAGCCGCCAAGTTCGAGTAATGGACGTAGGCATAAGTACGAATCAGTACGAGTTTCGGAAGCTGTTTTTCTTATGCAAGAAGACAACTTCTATTTTAATCATTTTAAGTCAACAAAATTAACGTATACCCCAAATGGAAACTACGAGTTTCAGAAGCCGTTCTTCGCTCAAGAAGACGCTTCAATTTTTTTTTTTTTTATACTTTTTTCACAAGTCGTGATGACCGCACGAGTATCGTAAGCCGATTTAATCTACCTTACGAAGTAGAAACTACGAGACGAGTTTCAGAAGTCGTTCTTCACTCAAGAAGACGCTTCAATTTTTTTTTTATACTTTTTTCACAAGTCGTGATAACCACACGAGTATCGTAAGCCGATTTAATCTACCTTACGAAGTAGAAACTACGAGACGAGTTTCAGAAGTAGTTCTTCACTCAAGAAGACGCTTCAATTTTTTTTTTTATACTTTTTTCACAAAGTAGTGATGACCGCACGAGTATCGTAAGCCGATTCAATCTACCTTACGAAGAACCAATTTCTAACCATTATAAGTTAACAAAATTCATGTTAGAAAAATATTTCATTAAAAACAACACATTGTGTTTGTTAGTCGACGCGTCCCAGTCGACGACTTGCTAAAAAGTCAATCTAGTTGCTGAACTGCATTTTCCATGTGCAGAAATGGAAAGATGACCCAGCCTGTCGCAAGGGCGCGGCATGGTGAAGTCTGGAACTCAAAGGCGAGGACCGTCCAAGCTGCGGCATGGAGATATAGACAGCCTCTTCTAGAAAGGACCGAAGTTAAGCAAGAGCGAGACCAGGGCAAAAAAGCGAGTGCAACGAGTTAGTGAGAGTGGACGCTAATCAAAATTGTGCTACGCTTCGCTTCGCTTCGCACCTCGACGCGGGTGTAATTAAGTTGATAAAAATGTTGTATCAACTTGTCGTATTGTTTAAAAAAATGTATTTATTTTAAGTTAGATAGGCGAATCAGCCGTCTGCCCCAATTAAGGCCGTTATTTTTAAAACATCTGTACCATAGGTCAGACCGTCAAATGAAGGCATACAGACATACAAGTGAATATGGAAATTAAAGGCAATCGATGAGTAGAAAAGATTCAACCAAAGGAGGGGAGTGTTGTAGAACTCTCCAAAATCGTCCTAAGTTGAAGACAATCAAAATTCGACTTAGGCAAAAATTTCATTTAAAGACATTTTCGGGAGTCTGCAGAGGCGCAGATCAGTCCACAAGGACCGTTTTGGGTTCTATAAGGCGTTGGAAATGACCAGGCGAAAATTCGAAGAAACACCGAATTTTCACTTAGGAAAAATGTTTTTGGTTCAGAATATCAGAGTAGAAGTATATAATGACAAAGATTTATGAATAATATACTTTTTCAAAGGTACCATAAATTGGACTTTGAAAAATAATATTTTTGGAAGGGCGTCAAAATTTGGCCCAAGAATCGATTTATCGAAAGTACGCCAAAGTTTCACTTGCAGACTAATTTTTCAAAACTGCGTTGAAATTTGGCTTGAAGATCGATTTTTCAAAAGTACGCCAAAATTTCACCCGCAGATTAACTTTTCAAAAGTACCTTGAAATTTGGCTTGAAAATCAATTTTTCAAAAGTACGCCAAAATTTCACCCGCGGATTAACTTTTCAAAAGTACCTTGAAATTTGGCTTGAAAATCGATTTTTCAAAAGTACGCCAAAATTTCACCCGCAGATTAGTTTTTCAAAAGTACCTTGAAATTTGGCTCGAAAATCGATTTTTCAAAAGTACGCTAAAATTGGTCTTAAACTGGATTTTTCAAAAGTACCACGAAGTCAGTTTAAAAAGTACCACGAAAATATACTTTAAATTATTTTTTATTTTTTTATTCCTCAACCAAAGACATTGACCTTTGAGGTACGATCATTGAAAGCCCAATTCTAAAGTATGAGCATAAAATTTTAACGATGCACTGCATCCAAAAGGCAAAATAGAAGATTTTGTCAAAGCCGGCGTAGTGCCGATAAGCAAAAATTGATAAAAATCAATGCACATGTACAAGGCCGGTTTCTCGCATGGAAAGAGTTTGGATTGACCCAGCGGCTCGCAATTTGGCCGAGCGCGTTGAGTAGTCCAGACAAAGCGATGGTAGAAAAGCCAATAACGGGGCTTTTCAAATGACAAAGTTATAGAGGAAAACGCCTTGTGCATAAAAATCCAAAAATTCAATTTTGCCTAATAGTCGCTCGAAGGTGAGACGCTGCCAAATCGATATTATTAATCGACTGTGATAAGGGTTAGTAAGTCGTGGACTGATCGAACGCCACTCAACTTATGCAGTAATAAGTCCTCAGAATGTGTTTGAGTACGTGAATTTCCACGATACAAGAACTTTAAAGCTAGGTAGTCTCTAGCGAAACTAAATTCATTTAGTAAAACTTTTTTAAGTTAATTTCAGTCAGCCTTAATTATTCATTTACCCAGAGTCTGAAATGATTCTAAAAGCTCGCATTTTGATTCTGAGAAGGTACGTATGAATCTTTTCTACCTAATCGATCGTTAGCGCGAGCGCTCTCGCTTGTATGGTCTGAAAGTCACTACCTTGATTGGGGAAGGCACGATTCTTTCTTGAGAATTTTGTATAACCAATTCTGTTAAATAAACGGATTCTTTGAACTAATGTTTCTTAATTGATCTTGAGGCCTGTTGACGGTCTATAATCCCTGGAACTTTCGTATAGAAAACCGGATGTGTCGAGTTAATTCGCATTAACGTTCGACCTTCTGGTTGTTGTACGGAGGTTCGATAGGGATTTTTTTATGCGTTTTTTGAGAAATATATTCCGTTATTAATGGACCAAAACGCGATTTTCGCGTACCAAAACTAATCCCTCCGCAGAGAAATTCTTCGGTTGGGATTTTTTTATGCAAAAATTCAGGAAATTAAGAGGTGCCTAAACCCCTAACGAGGGAATTCGGGTCCAGAGAGAGCGTAGTTTCCGATCTGTGGTAGTGCAGCCTTGGTCCCGCTTTTCGGCTACCGAAGTCATCTTATCTCGAACCCGCCTGGGAGGTAGAAGAACGGGGTAATACGCGACTGGCGCCCCCTGAGAAATAAATTGGTGTCGCGTCATTTTGACGCCCGGTAGTGCGTTCTTCTACAGTATCACAACCGCTGAACTTATGGAGCCATTTGCGAAGACCATTCTGTTGCTCCATTCGTTCAGAGGTTGTATAGAGATCAGCAATGGCTGTATGAAGATCAGCAGCAGGAGCCAACTGCTTAGCGATGGATGAGGGAGTCGGATGGCTTCCTGTCACAAGCACGGAGCCAGTTGCGCCAGAATCCGTCCTACATAATATATTTTGCGGGTGCACAGCTGGTTGCGGGGGCCGTTGCGGGTGCCGCAAAGCAGGCATACCCTGCTCGCTTGTGTGAAGCAGTTGCCGCGCTTCGTGTACTAACGGCCATCCAATTGTCAGCATGAACGGCGACGACGATGATGATCTTGACGATGACCTCGACCAATTACTTAATATGGCCTTGTAAATACTTGTAATATTATAAAATTTTCTACTTGTTAAGCATTACCTCCCACTATACACAGTTTTTCCAGCTATTCGCATTTTAAAACTCACGTATACCCTTAACTACTGCCCCTAGTGAAAAAATGAATAGATTGTAGATAATTTAATTTACTTTCATTTTGTATAGAATGACCTTTTCGGTAGGATGCTTAGTTTTCGAGATAATAACGAAAAACCTACAAACCGACAAGTTCCACCCTACTCCCGCCTAACGCACGAGGCCCACGGCTGGGGACTTTTGGTATGTTATTTCTAAGAGTCAACCCTACAACTTAAAATAATAATTCGTTGAGCACTATTTATTTTCGAATTAATGTCTTCGTTTCCTGGCCTATAAGCCTAATCAAGGGTTGTTCAATTATTTATTGAGAACAGCAAAGCAGATTTACAATCTCTAATCGATCATGTTTATTGTATTTAAAAAAGTTGAAACTAACTTAAAATTATTTAATGAATTTGATCCTACCGCAAATATTAATAAACACAGTATTTCCTTTTTTTAGACGCATCTCAAATATTTTCGCTGGGAAAGAAATTATTGAAATTGGGCGATAGTTCGAGGGTTCCTCCTGGAAGTTCTTTTTTTACTTCACAAGTGTCAATGTTAGGGTCAAATAATGTAGATTTTAGTGGACATTGGGAATGATGTTTGTCTCAAATATTTGCACAGAGATTGAAAATGTCTGCAACATATTCCACACAGCTTCAGAGAAGCATGTTCACGTAAGAACTTGAATCATTTGCCAGGATGCTGTAGATGTACAGGGTGGACCAAATTAGATGGGATTTCAGGTTTTTTCTAAAATTATGGCAGATAGGCAAAAACCAATATGGGTATCCTGAGCTGATTTTCGAGAAACAAACAATGGCGCAAATCGCGATTGAATATATTTTTCGACTACCGAGCTACTGAGCATTTTTGAAAAATTGGAATTATTGAATGACCTCTATATCTCAAATACCAAGTGTCGAGTCGAAAATCGAGTAACACTTTTTTGAGTAAAATCCGTTGCTGATAAGAAGAAAATTACGCATGCCTCAGTTTTCGAAATATAGACATAACATGCGTTTTTTTAAATGGAACACCCTGTAAATTATTTCATTATTCGATCACAACTTAAATTAGCTATCCAAAGATATATCATATTTTCCCTTACAGTTTTCTAAAACAATATTTCCTACAGCTTCTCTACCTGCTTTATTGGGTGTATATTTTTGCTTGAGGTTTTACAAATGATCCAATCTCTTTTAAACTGTGTTATAGCATTTTGAATATTTTTATGTTTGCCTGTCTCTTTTCTGGATATCCAAAGTATTGTTTAGGTGCCACTTTTAGCACAAAGTTTTGCTGTCTATAACTTACCTATTAAAATATAGCTTGGAAGCTAAAGGAGGAGGATCTATAAGGCCGGTTTTCGGCCCTTTTATTTTTGGTCAATAAATTTCGAAACAATTTTTTTTATCATATATATTCAATATCTAATCCGTTTCACCCCAAAAGGAACTTCCCAACCCTCCCTCCTACATGTTTCGTTTGGGGTGGAATGAATTAGATATTGAATATATATGATAAAAAAAATTGTTTCGAAATTTTTTGACCAAAAATAAAAAGGACCGAAAACCGGCCTTATAAGCCCTCCCCTCCTTTGAATCTACTCCGCATTCTATAAAACACTTAATCATATCATAGTTTTCACCATTACTAAATTGAACCATTTTTAACAATGCTCACTCACAATTAATTCACAAATTAGTTCTTGACATTTACGATTATTTCGATTTTCTCTTTTTTACCATGACCTTCTCAATACATATTAAAAATGCGATAAATATTAGTCGGGGAGCCCTTCCCAGATGTACGTGCACCCCCCGCCCAATCCTTGGGGACAATGTTTTTCATAAAGATTGAAGCCTAAGGAACAATTTAAGGCATATTCTAAAAAAAAAAAACTGGCTGTACTTTCAAAATGGCGGCCACATGTTAAAAAAAACTGTTGCCAATGTGGTTTTTGTCATTTAACACAAAAACTAAACAAGATGAACAAAAACTTTCTTCACAAAAAACAACGTGCATAAAATTTTCTACAATTTTGTACCTATACAATATTTTGATAGGTGTTACCATTTTCCAGATAAATGAGTCCAAAATTAAGAAAACATGGAAATTCATATATCGGTAAATCATTTAAAAGAAATAACTGTGACAATTATTGTAAGGCGTATAATATAACTTTGTATTATTAACATAAAAATAAAATAAAATAAACTGAAAAAAATTAATAATAATAATAATATTATAATTTGCAGACATTTATTTCGAAAACGGTAGCAATGATATCTGGAAAACGGTAACTCCTATCCAAATATTATATAGGAACAAAATTGTAGAAAATTTCATGCACTTTGTTTTTTGTGCAGAAAGTTTTTCTCCATCTTTTTTAGTTTTTGTCTTAAATGACAAAAACAATATTTGCACTTTTTTTTAAACGAACGCCATTTTTAAAGTGCAGCCAGCTGTTTTTTTTTAGGACATGTCTTAAATTGTTCCATAGGCTTTAATCTTTATGAAAAACATTGTCCCCAAGGATCGGGGGGGTGTACGGACAGTTAAGGTGGGCTTCCGTTGTGTTACGTTTTATACTGAATCTTATATTTTATCTTAAGAGCTGAATCATTTATCTGGAAAATCGTAACTCCAATGCAAATATTGTATAGGAACAATATTGTAGAAAATTTTATGCACTTTATTTTTTGTACAGAAAGTTTTTCTCCATCTTTTTTAGTTTTTGTGTTAAATGACAAAAACGATATTTGCAAATTTTTTTTTTAACGGACGCCATTTTGAAAGTGCAGCCAATTTTTTTTTTTACATATCCTAAATTGTTCCTTAGGCTTTAATCTTTATGAAACACATTGTCCTAAAGGATCGGGGGGGGGGGGGGTGCACGGGCACTTAGGGTGGGCTCCTGTAGTATATGCATAGATCTCAATGGAAGACAATTGGAACATTTATTGTAATTTAGTGAAAATGGCAAAATTATTTTATATTATAAAAAGTGCTGTTGTTGTTAATAGTTTTCCATGACCTCCTCACAAATATATCAAATTTTTCAAAAATTAACCACTTTTTATAGAGATAAATATGACATATGATATATCGCTGCTAATTTAAGTTGTGATCGAATAATGAAATAACTTACAGGGTGTTCCATTTAAATAAACAAAAGTTATGTCTAGATCTAGAAAACTGAGGAATGCATAATTTTATTCTTATCAGCAACGGATTCTACTCAAAAAAGTGCCTTGGGAATGTGTTACTCGGTTTTCGATTCGACACTTGGTAGTTGCTAATTTTCCAATGCTCTGCAGCTCAATAGTGGAAAATGATTGCGGTTTGGGCCATTGTTTGTTTCTCGAAAATCGAGCTGTATTGATTTTTGTCTATCTGCCATAGTCTTAGAGAAAACCCCAAATCCCATCTAATTTGGCCCACCCTGTACAGAAGTTACTAAAGTGATATTCTATAAAAGGTCGAAGAATAGGTCTGGAAACAGAGCAAAGCTGAGCTTACACCAGTTACAACGCTGAAATAATACTACACAATGCACATGATGTTATGTAAAGCACAGTATTGTAAATAAATACTGTAACTATATTATTACAATTAAGAATTTTTGCGTACTAAATGTAATATACTCGATTTATGCTTTTAATACAAATGTTTCTAGATAACTTAAAATTTCTTAGACTAAATGATGATAGATGTTTTTATTTTCTTGACCTTTGATATCAAATTAACTTGAAGTATATCCTGGAATTAATAATAATAATAATAATAAACGTCTTTATTATTTCCAATTAACACAGAAAAAAAATACAACTATATATTATTCACATATATTAATGGAAGTAGAGGGCGAAGTTCAACTTGTTGGTGAAAAAAGAAACGCTAACTTGTTGCTCTTCCACTTAACCCGAAAAATTATCCCTACTATCTAAATTACCTAATGGAATACACACTATATAATATATCAAATGTAATAAAATGAATAATTATAATAAAAATAAAACAAAATAATATGAAATAATATAAAATAAATATAAATATAAAAGGGCATTTATAATACTATTCATTTATGATATTTAAGAAGTTGACTTATTTTTTTTTTTTTTTTTTTTTTTACGGCATCGACTGCTGTGGTCATTAGCCTGACTTATTTATTGTTGTTTGTTGAGAAGGAAATTTTTTAGTTTTGTTTTGAATTTGTGAAAGTTTTTATTGGTTTTTAATATCTGTGGGATGAAATTATAAATTTTGCATGTCTGGTAGATGAAGGATCTCTTAAAAAATTCTGTTCTAAATTTTCTGTTCTAAATCTAATATTAATGTTGTGGATGTCAGTACGAAATTTTATTTTTCTGTGTAGATAGGACGGCTTTTTGTTAATAATAATTTTATGATAAAGTGTAGCAGCATGCATAATTCTATGATTTTCCATGTTTAACCAGCCAACATTTTTTAACTTAAGTGATATTCTTTGTCGTCCTGGTGTTTTAAATAAAAATTACTTATTTCTGACGTTTCGGTTTATTAAATTATCGCTAGAGAAATTACTAATGTTATTAAATTGTTGCATTTAAACACTCACCCAAAATAAACACCTAAAATATAAATAGTGAGGTATAATTTAATAATATTGGTTATTTCTCATGAATGAACCGAAAGCTAAGAAAATTAGTAATTTATATTTAAAAAACCGAAAATATCAGGATATACATCAAGTTAGACAAAATTAGGCAATATTGAACCAAGTTACACCTTTCTTGCTTTGGTATAACGGGTGACACAGGAGATATGTAACACCCCGTAGCATGTTTATTTAAAAAGATATTATTTATAAAGATATTATTTTGAAATTTGGTAGACTTATATGATGTGTGATTGTCCTTTTTTTTAGTACAAACAAGAACTTTTTCAACTTCCGGTTTCGCCGGAAGTGACATCTACTTTGTTATTTTATGTATATATTTTTTTCCTATCTGATTCTTCTTAAATTTGTCTTTTCAACTATGTATAGCAAGATGGCATTTGTTTTTAAAATGGCTACTGAAAACAATTTAATTGCATTAAGTCAAGTTGGCAATGATATGAAATGTAGCGGTAATTAATGCTTAGTGTGCTGTGATATCAAAAGAACACTGGTACATAATTTTGTGTTTCATATTTGTTTTGTTCTAATCAGTAACCGAAGAGACTTTTTTTTACTATTTGTAAAATATTTATTCATATTTCACTTTTACCAGTTAGATGGCCCCCGAGGTCCACTGTAAAATAGGGAAGACTTGGAAATGAGAGTTAGGTTAGCAATAAATGAGGTTACTGATTTGCAGTTAGAAAATGTGCTTAGAGGTACTGTTACAAGAATTCGACCCTACAGGGAAAATAATGGCCAACATTTTGAGTTTCTTCGAAAACAATTTTATTTAAAAGCAAGTAAAATCAGATATAACAATGAATTGTATTCGGTAAAAGTGAAAGATGAATAAATATTTTACAAGTGTGTCAAATTTAAAATTAGTGTTTCTATCTTAGTTTTTATGATTTCGGGGATTTAGTCTAGAGATTTTTCTTTTATATAAAAATTCTACAAAGTCTCTTCTGCTACTGATTAGAACAAAACAAATAGGAAACACAAAATTGTATACCAGGGTTCTTTTGATATCGCAGCACATTAAGCATTAATTACCGCCACATTTCATACCATAGCCAACTTGATTTAATGCAATGAAATGGTTCTCAGCAGCCATTTTAAAAACGAATTCCATTTTGCTCTACATAGTTGAAAAGAGAAAATTAAGTAGAATCAGGCAGGAAAAAAATATATACAGGGTGCCATTTAAAATAACGAAGTAGATGTCACTTCCAGTGAAACCGGTAGTGGAAAAAATTTCGTGTTTGTACTAAAAAAAGAACAATCACACATTATATAAGTCTACCAAATTCCAAAATAATATCTTTTTAAATAAACATGCTACGGGGTGTTACATATCTCCTGTGTCACCCGGTATAGATGGGGAACTGTATTTAAAACATTTAGATACCTATAACTCGAAAGCACGAAAGTATGTAGATAAGCAGTTTTACATTGGCAGGACAGTATTGCATAATATTTTCCCTCTCTTTAGTACATGTAAAACCTGTTGAAATTATCTCCCCCACACTACTAATATCTTGTGCATAGTGTACGTAGGTACATATGTTTATTAGCAACTTAAAAAAATATATATTTATTTAATCAAGAGAGTGAGGATATTGCATGTTATGAAGTAGAGTCCGATACTTTGGTTACATAATTTCACAAGTTTGTTAAGACTAATTGTCCACATTTTTTTCGTTTTTTAATTGGTCAGATATAAAGAGGGCAAGGGACCTGAGATCTTGTATTTATCTAATATGTACGACACCATTTAACTTAATATGTATACTATATTTAGTATTTAAATTAAACAGTTCTATATAGCACATACCCACACACTCTTACTTTCATAATTAGATAATTTCATAACTTTTAACTTCTCCTTGATGGCGAAGGTAATACTTATTTCCAATTGAAAATACTTGAAATTTCCACAACGAGTTCATTAATACCTTGATACGTTTTTAAATTTGAATAAAAATTTTTCTTCCTAAAACACTACGTCATTAAATATAGCCAGGTGCGCGTACTGATGATGTCAACTGATATTTTGCTGCAATCATGAAGTACGCCAGTATATTTCCATAAGGAGCTTTTACAAACCTAGTATTAGTAATTCCTTATGTAATCACATGTAAACAAATCCAATGGAATGCTGTGTTTACCTCTTATCTCAAAGAACTTTAGTCATTTCATTAATTCTATATATCTCACGCCACGGTCAATCATCGCTCTTTAGAGTCTAAGAGCTGGGCATGAAATTTCGATATGACTCGGATCATGAAAAGTTTCCGTAACACTACGCCGTAGCCTAAGGGAGGACCCTGATTTGGAAATTTGCCGACAGCGCGAGCGGGGAGGGGCACGGGTGAGAGCGATGAAAGTTGACCTTTTTTTTAAACAAAAATCATCGCAGTTACGCTTAAAAGTTCATAGAATAAGAAATTGTGAATTGCGCAATCGAAATGGGAAGTTGCTGACAGGTAGGTAAGGGATAAGTAGGCTGCTGACAGGTGTCAACATGCCAAAAATTTGTGAAAAAAAAATTACTACGGTTATGTCAGCAACTTATATATTTTGTTGTTAATATTAGTACACGGAAATTAGCAAAAATAGAAGAAAAAAATTATAATAAGCTGATATTTGCTGAATCGACAGTTGATAGAGGTAGGAATACAGGATCAAAAAGTTCACATCCCTTTTTCACCCTTATAATGACACCGTGCTAGTTTTTCAGTAATATCTTGGAAATGTGATGTTCTACGACAAAACTAGTGGTATTGAAAAATATTGAGAAGTCTCTATAAAACATGTCTTACGGATCGTTTGCAGATTATTAAGGGTGTTTACGTTAATTGACGGCGAACTTAGAGGTAGGTAACAAAGCCGCTTTTGGATGGCAACACAATATTTATCCAGCCTTGTAATATTCTCTTTTGTGGCATTCGGTTTCAATAACTTTTTATAAATTGTATAGAATTGAATTAAACTAAATCCACTAAAGGCTTTATTCTTGCTCAAATTCAATTTCGTCAGTCCGTTCCGCATTAAAGCATGCTTGTCCCTGACAGTTCATACACATAGCCGAACATTTTAGACCAACCTTTAACATCCGCATCGCTTTCCGCAGCCCTTTTTGCAGGCACACGAAATTAACTCTAAAATTGATGAGGGAGCTGCTGCTTCAGTAGTCAAAACAGGTATTAAAATACCACCTGATTTCTTCCATCCCCATTCTTCTGGCTCTAAAACATTTCCATGCCAAGCCTGAATTTGGTGGTAAACCCGCAACGAATGTTGTTGCAAAGCTGCGAACGTCGGGAGTAGCCTTGTCAAAGTAACCGTTTGACTAGAATTGCCAACCGAGGTGTTAAACAGAACATACCTCTGATGATTTATTGACGTTTCATTTTTTTGTGCTTTATATAGTGCAAGAGCAAATATTTCCCCAGCATCAGTAATATCCTGTTTTGTAGCATTTGGTTTGTTAAAGGTTTTAACAATTTCTTGTAAATTTCTTTTCGAGTTTAATAAATTTATAGTTTGGAGTTTGCCTTTTCCAAAAAAAACCGACGTTGTGTCACTACCACTAAAATAACATAAAAAGTAATAGAAATATCGATACATAACATACAACCTTTTTTGTAGAGAATTTTATGACAAACCTTTTCCTATATTTATGTTTTTTCCCTAAGATAAAGCGTTTAAAGGATATTGTAAAAAAATCATTGCGGTGTCCCTAAAGGGGGTGAAATAAGGATGAAGCTTACCTCTTAGAGGTGGGAACTTTTTTGATATGTATTCTTACACACATAAGCTAACTATTTATAGACATTTCAGCTTATTATAATTTTTTTCTTCTATTCCACATAAATTTGCCTAATTTCCGTGTACTATATGTCAAATAATATGTTCATAAAATTGCTGACAGCTAAGTGAAGGAGATAGCCCCTAAAGCGGGGTAAATTTGAAACAGAGGCAAAAATTAATTATCGCGGTCATGTCAGCAACTTATATATTTTGTTGTAAATGTGTCAAATAATATGTTCATAAAAATAGCTCAGAGATAAGTGAAGGAGATCAATGAAGGATATAGCCCCTTGAATATATCCGCTTCTATTTAGAAATCAGTTTCGACAAACTGAAAGAAACGAAACTTTTGGACGATCTTATGAGTTTACAGTCTACCCTGGTAGTCGATAGACACAAGTAGTAGCTTACATTTTTAGTGTATTACAGTTTAAAATGGCTGATCAAACTATGTGTATTTTTAATTTTTGCGAAAATTTAAGTGGTTTGAAGGTCCTTAATTGCCAGAATCTAATCGAGGAGTTATGCTAGATAATGAATCCGATACCGAAATAGATGGTTTTGAACGTGAAAGCGATAAAAATGAGTGGTGAACTTTATAGCGTTAACGCACAGGCGACGACGAAAATTGCTAAAAATTTGAAAATAATAACACTATCTTTAATATCTTTAATATTGTATTATTAAATCCATATACTAATTTTAAATATAAAGTACACTCTATATTTATACAAATTATGAAAATCGCATATGGTTTCAAATTGGTATATAAAAAATTTGTATATAATAAAATTAAAGTATTATCTTTCAAGCTGAATATTATTTGACATAAGTAAATTTTTACAAATTAATTTTTCAAAGTAATTGTTATAAATTAATTGTCAAAATTGTTGTAAATATAAAAATCATGTTAAAATAATTAAATTTAAAAATCATCTATTCGAAATTCTAAGGTGTCGAAACCATTTTCAACATTCTTCACCCGAAACACGAGCTTTCCCATTGTAAAAACATCAAATAAATACCATATTTGCATATTTCTGCTGAGTGTAGATGTTGCAGCACTGTTTATTACATTTAGAAAATCGTAAATAATAATAATTAATGGCAAATAATGATAGGTTACTATTTGCCAATTGAAATTTTCTAGATTACTAAACTTAAACATCAAGGTGAACTTAGGAGAGCATGTCCTCTATGTTTTAAATTAAACTGTTAAGACACTGTAACTCGAAAACAAATAATAATCGGATGACAACTTTTGGGTTCTTTAATCTTACAATTATGCGTAGAATACACTCTCGGAGTTTGGCATTTCCTTCCGACTCACTGCGTGTACTGAAATTACCGAATTGTGGAGATACTAACGGCAGCCCGCTACCAAGATTCGAGTTACTTTAGCGAAGATAATTCCAGCGTTTCTCATCAGTTCTAGGAGAGCTGAGAAGAAAAGTTCATGGTGACACTTTACCTGTCCTAAAGGGTTCAAATCGAGCTTTGAACATGTAAAGAAAAACCGGTCATCTCGGTCTTCGTAGCGGGGCAGTTTCTTTTTCCTTCTTGTCGAGGGAAGTAAATATGATGAGAAAAAAAATGAGAACTGTCTTTTGAATGATACGCCGAGTTACAAAGACCGAGATAATGACAAATAGCCACCGGTCAAAATTCTGGTCACCGCGGCGAGGTAGTTCTGCTCATTATCGAGTAGATTCAATGTCCCTTGACCACAAGAAAGTTCGATTCAAACGGAACTTGTTGCTAGTTCAGTTGCGCATGTTGCTTAATTTTGAGGGCTGATCAAGTCATCGCGGCGATGCAGTTCTCCAGGCTATTCCAAATATCACTAGGAAGACGAAAAAAAAATATGAACTGAACTTTTTCCCAATTCACATTTGAGAAAAATTATTTCCTCCGCAACAAAAAAAAGCAAATTAAGGCTGTTTGTAAGCACAAGCTCTCAGAGAATTTGTTTAAATGGAATTGGAATTGAATTTAAAGGTTCCGGACACACAGTAATAATTGAAGGAGGATTAAAATTATCAGGCTTATTATTATAGTTTCAAACATTTCATTCATCGTCATCTGATGAGCTTTCACTCATATATATCTCCTTGTCTGATTCGTCTATGTAGTCCACGTCTTCTTCTTGTCCCTCTTCTTCTTGTTCTTCTTCTTCTTCTTCTTCTTCACCTTGGTCTAAAATAAATAAGAAAATCAACCTTAACGACATGGAGTCAAGAGATACAGGTTATATAATTCTGTGAAAAGTCCTGGTATAGAGTCATCTATTATTAGATCAGCGCAGAAGGGAAGTTGGTCACCATTTGAATGCCAATCTTCCATCTTCTTTAGTCAAATGAGCTCCAGCCCATATCTGAGCAATAGATGCTGAGATGCAATTGATGCTGTCGGATCTTTGATTTACAAGACAGCAAAGATATTACAGCTGCCTGTACCGAGGATGCTGCGTTGGCACTATACTGAGTATACCATTTCTGTATAACGACAACGCAGCATCCTCGGTGCCAGCAGCTGCCAGCTTTTATTTACGTATACACGCGTTCTATACCTAGTGTTGGAGATGCTACATGACTTCGGATACACTTCATGACGTTGCCATAGGGAACGAAGTCATCCAACATCTCTATGTCCTCCGCGCGTCGCCGCGCTAGCACACCGAACGTATATGTGACTCCATTCGATTTCGCGCAGTTACGGCCAAAGGAAAACGGCAGTGCGCATTTTTTTTATCATTCTATAAATAGAAAAAAGTTTTAGCCTCGCGGCCTTGATAATTTTAGCTTTCAATTTGATACAACTTTGATTGATATTATTGAAACTTAGACTAATGAAAAATGGCAGTTCTCGGTTAATTCATGTCTTGTTCATCATTTTTAGCGAGAATTAATCGAGAACTGTCTTGCCTCGGTATAAAAATTACGGTATTTTTTTCAACAGACCAAAAGTCATTTGCCAGCCGCCCGTATCATTTTTCGAACTTTTGTCGTATGAAAAAGTATCTTATAATTTCATTATCTATAGAGTTTCGCTGCGATAAAGCTGGCTGTTGTGATAGGGGTTTTTAGTAACGGGCTGCCGAACTATTAGGAAATATTTGCATTTTTTACTCTAAATTTTTCTCTGTTGACTGGGTACAAAAGTATACAGGTTGCACTTTAAAAAAGCTCAATTTTCATGTAAATTTAATCGCAAACGAAAATCGGCCACATTGACTGTTTACATCACCAAAGTGGGAATTTTATCATATATCACCACACCAGAAAATAATTCGTTCGCCTGTTCAAAAGTAACAAGAGTGTGTTCTTGGGCTTTGCCACCCGGTATATTACACAGAAAAAATGTCATCTGTTTAAAGTCAGCCTTCTACGTTGACTCAATGAAGATGACAACGACCGACGTATGCAGTTTTGTGGACAATTACAAGATTTATGTAATAATAATGAATGATTTAGAATGTATATTTCATTTTCAAATGAATGAACTTTTACTTTAAATGGCATAGTGAATAACCACAATTATTATAGATATTGGGCATATTAAAATCTCCATTGGATGCAGGAGAAGCACGTATAACATCCTCAAGCATCCAGATTTGCTACCCAAAGCTCTCACAACGAAAAAATTTTGTATGTGAAAATAATTGTTTATGAAACTTTAATAATATAATATTTGAAATCGTCTACCCTAAAAACGATGTCCCACATCGTAGCGGGGTGGTAGTGGAGATGGATGAAGTAAAAAAAATATTTTGAGGTCTTTGGTTCTTGTACACACACTAAATAACTTTTTTCACTCCCTTTTCTAATGGGGTGGGCTAATGCCAAACATTTTTTTGAGACATTGGCTTCTCTTGTATATACCAAATACTTATTTACCCCCATTTACTCCAATTTATCACCCCCAACCCTTCAACGGAATAAGATGAAGATATAATCTAGTTCTAGATCCCGTTAAAATACATACGTGTAGCAAATTTCAAGTTAATATCTTTATCAAAAGTTACAGACAGACAGTCAGAATTTTTTTTGCTCAAACCTAAAATCTCGACGTTTCATGATATTCTAAGCCTATTTGAACAATAATTTTTTTTTTAAATTTGTTGTCGTTCCTATACTTCCACTGGATGTGGAAATAAAATTTAATGTTTGTACTGGAATACTTTGGAATCGCATTATCGGGCGTTAATAAGGAGAATAATCTTTTGCTACCTTCAAAATTTTGATTTTTCTTTTCGTTACGGAGATATTTACTGAAATGTCGACGATGTAGGGCAAAAAATCGCAAATTTTGTACTTCAGCTACTCTAGCTAATTTAAAAAGAATTGAATTTGCTAAAACTGCTTTTTTTATTTTTTGGATTCCAACAAAAATTAGTGAAATAGATGGGGCGGAAATTGGGATTTTTTTTTCTGCAAAATTTCGCCATTTTGTCACCGTAATGAATCGGTAATTAATTAAAATCAATCTCATATACGATGTCCACATAACACCATGTAATAGCTAGATGCTTCATTAATCTCGGCCTTTCAGAACTAAGGTTTCTGACAAAATTATTTTTTTAAGATATACATGCTTTTTCTAGGAAAACGTGAAATTTTCTCCATTTACCCGAATATCTCGATATTTATGGGTTTTTCCGAAAAATGTGTAGGCAACAAATGTAAAGAGCATTTATACTAATTTTTAATTTTATACTTTTTAAAAATTTAAATATTCGCGCCATCTTCTTAATATGCAACGTTGCCAACCAATTTCAACAGCTGTTTTATTTAAAATTGATTAAAAGTGGTAATAACTCTTATACTAGACGGACGATTTTTTCAGGGTTTTAATAGAATGTTAATAAGAGACTACTTAATGTTATGTTAGTTTTTGAAGCGTATTTCTAAAAAAATGTGGTATTAGGAGCGAAAATTAACTTAAGCTGAGCTCTACTATGTCAAATAAGGCATCTTTGCCTATGAAAGTCAAACTTTTCGAATCAATTACTCCAAAACTGAACGAACGATTTTATTTTTATTGAAAATTCAAGTGTAAAATCACTTTATTTATTAGTATACCAAATTATATTTAAAACAGTAAAAGTTCATTTTAGTATACAAGTACGTTAAGGGAAATTATTGTTATGGCTGTGTTACCAAGGTCAAATATCGCGTTCATTAATTCGTCATTTTGTAATTATTTCGGGGAAAGTATTCTCAAAAACGAACCAACAGAATTCAGATTTGATTTAATTATTGAAACTAGTTAACTTAAATCTGTTACGTATCATATATTATATTTGAATACAAAATGAAATTAAGTTTCCAAAGTTTCCTCCTCTGAATTATTAAACGTGAACGTACCCGTCAATCGTCCGCAATTCATCTATAATGATTTTATATTTTTTAATGGAACTCAAATATGCAAATAAAATGTGATACGTAATAGAATAAATATATTCAACGTAAAAAAAAGTTAAATATCCGCATAATATTTGCTACAATAAAAGATTACTTGTTTAGAAAAATTTGAGGAATTATACCAATATTAGTTTGACGTTTTGCTAATAGACGCCGCGACAAAAGTCGTTCGAAGTGGTGACACTGCTATAATAATACTAGAAAGGCAATATGATCAGGGTCGGACTTATTTTTCATTTCTCTAATGTTTGAAATAGATTTTAAAAGAATTTTAATTTTCTTACCGATTGAATTGTCCACATTATCTATTACCGATCACGTTTTTAAGATCGTTTATTTATTTTTATTTATGATTGATAGGACTCGGTCTCTTAAGTACATATACTTACTACAATACAAAGAGAATTGCCAATGACTATTTATGCACGGCTTTTTTTCTCAGGCTGTACGTAAAAACAAAGTAGCCATTACGATTTTTTATGATTACAATTTTTTAATAATAAAATTGCTACATGAAGTTGTATTCTTTATATTAGAGCATATACTTTCAGCCTTACTGCACAAATCCAGAATTTTTTTACATAAAAGCTAATTTTTTACTTTCCATTATTTTTTCTGAAGTTCTACATTTCTTGTTTATTCTACATTTTCAATAACTTTTTGTTAGTAATTTTGCTAATAACTTATTAGTATATCTAACAAAATATCATTACTATAAAAAATGATTACAATTGTATCAAAGGACTAAATTTATCTATTTTTAATCCCGACTGTGAAGAATCAATGTCACAAGGGATACAAAAGAATTATAATATTATGGTATATGGACAAACTATCTCTGCACACACTCTTTTAGTGTATATAATCAATAATTATTTTGAAAGAGTAAAATGTCTTTTTTATTTCCCGAAGGAGAGCTCAAATTGTCTCTGGGACTGACACTTTAGTATTTGAAAATGATAATTAAACTTGCAGTACAAAAATATTGTTTTTAAGAAGTGAATAATGTTCAAAATTTTTTATTGTATTCTGGTATGAATGTTTATGAGGGTGTAAAAAAAATCTACATTGTTCACTATAATTTTTTTCTTTATTAAATAAATAACTGTAAATACTTGCACTTGTATTACACACAAACCTAAACAAAATGTTCATTTTCTGGCGTTCAAAGTAATTTTATTGGTCAAACTAGTTAGATCAAAAAGTATAAGGGTATGAACATGCCGAAGATCAGTGGCGGCTGGTGAAATTTCAATATTTTTTTTTCTCGTCTGTGGCGCATGGGGCCCATACGAAATATGGGAAACACATCTAGAGAAGCACTTTTCTAATGACTTCTAAAAAATATTGAAAAAGCAGTTTGCGAAAAAAAATTTGAAAATTTTGTAGCCTCCGTTTTTTATTTTTTGTTTTTGTCATGCATTTTACTTTTCATAAAAATACAACAATACGTTTTGGAATTTATGAAAATATTTTCATTATTAACTGAAATACTGAAATTTTGTAATTTACAATTTAACAATAATTCTCGCAACCCGTAATACAAGAAAATGTTTTTGTGTCACGTAAACACGTCAAATTTAATCCAACAATAATTGAATTTATTACTGTTAGATACCATGAATTGTTTAATTATTTACGGACAGCAAATCCTATTTCAAAATTTACAAAATAGAATAAGAGCTGAATAATTTTTTAATTCACTTAATTCACTGTTGTAAATCTAGTCGACTAATTTCGATACTGTCCGTACGGCAAAAATCTAAAACATTTTTGCCGTACTTCCCTGTAACACTTCTGTTGCCAACAACAAATAAGTAAATCTCAACTCATAACTAGACAATTGCATGGTTTCTGTTTTACTGGCAGAACCATTAGTTCGCTATTTCTATATAAGAATTGACTGTGGCGTGCAAACGCAGCCTAAAACAGTATACAAACCTTGGTGGAAAGTTTCATTGCTGTCTCGAGAATTAGTTGACCTCGCCGCGTCGCGCCTCAGTCAACTATCTTATCTCTCCACAACAATGAAACACTTTCCACCTCGGTATGTAATATACTGTTAACTATTACTCCAGAGATGATTCAAAATATACAAAATATGTTCGATTAATGTTCATGTTGCTTTTGTTAATGGTATTGCTATTTGTTTGAGTGGTGAATTTAAAACTAAAAATAGCATGTTTTTTTAATAAACTATGAGTTTTTCAATATTTTTTTTTGAAAAAGTAGGGGGGTTTAAGAAATATTTAATTAATTCAGTACTTTTTACAGACGACCTATGCCAAATTGTATTTCTTTAAATTTAGCAATTTTTAAGAAAGGAATATCCAACTAGCTTTTGATGCACTCATTCAGAAGGTTTAATTTGCCCAGGTGGGCTAATTTTGGAAGAAAATATATTAGTACAATCGATAGGTAGATTTTGATCCGAATAAGTGAGGAAGATTTGTAACTTTGGGAATTTGTATATTTTGATGCCTTGAATGAAATAAGAAAAAAATGCAAAATGTTATCTCAGCTGTCGGCGCCTCCATATTGAAAAAATGGCTCACAAATACAGTTTCTTTGAAATATCTCGCTTCGGGTGCGTCATACAGCAAAAAATGTTGTTATGAAAATAAAAGAGCATTCAGTTTTTCCTTAAACTGAATAGTGTCGGTGCAGCAGCCGAGCGAAGTCAAGCATTCTTGACAAAATTATGATTTTTTTTGCAATTTCTCAATTTAGTGCGACTTTTATATTTTTTTTTTGTGCATATTTTGCGTTTTTTCTTATTTCATTCAGGGCATCAAAATCTACAAATTCACAAGGTTTCAAAATTTCGGCACTTATTCGGATTAAATCCCCTGTTTTATTTCCTCACCGCTATATTATATATTAAATATTATTTTTATCAGAAAATTTTCCTACAAAATGTTTGCATTTATTTTTGAAACACTCTGTATATTAACCGGACAAATTTTTATATTTGTGTACTATATTGGTAATAAAAGAATCGCTGCTGCACTTCGATGGTCGTGAAGTACAAGAGAAGAAATATAATTCGTTCTGGAGTTCGGTTTTATCATCGTACTTACATGGAATTCAGTAAAAAGTTGTAAAACATTTTAACGTTTTAAAAATATTACGCAGGTCGATGACACAAATATGATTGACCAACCATGACTCTTTTAGATCTAAATGAATAATTACGTAGAAATCGTAAAGGTTAGGTGCAAGAAACACAGCGGTCAAGTAAAAAATATGAAACGCAACGCAGTTTCGCATTGAGTTGGCATTTTGACCATGTTATTCAACATGAAACTTTAAATCGTCCTAGTTTATAACCTAAAATTAAAACAAATATAGTTCATTGTAAATCAAATGTAAATTTAGTAGATATTACAAATCAAATCTTCCAAAATGTAATTTTGGCAAAAAATAACTAAATAAAAATCATCAAAATCATATTTTCAGTCCTGAAGGAGGCCCATCAAAGTGTGACGCTGCCTATGAAGGAGTTTTCACAAACACCAAAATACTTGAACTAAGAACTAGCATATTTATTATTCGTTGCACGTTTCGTCAACCATGTGGGTATTACCTGGATATGATTAAAATAAACTTAATTTAGCTTTAATCATTTTCAGTAACCTTCCCATTATTACAGATGAGGAGATTAAAATAAAAACGAGTGTCTTAATTATAAGTACTACATGAAGAAAAATTTTTTGAAAACTTAATTTTCAAAAGCGTTTCAGAAAGTTTAATGAAATTTTTTGTTAGAATATGTTTTTTTAAAAAAAATTTTCCATAGTTAAAACTTTTTATCACTATGGTGGTAAATTAATTTTAGAAATTAATCAATCGAATTTAGATAAGAATTTGCACAAGTATTGCTTTAATAACAATGACGAAAATGCAGTTAAAATTATTCAGAATTAATTAGAAAGCTGTTAGCTTAAATTCAAATCAAATTTGTGGAAATATATATCATAATTTACAAGGTGTCCCAAAATGAGATAAAAATTTCTTTAATTTAGTAAATCTGAAAACAACCTTTCCCGGGTTAGATCTCTCGAAACATGCAAAGTGATTTTTTTTTCTTGTAAGTAACTGAAGGTAACGTAACAAAATTTGGGACAGGCTTTGTACTTATGAAAGGTTTCACTTTGAATGTATTTTTATATTTTTGCCTCTTTCTTTGTCTAAATTAAATAAACCCCTAATGAATTTTAAGACAGAGATTTTAAACATACGAAAAATTTTCAAAAGCAAAATGGTTTCGAAATCCACAGATAGGTACTTATTTTGCTACTTTCATTTTTCTTGAAAACATGCCGCAAAATAAATCTCATCAGTTTCGAATAAACATGGTATTCACTGCTTATTTTCTGTAAATAAGTGAGTTTGATATAAAAAAATAAGTAGGCGTGTATCATTGCAACCACATTGGGCACGTTTAGGGAACGCAACTGCTAAGAGTAATCACTAGACCTGATTAACTGTTGATTCTACTCAATTGCTGTGAGTTCGCTAAACGGTGTAAAGGATGTTGCTAAATGTCAGTACAGTTGAGGTTATGTCAAAGAAAATATTTATGTTATCTAGTGAATGTCATAATAATAAAACCTTTAACTAAATTAGTGTTTGGTGCATGCGATTATGTTAATTCATTTATTTTGAAATACTTTTTGTAAGAAATTCTTCTGGTGGATGAAAGAAAGTAAGGTTAAGTTTCACCGCTGACTACACTCGTGAATTTTGCGGCTGACTAAAACATCCAACAGTTGACAATTATCACATTTTCAGCGTTGTCGTTTAGGGAACCGCTGCTTGCAACTGTTGCCAACCGTTGCATTCCCTAAACACACCCATTGTCATATTACTGTTATTAGTAGAGAAGCCAATTGTCTTAAATGGAATTTCCGTCGGAGTTAGCTGAGAAATGGCGACAGCAAGCATGAACATGTTCGATAAGGTCTCCTGAATGAAAAAATACCTGATGTCGCACTCATTGTGTGGAGGACACAGCTTTGACGTCATTAAGATGGCGACCAAATGTTTCTAAGCAGACGAAGTATTCAGTTAAAATGTTAAATATCTCAGAAACTATGACTTACGTAAACAATGCTAAGAATCAAAATTAAAGGTTATTAATCGTGTTTTCAAATGATTTTACAAATATATAAATATAAAAAAGAAAAATTCATTTTCATTTTATAAGCGTTCTCTTTGGTCTCGATGACTTTTTCGCTAAAACTAATATTTAGTGAGATATTTGCAAGAAGGTAAAAACATTTACTTTTTGTCGAAAATACCTTTATAATTTAAAGTATAATTTTTTTGAAGCAAGACTCATCAACAAAAGAGAGTTCGGTCAGCGGTGAAGAATACAAAATAGACGACTATATTCTAAGAACCATAAACCAACTGATATTCTTAGAAATATATCTGACGAACCAATTAAAAAGTTCAGATACTGTAAAGAATAGGATTAAAATGGCATGCAAGGGTAATTTTACCTTTCAAAGAGAAAAATAAAATACCGTAAAACATTCCAGAGGATATATACAACAGACATCGTACTGTCAACGGATATACGGAGTTAAAGCACGGCAACGACAAGAGTCAATGGGAGAAGTCTGAATAAAGCTGAAAGGGACAGAAAACTTAAACATTAATAGCAAGGACAACAATAACAAAAATTATAGAAACAAGGCACTGGGGACACATCCAAGAAGGAGCAAAGCATATCTATTGAAGAAAGCGTTAATACTAAACAGCTACAAACTAAAATATATTACACGTGGATAACAACAATTGAGAGGACCATGAAAAAATTTGAAATGGACCAAGCATACTGGGAATGAATAGCAAAAACAAAAGAAGCACCATAGAGAAATTGTAAAGATATATGCGCCGTCGTAATCAGAAACGAAGGAAACAGGACACATATAGAATGAAAAACTGTAGAAGAAAAACACAAAAACAGAATATAAACACTCCTTATCACGAATATCACAAACACGTACGGTACAAGTCCCATGATATATTCCACTACCATGCACCAAGTGGCTGTTGCTGTTACCAAAAAGCTTAATTCCAATTCATCCCAGCATATACGTAGCTGTGCCGGCGCCTACGGTGTGTTTTCCGAGAGAGGCAGCAATACCTATCGTATGCTGGTAAATCTGTCAATAGATCAATCAGTTTTCCTAATTAAACTATAGCATTTGGGTGTAGTGTTTGTGAAACTACCCCGTCGTCAAAATAGCTTACCTAAAGTCAAAGACTCATCAATATCAGTGAATATCATTAAATAATGGTAGAGAGCATAATACGATTCCTTTGAGGAATTCATTACGACATTCACAATTTTACATAATAATATATATTCTGCATATACTTGACATTTGCACATAATATTTATACAGTATTTTAATTATTGAAGCTATGATGTCGTCGGACATAATAATTGTACCTACTCTCTTTGGCCAATTGTAAACTAAATTTATTTCCCTAAATTAAAAAAAAAAAAAAATCGGCATAAACATGGCTATACTTACTATACCACCGTAAAAGGTAGATAATCGAAAATTCTGCTGAGCAGTGCTTATAACGTCTCCTACTGGCGTTTGAATTTAGAGGGGATGTAATTCAAAATAAGTTTTAAGATGCTTTTCAAATCAACGTTGCTCTGATACATATGCCGCATAACACTATTGACAGTTCAATTCATCACTGTCCTCCTTTTACGGTTAAGGTATAGTGTTCATGTCTCTTATTAATAATTTGAAATACACAATATTACTACCTATGATTTCAAAATATACACGTTACTATTTTCAGGTCAGATGGATCATTCAGGATGTGGTTAGAAAACACTTCGGAAAAGATGTTCCTCCAATTTATGAACTGTCAAAAAATGTTAGTTTTATTTTACAAAATGGACATGCAACTGTAACATATCCGAGGCCGTATCTGCCCAACGTTGCAGAAATTGCTTGCATCCATTGTAAGAGGGCAAAGCCTTTGCCCGATGTAAGTACAGTTTATTTTTTGCAAATTATCGTATTAAGCACATCATTTTTTGCTACGTAGGGCACATTATACAGTATAATGATTAGATAATAAAAATGGATTCTTTTTAAAAAGGCTGTCCAGAAAATATTGACAATAATTACAAGCAGATATCTGTATTCTTATAAAAAATTATAAAAAAAAATTTCATCGCCTTGTTAATTTTGTGGATAAAATAATATTTTGACACTATTGCAACACGGATTTAGATCAAGTGGGTCAATTGAAACGGTTTCTTGTCATTTATTCCATTTGTATATTCCAACTTAGATACTGGTAGTTATGTTGACCAATGTTTTTTGACTTATCCGAAACCTTTCAAACTATTGACTGCGAAATAATTCTACCAAAATAATACCGTCTAATAAGTAGAAATACTGTCTTGAGCTGGGACAAGTCCTATATGGAAGAAATAACATTAATAATGACCTACAATTATATGAACTCAAGGAGTTACAAAGTCAAACTTGGAGCTTCCCAGGGTTCGGTCCTAGGGCCCTATTAATTACGGTATTTATAAATGACCTTCCAAATTACACAAAAATTAGAGACTTGTTATGATGTTTACTGGCATCACTATTTCATGACCGACAATTAGTGTGCGTCAAAGTAATAAATTGATATTGGTTATCAGGAAAACTATACTAATTAATGTTCATATCAGATAATCTTTATCTACAAATTTTAATATCCCAGGCATCACACTGGAAGATAAAACAAAATATCATGAATACTCTTTTTTATAAGTTATCATGGGACAATCATATTTATACTGTATCTAAAAATTGAAATAAAGCTTATTTTGGCATCTTGCAAATGAAAGACACTTTGGAAAAAAATTGTCTACTAAATATTTATTACGCTTTGGTCTACTCACATATTTCATTAAATAATAGAAGTAGGGGATGTGGCAGAGAAAACTACCTAAAGAATCTATATTTTTTTATATAAGATTTCGGGGCACCGTGGAGGGGCGACAAATCCATATATATATACATCAAATTCTTCGTTGGATGGTCCTTTCCACATCCTATAAGTTTGATGCAAGATTTTCCCTAACTCTGAACAATTATTAAAAAAATCCCAAAAAGTTATTTTTCCCCATGCAATTTAAATGGGAAACTCCATAGACACCATTTAAAATAAAAATTTTGAAAAACAGAAAAATGCGTACTTACTTTTTTCGGATTTGGAAACAAATTGGGGGGATCGAGACCATCTATAAAAAATTAAGTCATTTTTGGACCACCCTAGTGTACACTACAATATTCAATAAAATCTCTATCCTAAACTATTAAGGGCGTGTTGTATCAACTAGGTTCAAAACAAGTTCAGCTTGATCCAAGATTAAAACGATTGTTACAACAATCATAACCATAGATTTTGATCTCGATCAAGCTGAACTTGGTTTGAACCTAGTTGGTACAACTCGCTCTAAGAAACGTATAAAAAGAGGGTTTTTTTACAACTAGCGAACTTACATGAACCTGCATGATAATATATTGAATACCTGCAGTGCCAAACACCTTATTATTGTTATCGTATAGGAAATCGTTTATTTTTAAGATGTTTGCCTTAAGGAGACTTTCAGTATAATTTATTGTAAGTACTAATTGCCTGGTCATTGGACGAATACCTAATCCAAGACCATAATTGAGTTTTATGTAGTAACATAATGTGTGATGTGCTTGTAATATTAATGACTTACGTATAAAGTCCATGAAACTAAAGTTATAAACTAAAACTTGTGTTTAAACGTCAGTAAAATGTAATTTTCGTAGGATCTCGAAGACTTTATCAGAGGTTCAGGAGACGCAGGCTTTATTTACTTCAGCATGGGGTCTTCTGTTAAGGCAGCTAATATGCCCAATTATCTGCGAAGGATGCTTATGATTGTCTTCAAAAATCTACCACAGAGAGTGCTCTGGAAATACGAAGACGAAGATGATATGCCGGATTTGCCAGTAAATGTTAAACTAGGAAGATGGCTGCCACAACAAGATATATTAGGTAGGTAACTTATTTGTAAATGCGTTAAAAATTTCAAGAAATAAATACAGAATATCTATTATGCATAGTATGACCAAAACCAGATGAAGTTGGCAAGAAATCGAAAATAGAAAATGGCGGTAAATGTTATATTTCTTTTGGAGACTGGTTTAAAGTCCTCATTTTATTCCGTTATGAAAAAATCTTCTAGAGTAATATTTTAATTGAAAAATATTATTCTGGGTATTCAGCAGATAACTTTCAAAAAACCATTAGTACTTTCCATGTACTATTGATCCAAGTCTAACCCTGTTAGTATATCAGCAAGAAATTTCCCCTTCGAGACATCTGCTCAACTTCTTTCATATACTTAATATCTAACATTCAATATGATAAACAGAAATTGATCATTATTTTTATATACAGATGACCTAAGTCTGATCATCCTAGTACAGTATCAAGAAGTCTCCCTTACGAGAAATTCGATTTTAACCACCTAAAAATGAATGAACTTTTTTCATTCTCTTCTAAAATCTTCTTGTTGATATATTAGCATGATCAGACTTGGATCAATAGTATATGGAAAGAACGAATGATTTCTTTGAGACCTTGGTACTAAGGTTTTCGCGGAGCTGGTGATCTGGCTGTTGGTTTCCGGGTCTTCTTCCACTTATACTTTGTTGAGTGCTTGACATTTCTACCATCGTGTCATGGTCTTCTTCTGAAGCGAAGTGAGCTCTGCTGGACGCTTCTCTATTTATACAGGTTATCCAGAAGCGTGTTGTGGATCATTGCTCATGCGGAAAATTGACTTCCACGTCATTGGTAATTATAGTCCGGTGCTACGATTATACTTATTCGGATTTTTATTTATTTCAATGGCTTCTCTGTGTCTTCTTGGTGTTAGGTAATTTCTTTGTCTTGTCGAATTTTATCAAATGGCCGGTTTCTTCTGAGTGTTCGGCAACTGCTGATTTTGTAGAATTTCCCTTCTTTGTTCGGCTAATGTGTTCTCTGGGTCTGGTGTTTATATGTCGTTTGGTCTCTTCAATGTAAACTCGTCCGCAGGAACATAGAATACTGTGTACTCCTGGGGGTTTCTAGTTCTTCTGGACCTTGGTATTTGGAAAAATGTTTGTGTTACTTTCTGTTTCACATTATATATTACTGTGACGTTCTTTTTCTCCAAAGCTCTTCCGATTCTATTCGTACATCCTTGTATATATGGTAGGTAAGCTGTTGTCGTGTATTTTTTTTTCTTCTTCTGTTCTGGTTGTATCTTGTCTCTTTATTGCGTTGTCTGTGTCCTTCGGTATCCATTTTTCTGTAGTAACGTTTTTAAAGTCCGACATTCTTCTTGGAGATGTTCTGTATCGCAAATTTGCTTTGGTCTGTGTAATAGTGCGTTAATGACGGCCCCTTTTTGTGCTGGGTGGAGGTGAGGATTAGCGTGTGGTATCTGTCGGTGTGCGTCACTTTCCTGTATACCTTATGACCATTGTCGTTCTTGAACACGAGAACGTCTAGAAATGGAGGTTTACTGCTGATACTGAAGGTAATTGTTCCATCTATTTATTCTTGAAAATTAAAATATACCTTGCGCTTGCAGTCATTTCATAGTTTTACCCACAGATTCTTTCACTTTTTCAAGAAAATCGTCCTGAATACAGGAATCCAGAAAGTAGTTCGTTATGTTTTAAATAAATACGTTTAAGTGAAGAAATGGAGCTATTATAGCCTCCATCTTGCATATTAAGCTTCTCGTGCAATATTTACTGTGGAATTTGTGATATTCATATTTAGCAGGGTCAAAATATGGAGAGAACGACAGATACTTAATTGCTACATTTCATGCTTCTAGAATACCCGATATTAGAAAATTTTCCTAATCTAGCATGCAAAAATACTTATAATAGCGTTTGGAAAACGAAAGTTAGAGAAGTCTATTTTCTATTTTTATTCAAATCTATGGGATAAACAGTTCACGTCTTCAGTTGTTATTAAAGAATGTTTAAAACCTATGATGGCAGTGAGAGCAAAACGAATTCCGGATAAGCCTGACTAAGAAATCTGAAATTAATATTTTCTTCCTTTATAAATTTCTGGTTCAAGAACACCGCTGGTTGTCATAATTTAAGAAATTCTTATTTAATGTTACATTTAGCCCCACAACAATAAAAGTTCTACGCTAAAATAAAATTTGTCTTAAGGAAGCCATTCAACTGCCCAGAATATAAATAAATAGTGATGTACCTCCTGGGAAATCAGCAAGAGTTTAGTTTCTATAGGGTAGTAATGCGAAGGATATTGAATAGACGCTAGAAAACTTTCGTAACGCAATTATACATCCACATCTTAACAGACAATGCCCGTTTAATGTAACATTTGTAAAATATCTGAAACTAATTAGAAAACTGATCATTTCGATGCCTCGTGCATCGCAGTAATGTAATATTTAATAAAATTGATAATTACACATCAATGCTATTATCAATTATTTAAATCTAAAAAGTGAATAATTTTCTTGAATTGGCATTTTTTTTGTGGAGAGGAAACTACCACGGGGTGCCCGTCGCTAGAATGGATCTGAGTGTCAGACTCTAACTGACTAAAACCCCTCCTCCCAGAGCTCGTCGGTTAAATACTCCGAGGGCACTGCAGCCGCTTGTGCTTGTGCTTGTGCTCTCCTCCCTGTCTTAATTTACACTGCCCATTTTAGTAAGTCTGTGCCAGTGACAAGGTGATACAAGTCTGAAAATTGGCGAGATTTAATAGTTTTCGGGTCTGTTTGTGTTTGCCCGTAAATATTATACCTTCTGCAGTCCAACACCTCGTAGTCGTATGTAATATACTCCACAGTTTCTGATACCTTGCCGCAAGTGTCTTATCAGAAGACCCGTTATGTTCTCAACTGTTCTTTGTGAGCAGTTCTTCAGTTTATTTTGGGCATGGTCCGTTAGTCCGTGTTTTCCCATGTCGATTTCCTGGAATATTTCTTCAATGATGGTTGTGTTTCCTCTTGATGCAATCAGCCTTCCTGCCGAGCCTTTTGAATTGGCACTAATAGCATACGTCACGTAGTGCCACGAAACTATAGTGAGGCAGCACGCCTAACAGGCAACCGCAACAGATGGTAGCATACTAAGATAAAGGGGGGCACCTAGATAATACATGGCTCGCAAGATGTATGCTAAGACCTTTTGAATAAGAAGAAATAAGAATATGTTCTTTATATCAGTAGATAGCAGTTTTAATAATTTTGAAAATAATCAATCTTCCTGTATCTCAAAATCGAAGCGGTTAAGAGTATATAGCCATAAAATGAGAACAGCAGGCTGTTGAAATTTAGCCAAGCATGACTGAAACACCCTGTATACAAATTTTGATTAAAGATTAGTGAATATAAATTATGGAATACCAATAAAAACAAATTTTAATTGAAATATACATACTCGGCATATTTTACGAGCTCAACTTATGACAATGAATTATTGTTTAACTTTCTTTTATTACTGTTTTTTTTTCTGAAAGTGAAAGTATATTACGTAATTTGTTGCAGGTCATCCAAAATTACGAGCGTTCGTAACACACGGAGGTCTTCTAAGTATGTTTGAAACAGTTTATCACGGTGTACCTATAGTATCATTACCAGTGTTCTGCGATCATGATTCTAATGCTGCGAAAGCCGAAAAGGATGGCTATGCTTTAAAACTGGACTTGTCGGACTTAACAGCGGAGAAATTATTGTGGGCTATAAAAAAAGTAATATACGACCCGAAATATAGGAAAGAAGTGAAGAAACGTCAGATTTTGCTGATGGACCAGCTAGAGACACCCTTACAACGTGCAATATTTTGGACAGAGTATGTTTTGAGACATAGAGGTGCTACTCATCTTCAGTCACCTTCTAGAAATTTAGGTGTCCTGCAATATTACTTGATAGATGTGACGCTAGTGTTGTTGTTTATTGTGATATTGTTTTGTTTCCTTGTTAAATTAACTTGGAATTTGCTTATTCATTATTTTGTGGCCGGTAATGTTACGACCGTGGGTAGATTTAGAAAAAATGTTAAAGTGGATTAGTGGAACAAAAAGCATGAATTGTTAGCATAACTTTTGTACAGCGGACCGTTTTTTTGTTAATTTTTGTGCAAAATTAAATGCGTGTGTGATATACTGATTTATCATTTCTCCCCCATTAAATGTTTCCAAATAATCATTCTTCGAGAAATAACTTTTATTTTAGGAACTTTCAAAATTAATACATTAGTTTCATTGTAATTACATTAACAGTAAAAATTTTAAATGCATAGTTTACTATTTTTACATACTAAATTTCACCAATTTAAATTATCGAATAAACTAGTCACAACGAAATATGCGTCACTCATTGAAGTAGATGTAATTTTTAAGATACCCCAGTACGTTTTCATATTCCTCATTTAGAACACTTCCATGTTTCATCAATAATGAAAAACCATCCATTTTTAACTGAAAAAAATTTGAAAAAGTAGGAGTTTTTCAATTCGATCGTTATATGTCTTTTTATTATCTTGACAAAACAATTAAATGTGAAAAAAAAGCAGTAGTTATGTATCTAGAAAGTATAGATGAGATTTAATCATGACCAACGATGGTTTAGGAAGATCTATCGATCAAGAAAACAACTTAATGTACTTTAAATTGATACTCTCTATCTTACGAAAGGTCATGCGTCGGTCTTTTAATGTTCCCTGACATTGGCGTCATATTCAGTTGGTGGTCAAGCTAAGTTGAATGCATTTTCCATGTCTAGGGTTATAACCAAGCCAGAAGAATATCTTTAAGAAAAGGGTCTGCAGTTTCAAAAGGAATGCGACATTATTACATAAGATGTAATCCTTTCTAATAAGTGGACAAACTCATCACTAATTTTATTGTCTGAAAATTAAACAAGGCGAGTTAGAAGTGAGTATCTCAAAAATAAACGAAATTAGAGCTATTTCAATGAGTGGTACATATTTCATTATGACTAATTGAAAATTAGAAAAGAGAATATGTCAAATTGACTTCTTTATGCTTAATACGCTGAAACTAACACTATATAACATTGATGATGTATAGTACAGAAGTTAATATTTATCAAATTCATGACCACTCATGACTGAATTTGTTTCTTTTTTAAATCCCTCATTTTTAATCATATTGAAACCACTTGTAACTCTTTCTTTTCCCAGTTGTCCTGTGGTTGATTCGGGAACATGTACAGGCGTTATTTTTATACTCTTTTTATTCTTGAAGTAAAGATGAGTTGCGTAAAAAATAATTATGACTCCCATTGCAACTCCTAACCATCTTGAAAATTTTACTAGCTCGATCAGTAAAAAGACGTTTGTAATTTTCTTCAACCATTCTCCTTCTAGTTCGACACCCTACAATATAAAAATCTTTTTAGATACATTTGAACCAATTCAACTGTTAATTGTGATGTTTTGGTGCAATGAGATAAAAAACGTTGATATATTAAATAAATAATAAACTAAAAAATAATGAAGGTTTTTCAGAGATATAAATAAAAGTCTGCTTTGATGATAATTGACAACACTAAGCCAGAGATTCTTTGACTAAGCTCCAACAAATGTCAATTTGGCAGAGGATTCAAACAGGACTGAGTTTTATCATTATTAATCCTCCTAACAAGGATAGAGAGCACGTATATGATGTCTATACTTAGCAGCCTAGGGCTTTCCGCCAAAATTCAATTGCCTCCATTTTGTTGTTGGTACATCCGTCAGTTCATTTATTGTTCTAGGTTAAAACAATAACCGTAGATTTCTAAATTCACCAGTGAAACGCACCGGTAAACAATAATATCATATTATTGGTTATTTTTAAAAACATAGCCAATCAGCTTCGTATTTTATCCACGGTGAATTTAGAAAATCGCGGTAAATGTCTGTGATACAATACCGAAATAAATTTTTAAAAGGTTTTATTTATATTAATGTCCTGATGGAGTTTAGCCGTAGGCTATTCTACCACTCAACCAGGATGAACACACACACATAGACAACATCACAACATCCATTCCCTGCGACATTGCCATCTGCCGCAGCTGAGACTCTAACTCAGGAGAGGAGAGCGACTAGACCATGTTGTCTCTAACACAACCGCAGTCTAGCTCACTACTACCGTCTCGGCATAACTGAAAAACGCCACTACACATCGATACCCTTGCCAGAATTCTAACCCGGGACCCCGTAGTCGCAAGCCTAACACCTTAAGTACTGCGCCACCGCACCGGGCCGGTGACGTATGTGTCAATTAAATGATTAAAACAAAAGGGACTTACTATTGCAACTTACCTCTTCTAGCCAAAATATTGGATGAAGCGCTTCTGGTATGTTTTTCATTAGTGTGATTTTACTATTAGGAGCTATTGGTATATTAAATTGTATCCGTTTTCTAGCTTCGATTGGAGCTCCCGTCATCTTAAACAAATATCGTTTATTTTCGTTAAAAAAAATTAAGTCTTTAAATCAGTAATAGGGGGATTTTGTATCATTAATGTATAATATTTACAATATTATATTAAACATAAGACGAAATCGGTGGTATACTCAAATAATGTCTTTCAACAGTATCTGTCTTATAATACAACATTGCCACATCTGCCTGAATCAGGTAGTAACAAAGTGAAATATCAAATTTTGTTTTGTGCTGACAGTATGTTTCAGAGTCTGAATTGTCAATTGGGTCACTTTAGGAAAAATGTTCGTTATATCGGCGGTTCAATAATATTATGGATAAAGTCTAGAGAAGAATCCGTCCGATATTAATGATATTTGCTATATATGCTGCTTCGCTTTTGTTTATTTCTCTATTATTAACAATGTTTCAGTTGAGTTTTTAAAAGAAAATTATGTCTTTAAGACTAAATGAGATACAGAAGAAATTAAAAAACTGCTGTATAACGGAAGTTGCAATACTCAAGCCAAGGGGACATTCAACATCAATCAATATTAACTGAAAAGAGTTTGATACATTTTTAAACTCATTCGTCCTAATTCATTACATACTTGGCAGTTATGAATAAATCTTTTTATGTCGGATTTCATTTCTGGAAAACAAAATTCTTCACATAGATTATAAGTTTCATTGACTCCTAAATGTGCTGATCATTCACTATGGAATTTTACTATGAGTTCTTTTCGTTTTATTTTTGGAACTACCAACTTCCATTGTTTAAAATTAGTATTAGCATTCAGTTTCTTCAGTTTCGTACAAATTATTTTCGTTTGCATAAAAGACGGAAATTTTTTAAGGTTATTTGAAATACGTTAAATAATTTTTGAATACCATTTATAGTGATGTACAGGTATATACGAGTTGTTTTCCGTTTTCCAAATATCTTCTGAAAGTTTTAAATTTAACATTTAGCACCTTTTCAAGCCCTCAACTTTAATTGGAAAATAGTGGTTATCTCATATATTTTATTGAATAAATACAGTAGTAGCACAACAGATATTATGACGTTCTCCATCAACGGAGCTACGTTATCAATGTTGTATTAAGCGGCGTAGCTAGGGAGCACTTTGGCCCGCCCTGCCCCCATAATGTGGCGCCCCTGCTTTGGAAAATTAGAGAATTTTATTAACGCTCACAATATAAAACTATAAATTAAAAAAAAAATTTGCGCCGCCTCACCCTTAAATAATGTATTTACCATTTTGCGCCACTCGCCCTTAAAAAAATTTACCATTTTCACCCCCCCTCCCCCCTCAACCGTTCATCAATCAGTTATTGGCCGAGATACTTCACCCCAAAAAGCTGGGTACGCCACTGGTTGTAGTGTATAAAATGAGTTGAATAATTTATTGACGTGTTTTCAATAAACCTTTATTACTTAATGTCAATATGTATTATAGTCAATCTTTTTACTTCATAGAAACTATCGTATAGCAGATTTATATCCAATATATCGATTGCAAAGAGGTAGTGCAAGTTTGTGTCCCGATGTAACTCTTGCAAGTATTTTATATAGATACTTAAATACGTTTGTTTACAACATAGTACCGAAGACATCTTGCTTATTAAATTGTTCTTTAATTTCCCCGTTATCTTCGGATATTGTATTAATTGATTAAAACAAGAATCAGAAATTATGTGCAGAAACGACAAAATAAAAGAATAGCTATTTATGTAACCAGTTACAAAAGACTTTATTTTTGTGTAACGAGTTGTAACATGAGATACATACACAAAATTGTCTTTCGGGACGTGCTACATACAAGGTTTTTTCTAAAAACCCTTTAAACATAAATCAAATGGGTGTATTTAAATATCTTAAAAATGAAGTAGACTTTTTCATAGTTACCTTTGCTGCTATTATTACACGTTACTATTTTAATATCAAAATTGACAAACGTTATTTGGCCATATCATAATATTATTTGAAATCCTAATTTGATAGCATAAGGTAAATCGTGTTAATGAAATAGTTTTGTTAGCATATTTTGAAGGAAAGAAGAATTTAAAAGCTTCCACTTTATGGACTCAGTTTCAATTTTGTGTTGAATAAACATTGTTTCTTTTTCTTTTTGAGAGTTGTTCTTAACTGATGATATAATGAACTTTTCCTCACCAGTTAGGTAACATTTACTTTTTCATAACTGGTGATGAAAATTTTGACGTTTTAACACTTAACTACGTCATTCCGAAATATTCTAACAAATAGGAAAAAATCGACTACTAGATATGCAGTCAGATAGAATCAGCACAAGCCACAACTTCACAAAGACCTTCAGGGTATACAAACCCGATAGGGAAGAGGAAGGAACGAGGCAACTGCGAAGACATCCAAATGGTATACTGCCGGATCAAAAAAGGTCAAGAAGTACTGGAGCAGGTGCTACGGGGGACCAACCAGGGACAGGTATTAGTCTGAACCCGGGCAGTGCCGCAACGGGGTTCCAAGCAGAAGTCACAGCTATAGAAATCTGTGAACATGAAATGATAGGGAGGTCATATACTGACAAAAGAATCCGCATCATCACTGACAATCAAGCAGCTCTCAAAGCTCTGAATGCAGTAGAGATACGTTCCAAAACGGTAATAGACTGCCTTGAATTCCTGGCGAAACTGGCGAAACACAACAGTATACAACTTGTATCGTATATTCATCACAGGCGGGCCATCCAAGACCAATACGAATTGCTAAAGCTGAGCAAAAAACAGCTGACATGTGCAGTGGGAATTCTAACAGGACACTGCACACTGAATAGACACCTTACCAGCATAGGTGCGAAGGATAATACATAATGCAGGATGTGTGGTGATGAGGAAACTCCTCACCACATACGTGAATGTCCAGCCTTGGTGGCTGGGAGGTTTTCATACTTCGGGGGACCAACCGTGACCCCGGAAGAAATAGCCAGAGCTCCTATTGACCGTACACTTTACTTTTGGAGAGGAACGAGATTAATAATTAATTTGGGATAACGAGACTATGGGTTAAGCTTAAGCTTCAGTACGGCGTGGCTTCTGGTACCGCAATCCACAAGGAAAGAAAAACACTTACGTTAGTTTTGAAAAGTGTCATTTTATATGTCAAAATTAGAAAAAGTTTTTTATTATGATCGGTGCATGTAACGATAGATCTAATTTGTCTGTTATTAAGAGACACAAAGACATTTAATTAAAAAAGTTTCAATCTTTAACAAATTGATTTCGTTTCATTACCGACTTATTTCTAGAAAATTAAATGAGATGTGGAGATCTCTTACAAAAATCACCATTGTTAGAGGATGTTACACACTTAAATTATATTTACGCTAATTTAGGAACGTACATAAAACTACTTACAGATTCAAAATGTATTCTTACGATGTGATCCTCAAGTACGGGATTCATGCCTTTAACCTGTTGCCGATAAATCTCATCTGTTTCTAGGAAATGTGGAAGAGTGACATAAATTGGAACCCCCATACATTTAGTTAGATCAAATACTCCTTTTCTCAAGCAAGTTTTTGGAGTGTCGCAATAACATTTCTCATCTTCGTTGTGTTCCATATCGCCTAAAGTTGCCTCATAGCGACGAATGTTAACACCTTTAAATACTGTATCTCTTATAAACTTTGCTTGAATGTTTCTACAAATCAAATAGATATTTAAATAGAGATTAAATAGGCCCTAGAGAGAGAAAATACCAAACAATGTATTTCATTGCCAGTTTGTTAATTTTTTTGACTATTTTATTTATTTATTTTTGGAGTAGAAATTAAATAATAATTTTTATAATTATTGTAAATTTTAATAAAAATTCAAATTTTGTAAATCTTGTTAATAAAAAGTTATGTTTGTCACAGATTTTGCAGTTGAGGCTTGTATTCATAAATATTAATAATAACCTACATCTGTAAAAAAAAATAATGAAATTAAAATAGGACATAAACCTATTTCGACTAAATTTCAATTGCCGAAGAAAATGAGTTCAAATTCATGTTTGAAAGATTTGTATTAGCAAATTAAAATTCTAACCTGCACAAATCTGTTGAAAAAGACCAAATTCCCTCCTCTGGAGTTAAGAAAGGAGGAAAAATCCATCCGTCTGTACCTTTGTAATAATTGCATTGTTTTTCTCCCCAAAGTGTTAATTCTTTTTTATCTTCTACCTCCAAAACTCTTCCTAAATCCTTTGAGTTAGCGATGCCTCGTGAAATTTTACACCTTTTACCCAATGTAGCATTCCTCTAAATACAAAATGAATAATGTATTAATTTAAATATTAACTGAGAAAATTCAGATTGTTACTGACAGAAAAGAGATCATTTTGGAGGCGGGGATATAAATAAATTAAAAAGTTATAATATTAAATTGTATAACATATAGTTGAAATCACGAATCTTGTCGTTCCAAATCAAATCAACTCAAGGTTGCAGAGAATGGCACGCTTCGGGATATCAATATTTGCCAAAGAGAAGTATTTTGGAATGAAAATATACCCAAGTAACAATTTAAATGCCAACAAGTATTTATCAGGTTTTATCACAGATTTAAGAAGGTAAATAAACCAAACTGGGTTTTATTATTTCTTTTGTGCATACCTATTTATCTGCAGATAACATGTACTTAAAAAAGGCCTTCAAGCCATCTTTAAAGCAATTTGTTAAACCTCTTTGCTCCTTAAGATCTATTGGTTTTATAGCCACTTAATTGTTGCATTACTGAAAACCACAATAAACTCATTAAGTTTTATGGTAGATTTTAAATATTTTAAGTTTTAAAATATGGCCTTTAAGTGCTCCTTATGATCAAGCAATAAAACTAATAACTCTTAAGTAGTCTTCCCTTAATATATGTTATCATAAATACTATTTGCTTTTAACGATATTTGGTAATGGTTCCTTAAAACTTAATAGTTTTTTTGGTAGCTTTATTAAGCTACGTTAACTTTTTGGTTTTTATAAAGCATTTATAAATCCCTTGGTTCGCCCACTTACGCCTTTAAACTTTGAGAGAGGGGGCATATAATACCTAATACACTCATCATGTATTCAAAGGATATGATAAGAAAACTGTTTAAAATCTACTTACTTGTAGTTTTTCACTTTTTCTTGCTCAATTAACGCTATAATCATAGAAATAACGAAAAATTAAAACACACGAAATAAATAATGTTTTTTTAGGTTATGTTATCTAAGCTAAGTATATTCGGATTAGAGATTGTCAAAGACAAATCTTTAGGGTTTTAATGAAGAGTAGTAAAGCTGGGTAAAGTCTTACAGGCTTTAAAATAGTAATAAAGTGGAGCAATTGGAACTTAACAAAACCTTTTGTTTTATAAAAATATTTCCTAAAGCCACAAACTCTTAATAGGGTATTCTATTAAAATAAATGGTTTTATTAATTTTTCAGCCATGTTTTTTCTGTTAACTGTAGCAGACATGTTTGAACAAAGTTGGGGCAACAGTGTTTAGTTATATTTTTCTTATTCTTACTGTTTACATTTAGCCTGCAACTATCTAAAATGTGCTAATATGTCATATAAACCCCTAAAAACCCAAAATCATACTGAGTAAGCTAAAACTAGGGTTACAATTTTTTTTATTAATTGTAAATAATAATTAATAAGCTGACAAATGAAAGGCGTGTGATTTTTTTTTAAGTTTTTTGATATACTATATCAATAAAGTGGTTTGCGTTGACAATTTTTTGATACTAGGTTGTTTATCAATATCAAATTTTAAAACGTTAGCACATGCAGATATTTCAATCGAGGCAGACATATTTTATTACTTGGCGACATTTTCTGATTTAGACAGTTTATGTGCAACAAGTTTTCGACAAAGAATTATTAAAGACACTATTATTTATGATGTTCTTGAAGCAGGCTTAAAATTTGATTGCAAGTACTAACGGTTTTAAGAAGATTTTATAAAAGGTTTTATGGTAGACTTGAAAACATCTTGCAGATTTGGTTTCTAAAGTACTGTTGGTTTTATTGATAGATTTAAGGAAGATATTTATAACCTTTATAAAAGGTCTTTTTTGGTTTTACGCCGGGTTTATTGTAGCTTTTAAGAGGTTATCTAGTATAAACAGTTTTACGATCAGTTTTATTATATAGACTTAATAACCTCTTGTAGATTGTGATAAAACTTAAATTGTTACTTGGGTATGGACACAGCCCCACAAAAAAAAACATACCAGCGAACCAGACCCATGTATCCTTATCTATTTTCGGTCGCTCAGTCCGAATACGATGTCGAAAAATATCGTACACTCCCAAAATCATTAGCTGGAGTCAAAAAACACCCTTGGAATGGGGTGAAAAGATGATTAAGCTACGAGAATAATTGTTACATCTTAATCAATCGAATTATACAAATAAAGGTTAAACAGCAGCATACATACAATAGATATGAAGCACACCCCCAGGAAGGAGTGAAAATTATCCCCCATATAAAAAAATCGATCCAAAACAGCAATGACTGCTGAAAAAGCTCGAAATGTCTAAGCTTTGTTAAAATGATAAGAAACTGCATCAGGTCCGATGTAATTTTCTTAAACTAGAATATATTCGACTCTGTGCTTGAAAACCACCTCCACGGGGTTGCGAGATACCACCCCTATATCCGTAGGATGCTGGAAAAACAGAGAGAAACTAACCGGAGTTACAGTTTTATGGTTACTATGATTGGCAAAAATCATGTTGTACACACTTAGAGTTTGAAACTCATGTCCTATCAGTGTTATTAAGTAAGGATGTAAACTACCCATTCAAGATGCAACGAAAAAAATGTTCCAATGACTACTGAAAAAGCTATATTGTTGCTTATTCGTTTCATTTCCATAGTTTTCCTCACCACTGGTAAGTAGCAATGACAGTTGCACACACTACAGAGTAGCTTCCGGGAATGTTTAAATAACGGAGTATTCCAACCGATGAAGATGAGTTCACCTTTAAGAGAAAAATATTTCCTTTCATGAATCTCCGAGCTTTTTATCAATATTATTCATTTATAATAAACTATTCTCATAGGTATCTCTAGTTGTCGTCAGCTCTACTTGCTCTGGCTCGTAAAAAATACAGAATTTTGAGTTGTTTTTTTTTTGTGTTTTTGTGAAGAGGGGCTTCAAGCACAGCGTTGAACTCAATCTAATTTCTTCTCATCCCCACAAAACGCAGACGTTTCGTGTTTTTACAGAAGTCACTGTAACTTCTTATAGTTGTTTCTTACACAGAGGGTAGTTTTCACCCCCTAGGGAAGTGGAATTCAAGAACAACAGTGGTACGTGACTTTCTAAGTCTAACTCTGAGTACTACGCAATTTTAACCAATCATAAAAATGGAAATACTTTTAGATCAATGTTATTTTTCTTGTTTTTTTCTATGTCATTTAAGATAAGCGGTGATTTTTGGCAGCGCTGTTGGGAGAATTTTCAATAATTGAGTCAGAACTACTGCAGACTCTTCGCACCTTTACAAACCTCTGGAGTTCCGAGCTTTTTCGAGGGTCACTGCAGCTTTTTCCAAGTTGAATCATGAATGGGGGTAGTTCTCACACCCTTTGAGGGTTCACACTGTAGGACGTTGATGGTACGTAAGTTTCTGGTTCTATTTTAGAGTACTACGCAATTTCAGCTAATCATAGCATCCATGAAAATAGAAATCCTGTTGGATTTTACGTTTTTTCTTGTTTTTCTCGTGTCCTTTGAACTTGAGGGTGGTTGTTCTCAACCCCATAGGGGCAGTTTATGAAGATTACGTCGAACCTGATGCAGTTTCTTATCACTTTAACAAAACGAGCTTTTTCAGCAGTCATTGCTGTTTTGGATAGATTTTTTTATATATCGGGGGTAGGTATAAACACCCTCCCTGAGGGTGTGTTTCATATCTATTGTATGTATGCTGCTGTTTAACCTTAATTTGTACAATTCGATTGATTAGATGTAACAACTATTCTGGTAGCTTACTTTTTACCCCATTTCAGGGGTGTTTTTTGGCTCTACCTAATGATTTTGGGGTGTACGATTTTTTTTTACCTCGGATTCGGATTCAGTGACCGAAAATACATAGGGGTCTGAAAAAAATTATTTTGTGGGGCTGTGTAATAAATTGCAATATAATGAATTCTAATACAAACTATTTACATTTCAAAAATGTTCCTATAAAAGAGTTAATTAGTATATCTGATTATAAATTTATTATTTTTATAATACAGCTAAAATGTACAACTTGCTTACAAATGTAGAAGAGGACCTCCGTTACGTTTTTCCTGGTTGAAATACTCAACTAATTTGACTACCATGTCTCTAGCTAGTCACAAAAAACAAGTACTTACAACAAAATTTACTCAATTACCGGAAACTTAAAACACAACAAAAAGAAACACCAAAAGTTTATTAAAAACTATAGAAAATAAAGGACCGCGGAACAAAACCCATGAAAATGTTGATTCGGTGGAATCGCATGAAATTTTGGTATTTTGTAGTTCAAGTCATGCTGATCAAAAGTTCTTATCACATCGAGCCAATCCTGTGGACAGTTCTTGAGATACAGCTTGTCAAAGTTAGGTAATTTGCGTCATCTTAGACATTCAAGAACTTCTTACTCGTAAACTATTAACTTTGGCAAAAAATTGCAAGGGTCGAAATATTTTTGTTCTAGTCCAATAAAGCTCAAGAATTTTTTTCAGAATTTTTTTATCTATTTTTAGGTTAGGTAAAATATATATAGGTCATATTTCGGAATGCTTCGGTGGGATTGGCTGAAATTTTGCTATTTTGTAGTTAAAGTCATGCTGATCAAAAATTCCTATTGCACTCAATTTATCCTATGAGTGGTTTTCGCTCCAGGAGTGCCTGAAGGTGTTAACAACGAGGTAAAGGGTAATATATATGTACGTGTTTTTGAATGGCTTCCAGCGTGTCTGTGTACGTGCTTGCGTGTGTGTGTGATTATTTTTATCAAAGAACCTGCTCTTACCGGCACTATTGTTCTTATGAGAGCGTTCTCATTGCCAACCAGGGTGATCCCATTTTTTGGTTTCACTTTCTATCTGTTTATTTTTACTTTTTGTTTTTTATTTTTTTTTTTAACTTTTAAATATTGAGAATATCCATAGGATTTTCAGGAACAAGTGCTCTGTTTCCAGCATCATGCATCGTTTGAAAGATGATCATTGATGGATATTTTATGTGATTTTCATGCCGTGCATACCCCAAAAACCATAATACGCTTGTGTTTTTAGCGGTTCCGCATCAAATTCATTAGAACGATTTTTCTCACAAACCGTCCTAAGACTAAAATGAAAGAGGACATTTTTTTGTGTATTTTTAATTAGTGAATGACATTCTTGTACCAAAGTGAAAAAAAAATAAATTAATTCAAAATATCGACAACCCCCCTCAATATCACCCACTTACGGTTAAAAATGTTTTTAAAAAATAATGTAAAAATAAGCTTGTATTATTGTTTAATATGCGTATAAAATCGCGTCTATGTAAATCAAAAGGTTTCTGAAATATAAAATAATAATCAATTTTTGGGTGCCATTTTCAAAGGGCCGTAGCTCAAGGTATTTGCGAACATATTTTTGCATGCAGAATCTGCACCAGAAGTTTATCATCGATATTTCCGGAGAACCCTGTAAACACTAGCACATACATACACACAAACGCATGCACACAGTACATAAACACGCTGGAAGCCATTCATAAACATGTACATATAGATTACCCGTTACCTCGTTGTTAAGACCTTCAGGCACTCTTGGAGCAAAAACCACTCATGGGATAGATTCAGTGCAATGGGAATTTTTGATCAGCATGACTTTAACTACAAGATAGCAAAATTTCAGCCAATCGCACCGAAGGATGCCGGAATATGACATATATATATATATTTTACCTAACCTAAAAATTGATAAAAAAATTCTGAAAAAAATTCTTGAGCTTTATTGGACTTGAACAAAAATATTTCGACCCTCGCAACTTTTTGCTAAAGTTAATAGTTTAAGAGTAAAAAGTTCTTGAATGTCTAAAATGGCGCAAATTAACTTTGACAAGCTGTATCTCAAAAACTGTCCATGGGATTGGCTCGATGTGATAAGAACTTTTGATCAGCATGACTTGAACTACAAAATACCAAAATTTCAGCCAATTCCACCGAATCAACATTTTCATGGGTTTTGTTCCGGGGTCCTTTGACAAATGCGTCCAATACACACTACTGACAGAAATCTGAACGTTGATTGCCGCTACGACTAACGGTTGTATTATTCATTTGTAAAACGCATTGTTACGCTTGCAACTTCTGTCGTAGCTCTAGAAGACGTAACTTTCTGTTACTTACGTCCTATGTGTTTAGTATTTACAAAGATAGAAAAATGTCATATCTTTGATAACTCTATAAATTGATGACGTAAACAAGATTCGTGATGTCAACCGTACATATTATTGAGAAGTATTTTAATAAAAATCTTTAAAAAAAGGCCTTATCGTCTGGTGTCTAAATAGTTCAAATAATATCTGTCATACTTCGTGTAGTCTATAAATTGTCTTATAATCTTGTGGTAGAGACTTCTTACCGTTCCAAGAATGGAAAAGAGATACACATTCTTATTCTCTTCAGACATTTTCAATCCCGGGATTTGGGATTTGAGTTGCGAACAAACAGCTTTCGCTGGAAATTCAGTGGGTCTACAGTCAATTTCAACACCATCAAAGAGTATATCTTTCACTTTTCCTGTTAGGTATATGGACTGGAGGTTTGGAAATAGGAAAGTGATGGCTTGGTTTAAGATTGATAAAAATGCAGGGGAATCCTTTGTCACCTTATTTACCATACCCTACAAATTAATGTTTGATTATTAATTACAGAGTAAAATGACAAAAAATTGATAAATTATTCTTGAAAGGGGTAGAAATGAGTCAAAATGATATTTTGTACATTAAGTAAGTATTGTTTGTATCTTTGTTTGAAAGAACCTACAAGTCGACTGTTTTGTTTCAGTTTATAGCATTCACGGACCAGTAAAATGAGTTGTATGATTATAGATGAGTGCTCAAAGTTACTAAGGTTTCTGTATATAGACTGAAAGCTTTTTTCATTCTCTAACACATAATGTTCCCACTTAATCTTGTATACATGTAATCCTCCATCTGGAAAAAAATACAGAAACTAAATATTTAGATAATACCAATTTGAGTATTTTAACTGTGTCTTTTAAATCTGAAGCTCATAAAGTTCTGGAAAAGAAAGATACTTATGACTTATCATTTAAATGTACGATTTCAGTGCCAAAAATATAAAAAACTAGTGTTGGCAAAATTTCAGTATTTTAGGAGCAGTTTTGAAAAATATGTTAGTTAGAAACGGTATAAATTTGCAAAAATACAATCGGTGATTATTGCTTCAAAACAAACTAGGTATATCCCACAGAGCACAATCGGGATATGGGATGACAAATTGACGTACCTGGATATTCCAGTACGTAAAATAAATAGAAAAATGGATGTACCTTTTAGGATATCCCATTTTAGGACGTCCTCAAGACAGCTCATTTTATTACGTCCCAGGATATATTTTATGGATATCAGTGGGCTATCCTGAATCGGTTTCATTTTGGCATTAAGTATGTCGACTAACATCGGAATTAAGAATGATCATCCGATGAAGAGCCCTAAATCTCCGTAAAATGTACCCTAATATTTATGCCTCTAATATAAATGCAGCCCCATTTTGATTTCCGACCTGCCAAACCAGCCAAAGCGAATACCCCAAACACAGCAGCTAGCACTGATATTAGTTCAGCTTTTTTTGAGTGTCTTCATTCCAGACTATAAAAGTGAGTACAAACGTATAAAAATATAACATAACCTATTGAACTTCATGTTATGAGAAACTTATCTGATTGTGATTGAACATTTAAATAGTTGTTAATGTCGTGTTCGAAACAACGAAATTTAATACGATTTTTTATTCTTTCAGAATGTCAAAGGAAGTTAAAAAAAAAAGAGAATTTATACACACTCCTGTGTTTTAAGTGACAAAATCGCTAAGAAACCTCCGAAATAAAACTTATCACGTGAAAGCATTGTCAGATCTGACAATAAACCTGCTGAAATTGAATTTGAAAATGACGACAAATAATGTACTTAGTTCATAATTTTAAAACCATCTAGCAAATAATTGTGGATGAAAATAAGTAAGTAAATATATAATGATTTGAAACTTTTATTACACTTTTAAACGAAAGATATGATACGATATCAGACAGAACACAGGTGGACAGACTGCATGAAATTACAGAGACCTATTACAATCTTTTATTTTGCAATTCTATTGTCAGTATGGATTATATAATTCGGTAAATAATTATTATTCACTGAGTGCTGTAGGTCATACCCTCGGTTATATCCTCGGTTATACCTGTTAATCATTTCTTTTATTTAAAATCTTACCCACTTTTCATATATTTTTTTGATAATAGTGGTTCAAATAATGATAACTTCGTTTATTTTAGCTGGACCCATGAATGAGTATATTATGGAAAACGAAGCAGAGAAGCTGTTAAAAATTATCCGAGAAGTGCAAATGAGAGGAACGAGGCAAAGCAGGGAGTAGAGAAGTAGGAGTGCACTACATGCTAAAAATGTATGTATGTATTTCAGTATATAGTATGCACAGCCTAGATGCTACGGATTTATTAGTTCCTAATAAAGACATACTAGGGATGGATGCCTGTTCGTAATACTTAGGACATCCCGAAATATCCCGAGATGTCCTGGTACGTCCTTAGTACAAGCACCGGTATATCCTTCAGGATGTCCCTCATACTAGTTTTATCTGATACCGAGCTGCTACATTAGGATGACCAAAAGAGTACCGAAAGCATACATACTATGATATTAGGATGTCCATAGGCAAGCCCAAATTCTAAATGGGATTTGCCATAATACGTCCCTTGGACTGCCTTGTGCTGTGTGGAATCTGATAGTTCCTTTTCGAATACTGCACCTTATCTGCCGCAATTTTACCGTTAATACAAGCATATTCACATCAGAGACATGAGGTCTCAGATTCAATCATAACCACTTGCATTCCTCTACTTCATATTCAAGTGATATTTGCATAGTTGTATAATTTGTCAGAAAACATAGAGTTAGGGTGTAGTGGTCACCGTAAAACGTGGACTAAATTCCTTATTAATGCAATTGCAATGTAGAAAGATAAAATGGTGTTTAATTTGTGTTAAGAAACTAGTAGAATGGAAGGAATAAAGGAAGAAGAAAACGGCGGATACCAAAGAATAATAAGATATGTTACCATAATCTAATTTGGTGAGCAGCTAAAATAGAAATGTGTAGGGAAGAACAGCAACCACAAAATATTGCCTAAAGTAGGTAGCTTCAAGCTTGCCAATATTTTAACACCATTATGTATTGTAACGTTCATTTATTTATTGTCAATATATATAGAAATAAAACTAGCTAAAATATAGATGATTAGAAGAAGGCGAGACAAAATAAATATAACACAAAACCTCAAATTAGTAAATGGTATTATGTCTGCCGGTTGCGACATAGCCTCGTATATTTTTCGAAAGGAAAAATGTCCCATATAGCAGTCCTCAAAGGACAACTATTTTTGAGAAAGTAGTTGAGCAAAATTGGGGATAAAAACACAGGCACACAAAAAAAATTAAGGCCATGTATTTTTTTTACCGACTCTCATATCTATATGTATTTTGGGGCGCTGAAACAGAATCAGACGTCAGAATTATCACATGTCGTCAATATATTCGTGTAAGCTCAAAACACAGCTTAGAACAAGCCTGGAACAGGATAAAAAGTAAATTGAAATATTAAACGAGTTCACCCATATTTTTATACGTATTTAGGTTTGCTGAAACCGAATCCGAGGTTAGAAATGTCACACGTTGTCAATATTCGGACTATGCTAAAGGATGAAGTATTTGTTACCAAGATCAATGACGTCGAAAAATCTGCAGGGTTAGTGTCAAAAACGTCGTGGAGAATTTTTTGGGAAGTGATGACTATAAACGTGTAGTAGCAGAAATTTTTGTTCAAAACTTTCAAAAATGAATTTAAAATTACATTTCCTAGATTCTCATGTTGATTACTTCCCAGAAAATCTCGGAGCAAGGTGAATGGTTCAACCAAGATATAAGAGAGATGGAGCGTTGCTACCAAGGAAAATGGGACGTAAATATGATGGCCCATTACTGCTGGATGCTTAAAAGAGATTTGCCAAAGAGTGGCGAGAAAATGAAGAAAAACCCACTGGAAGAAACAAAAAGCGATTTTTTACGAATTCTCAAGAATCAAGATTTTCTCGACCTTTTTTTATCTTATGAGCGTATATTGGGTTAGTCTTCACAGGTTTTTGAGCATTCGTCAAAATGTAAACGTTTATACGTTTGAATTCCATTCTGACATGTATTCGATTTTAATGACCAAAAATACGTGCTGATATGATGATTTGCTCATTTAAATTTTCTTATTTTATGTGTACATGCATTTTTTTAAGGTGGTTTTTTCAGATTTTTCTAAGGTTATGTCAAAATTCTGATTATAAGCAAATTCTGACATAGGATTCGGTTTCAGCGCCCCAAAATACTTATAAAAACGTAGGTCAACTCGTTTCATCCACCAGTTTACTTTTTACCTGGTATCAGGCTTGCTCTAAACTGTTTTTAGAGCTTACATGACAATATTGACAACATGTGACAATTCTGACATGAGATTCTATTTCAGCGTCCCAAAATACGTATGAAAAGATGGGTCAACAAATTAAATAGTATGACATTTTTTTACGTTCACAAACCATTTTCAGTTTGGTCTACAATTTTTCTTTTGTTCACTAACTATTTTCAATTTGGTCTACAACTAAATAGTACAACGACTTTGTTTTTTGTTCACCAACTAATTTTTAGGTTGATCTACACTTATATTGTATAATGACTTTTTTTTTGGTTAACCAAAATCTCAGTATTGAGACATCAGACCACCCAAACCAAAGATTAGAGGATCGTTTATAAGATCCCTGAGAGAATTTGAACATTGCAATCGTGTTATTAATTTTCTATAAATTCATAAGAGTATAAGATAATGCATGATTGATTATTGTCAGTGATTTGTATGTGGCGTCATCTAGGAATAATTTCTGTAACAGACTACGTGGTAAGCAAGCAAATTTTATGGTAATTCCCTAATTCCCTTTTTAGAACTTCTAGAAGACGTGTACAGGTATTCTGTTAATGATAATAATACTATTTTTTTAAATACTTTATTTGATTTCTATAATACGTAGAATATTGAACTGTACGGTAATTTCCTTTTAGAACCTCTAGAAGACGTCTACAGGTATTCTGTTGAGGATAATAATACTATTTCCCTTTTAATACTTCATTTGATTTCTATAATACGTAGAAAATTAAGCTGTATGGTAATTCCCTTTTAGAAATTAACTGAAGACTGCAGAATAAAAGGTACTGCTTATATTTAAAATAAATACGGATTTAATTAATTAACACTATTTATTTTGTAAACAAAATATATATGATGTGCAATATTAAACTAGATTCTTTATAATAAAACCCAAACTGATTAAAAGCTTTTAAAAAATCTGTATTTAAATTAATAAAAGTAGTTTTTACATCAAAACAAAATCTAAACTAATAAAAGTAATGTTATTTATCTAAGAAAATAAAACCTAATAAACTGATAAAAATACGCTTTATAACAAAACAAAACCTAAATTGATAATATATAAGGCTTTATATATAAAAACTTATGTTTAAACTGTAATAAAAGTAGTGAGGCTTTATATAAATAACAAATAGACCAAAAGAGCGAGAAAAGGTGTGTCAAAAAAAAAAAATGCCAACCGGAATTTTTCAGCAGGAATATGTGCCTCCCAGTATATATAACTATATTGTACCTAAAATCCAACAGTTGAAAATTAGTGCGTCTATGTGAAATGTGAAATTTGGCTTGTATAAATTTATCGTTTACGAATATTAAAAATATCTACAAAATGAAAACCTCATTAAAATCGTTTAATGAGTTTTTTAACAAAATACAAAAAACTGCTAGGAAACGCTGTTTCTTAATTATAGTTTTTAACTTTAAAAATAATGAACGTAGACGTAGCAAACTATGATGGATTATAGGTTTTGCTGTATAAAATGAGTCTTTTTAACCTCCCCACAATAAAATTGTGGGAGGTTACTACAATTAGTCCAAAATCGAAAATTGAGATAACATCAAATCTTTACGTTTTGAGGTCCCAGGAACCCAAAAAAGTTGTTTTTGAAAAATGTCTGTGTGTGTGTATGTGTGTGTGTGTGTGTGTGTGTGTGTGTGTGTGTGTGTGTGTGTGTGTGTGTGTGTGTGTGTGTGTGTGTGTGTGTGTGTGTGTGTGTGTCTGTTAGCACGATAGCGGCGAAGCCACTAAACGGATTTGGATGAAACTTTGCATGAGGGTTTCCTTAGTGCTCCAGAAGATCTGAAAAGGTTTTGGTTATCGGATTACGTTTGTTGCTGTTTTGGCACAACAAGTTGTTTATTTTATGATTACTTACAATTTGTAATCGAACCATTGAAAAGCAGTAAAAATTCCGATTTCAACGATATATCACACTTGCACTCTTTAGCTTTGGTTTCCGTGAAAAAAAGTAAAAACCAAATAACACGCTTCTTGTGTAAAATATATTTTATAGTGGAACCACAGAATACAGTAACTGCACAGAGGCGAAGTCTTTGGCGGTTCCTTTCAGTTTTGATGGCTCGTTTTCTGTGACCTTGCGTACCAGTTGCGTCTACACCATGGTGTATTAAATAGGTGGTCCGGCACTTTCCTATTATAATAATGGCTTCGTAAGTGCATGGTTTCTATTTACTTTAATAGATGGCGCGAGCAATAAGGTCCTACAATTACCTGGGCATGTGCATCGTATAACTAACACAACCTCAAATTTTAAGGTGTTTTCGTTTATTCTCATATTTAATGTTTGTATAGGCATTCTTAGCTCGGAGCCATACTGGCTCCAAGCAAATATTTAAAATTTCACGCAAATAATTTTTCAATATTGTTGATTAATAAAAATAGACTGCTAATTATAGGTTAGATTCCTAACCTGCAAAAGTGTCTTATTTTATTGTGACAAACTATTTAAAACTTCATACATATTACGTTGAACTTGACTTTGGTTGAAAGTACAGGAACCAGGCAGAAATTTTAATAATAGCTACGTAATACCTGTAAATCTTAAGAAATATATATTTTTGAGGTTAGCTGTGACGACACGTGCAATACTGCAAATATATTCTTTCAATGTTTTAATTTAGCTACTTAATGTCAGATGTCACTGGATTCGTGTCAAAAACAAGAAGCCGGGAATGTATGCAACACTGTATGTACGTATGCACAGAACCTGTAAAATTTTCTATCTATGCGAGAGAACTTATTGGTCCTGCCATCTATTACAAACTAGTTAGAACTTTATAAACATTACATTGAACTAGATTTTGGTCGAAAGTATGGGAACCAGGCAGAAATTTTAATAATAGCTACGTAGTACTAAATTTTAAGAAATATATATTTTTGAGGTTAGCTATGACGTCATGTGCAGATCCCCATTTAAGGATACACTGAAAAGACAGTGTATTTCGAGTTGGATTGAAAAATATTACGATTTGAATTGCTTATAATCGGCGCCTATTTTCAATTGAGTTGTACACTAGGTTTTATTTATGAGAATTTTAATTCTCGGTTAATGTTTTCAATATCCCAAAATGAGTGGAAAAAAAAATTCACAAATCCAAACTTAACACGATAAACATCAACAGTGTCAAGATAAAAGTGAGGTTGATTGTCAAACAATTAAGAAATTGCGATGAGTATACAAATTTGGTTTTGGCGGGAAGGCTAGCCTTCGCCTCTGTAGAGTTACTGTACTCAGTGGTCTAACCTAACGTTCAATAGACTAGTGTGTTAAAGCGTGCAGACTGTATGCTGAGTAAATTTGAGTGTCAAGTGCATCGAGACATTACAAGTTTTTTCGACGTTCATAAAGCCCACGGAAGGTGTGAGAAGCCTTCGTGAACCGCTCACAAGCCCTACAAGTATAAGCAATCTCACCGGAACGTTTTCGGTGAGTTTTTTCCAATAAAACTTCAAAAGTGACATTATATTTTAAAAACTATTTCCGCTACTTCCGCCATCCCGCCGGAAATTCTTCCGGTAACATAACCTAAAAATAGTGCTACATAACTTAAAAATAATTTAAGACATTGGTACCAACCTAAAATATTTTTTCGAAAACTGTCAAAAACCAAATTCCCCCAGAAGAACATTGAAACCAAAAATTTGACAGCTTACTTCCCCGACCGATTTAGTGAAAAATCGGCCGAGGCCAGAAGATAAAACAAAATATATCAACTCAAACTTAAACGATCCACCATGAACACTACTCCGGCCACATCTGGCAGGGAAGCTGTCCACCAAGAGTTATATGGTTTTTCCAAAAGATGGCCATCCCTACCACCCATTACCAACGAACAAATGTTTTCGTTTAGTTGTTTCCCGTATCAATAATCAAAATTATTAAGTGCTCTTGCCTACGAACTTAGTTTTTATAGTGTTGTGTTTATTAACCTCCCCACAATAATTGTGGGAGGTTACTACAATTAATCCAAAATCGAAAATTGAGATAACATCAAATCTTTACGATTTCGAGGTCCCGGAAACCCAAAAAAGTGGTTTGTGGCTAATGCCTGTGTGTTAGCACGATAGCTACGAAGCTACTAAACGGATTTGGATGAAACTTTTACATGAGGGTTTCTTTAGTGCTCCAGAAGATCTGAAAAGGTTTTGGTTGAGATCGGATTACGTTTAGTGCCATTTTGGCACAAGTTGTTTATTTTATGATTACTTAGAATTTGTAATTGAACCATTAAAAAGCAGTATAAATTCCAATTTCAACGATATATCACACTTGCACCCTTTCGATTTGGTTTCCGTTAAAAAAATTAAAAATAATTCGTTTTATGCGCACATATGACAGCATCCAAAAAATATTATTGGTATTATTGTTAGGGGAAAACGTATTTTGCCATCTGTCAAAAATATTTGGGTTGGTAACCTTTGTGAATGTTGATTTATAGCTTATGGTACGTGACGTCACAGCTAACCTCAAAAATATATATTTCTTAAGATTTAAGAATATTACGTAGCTGTTATTAAAATTTCTGCCTGGTTCCCGTACTTTCAACTAAAATCTAGTACAGTGTAATGTTTATGAAGTCCTAAATACTTTGTCCTAATAAAATAGGACTCTTTTTGTGGGTTAGAAATCTAACCTGTAATTAGCAATCTATTTTTTTATTAATCAATCATTTTTAGGTCACATGGTTTTGACAATTTTGACATTTTGCTTGAGGGACAACAACACGCAGTTTGCGTGGTTTTATATATTTTTTTCTGATTTTCTTGAGAAACTGTGTGTGTTTTCGTAATAATGTCATATAGTGAATATTATCCAACCCTTATGGGTGATGTAAAGTGTCGCTACGATGAGAAAATCAAAATAATAGACAATATTGACCCATACACCCTTGGAGTGGAGACTGGAGACCTTTCTGCAGATTTGTCTATTTTACCTTGTGTGTCCGTAATTAATATGGTAAATTACTTAGTGTCGACTCACAGCTTCTTCGCAGATCAGCAGTTAAAGGCATACAAATCTTTACAAGCATATAAATATTATGAGGCTGGATTTGTGCAAGAAGTTTGTGCAAGAAAGATAAACTCAAATGTATTCATTGTTATGGGCAAGGCAAGTTTACATTTAAATAACTAAGTGCTAGATTTCAGTGATATATTATCCGTATGTAGTATTCAATAGACTCTGCCAGAAAGTGATTTCTTTACCTTTCTTCTAAGCTTTTTTACATTCAAAATAAACCTTATCTCACAATCGCACCATGTCGCAAAAAAAGATGGTGTTTTATTTTTATTTCACATTTAAAACTGAGATTACTTCTTTGTTTACATTGGAATAGAAAGTTTGGTTATCCCTCAGACAATATGGTCGACTTATCGTGACGTCATCCTAAGATGGTCTATATAGAAAAATTATTTGCATGAGTTTTTTAACTATCTGCTTGGAGTCACTGTGGCTCCAAGCTAAAAATGCGTAGTCAAACATTAAAAATGTGAATAAACTTGAAAAACTTAAACATGTTATGTCCCTAAATATATTTCATAACCTAAAAATCAACATTCGTAAAGGTTACCAACCCAAATATTTTTGACAATGTCAAAACTTATTTTAGTTGTTTTTTTTTTAAGGTAATAATTGTTTATAGCCGTGTTGGGATATTACGTCTGATTGATGCGACACGTCAGAATCGTTCATTGCAAATCGAGCTAACTGAGCTAAATCTTAAACGTTCGAATATTACAAAATAAAGGCCTCGGACGAAGCTCGACTTGCTCAAACTTTTTGATCGAGCAGGAAGATTTTAATTTGATGCATGCGTAGTCTGCTTGAACAGTCCATAATGTTATTGACTTGTTGAAGTTAGAGTGTCATTTGGGCTAAATTCTGTGTTATTATTTTTTTTTCATTATCCAATATTTTACAAAATCTTCGAAACGTTATCTGTTAATACCCTTATAATATCCGGCAATTGATTAACATGCAACATAAACAAACATGAGAGGTTATGTTTTAACAGATTGCTTGTAGTCCGCTTCAGTTCGTTCGATATTTGTTGATGAAATAAATGGCTTCAAAGTCACGTGTAATTTATCTGTTTGCTTAGTGCTCTGATTTCCGATGTAATATCCAAATACAGCTGATAAGGATCCACCGTGTGGGGAGGTTCCAGCCGCTTCCAGTAGCTGCCGATTTTTTCTTTTGGAAATGTGTAATTTTATAATTTTTACAAAAAAGAATTTGCTTATTAAGAAGGCACTTTTTTGAAAATTAATTTCTACAGCTTAGGGATGTCGTAGCGTAACAGGGTTGGACTTATTTTCTTTCTCAAGAGTTAATAGTTAATCTAGCGTACCATAGATGGCGACCACTAGACTTGTTCTGACATTTTTCAGTCTGGTATTATACTCTACACTTTTAAGTGCAGCAAACCATAGAACAATAAATGTCAGGAGAGCTGGTTGAAGCTCATTGTATAGCCGTTCATTTCTCAACATTGGCAGACGCGTTTCGCCTTCCCAGGCACCTCAGTGCCACAAAGTAGAGAAAGAACGAAAATACAAACAATTCAACCAGTACTCCATATTTTTCCTGTGGAGTATAGCCACTAGGCACTAACGGTGCCATCTATAAGATGGTAAGATTGTTTAGAAGTAAATGTTTTACATGTTAGACTATTAAAAGCCATTAACTATAACTGCGAATGCAGATTACTAACCTCTGAAACAATCCAAGCGCAGTGCCAAGATGTTAATAGTTAATCTAGCCACTAGGATTTATAAAGTCCAAACCTGGCTGAGAAACGATTTACATGCCACAAATGGTGGAAATCATTGGCACTGTTTGAACTTTACGTTCAACGTCAGGTTATGAAGCGAATTTGTTATTATATATAGAGGGACTGAGCGGTCTTATCTTATATTCTCGTTCTTGGATGCTTATTGGATCTGATATACTTCGAGATTACTCTGTCCTGATTACTCAACGTCATATAATACAACACAAAAATAGCGATATCGAAAATAGCGATTAATTCTAAAGAATAATAAACTGAAAAAGCGTACCGAAAGTTTATATCGACAGTTTCGATGCTAAAACAAATATAATATATAAACTAAATTAAGGACGGAACAGACACTAAATTATTTACGGTCGCTATGATCCAAAATCCGGTCTTACAACAATTACTATAACCGATAATAGTATATTCTTCAACGAGCGGTAATGTAGGTAATAACTCGCGCAGGTGAAGTTTTGAAGTAATTCATCAAGTGAGTTATTACCATTATCGCCAGTTAAATATCATACCTTATCTACAATGATAACAATAAATATTAAATTACTCAGTTTGTTCATTAATAAAATAAGAGTACTGTGTACTGTGCTTTCAATCTTCAATTATTGTTCCTATCTGTCTTTTCCAGATCCTTTTTGTTGCTACGCTATGCTGATGAGGAACAATAATTCCGAAACACGTGTCCGTAGCTGCTTCGTGTTTCCTCTTTGGGGTATAAGGCGTTATTTTCTTCAGTATTTTTTTTACCCTGTTAATTCCTTCCTATTTTATTTGACTCGCCAGGTTGAAATAGGGCAGTCCACATAGAGCTCTATATGCCGACTGTCAGTGAAGGTCTTAAATAGACCGATCTAGATATGAATGCACAAATAAGAGTACAGTGTACTGTGTTTTCAACCTTCACTTATTGTTCGAATCTGTCTTTTTCAGATCATTTTTGTTGCTACGCTACGCTGATGAGGAACAATAATTCCGAAACACGTGTCCATAGCTGCTTCGTGTTTCCTCTTTAGGGTACAAGGCGTTATTTTCCTCAGTATTTTTTTGACCCTATTAATTCCTTCCTATTATATTTGACTCGCCAGATTGAAATAGGGCAGTCCACAAAGGGCTCTATGTGCCGACTGTTGGTGAAGGTTTTAAATAGACCGATCTGGATATGAATGCACAAATAAGAGTACTGTGTACTGTGCTTTCAACCTTGAATTATTGTTCCTATCTGCCTTTTCCAGATCCTTTTTGTTGCTACGCTACGCTGATGAGGAACAGTAATTCCGAAACACGTGTCCGTAGCTACTTCGTGTTTCCTCTTTGGGGTATAAGGCGTTATTTTCCTCAGTACTTTTTTGACCTTATTAATTCCTTCCTTTATTATTTAATAAGTTTACTGAGAGATGAGCACACTTACGGAATTTTGATGTTTTGCTCGGGTAATATTAAACTTCTTTGGTACAAATTGTGGACTTCCTGCCTTGGCTTTTTGTAGAGATGATTACTTTGTTCCCTGTTAAAATGTTTGGAGAATTATATTTACTTACCAGTAATAATGGGTGCAGTATTGTGATATAATCATCTTCTTTTAACGTACCAGACCTCTCTTGATTAAATTTGAATATGTGGTAAGGGCTGTAGGTCAAACTGTCTTCGGCATCATTATCAACCACATCAATTTTTTCTATAAATTCACTAAAAATAATAGTTAATTAAGAATAAGCATATTACTGATTTATTAAAACAAGCAGTGCATGCCGCGCCGATTAGAGCTTTGAAAATACTACATTTAAATGTTTTAAATTTTTATTGTAATTCTGTTAAGTTAATGACTAATATTTTTCAAAATTTTTCCATGCTTTCTTTATTACATCATTGGTGAAAGTTTTGATCTGATGATTTGGGAACATGTATGAAAAATAATATGAAAATAGAATTATTCTGTTTAATCAATTTCTTTCTAATTTTTTCAAGTAGACAATACATTCATCAAGATGTGTTCTGTTAGTTCATTTTAATTTCCTGAAAGGTTTTTAGAAGTTAATTATGTTTTTTCTTATTTTTGCTCTCCATCATTGTTGAAAAAAATTCCCAAAATAACATTTTTGCTGACCAGTATTTTATTACTTTGGTTGTTATAAGAGGTTTTGGTGGTAGAATACACATCATATTTTGGGGTTATAAAATAAATATATCGACCGTTTTATACTGATTAAAATAAATTATTCGTTCACAGACGCTACTTTGATTTTGTCATATTCTAGTACGTAAAAAACAAAATGTTTATTTAATAAAGAACAGATGAAGATGGCCTCAGCTCGTTGGAGATTCGCATCATGTTTAGAAATTAACGATTAAATTCAAGAAAACTGACCCAAAAAAATGCCAAGAAATTAAAAAAATACACTACAGTATTCTCTAAGGAATGCTTCATCCTATGATGCAGTATTTAATACGAAAAAATAAAATGGCACTAAATATAAGGAAGCAGTAGTAAAATATAATTGGACTGTACCAACCAAGCCTTTACCAAAAAAAATTGAAAACACAGGGTTTAAAAATGTACATGATAAAAGATACGCAAGGTTCAAGGAACTCTACAGTGACGTAAACAAAGGGAAAATAAGTTTGGATGCTTCTACGTTATAAGAAAGTGTCAAACTTTGGAAAGATAATACGCCGGAGGATCTTCAGAAGAAATTTTATTTTATAGCAGCGAAATAATTAGTCTGACGAGGAAATGAAGATACTAATGCGAAAATTAATTTTTCATTTTCTTTGCTTACCTAAAAAATATTCAGTAGATAGTTGACGGTATTGATAATGAATGCATGTATATATTTTTGTGAAAAATATACAGGATGGTCACTTTAGAAAAAACAACTAATTAATAAACAATGGAGGAAAATAACATTTGTAACATGTTGTCACTATTGTCAGGAAGAGAATCTGATATACCTTTAGTTAAAAATAATATACTGGTTGCTCATTCAACAGAAAAAATAATTAATATAAAAAGAGTGGCAAGTGAAGAGGGAAGTTTTGTGTAAATACCTTTACACTTTTTAGAAATTCTGTTGGTAATGACAATTATAACTTTGGCAATCCAATTCATTGAGTATTATTAGCACCCGACCTCTGATTAAAGACCTTATCCCTAGATACACAATGTATATTTGTTTGTTTGTTCCTGAAATAGTCACAGTCTAAGGCACTTCAGTTGCAAACATCCCATAAGTTCTTGATTCGCTAGTCGTTCTATTCGAACACGATCGGTTCAGTTTGATTATCATAATCTCAGTTTGACGTGTCCGCCATTAATGTTAATAAATGTTTTTTGTGTTCTCCGATCAAAAAGTGGTGAAGAAGTCATATTTACACAGTTTAGTGACTATGTATTTAGTGCAAAATGGTGAAGTGCTGTGCCGTTTGCAGAAAGCAGTTTAGAAAAGAAGGTGAATTTGTTGCAATTTATGATTGGGATTGTTTCATAAGTAAGTGGGTATAAACTTCATAATCGTAACATGAAGGAATTCAGTTTACAGTTATAATAAGGTGTATAGCAATTATATTTTAATATCCTTTCAATACACATTTCCCTTGAATAAAGCATCTCTACCAATTATATATATATTTTAATTTTAAATATGTAACTCCCACTCAAATAATCTTGACATTGAGTTTAAGGCTTCTAATTTGTAGTGTGTTTATTACATATGCCATTCAATAGTGCAGAAACATTAAATTATAATGAACAACATTCAAATATGGGATGTTATGTTTATCTATCCTTTTTAATGGACATATAATGTGACTATGTTAGGTATCTACTGAAGAGATAGCTGTTATGTATCTAGTAAGTTCTTTGATCGGAGCACCCGACACAAAAGGAAAGGGTGTTATGCGTTTGTCGAGTGTGCTTGTATGTATTTGTGTCTGTGTGTCTGTCTGTGGCTTTATATTTCTTCCAGATTTTTTTTATTTGAAAATCTAAATGGATACAAATCTTACACGGAAATAAGTGGCTGATACGAAATGAAGTACATTCTGACATTTGGCCTAACTGTTTATTCTACAAAATTGTGGAGAAGCATATCATATCTAACAGCTTATTCTAAATCACTAAACCGCAATGGAATAAAAATAACAGTGTCAGCTGGTAAGAATACATCTATTGAAATAAATTCCATGACAAAATACACACAAGAAACAACAAAAATGATTAGTTTAGATAATCAATACAATCATAGTTTGAAGACTCCTAACAGAAATGACAATAACTGCTCATATCTGTGAATACATAGCCGAAAAAGTTTAAATTGCAATGCATTTAAATTATTTGCCCCGTTTTAGACGATGCGACGTATTGACGCTTTAGAAAATTTGTTACGAATTCTCTGGCTAGCCAATCGTACCAATGTTCCAAGAAATACGTCCCCGAAAACGACTCTGCAACATTGTATTCTCCACAATCTTTTAGTTTTTGGTCACATCAACCGAAGATGGGGCAATATAGAACGGTTGATAGTTCAGGAAAAAGCAGATGGTGAAAAGGTCGCCCTCCTAAACATTGAACGGATATTGTTATAGAACAACCCAGATTCGACCTTAGTCGGCTTATGTAAAAATTCATTTAAAAATTTTTTGAGCATAATATACAAGATTGAACGGTACCAGCGCAGAAAAATGTAACAGAAGAACTCACATACGTTCGCAGAGACGTAAGGTACTACTAGGTGGAAATTCGAAGAAACCAAATTTTCACTTGCGAAAATATGTTATGTCCAAGCCGTAAGAGTAAAAGTATATTATGGTCATGGGAAAGTATACTGAAAATAAAAGTATAATTTTGGTCAGAGACAAAAATACATTATACTTTTTCAAAAGGGCCTCAAATTATGGACAAGAAAAAGGAGACAATATACTTTTAAGATACGTTTTCAAAATTGAACTTTTTCTGAAGTACGCGAAAAATGTACCTTGAAAATATTTATGAATATTTTTAATTTTTTAATCGCTCCACGAAACACATTAAAAGTGGAGATACAGTCATTGTGAACATTATTCAAAATAAGGAATATAAAATTTTAAAGATGCTACGCACTAAAAGGGTGAAACCGACAAATAGGGCAAGACCGCATAGGGTCTATAGGCAATTATTTGGCAAAAATTAGTAAAAATGGACAAGGCCGGTTTTTCGAATAAAACAAATTTAGATTCATCCAGCGGCTCGTCAATTTGACCAGTGAGTTGAATAATCAGTAGAAAGTGACAGTAGGAAAAACAAATGCAGGTCTTTCTAAATGACAAAGTTATAGAGAAAACCACCTTGTGCACAAATAAGACAAAAAGCCATTTTGCCAAAAAGTCACTCGAAGGCGAAGTCGTGTCACATCCCCTGTATTGAACTTAGATGAGGACCGGTACATCGTGAGACTGACAGAAAGTTGTAAACGCATATATAATTGAACTCATATGGAACTTCGTTCTTGTGAATGATATAATCACGATAAAGAACTTTAAAGCTAATCACGAACGACCCATATTTAAAAACAAAAAACCCAAAAATGCTTTAATCAATTTCTAGGGAAGTTGTGTGAATCTTTGCTACCAAATCTATTGCTAGCACACGCTCTCCATTGTATGGTAGCATTAAAAATGCTCTTAAAGAGGTAATCGACCTTGCCCTACTTGAGGGGAGGTGATTCTCAAGTTATATAATTTATTAGATAGGATATCGCGTAATTTAGTGGTACTTTTACTTTTTAAACCTAATTAATAGATGGTATTATTTGAACTTCTGCATTTTATTGGGTAAATCGAGTGTCTCAGGTCCCCACAAGTTTGAATTTTAATATCTCGGTCACATTACAAAAGCCCGAGAGGGATTTTCTTTATCAAAACAATTCAGAGATCTTTAAGCATAAAATTCATCGACATTACGCAAATAAGAAAAATTGTATAGAGTGAAAAAAAAACACTTTTTAGAGATAGCGTCGTTAATAATCTACAGTAGTGTAAAGGTATTTCTTAGCTCTCAAATATCTCTTACATCTTCTTGAACCCACCTGGGAGTGAAAGACCACACACGAACAAAGAAAAAACTGGGGCCCTTAATAAAATAAATTGGTCACTCTTAAAGTGTGGTAGGTTCTTCTACAATATCACTAAGGAGCTGATTCGAAAAAGCTTTGCGCCTAATAGGCAACCGTGACAAATGGCGTGGTGTTGTCAGATGTAGTATACAAAGAGAGGCCCACTTCATGGATCATATAGAGTCTGCCAGCACGTTGTACAAAATAAGAAATTTCAGAGTATTAAAATAAAAAATATAACCCGTGGTTCGCACTCGTTTCAAATGTAATAACAATTCATCAACATGAATTAATCGAATAATAAATCAACAATATCATTGCCATTTGTTATATTACTAATACATATTTCGTCGTATATAATAAATAACTGTATCATTTGGTTTATTATAATATTATGCTGAAATAACCAAAATATAGACAATCAGTTTGGTTATAATTGTGTGGCAGATTCTACATTCAACCTACGGATAATTCAGTTATTCATTGTTACCGTACGGTATTCAAAGCAACTACTACTAGCTTTCATATTAATTGAAATGCGATTATAATTTAAATTAATACAAATATACGGTCCCATTAACTAAGAGAATCAAATTCATATTTGCTGTAGTCTAAACTATATAATTAGACGTGCATATAATGTAGTATAATGGATTCACTTTTAGCAGTTACAATAGGTTACATTCGTCAAAGAGAATGGAGAATAGGTAGAATACAAGTTCTAATCTTTGATTAGATTTTATTGTATGTGCCGAACTTAGTTGGTAACAATTTTGTTAAGTATGAAAGACTAGATGAATGTACTGAAGTTCAGAATAGGATATTTTAGAAATATTTTAGAGATGTAATTTAAATTATGTCTCTGCCTTGTATCGTCCAAATATCCTGACTGTCCAATAAAAGATATCGAAAAAACGGTGTGATAGTGGACACAAAGTTGTGTGCTTTAAAATTATTATGAAATATTCAAGATTAACCATTATTTATGCGTGGCGTCATAAACTCATGTTTCTTTAAATAGAACACCTGCAATATCATTATATATTCTATTCCCTTTTTAAAATTCAGTCAAACGATATAACATTTGATGGGTCTGTGATGGGTCGGTACCATGATATGGGTGAATTTGTACCAAAAACATGTCGACTTTGTAAGCTTACTATCGCCCTGTATGTTACGGCATTCAATGTCAAATGAAAGCTTTTTGAAAAAGTCTTGCACTGATATGGGTCTATTTATCATGGGTGCCAAGATATTGAATGACAAAGTGGCGCAACTCGAGATTTATTTAAAAAAATTATCAATCTTCCATTGGTCAAGCCTGCCGTTTTTCTCATTAATTTTAACAATATTTAGTATTTTTGTTTTAATAATGTTAGCTTATAATTTCTGTAATTCTAATCACCCGCGCGTTAACCTAACACAAACCTACTCCGCATTCGTGAAGATAAAAGCAAAGCCTCGAGAAGATTACCAAGCCAGCACGCGCTATGAAAGTCCGCTGTTAAATCATGTATTGACAAATCTTTTCTATTTCGATATTTTGTCGCGAAACAATTTATTATTTTAGTTTAGAACAAAGGGCCAATGAATTGGGTTACAATTTTTTATTTTCAGTTTTCGGAGCTGTTGTCAAAACGTTACTTCATGTTTGTTCCATTATTGGCAACATATCTTTGAAAAGTTGGGCATTGTCTATATAATTTAGCAGACCTTTAAAACTGTTCAACGTAAGGTATTCAAACTGTGGTTTATAATAGTCTTAAAAATGTTTTCTTAAAATGTTTTCTTAACCACTTCTCAAGTCACCGAAGTAACTCCTTGAAAATCCAGAATGGTTTATAATAGTCTCATAATAATAATCATTTTTTAATTTTCTTAGCTCTTCTATTGAGATATTAGCGGTTAGAATGAGGGTCTGCTGCATCGGCATCTCAGGATTAAATACAACGCATATAACACTCAAACTTACTACACTTTTATGAGCACCAAACTATTGTAAAGTGCGAATTTAATTCAGACCTTAAACTTCATTCCTACTACTTCTTATACTAGTACTCTATCTCCAATAATGAAAAGTTTGGGTGAGGCTTTAAATCTGGCCCGTTATTCATTCCCAAATAAAGTAGCAGGTTAAGCTAAATAGCGTTTACTGTAAACTCCCATTATCGAGCTGAATATGTTTATGTATACATGTTAAAATAGCATATCAGAAAATATGGTATGTATAACTCCCTAATCATAGGCAGGAATATTAGAAAAATAATCACTAAATATCCTATATGAATAATGAGATGATCGCTGCTACCGACTTAATATCATCTTAATTTTATACCTATTTTCATTTATAACCTTTTAGTCTGACCCTTCAGTTAAGATTTTGGTTCTTGATTTGGTTTGTGAAGCTATTCATTAGCATTACTTTTTACTGAGTTTTCAGCTTGTTGAACAATTTTAGAATCTTCAATTCTACTGAAGCAAGATTTCAAAGCTAATTTTAGTTATATGATGGTAAAATGATCCTGTGTGGGATGAAGCTGCACATTTTTAGACCTAAAAACATCTTCTTTCCACAAGTTTCTGCTCCTGAGCCGGAAATTGAAACGCCTAAAGGCTAGAAGTAAGCTTGTTTTTCACTCCACTAAGTAAATTAAACATAATATGTTTTAAATCGAGTCACAGCAATTTAAATTTAAGAATATTCTTCATCATTTGGCTTGAGTATCACGATCTCACAAAATTTTGCAAAATTCAATATTGCAGATTCCTTTTGTGATTGCGGGATCGAGAGTCAAGCACACTTGGTTTTCACTCTGGAATCTCTCTTTCTATTCTCGGTCGAGCTCTAACTGGGATGTTTTCAGAGAAATAAATCAATCCTACATTGAAATACTGGGAGTGTGTCACTTATCACGAAATATGTATCAGCCTCCAGCACTCCATACCTTCAGGTATAGAGTGTTGTATTACCTGTAACTGGTTATTATTATAGACTTATCAAACGGCACACTTTCTCAGACGTAGCTGGAAACTATTCACCGATCCCTCGCGAGCATCTGAGATTCGGATATGTTGGATCCTGTTCTAGGTTATTGGGCCCTTTTGGCAATGTTGGAAATACCTGCTTCAACAGCTCAGATTTGGAACACCAACAAAGGATTCCAGAGCTTTTCTCAAAATATGCGCGCGATTTTCTGTACTTCTTGAGCGCTTAATTGACCTGGTAGTTGTAGACTTCGGTTATGGTCCTGATAAACAGTTTCAAGGGCTCCTACAATACTGGCACGACTGTGGTTTTTGCGTTCCACATTCTGATAACTTATATTTGTTTTTATATTTGCTCAACTTCGGGATGGATATGTCGATATCTTCTTTCTATTATGTATGACAATGTCTGGTCAATTCGCGTGAACTGCCGTCTCAATTATGACGAAAATATTCATAATATTTTTGTGGTACTGGTATATTGAAGGGCTTGCACATAAACCAAATGAAATATTTGGGCATTCTTTTGTGTCGGTGAGTGTACTCCGATGGTGCCAGAGTAGTACATCCCGTCACCACGTGACTGTCGTTCTTCTAGTAGGCCGCACATTCTACACTTTCTGTCAACAGGCTATTTTAAGATCCTCTTATAGTGGTATCTGGTGTTTAAAGCTTGGTCTTGTCCTGCTATTATTAAACTTTCCGTTTTTTCTTTTGAGCCTGAGGCGTTCAACCACTTCGTAGAAGCCTTTTCGTCAACTGCTGGCTTTACACAGAGTACTCCTATTTTCCTCTTTTCGATGCAGTTTTTTTTCCCGCTTGGTATCCTCGTCAGTGGTTTCTGCCCCCAGATACTTCCTGAATTTTACGCGTTTCCTTCTTCCTTATTATCACTATTATTATTATATAACGGATATGTATTAGGTTAAGTATAAACGTGAAAACCTTCATGATTCATTATTTTCACTATACGCAAAAGCTAAGATTTGGCGCGGTTATCGCTTGTGGAACACATATAAAAGAAACGTTAGAATAAATGTCCATAAATGACCTCTAATAAGGTGAAGAGGGTTTAAATCGTGCTCAATTACTAAGAATGCTGAACTTTCAGATATCCGCATTGTTGATGACAGAATAGACATCTAAAACAGTATTTTATAGGCTATTGATAATCAATTAATTTTAACAAAAGAAATCAGAGGCATTAATCCAGTAGAAAATCTATAGTGCTTACACGTTAAACGTAAAATGGTAGTCTATCTACACTCTACAGTATCATTCACAAAATAAAATATGATAGCATTCTAAAAGCTATATTCAATCATTTCATACAACCAAATACCTTAATCCGTTCGAAGAACTGATAATTTTGCTGGTAAATATATAAAATCTGAAAACTGTTTCATAATTTAGTAGCCACTGTAATGACACAATTGATTAATATTTTATAAATAAAATAAAATTGTAATTTTAGAATGGTAGATTAACTATTTAGAAACGATTTACCCTTCCTAATGCATCATTTTCATTGTGTGTTCAAAGTAAATACAAAAATCGTTAAAATTGTATTTAACTTATGATATCCATTAAAGTTTTATACAATATTGGTATTGAATATACTCTAAAAGTCACATTCAACTATAAAGATGAAACAAAGAAACAAAGCCAGGCAACATCTCATTTTTCGAGCATTACGCAACATCTCATTTTTCGAGCATTACTTTATCCAACACCTTTTCGACCACTAACAACAGTTATAGAATATATTAAAGATTTAAGATTTAAACAGTTTCTTAGCTAAATATTAGAGTATTTGAAATAGACATTGATCATTGCATAAATATTTGTTATCCAATATTCCCAGTTTGTAATATTCCAATGGTCAAGGAGATTTTTTTTCCATATATATTTGATCTAAACTAACCACCTATTCTTCATTTTAATTAAGACATACACAGTTAATAATTTGACATGATATAATAACAATAAATAAAAAGTTGTACTTGTGGTAGACTTTTGGATAATTATATAAAAATAATTAAGAATGAAGAATTAATAACATGTATTTAAAATTAATTTTATACCATTGGCAATAAGAAACGCAAATTATACACTAAATATTTTTAATATGCTGTAATTTTATTAACATACACAATTTTTAAATTGCGTGATATATCGAATGTGAAATGCAAAATCCGGTGTATGATGAAGCGTATCACTGCTAAATTAAACTATTTTCTATTATTAATAACATCTCGTTTGTTGTACATTATTTCCATCGGATTATAGTACAGTACCTAAAGGTAAAGAATCTCATACGTAAAAGGACATTTTTTACAGGTAATTTTTGTATTTGTATCTTTTTTAGTTTCAATATATTCTCGACAGTTGCTCGTAACCACCCCTAAATCGAAAAAATAGAACACTTGAAAGTTTAATTAATAATCTTTAATTTCATGGTTTAGTATCTTTCGCAGTGCCATAGTATATTAAACTGCTTACTTTACAGAAATAAAAAAAAAATCCAAATTCTTTTTTGCCTTAATATTTTTTTGTTAAATATGATACTTGTTATTTGACGGAAACCGTATTGAGACATCTGTTTTCTCAACAAATTTCTAAGTCGTTATAACTTAAAAACTGTCAATTTATACTAAAAATTGTATAAAACTTTTCTTCTCAAAATTTGATTATTTTTTATTATTTTATATTATTTTATTATCCCCATGAAAGGGAGTAGCATTCACCCTTTATAAAATGAAAATCCCACGCACAATATACATAGAAAGGTTCCTTTAATGCATTATTATCAAATTATAAAAAAAACGAAATTTAATCCACATGTCAATCAGAGAATTTTTATTGATAATAATTATCGTTACAATTGATTTATTTTTTATTTATTTGATTTCATCATGATTAGAGAATATTATTTAGGTATTAAGCAAATCACAACTTACACACTTTTTTATTTATTATGAAATTACTTACTTTCTGTATATTGTTGCCCTAATCTGGGGCTGGGCATGCTAATATACTGTTAGGTAAATACTTTAAAACACTCATTATTAGAGAACCAATCAAAAGAACTACCCTCCTAGCTAATACTGACGAAGCATTGAATTACATGATAGGACTCCTAGCATTTAAAAAATATATTTATTGAAAATACTTAAATCATTTATTTAAATTCAGTCATTCACACTTTTTTATTTAATATATCTACTTTCTGTGTATTGGTACCTTAATCTGGTCACGCTAATATACTACTTAGGTAAACACTTTAAAACATCCATGATTGGAGAACCGATCAAAACAACTACTCTTCTAGCCAATACTGACGAAATATTGAATTACATGATAGAATTTCCAGCATTTTAAGGTAAAAAAATATATTGAAAATACTTAAAAATAAATAACCACCAACATGAACATGTAGTAGTTTTGTCCTAGCATTGTCATTCATTGTTTTTTAATCATGTTAAGTTTTTCCAATTTCCAGTGTTTGCAAATTTGAAAATATAATAAAAAAATCATGTAAAATTGTTAAAGATTCCGTTTGGGAATCAACATTTTATTAATTTCTTCTTCACCATCACTATTATTATTATTATTTGCTGCCGTAATTTATATATGCACTGTTATCAATCGATCGCTTGCTGATTTTCAAGCCAAGATTAGTCTGAAAACAGGTCTGAAAATTTCTATATGCATATAGGATAATCTAATCAATTTAATAGGAGCATATGCTTCAAAACTCGCTGTTAGTCATATCAACTGAAGTATAAACTCATGACCAAGAGAAGATACCTCTGTTTCATTCATATCACCCAAGTGACGGAAGGTATTTATATATTCGTTGTAACAGATGAAAAAATATTTTAACTTACTCATAGCAATATGGACCGATCTCCTTCAACTCTGGCGTTTTCCCATTTTGTACCTCCATTGGATTTGTTATATTGAAAAAATATACTCCAACTTCCAATGGAAAGGGTAACTTCAAATATATTTCCCTCACTTCATTCCTTTTTCTCAGAGCAGTTTGCTGTAATAGACATCAATATAGTTGAAGGGTATTACTATAATTAGTAAGCAAATGAAAACTGGTCATATCTTTGATTTTAATTATAAAATGTATTTAAGGTTTTCATTTACTTGCCAAGCATGTGCAGCAAGCAAAAAAATACGTGTGTCATGTAATTCAACAGTTCTTAAGATTGGCTAAAAATGTAATCGTATTACTTGATTCTGCATTTACTGAAACTATAATGACATAAAAAATTATCCTAATTGTTTCGTTCGATCTCCCCTCATAGGGTTAACTTGTCGCTTGGATTAGAAAGACGGTATTATAATACATGATATTAAAAGAAAAAACAACCCCACAACTACTAACTATTTTCGACTCTTTAGTTTATTATTTCTTTTATAAAATGGTTTAAAATAGGTTGGGTATAAGCAAGTTAAATGACTTACATAATAACTTAATGTTATTTGTAACGAAGTTTAGATTTCTTCTACCCCACAGTACGACTATAACAGCATTATTATATCTAACAAATGTTTTATATCTTATAGTTATAAAAGAATTGACTGGCAACAGTACTACGAAAGAATGTCATGGCCGGGTTGGTGAAGGTAGAATAAGAAACCTTCACAGAATGTGCCAAACAATAAGAGAGACATGAATTTGGCCCGATGATTGGAGAAACAATCTCAATACATAAGAAGGAAAGAACAGGTAACCACACGGCTGCGTTGGTGAATTTCCGCCTTCGACAATATCTGTTATGGCAAATCCTCCTGAGCAAGCAGACTTTGCTAAAGGACGTGGTATTGGAGAGCAAGTACTATATTTACGACACCTTATCGAGAAAGCTAGATAATATTATGTTCATATGTACTTTTGTTTCGTAGACTACCGTATAGCTTTTGGCAATGTGGAATGGAAGACACTGTGGACTGTATATTGGAGATGGGACGTTCAAATATCTGGTCTTTATAATTCGCTGATTGTATGAAGAAAACTCTACTTTGGTGAAAGTAGAAAACAACTCCGATAAATGTGAATATGTAAAGTTTTAAGACAGGGCTGTGTTCTATCGCCAATTTTCTTAAACATCTACAGCGAACACGCGATGTGATGTGTACTGAAGATTGGAAGGGTAGAGTGACTATAGGCGGAACAAGGACTTTTAATCCAAGAGTTGAAGCAAGCGAGAAGGAGCTCACACATCTGCTGGACAGTCTTCAGACACACAGTGGTCTTCAAGCTGCAGACTGTTTGTAGCATATCTGTAGGGTAAAAAAATGCAAACCGGAAAATCCTAGCTGATCCCCTTCGCGAGATATTCTTTAATTTATTTTCAACCTGTTAACCTTTTCCTTTACACAGAATCAATGTCGGGGACGTTGTGGCTGTACTATGAGATAAGAAAAATATTTATTGCGCATTGAGTATCCGCAGCTAAACAGTGCTCACAATTCTTCAAAATTAATGCGCATGTGTACCGTTAATAGAAGCGCTTGTGGGAACTGTTGTTGATTGCTGAAATTAAAGTACTCTCGGAGTTTCAGTTAATAAAATGAAAAAAGTAGCCAATTTCTTAAGAACTGTGATTGGTAAAAAGGCCGCCCCAGCCTATTATAAAAAGCATATGCCCGAAAAATCAACGGTTCTGAAAAATGTATATAAAGTATCAACGCTTGAATTTGAATGTGAAAACTCATCTGATAAACATAATAGACCAGTTGTCTACGCAGATGCTGAAGAACTTGATGCAGTTATACGTGAGTGGCAATTTGAAGAAATTGTGTTAATTAAAGTTATGTCATTGAAGATAATAATAATGACTTCAATGGGTCGGCTTCAAAGAGGAGTTTATATTCCGAAGATGGAAGCATAACTAAATAAGCTTACAAGCGTAAATAAATAAATTTTGTTGTGTATTGTTCTTCAAATAAAAGAATCTTAAGTGTAGTTAAGCTCCTATTTGATTTCACTTGTATTAATAATATTCCGTTTAAATTTGTTGCAGATTTTAAACTACTTTCGATAGTTAATGAACAACAAACTTCAACAGCAATATTTCACTGTCATATTGCTTTATTTCGTTGAAGGATTTAAGGTGGTAATTTTGGAGATATAGCAAACGATGTTGATTATGAAATACCTGACGATAGTTTTATAAATAAAAATTCCATGATTGTGAAGCTGAGAATAATAAGAAATGCAGTGGATAATGTCATAATACTATTAATCTCCTTTGTTTACTGAAGATGACGATACTTACGTTCTACAAAAATATGTAATTCCAGAACTTCATACTCTCCAGGGGTTCGTAAATCACCGGTTTTGGCATAGCTTAGTCCCCCTCTTAGGTAAAGAAAAAGTCTTGATATGGCCACAAAAATTGAATGTTTTCGCAAAGAACTACCAGGGATATTACTTTGAAGGGAATGCTTATAGCACAATGCTGAATGGAGATCATAAACTTGATAGTCAGAAAATTCATAATAAAGTGTGTTCCTTAAAATTGTGCCTTATATCGCTGCATATAAGGCAATGAATAAAGTGGTTAAGTGTTGTTTTACGTCAGGTAGAACTGGTGGGTCATTAGACTGATATGACTGATATATAGAAGAGTTACAGAAAGCTGTAAGTAGTTTTGAAAACCCATTCTCTCAACTCAAACTCCGCATATTGCTGTCACATTTGAAAGAAAGTCATTGATAATGGTAAGAGTTTAGAATTTAAGTCTGAGCAGCTGGCGAGTCTGTGCACGGAGAATTTTTGAAATTCTGAGAGCGCTATCAGATAAACAGAATTCAATATGAACCTCACCCATCAAGATTACTTAAAGCAGTAGTAGAATGCTCTTCGCTCCACTATGATTTTCTAAAATTTTACATTCCAAGCTCATAGCATTTTTTCAAATATAGAATAGATAGAATAAATAAAAAATTTACAAAATAATAAAATACATAAACAAAACTACAACATTGTAAAATACCACAAAAATACTACAAAAAAAATTAAAAAAAGATAAAAATGGGACCATATCGCTACAACGTCCCCGTCGTTGGTCCTGGGTAAAGTAAAAGGTTGAAAAATAATTGGAAATTAAATATGTCGCGTAGGAGATCAGCTATTATTTTCCGTTTGCATTTTTTTTACACTACAGATATGCTGAAAACATTCTGTGAAACTCGTTTTTGGATCCATTATGGTCAAACTTTCTGCAGCTTGATGTAGGTCGAGCAAACACGTTAAGAATAATTGAAAAGTACAAATATTTCTTTACGCCTTTGAAACATGGACTCTAAGGGAAGTAGACAGGTGGCATGTTGATGCAAGTTGATGCGTTTTAAACGATAAAGAACTATATTTTTCTACAGTAGACGTACATTTGTCGACTTTGCAAAAATTCAGGCATCTTAAGTATGCGCCAGTTACATCTGTCGACTTTGCGTCTTTTTTCTCATTATTATAAATGAATTTTTAATAAAAGGCGCGGTATCCTACAACCAAATTTATCAAAGTTGATGCCACTAGGATTTTATTTACACATTCTTGAAAGTATATTGAACCAATTTCCACGATATTTAAAGTCATTCCTCGCAGAATTTTTTTTACAAATATTTTACTTTTTTTGTTTAATGACACAGTCACACAAAAAGAGGTGGTCTGGCCTGCTGACCAGACCAATGTATCCTTATGTATTTGGACCCTCTGAAACAAAATCCGAAGTCAGAATTGTCAGATTCGCTCGTTTTCACCACTAACCCCAAGAGAAACACCCCCGCAAAAAATGGTCTGTCGGGCAGACCGTACTAGCCTACCCTACTGAAATAAGAGGATTAAAAGAAAAAATTGTGGAAAAACAGAACATGAACATTTGGCCAGAGTTGCCAACACCAAAGGTAACTTCAAGAAAAGAAGAGCATGTGTTATTGGTAAAACCGAAAACAGGACAAGAAAATAATAAAGTGAAAATAGATCTAAAGAACTGTATTAACCTAACAGATTTACAAGTCGGCGTGGAAATGGGAAAACCAGTTCGCGACGGTGGAGTTATCGTGAAATGTGCAGATAATACAATAAAAGATGATATTGTCATAAAAATGGGAAAAGATTATGAAGTTCAAGAACCAAGTAGAAAAAATCCTAATATAATAATTGTTGGAGTTGGAGAAGAAGAATTAAATGCAGAAAGAGAACATTTGTTGGTAAAAATAATCAGACAAAATAAGATACCCATAGAAGATAATAATAAGTTTGAGTTAGTATATACAACCAAAGTAAGACGAGGAAGTTTTAATATCATTATTGAAACTGACCCTAAAACATTCAGATTCTTAATTTCAAAAGAGGAAAATGAGGTGCATGTAGGATGGAGAAACTGTAGGATCTATGAACATATGAGAATTAGGAGGTGTTTTAAATGTGGAGGATATAACCATTTTTTAAGTGAGTGCAAAGAAAAACGTAGCTGTGTTTCTTGCTCTGGTGAACATGAAAGTAGTGAGTGTCGATCAAATTTTATAAAATGTATAAACTGCATAAGAGCCAATGAAAGGTATAATCTTAATCTAGACATCAATCATGCTGCCTTTGACCGAGAATGTAAGTGTTATTTAAAAATAGTGGAATCTGTAAAGAGAAAAACAGAGTATGAACAATAGCAAATACAGAACCATAACAAACTACTACTATCTTGTATAAATGCGCAAAGTTATTACAAACACAAAGATGAAATATCTGAATATGCGATTAAATATCTACCATCTTTGTTGTGTGTTACTGAAACTTGTATAACAGAGGACTTTTTAGATAGTGAAATAACACTAGAGGGATATAAAGTAGTTCGTTGCGACTCAACAAGCCGTTTTACAGGGGGCGTTCAAATACATGTCAAAGATGGGCTAAAATTTAGGAACATTGAATCTTTCAGACACCAAAAGGAGTTCTGGTTAGTGTCATTGAATGTTATTATAGATAAAATTACTTATTGGGTAATAGCTGTTTATCGTTCACCTAGTGGAAATGCTTATGACTTTGTTAATACCTTTTTTAATTGGTTTGAAGTAAATTTGGTAAAAAATTGTAATTATAATATACTACTAGTAGGAGATTTTAACATCAACTGGAAAGACAACAATGCGATAAAAAGAAATTTAAGCAATATGTTTGAAAATATTGGCTTTAAACAGTTCGTGACGGAATATACTAGGGTGACGGATATTAGTAAAACTACAATAGATTTAGTGTTTGGAAATCATGCAAATATAAATGTAAATGTGGATCATAATTATATAATATCCGATCATTCCATTGTACATGTTTACACAGAGAATATCGTTAATAGTTTTCAGGTCAAATTAACAAGAGGTAAATTAGATTATACTAAATTATCAAATTTATTGGTTGAAAAAGACTGGAGATATAGTAGTACGAATATAAATGAAGTAACTGATACCTTTTTTGATAATTTAATAATAACATTAGATACAGTTTCACCCCTAAAAGAAACCAGAATAAAGTTAAATAATAAATAGATGAATGATGACTGTAGAGAGGCTATCAAAAACAAAAATAACGCATATAAAAAATATAAATGGACTGGAAATAATAAGGACTGGGTAGAGTATAAAAAATGTCGGAATTTAGTAACGAGAACTATAGATAATTCAAAACAAATTTTTTATCATGATACGATAGACAAAAACAAAAATAATTCAAAATTAATGTGGTCTAATTTAAAAGACATATTGGGATGCAAAAAGCAAAAAATAGGCGGAATTGTTTGTGATGATGCATACTACCATAGACCAAGTGACATTACCAAAGTGTTAAATAATTATTATATTGAGAGTATTGAAACAATTGTATCTAACATTGATAACAATATTACTGATGAAGCTTTATTAACAAACACCATACCACTATGCTCCTCTACTTTTACTGTATTTAAACAAGTATCAATAAAGGAGTTGAAAGAAATTATCTTTAGTCAAAGTAAAAACGGTAGCATAGATGAGATAGATTTAAAATTAATTAAAGAACTCTTTCATGTCATAGGATATCCCTTAAGGAATTTAATTAACCTTAGTTTAGAAAAAGGTATCGTTCCTGATAGATTTAAAACATCCATTATTATTCCAGTTCCAAAAGTACCTAATACAAACTTAGTACAAGAGATGCGCCCTATCAATATGTTACCATTCTGTGAAAAACTATTAAAACTTGTAGTATATAATCAAATATTAGAATATGTAAAATGCAACGATCTGCTTTGTACATATCAGTCAGGATTCAGGGACAAACACTCTTGCGAGACAGCGTTACAGTCTGTAATATCTGATTGGAAAGAGGATATAAATCATGGACTTGGTATATGTGCGGTCTTCATAGACCTAAAGAGAGCTTTTGAGACAATTCATCGACATACTCTAATTCTAAAATTAAAAAGGTATGGATTTTCTGGCACAACTTTAATGTGGTTGGAAAGTTACTTATCATTTAGATGCCAAAAAACTAAATATGAGGAACAATATTCTGAAAGCCGCTATAATAACAATGGAGTCCCGCAAGGGAGTGTCCTTGGTCCCCTGTTATTTATTCTGTATATTAATGATTTAGGTAAAGTTTTAATAAATTGTAAAATACATCTCTTTGCAGATGACACCCTAAGCTATTTTAGTCATAAAAACTATGAAACTTTGATTGCAACGGTTAATGAAGATTTAAAGAGGCTTACTGACAAATTTAATGTAAACAGGCTAAAAATAAACGAAACAAAATCAAAGTGTATGTTTATAGGATCCGATTGGGCATATAAAAATTTTTGTGATTTACAAATAAAAGTCAAAATTGGAAATAAGGACTTGGATTTTCAAGATGAAATTAAATACCTGGGGTTGTTAATAGATAGGAATTTAAAATTTAAGAATCATGTGGATTATATTTCTAAGAAAATTGGTAAAAAAATAGGATACTTTTAAAGAAATAGTGGACACATTTCCATAAACACAAAAGTAACATTATACAACAGCATTATTTTGCCCCATTTTACTTACTGTTCATCAGTTATATATGTATCCCAAGTAAATTGTTACAGACTGCAGATTCTACAAAATAAAGCAATACGTATAATTTTGGGTGCAAATCGATATACAAGCATTAATATAATGTTGGAAGTGCTAGGCTGGCTGGATATAAAAAAGAATATGTATATTCAAACAATGTTATTTGTTTATAAAACACTGAATAAGAAGGTGCCTGAATATTTATCCTCAAGGGTAGTGAGTGTAAATGAAGTTCATAACTACCATACTAGAAACAAAGACAACTGTTACGTAAATAGAACAACTAAAACTCTCACTTACAATAGTTTGTTTCATAAAGGTATCATTGAGTATAACTCTTTACCCAATGACCTGAAGACTATTAATAGTATTGGTTTATTCAAATCAAAACTTATTAAGTACGTGAAAGAAAATATGTAAATGTAAGCATATAGGTATATATTGTTAAGTATGTCTGTTAAAAATAGGAGTTGTTAGAATATGAGTATTTGTATATAATTGTAATTTATGTACTAACTTAGTGCCTATATTATGTCTACTGTAATGTATTATCTTTAGATAAATAAATACTATTCATTCATTCATTCACTAGTGTTTCCTTTTGTATTTGGATCCTCTGAAACAGAATCCGAAGTTAGAATTGTCAGATTCGCTCGTTTTTCACCCCTAACCCCAAAAAACACCTCCGAAACAAAAAAAAAAAGTGGAAAGTGATTTGGCCAGTGGACCAGACCAGTATATTCTTGTGTATTTTGACTCGCTGCAACCGAATGCGTAGTCAGAATTGTCAGATTAACTCGTTTTTTCAGTTTTTCAGACCAGTGTATCCTTACCAAATACATACGGATACACTGGTATGGTCCGCCAGACACACCATTTTTTTGGGGGGGTGTTTTTTTTTGGGTGAAAACCGAGCGAATCTATAATTCTGACTTCGGACTCTGTTTCAGAAGGTCCAAATACATAAAGATAAACTGCTATGGTCCGCCGGACAGACCATTTTTTGAGGGGTGTTTTTTCTGGTTCAAGGTAAAAAACGAGCGAATCTGACAATTCTGACCGGATTTTATTTCAGAGGATGAGGATAAACTGGTATGGTCCGCCAGACAGACCATTTCTTGAGAGGGTATTTTTATGGAGTTAGATGATAAGGATACACTGGTCTGATCCGCAGGCCAGACCACTTTTTTTGTGTGGCTGTGTCATTAAACAAAAAAAGTAAAATATTTAAAAAAAATAATTTTTGCGATGAATGATTTTAAATATATATATCCAAGAATGTGTATAAAAAAAAATCCGAGTAGCATCAACTTTGATTTCAACTTGGTTGTAGCATACCGTGGTTATTTTTACCTTATTAACTCTGGATATTACGAGATGCACTAAAGAATCTGACACAACACTGGTCTTGACACCACGATCAATTCTGAACTATAATTGTCACACAGAAAATTATTTTACCGTATAATTTGCAAAATCAATGATGATTAAACGTTTTTGACACGTTTCATCCAGCTCCTAAATAAAAGTGTTAAAAAGAAAAATCAGCTAGGGTCACTTTGATGCCATGAACTACCTAACGCCTGGGCTATATGGATACAAATCGCAAAGTATTAAGAATCCTAATTCCAAGATATCGTAAAGTGATTGGTACTTAAGAACCAGTTGAATTATGGAGTACCTTTTGGCTAATTGACAAAAAAATTATAACAGTAAAATTGCAAATTTACTGCCTTAGCTGGATTCATGAAAGCCAGTCAGGGCAGTAAATCTGTTAACAAATAAATTATCCTCATTTTATGTACTGTAAAATACAGACAACAATTACTTTTTAAAATAAAGTTTCTGTATTTTGTTGCATAGTTTTCAGGTTCGTGCAAAAAATCTGTGATTCTTTAAGAAAATGTTTACAATATTTACTTACATCTTTTATCCCAAACCTCAAAATCTGATCAAAAGCAACAAATCCAAAGATTACCGAAAACACTATTATGCACCCCCCTACAATTGCGATCTTTTGCGAGAATAGCAACATCCTAATGAATAAATTGTTTTATATACAAACACATTAATTACTTAAACAATATTTGTGCATTAGTAGATTATTTTAAATATCAGCTCGATCAGTGTACGCTGACTAATGACAAAAGGTATAAAAATCCATGAAAATGTGATTATTGAATAAACTCAACCGTTTCCATTGAACTTAAGAGACGGTGGGGATAAACATACATTGGAGATGTAATAAACTTGAAGGTTAATGTCAGTTTTACTATTAATAATAGATATTGTCATTAGATGGATAATTAATTAAGCTCCTTTTAATAATTGTCTATTAGACATTTACTTGAGCAGTACATCAAAAGATTTTGTATACCTAAATATTGTTCTTTATTATTGGCATGATTAAACTTTTTTTAACGATAAAATGTCCTGGAAATGGTGTATTATTTATTAAACAAAAATTTGATCAGTTGCTATGTGCCATAGGAAACGCAGAAATCTGTTTGCAAAATATTTGACGAAAAGGTATTTGAAAGTGTTATGTTTGGTGAAGTTCAAAATGTTACTGCCAGAATAATGTTATATTATATACTGGTAAGCTATGTAGTGGTTAATGTTGCAGGTATACTTTCAATGATCTGTTTCCTTTTATTTCAGTTCTGGACACTTTTGGACCTTAAGCTAATAGACCGGGAGGTAGTGACAGATCCTTGAGAACGATTAGTTAGCGTCTGCCAATTTAAGGGTAAATTATTATAGTTATTTGACGAATTATAAACGTATAAAGAAAGTTTCTTCGATTGCAGCGACAACGCAAATTAATTGTTTGTCATTGAAAATTAACGTTTTGAACGATCAGTTCGCGTCTTCAAAGAGGTTTCTGTGAAACTTCGAACAGAAGGAATCCAGCAGAAGCTAATCTGCAGACGATTTCCGCGTACAGGGGAGCCAAAGAAAATTAACTTAACTTGCAAAAAAAACAGACATTTGAGAACAATGAGTTCACGTCTGCCATTTAACTGAATTAACATTAATGATATGGAAATTGCCAAAAACTAATTTCCAGACGATTACGGCATACACATGCGTTTGCCGTGATTATTAGAAACTGTATTACTTTGTACATTAAGGTGGAACGAAAATAGGAAATTAGGTTATGAGATTTCTAATATTGACGGAAAGTTGTCTCCTAATTAACTGTATAAAATTTCAAACTTCTAACTTTTAGGAAAAAATAAAATATTGATATTCGATTTTTAATGGCAATAAGAAATTATCTATGCATCGGTTAATTAGCTGTACAAAATGTGAAGTATCTAATTTAAGTTCTTGAGGTGCCGCAAGTCCATCGAACATTTTATTTTCGAATTTGGTGCCTATTAGCTAATTGTCTAGTTTTCCTTGCGGCATAGTGCGAAACTGCGCAGTGTAGTACATAGTAGGAATGTGATGATGTTTACATTCTTTACTCATTATCCAAAAGTATATCACACAACACAGTAGGGCTATCGTGTTATATTTGGAAATAAAGTGAAATCTAGTTATTTTTGTGTATTGATACAACCAAATATTAAAACTTCCTACTCTACTTCTCATAAATACAATTTCCTGCATAAGTGCATAGTGCGTTAAAATGGCCCAGTTTCATGTGAAAACAAGAAAAATGCTCCTGTGTCCTATTTTTGGAAATCCAGAAGAAATTAGTGACAGAGTTCTACCAACATATAAAGACCGAATGAAATGTTATTTACATATCATGATATTAAGTCCAAAAAAACTGCAAGAGAACCCACAGTACGAGAAATTGCAGAGATATTAGCAAAAAAAATTGAAAGTGAGTGGCAAAAAGCAACAGTTCCTATTGTTTCTCATATTCGTATAATTCAGAAAATTACTACATAGGAACTTGCTTAAATCTATAAAAGCTAGAAGAAGCATTTGAACTGAACTTGAACCTGTTTAAAACTGAATCTAAGAAATTATTTGATATTGCAGCATGCAAATGTCTTGAACTTTCTTTATGCAACTGCAATAAATCCAGTAAAATGCCAAGCATGGAACAAACATTTCTGCAGGATCAAAGAATGGAGAGAAAATGGCCATAAGTACCATCGATGTTCTAGTGTCTAAGAAATTGAATGAAAAAGAGCAAAGGAAGCAGAACGCTATAATGAGGTCTACGAAATTTGAGAAAGAAAGCGCTACTTCACAATCCGAACATTCTAGTGTCAGCAGCCAAATTGATTGTTATGATGAGTTCAAATTAAATGCATCAATCCCGTCAACTTCAAAGGAATCGACCCCATCATTTTCACAAATGCGATTGAAGTTACCAACTCTGGCTTTGACTTGCGACAGAACAGGCGCGAGTGGCGGCAGCGATAGCCAGCGCAGTGTTAAAGGACGTGGGCCTCATTACTGGTGAAGATAATACTAGGGTCATAGATAGAATTAAAGTTAGAAGGGAAAGGTCAAAAAACCGTGGAAGACTGCAGCTAGAATTTGAATGTAATTTGGACTTTAAAGGATTATATTTCGACGGCCGCAAGGATGACTATGATTCGAGAAAAGAAAGGAAACAAATTTTACAGGAGAACCATAACAGAGGAACACATTGCCTTGTCAGAGCAACCTGGTTCAAAATTCTTGGGTCATGTTACACCAAAGGCTGGTACTGCTGTTGAAATACTGAAAAGTATAACAGGGTACTTCACAGATAACAACGTTAATATTCAAAGTCTTGTTGTTGTTGGTTGTGATGGTACAGCTACCAATACTGGATTTAAAGGACGTGCTATAAGGTTATTAGAAGAACATCTTGAAAAACCATTACACTGGATGATTTGCCTGTTTCATGGGAATGAACTGCCATTACACCATTTGTTTTGCCACCTAGATGGCAGAACATCGGGACCAAATGAATTTTCAGGCATAATTGGCAAAAATCTACGAAAATGTGAAGAATTACCGACTGTAAAATTCCAGTCCGTTAAAGGTAATTTACCTGACTTACGTGTACACAAAGATTTGATTACAGATCAAAAGTACCTATTAGAAATTTGTCAAGCTGTTTCAAGCGGAACTTGCTATTTAGATTTATCTAAAAGAAATCCGGGCAATCTTGCTCATTCAAGATGGCTAACATGTGCGAATCGAATATTACGTTTATATGTCTCAACAGAAAATCCGCCACGAAACCTTAATATGTTAGCCGAATTCATTATGAATTTCTATGTTCCCGTTTGGTTTTACATCAAATTAAATGCGTTTCTCAAAGATGGCTCAAAAAATCTATGGAGGCTAATAAACTTTTCTCGCTATCTTTCAGATGATCTGAAGCAAGTGATCACCCAGTGATTCAAAGAAATGCGTATTCTGCATCTCCGGAAAACATCATTTTAAGCACGATACATGATGAAAGGAAACTTAGGATTTCGTCGAATTTTAAAGGCTAGGGCACAAAAGACAGCAGGTATTCGAAGATTTTATATTCCTTCACTTAACTTTGATGCTAAGAAATATATTGATATCACAAATTGGTCGGATTGCAAACTCTCAGAACCTCCTGTTACAATGCTTTTAAATGATCAAGACCTCAGAAATTTGATTGGTAACGACGATGATAATTATGTTCCAGCATATTCTCAGTTCCCTTGCCATACACAAGATGTAAAAAGGCATGTTAAACTTGTGACTGAAGCATCACCTAGTGTTTGCGGAGTCACTGCGAGGGACGGATTTATACGAGCTAGAATACAATCTCGTCAAGAAATGCCATGTTTTGAAACCAAAAGCGAATTTAATCTATAAAAATTAATATTATCTACTTTCTCTTATATACCACTGTAATAAGTATTTTAAATTTGCTTTATTCTTTATTGTAATTGAAATAAATATTAATTGCTTGTATTATGATTTTTAAAACAAAAACTAGATTTTTTAGCCAATTCTTTTTTATGTACTGAACCTGCAAAGCCGCAAAACTTCACATTATATTTAATTTCACAGTATTTCAAAATAAGTAAAAAAATAAATACTGCATTTATATGCATTTAAATATTTAAGTACTGGAATTCAAAGCAGTCGCGGCACCTCAAAAAAATGTTGTAGAGAATTGAAATTTCTTTTGCTTAGTAAGTGTATGAATATACAAAGTTTTTTGGCTATTAAAGATATTTCTTGAAAAAAAATTTTTTTTAAATATTTTTTGTATTTCGGAGTACATGCGGCGTATCAAAATATTTTCTTACAAAACCGACATTTGGCATGCGCAACAACCACCTCTAAAGGCAACTTTCTGTTGCTATTAGAAAACCCAAATGAAAAAAAAATAAATAAAAAGGTTTTTTCATTCCACCCTATTGTACATACCATTGAACGATTAATTAGTGTCTGCAATTTAAATATGTGTGTGATATTATGTTAAAATACTAAACAAAAATTTACAGACGTTTTAAAAATGTTTAATTAATTGGCAGACTCAAAAAAACTTGTAAAAATTTAGAAAATCTTTTGAACGGTTAGTTAGCGTCTGCCATTAGTTTTTTCAAGAAATTTATAATAAAAAAATAATGACTTGATAATTGGCAGACAATTTCAGCATGTGCAAGACTATATACAATAATAACAACAATGCAAACAAATTTAAATGTTGTTGAACAATTAGTTAGTATCTGCCATTATTTTTTCATTGAATTTATGTTAAACAGTAATGAATTTGATAATTAGCAGACGATTTAAGCATGTACAAGTCTATATACAACAATAACAACATTACAAAAATTCAAATAGCGATGAATCTGAATATGATGAAGATAGAGATGATGTCGATGACGACGGCTGTGACGATGACGGAGACGGAGACAAGAATGACGACGAGCCAGACGTTAGTCGTCAACGCGTGGAGGACGAATATTATTTATAAATTAAGAAAACAGTTTCCGCATCAAAATAAGAATTTTTGTATTTTTACATTTTTTATAATAAAAGGATTCATTCCCAAAATAAATTCTTCAAATTGTCAAATCCTTGAAGTGTCAGAAAAAGTAAACGATGAGAGTCAAATAATTAAATTTAATAAATTCAATACAAGTTAAACAGGAATTTTAACACTTTCATACAAAAAAAACTTCAAACATTTCGATTTTAGGTCGTTTTTGTCATTTTGATGATGAAGCAAGAAATGAAGTTTAGACTTTGCTTGTTCGTTATTAACACTATGCCGCCATGCAATTTTCTCAGTAAATTAAGATTTTAGCAATTAAGTTTGAATGCACTGCATCTGATTAACATGCCAACGAAAATACTACTAAATTAGCACCGAACATCAATAAAAATGAATACGCGAATCTATTGCTCAACAATATTTGAATTCTTTTGTGATGTTGTTATTGTTTTATATAGTCTTGTACATGCCCAAATCGTCTGCCAATTGTCTAATCGTTATTTTTTTATCATAAATTTCATGAAAAAACGAATGGCAGACGTTAACTAATTATTCGACAACTTTTGAATTCGTTTGTAATGTTATTGTTATATACATAATCTTGTGCGTGCTGAAATTGCCTGCAAATTGTCAAATAATTGTTGTTTATCATAGATTTCGTGAAAAAAACTAATGGCAGGCGCTAATTAATTGTTCAAAACGTTGTCAACATTTTTCAACTTTCGAATTATTTTTTTTTAATGTTCTGCAAATCCAAAATGTCTGGCAATGATTACATCAACACTTGATCGCATAAACTTTATAACAAATTATGTCTCAACTCCGAACTTATCATTACATAGTATGTACAAAATAATACAGTTTCTAAAAATCACCGCGAACACATGTGCAATTGTGCATGTCGTAATCGTCTGCAAAGTAGTTTTTGGCAATTTCCATATCATTAATGATAATTCAGTTAAATGGCAGAAGCGAACTCATTGTTCTCAAATGTCTTGCAAGTTAAGTTAATTTGTTTTGGCCCTCCTGCACGCGGAAATCTCTACAAATTACCTTCATCTGGATACGTTTTGTCCAAAGTTTCACAAAAACCACCTTGCAGACGCTAACTGATCATTCAAAACGTTAGTTTTCAATTACAAATAAACAATTAATTTGCACTGTCATGTCGCTGCAATCGAAGAAACTTTTTTCATATGCTTATAATTTGTCAAATACCTATAATAATTGACCCTTAAATTGGCAGACGCTAATTAATTGTTCTCGGGGATCTGTCAGTACCTCCCGGTCTATAAAGGTATTCTTAATTTATGATCGATCGGATGAAGCCTTGGTAATCTTACTGGCTATGAAATAATCAATATCATATCTTTCAAGATCTTGTTAAAATAGCAACGTAAAGTCAAGCAAAACATGCTGAAAAACTTGATTATGTAATCCTCTCAGGTAAGATAAAAATTGGAAGATCGTTTAACTTTAACATACTAAACCCTCAAAATAATTTCCGTAATAAGATCGGTGACCCGTTGTATGCAAAGTTTTCTATGTTTCTCCACGAACGCGACAAACCATTCCTTCCATATCTATCCCATATGCGGAAGCACTATGGCTAAAAGCAATGCTAAAATTTGCTCGATTTTGATTCCCTGTAGTTGTTACCGATTCACTTTTACGTGATGCCAATGAGATTAAGTAAACAGCCAAATATCTTTTTTGTTTTTGTGGTTAAAATAGTTATTCGTGGCAACTACAGACTACAACTTTCAATTGCTTCGTAATGGTTTTATTAAAAATATCGAAATAACAACCCAGTTGGGATTGATCACCAGTAGATGAAACCAGTGATTCCTTATAAGGTATTGTTACTTGCCTATTGTTCATTATCTCACCATCAAAATTATTCGTGTGCTCAGCTGATGCAAACAACTATCAGAAATTGATCTGCGTATGGTGCTGTGTACTGACCACTCAATAGATTTCATTTATTTGAAAAGTCTGTTACTGGTGGTTAATCGTTTTAAAAGCTCAATCACTTCTTCGTCATGACGTGATACAAGTTTTAAATCTATAAGAAATATATTTTGCTAGCAACTATATTTAATTTGTTAAATGTAGAGGGAGAAGAATATCCTCACTAGTAGACTTTTCAAGTTCTTAATTGAAAATAAATAAAACAGAAGCACTTATAAAATAGCAGTTACAACAAACTTTAAAACATTCACATACACGTGTTTTGACGTCTATGTCTTGCAGTGTGACTTATTTTAAAGCTGAAAATATCCTAGTAAATACCTCAAATATTTTCAGTTCATTCTAAGCTTTAAAAGAAGTCAGACTGATGAGCCATATATATCGAAACACGTGTATGTGCATGCGCATGTTTTAAAGTTTGTTGTAACTGCTATTTTGGTAAGTGCTTCCGTTTTATTTATTTTTGATTTTATTGAACAGAACAGTTTTTTTAAAAGAATATGTTTACACTTATCTGTGATAAGTTTTTTGTGAAAGTTAAAATAATTACTAGCATTTTCTGATAATCTCTATATTTAAAACACAAGCCGTTTTTTTCGTTATTTTTTTTTGGGCTTCGCGAGCGGCTCTCACTGGACCGACTTTGATGATTCCTTTTTTAAAATAAAGCTCTTTATCCACAGATGTGTCATCATTAATTTTTATTTTCTTAAATTGTTATTTTTATACCTAAAAACGAATGCCAAGGTGGCCGCAGTGACAGGCAGAAACCTCAAGTTTAAGGTGTGTTTATCTGATCTTTTGAACTCATCAAAAAATAATATAATTATTAAATAGGGTGAATATTATGAACAATTCAAAATTGACAATCCAAACAACCGTTATACGCAAATTGAGGATAGTGTCCCTAAGGTTCCTTGGTTTAGATATTTGACAGCAAACAGAAAGTATCACCACTATCTCCAGATTAAGATTTGGCCATGCTTGTTATGCGCAATATTTGAAGAGAATTGGGGTTGTGGAATCAGATATATGCACAGCATGTCATATTGTTTGTGACTTGGATCATATTTTCTTCGGGTGTTCATGCCATTCTGGAGCTACTGATTAACTTATTAAGGGTTTATTGAAATTGAAGATTCCTCTGCCCACTAATCTGTTACACATATTGTCGCTTAAGAACATACGTATATACAATTAAATAATGAATTTTCTGAATAACATCAACCTGCTGCTATAAAGAACATAGATTAGATTCTAATCCTTATGTTTTACCTTTTGTGTATTATACCTTCCATCCGTAGCCTTTACCTTTGTGTCTATTTATTAATGCTCGAATGGGCCCCTGAGCAAGAAGAGTGTAACCCTGTCCTTCCCCCGCTGTTGATCGTCTATTAATTTTCCTTTAAAATCGTGTTAGGTTAGATTCGTATTGTGTATTTCATCGCTTTTATTTTTAGTCGCTGTTGTTATCCTCCTTTTAAAATTAAGTGGCTGGCTAATGGATCCCACGTCCAATGCCAAAAAAAAACGAAATGGAAGTTGAAATAAATAAATGAATTTCAGCGCTCGAACTATAACGTACTGGTGGCCCATACTACATAAACTGCGCATGTAAAGACCGCAATTGACCGAAGGGATCCGAGTAAATCAGTCAGAGCCAGCAATTGGCAACTTGTGTATCCAGTCGAAAACGAATTCAAATTAATTTTCACTTTTGTTTTATTCATTTGAAGACAAAGTATTTTTTGTAGAATATCTCTGCTCATCCTGGAACGATATGTGATTCCCATTTTGTGTAACGGCAACTGTTTATTTGTTAATTTGTTTATTTTTTAATATTATGAAAGTGTTTTGTTGTTTGTAACTCATTAACAATTTAACTGAACATTAAAATTTATTATCGTTATATGGTGTATACGTAGGTCATGTTAAATTGCATTGCATTGCATTGCATTGTATTAGTCAATTATTTTCTAATTATTTATTTAAGGTATATGGAGACGATAACAATGAATGAGCAGTTCCCCAACCTTGCTGACATCATCAGGTGATTAAAATCGAATTTCAGTTAACTCCAGTTGACCTAACATGGTTGGAGAAACTTGCGTCTAGTGATAGTATTCGAATGTAGCGTTCAAGTATTTTGGTGTTTGTGGAAGCTACTTCAAAGGCAAATAAAATGTATTAATCGCTTAAATTAAAAAAAAAAAACTTCTTAGTTTTTATGTTTTGTAATAAATAGAAATCCTATGAAACGTTGTTTCCTATCATTATTTATTTATATATTTTACATATATACATTTTATATACCTCTCCCTAAGGAATCACTACTTCCACATCCAGATTTGCTGTCAAAGTCTCTTACAACGAAAAAACTTTTGATACTATATTTGCACTTCATTAATGTAATATTTCAAATCGTCGCCCCAAATACCCATAAAACGATATTGTCCATGCCAAAGTTGCAAAAACCCTAAAAGTGACTAAGCTTGGTTCCCCCCTGTTTTCGAGGGCAGCCAATATGCTGGTGATAGTCGTGTGGTCCCTACCTCCCTCGAACTAAAAGCAAAAAGCCACCCCCGTTTCCCATTTTTCGTTGTCAGGCATGGGAGGACTTGTTGGATCGGTTTTTTTTTGAGACAACTCAATGTGCCCTGTAAAATTTCGCAACCAGACATCCTAACGGGGGTTCAAATCACCCCCTCCCTCAATACCGAAACATGCAAAAAACATCCAAACGTGCTGAAAATTGTTCTCTATACGTTTTCAAGGGCGTGGAACACGGTGCTAATATTACTTAGCCTCCTATTCATATCCAACTACCACTAAATGCATAGAACCACTCCTTTTCCCTATTTTTAATTATCAGGCATGCGAGGACTTGTTGAATCGTTTTTTTTTTTGAGAAAACTCACTATCCTGTAAAATTTAGCAATCGGATATCCTAACGCCCCCCTCCCCGGGGGTTGAAACCACCTCCTCAATCCTGAGGTGTCTCTCAATGGGAACATTTTAAAGAAGGGTGGGGAACACGATTGTGGCATAACTTTCTCTCTTAGTCCACAAAAACTACCCTTGCAAGTCAGATTTTCTTATACTGAGATCACAAGCGTTCACTGGATCATGTTTTCTAGGGACAGATTTTTTTTATTGCAGCTTAAGGAAGCTGGTTGGTATGGATCCCATCAAGGCTGTTTTTGCGCCTTCTTTGGCCAGCTTATCTGCTATTTCGTTATTTTCATTGCCAGTTTCACCAGGAAATTAAGGTAGTTTTTTACCGTTTTAGAACATATCTCTACTGCATCCAGAGCTTTGAGAGCTGCTTGGCTGTCAGTGATCATACGAATTCTTTTGTGAATATACGACCTCCGTATCATTTCTTGTGTACAGATTTCTGTAGCTGTGACTTCTGCTTGTAACACCGTTGTGGTTCTGCCCAGGTTCAGACGATGTTTGTCCGTGGTTGGTCTCCCGTAACTACTGCTCTAGTACTTCTTGATAATTTTAATTTGTCATTATACCATACGGTATCATTTGCATGTCTTCGCAGTTGCCTTATTCCTTCCTCTTCCCTACCAGGTATGTATACGCTGAAGGTTTTTGTGAAGTTGTGGCTTGTGCTGATTCTATCTGACTGTACACAGATATACCCTAGCATCTGACAAAAATATACTTATTTATTTTTTAAAAATTAACACTAGATTTCAATAAGTTTTAATTTCATCTAAATTACAATGATTCCTACCATTTTCGCTAAAGTGATTCCGGTTGTTATTGTTTATTGATATTGATTAAGTAAATACACGTCATATTATTTGCAGTTAAAAACTAATTTCTTAGTAATAATTTTCAATTTTTAATATAGTATTTAAAACATTAGACACTTAATATATATAAGATTATGTATAGATATCCAAACCTCATACATAAACAAGCATAAAATATTTGTAATATAGGAACCTATATATCTTTGTTCTCCTGGTCACTAAGTACAATAATGTACTAACAAAGGTATCAAAATATAGTCGATAATAGTTTATTTGAAATATATTCGGACGTAAATCCACAAAATAAACCACATAAACACCCAGATAAATTCGTAAGATATGGAAATCAATAGACGCAGTCTGTGAGTAAGCACAAAGATGTCGTCAGCGTTCCTCTCTGCCGTTTTCTAGTTGAGTGCTGAGTCGATCCATTCTGTTATTCACTTTCTCCGCATCTCTTCACGGTATCACTTAGTAATTCAAATGAGGTATTGTCAAAGTCACCTTATATGTCTAAGAAAGTTCTTATGACAATATCTTTACTATCTAGGGCCCTTTCTATTTTTTGAGTAAGCACGTGTATTGCTAACTCATGATTTTCCTGCTTGGTAGGCATATTTTTCGACGTAGAGATTTTGTACCGATTTTTACGTCCCTGATATGTCTATCAACCAGTTTCTCCAGGGTTCTCAGGAGAAATAGGTGGGAAGGATTTGGCTGGGCGTAGGATTTGGTATATAAATACCAAAACTTTATCTGCCGCCAACCACTTGGCTTGGCACATGATCCATGGCCAGACTGGCCTTGAATAGAGTGCACAACTGCCAACCTTACAAAGCCGAGAGCAACAGATGGTAGATAGGTAATGCGTTTTTAAGAGCTTTGTTAATGACATTTCGCGAGAAATGGAGATACTACCATTATGATGTTGAGAATAAAGCGTTACATGTAATTTAACTTCTCTTAAGGCGAATTTGTTGTATGAGGAATTTTATTGAGGAATTATAAATTTTCGCTCTGATAATATCCTGCCAGAACAGGACATTAAGTAGAATAGGATCCAAAATATTTTAGTTGTCTTTGAAATTCGTATTTTATGAGTTTGAAACTTCCAAGCTTTGCGTATAAATATTGCACAAATCTTCATAATAACAGTTATATATTAATTTATGTGTAGAAATAAAATTCAGATTTCGGCAAGTAACCTAAAACGCAACATAATTAAAAACTAAAATAAAATAATGTAAGTTAACTAAATAGGTTAAGCATTTATTATACGTTAGTTTGAAATTTAGTCCATATGAACTTTCTACTTGGAAATAATTTTTATTTTTCCACCATAAAAACCTAATGTATTTATTTTTATAGCCTAAATGCTGAAATAAAATACCAATTAATTTTTAAAACGTTTATTTTCATAAATATAACAATTACATAAATAACGTGCACTCTATTAAAATATTTCATTAATAACAATACAATCTCTTATTTACACTTTATTATTAACAGCTAATTATTTACTAATTTTTTATTGTGTCTTGGAATGCCAATCATTAGGAGTCTAGTAATTCTATGAACTATCTCATCATTTTTAGTAATCTAAGAACAAAGTAAAATATGTATTATTAACACAAAGCTTTCTAACGAGGACGAAATTATAATAATATATCATTAATGTTCGGCTGCATCTTCCGTTCTAACTAGTTTTTCGATTTATTTTCAACTAGCCATAACGTTATATAGGTGTAATATTTCAAACATTGGTTAACTATCACTTTTAAAATGCTGTATCTTTTTAAAAGTTAACCAACCTTAAGATAATTTATGATTCACTTATGTAATACATATTTTGGAAAATATAAATATACAGTGTGTCTCACTGAAGAGTGTAACAGCGTAATAATTCTTTTGTTTCTTGTCCGATTTAAATCAAGCTGATCTCAAAAGCTAGAGGTCACCAAGGTCTATTTAAGACCACAAAATTACTTTCCATCTTTAAATGCAAGGCTGAATTATATGAAAAAAAAAGATGAAAAAATCATAGTAGGTACCTATTTTTTAATCAAAAAATTTTATTAATAACACTTGTTCGAAATCCTTCAAAAACCCTGAATCCGAAGTTTAGTTAAATTTAAAAAAAAAATGAGGTCTTGATGAAAAAAATTCCAGTCCCAAATTTCTCGTTTTGATAATCATGCTCTGACTCCTTTGTTTCTACTGAAAGACAATTTTGTAAATATCAGATTAGTTGTCAAGTAAATCTGTTGGCATTCTGTCTGATTTTCTGCATTCCATCATATTTTATTTCAATTAAAATGCTTACAACTGCGGAAAAACTGGAAATTGTTAGATTAGTTGGTGATAATTCTCTTACAGCGAGGAAAGGTGCTGCGCTACAAGCCTGTTTTCTTACACACATTAGAAGAAGAAGACAAAGAAAGGCGGCTGGAATACTTCTTTTGGTGTCAGGGAGAGTTTTTGAACAACCCTGATTTTTTTTTTAAATATTTTATTCTCAGATCAAGCGACATTATTTACAACTAATGGCACAGTTAACTCTCAAAAATACTAGAAATTGGTCCGTTGAAAACCCTCATTGATGGAGTTCCAATCCACAATGCAATGGTAGTATGGAATTGGCTAAACGACAACTTTTCCCGGAGTGGTTTGGAAGAAATAGCCCTTTTATTAAGTGGCCTCCGAGGTCACCTGACCCCACGCCTTTGGACTTTTTTTACGGGGGTTTCTAAAGAATGAACTTAGCCATGAAATAGACTAGCTTGCGCTGAAATTACGCCTCCGAAAAGTTAGGAACAAGAGCAGAAAGCGAGATGAGGCATGTATTAGGGCTGATAGAGATTTGGTAGAACATAATATTGAATTCTTTTGGTTATATTTATTATTCATTTGTATAAATTGTGTTTCAAAAAATAAATTTAGAAATAATTTTTATTAAAATACCCCAAAATATTTTTTTTAGTCAAAACCTCATTTTTTTTAGAATTTAACTAAACTTCGGATTCAGGGTTTTTTAATGATTTCGAACAAGTTTTGTTAATAATTTTTTTCATTAAAAAATGCCTACTACGATTTTTAAATTTTTTTTCATATAATTTAGCATCGTAGATGGCCTTGCATTTAAAGATGGAAAGTGATTTTGTGGTCTTAAATAGACCTTGGTAACCACTATCTTTTGAGATCAGCTTGATTTAAATTGGACAAAATACAAAAAGAATTATTACGCTGTTACATTCTTAAGTGAGACACACTGTACAAAGGTACATACCTATATGACCAAGAGAATACAACCTATTAAACCAACAAACACCTAAATGACTATCTTGGTACTTTGCATAATTTTTCAAATATCTTTGACTCTAACTATACAGTTTTGTTGATACAAACAGCAAAAATGGTTCTACTCACAAAAATAATTTTACTTAAGTACATTGCTACCCACTAACTACGCTTTGACAAATATGAAGAAGAGAAGCAACCTATAAAAAAATATTTAAAAAGTAATTACTTCCTACATGAAAGGACTAATCAAAAGAACTTAAAACGTTTCATGCATGCTTTATTCAGAAATTGGTTCCGAATATAAAAATCAACACAGCAGAAAAATGAAATATAAGCTTATACCTTTCACAAAGAAACATTATTAATATAACTTTATAACAGAAAAGTCGATACGCTCCATTTACAAAAGGAAATCCAATATTTTCATCTAAGGAATATTAATCATTTGGAATCATTTTCACTAAACATACTCAAAACAATCTCAAAAAGTATGCACAAAGGTATTCCTTTAAAAATAAAATTCTGTTAAATACTTCATATTTTGTACAACACTTTCTGTAAAGATTTTTATCATATCTCGATGTAGATTCCTATTATGCATTGATACTAATATGTGGCACTTCTTGGTGAATATTAATATATTTAATAATTTTTCCACTTTTTGATACGTCGTAGTCTTTGTGCTACGAAACGAACACATACTTGACGTGTATTATAACATCAATTTCTGTAATAACTTCAATAAAAATCGAGAATGTCATATTTAATTTAGGAAAAAATTAATATATGCTACAGCAGTCTTTGTTAATACCTGTTTGATTTAAACAAATAAGTATATTATAGCCAGACACTTTTTTAATGACCATCGTAGAAAAAAAAATGTACAGTCCTAGAGAGTACAGTTCCATAACATGCTGAATTGAAATATCAAATAAAATAGTCTGTGTATATATGAATGTATGTATACAGGGTGTTTCACGAGGAAACGAACACGCTTTAATGGCAGATAGAGGACACCCATAGAAAAAGCTAGTTGGGCCCTCGTTGCTGAAATACAAGGTGTTTTATGTATTTTTGCCAAAATTTCTTTTGGTTGTTACTTTGTAAGGGAACGGAATAATAAGTTCATATTTGGCTTATGTAATACACTAGTGATCCTGAATAAGTACTTATATCACACACAATAAAAATCCAGGTCCGGACTCAAAAAAAATGTTTTCTTTGTTTTTCAAGAAAACAATACCCTGTATACGTTTTTTTAAATTTCAATATTAAATTCGAAAACTACATAAATACTGAACAAAATGGCTTTATTATTTTTTTTGCCACATAAATTCCAATAAATAATGCAATATGAAACATTAGGAAATATGAATGAATACGGGCAAAAAATGCTTCCACTATTATTATTCCACTATTATTATTATTATTAAATTAAGCATTTACTTTTTATCTATCAACAATAATTATTATGTTTTAATCACCGATTTTTATGAATGGGGTAAAATAAACAAAAAAGAAAATTGTTAGGGGCCACCGAAACAAGAAATTATTCATTCTTTTCATTTATTAAAAACTAGTAAAACAACAACATAACCTGCTTATTAACAACAACAATAATGGTAACTACTAAATTACATAAAAACAATGTAAATAAATAAGGTAAATAGTAAATACCAACAAGTTATTAGCAGAATAATTATTATACGAAGAACAAAAAATATTCAGATATTGTTATAAAAAGCATTTACAAATTATAATCATAATCATCTTTTATGTTGAAAATATCTCCCTCAGTTTCAATATATTTTCTGGCGCGGTTCACGAGATGTCCGATTGATCTTCTTATAACACCTGGATTTTTTCTAATTTCATTGCAGTAATCAACAATCCTTTAAATTAACTGATTCCTATCATTTATCTCCACGTTGTAGACTTCACTTTTTAAGTGGCCCCATAAAAAATAATCTACAGTGTTGAAATCCGGAGATCTTGTCGTCCAAATATGAGGACCTCCCCGACCAATCCATCTGTTTGGATATGTATTATTTAAATGATTTCTAATTTAGTTGGAGAAATGAGATGGGGCTTCATCATGTTGAAAGAACATACCTCATATTTTCTAAAAGATTCATTAACGTATGTTGTAAAAAATTAAGATAAACGTTACCAGTTAGTGTACCTTCAAAAAAATGTGGTCCTAACAAGTGACCGCCTACAAGTCCAACCCAAACGTTGATTGAGAATCTATGGTGTGAACAGCATTCACATTTTGCATGTGGGTTTTTTTGGGCCCACATGTGAGCATTACTAGAATTATTGATACCTTCCCTTGTAAACTGCGCCTCGTCTGTGAATAAAGTTCTGTAAATTACTCGTCGATTTTCAGATACCCATCGACAAAAATCAGGCGATTGACTTCATCGCCTGGTGCAGAGACGTTTTACTAATTGAATATGGTATGGTTCTTTTTTCAATATCCTCCATATCCCAGTGTAAGGAACGCCAATCACAGAACTAATTTTTCGAGTACTTAAACTTGAATTTTAATTAACCATATGTAAAATATTATTTTCTAAATTTACTTATGTTGCGTTCCGCAACTGCACCTGTAGGAAGCTTGCCATGTTCTCTGGAACAGTGATATACGCATCCAAAAGTTTTATGGTCGTCTGTTAGGAAACCGTCTTTGATATTCCCTCTCTGCTGTCCCACCATTTTAGTTACAATATCCGTATATCAAAATTATGTCAGCATATTCTTCGTTTGAAAATTGGTACGGCATTTTTGTAATATTAAATAAATAATTGTATTAAATAACGAAAACTATTAAAAAAATTATAAACAAATAATATGACGCTACTCTGGTCAATAGTGACAACTTTAAACAATGACTTTAACCGTTAAGTCAGTTAGTTGTCCCTATTGATAAATGCGTTTTATGACATTATCTGCATTTCTTGATAGTTTGGTCACAATGTGCATTATTGATATGCAACTTTGTTGCTACCGTTCTCCTTATTGTTAATAGGTATGTTATGCTACTCTTTTAGTACTTAATAAATGAGAGGAATGAAATAGATTCTTGATTTATTATTCTATTTATTTTACCCCCACCGTAAAAATTGGCAATAAAAACATAATAATTATTGCTGAAAAAGAAGTAAATGCCTAATTTAATAGTGAAAGCATTTTTTGCCCTTATCATTCACCGATATTTTCTAAAGTCTCATATTGCGTTAATTAGTGAAATTTATTTGGAATGTTGTAAGAGTGTGGCAAAAAAATTAATGAAGCCATTTTGTTCAGTTTTTTATGTACTTTTCGAGTTTAATATTGAAATTAAAAAAAAACATATACAGGGTATTGTTTTCTTGAAGAATAAAAAAACAATTTTTTTTCGAGTCCGGACTAGACCTGGCCCAACTAGCTTTTTCTATGGGTGGTTAAGATTACCCTCGGTGTCCTCTATCTGCCATTAAGGCATGTTCGCTTCTTCGTGAAACACCCTGTATATGTATGTGCGTAGACCATTTCTTGTAAACAAGGTAACTTCTGTTAGACTTAAAGTTAATACAGAAAATAGCATGGTAGAATACTTCCTATCGAAATTAAAGCATATCCACCATACTAGATAATTGCCAAAGGCATATGAACTGACCAGTTTCATATTAACTATATTTTATTATAAATTTGGAGCAAAATGTTACTAAGGTTTTTGATTAAACAAAAAATAATACGAAGATGTGTAAGATAACGGAACTGCATTATACTATAAGTCTTTCAGGTACGGACGAATTTTACGTGGATAAAGTAATACATCAATTTTTATTTTAAAATATTTATATATGATGCTAAACGAATGAAAGTTGCAGTCGGATGTTGCCGAATACCTCTTTAGGAAAAAAATTCAGAGATATTGATTGTGCACTTAATCTCATCGACATTACATACAAGTGATTTGTGCCGTATTCCAGCAAAATGGTAATAAAATAGTCATTCACAGTTGGCCACGTTCAACTGCAACTTCCACTCGTTTTAGTTAGATCGAGTTTTTCTTATTGGTATCGATGTATCCACTATTAGAATTTCTCATCATTTGTTGACATGACATGATTAACGTGTCCCCCAAGACCATCTCCATTTACAGTTGATATCGGAGATTTGAGTGGGCTAGACGGTTCGACTTTGTGAACAGGCGTGATATCTGCTTTTCCACTTTCTTTAAAATATAAGAAACCGGCAGCAGCGAGGCCGCCGAGAGACCCGAGGAGGATGAGCCATTTGCTAATTTTGACGATTTTCTTTATTTTGAAGAAGTCCTTCAATTGCTTTGTGTACGTATTGTTAAGTTCCACACCCTGAAACAGAAATACCCTTTTCATTAGATATATTAAGCAGAACACCATTTTTACATTAGCATACAATTATAATTCCTATACATATTTGAAATGTATTATATGTATACCGGACATTTTATATCGACGCGACGCGACGGCGGGAAACATGTTGTGCTTGTTATAAAATATTATTTTAGGTATTCAGCAGATAACTTTCAAATACACCATCCGTTCCTTTCATATACCATTGATCTAAATCTGACCAAGCTAGAATATCAACAAGAAGTTCCCTTACGAACCGATTTGTCAACTTCTTTCATACACTTACTAAGTATATCTAACCTTCAATATGAAAAGACAAGAAAATAACTATCCTTTCTATATACTGATAATCTAAGTCTGATCATGCCAATATATATTACATAGTAAGTGTATGAAAGAAGTTGACAAGTCGGTTCGTCAGATTTAGATCAATGGTGTATGAAAGGAACGAATGGTTTCTTTGAAAGTTGTCTGCTGAATACCCAAAATAATGTTTTATAACAATAATGTAAGCAGAAATACAAAATATTTATTTTTGAAAACATGGTTAGGCTTCTCAGTAAACAATAACATCAACCGGAATAGAGTAGGTTTCTGGATATAAATTAATCCAATCAGTCCTCAGATATAGAGGTGTCATTGATCAGATAATCTCCTTAATGGTCCACACCAAGCCGAACGAATTTGATACAAGTGTAGGCACCTATGACTTCTTCTAAAGCGGCGTTCTATCTTCTTCTTCTAGTGCTGTCTCCTTAACGGAGGTTAGTGATCACCATTTCAAATTGTTCTCTATTTCAGCAGCTCTTATCAGTTCTTCGAAGTTTAGGCCAGTCCAGTTCCTTATATTTCTCAATCAAGACAGTTTTTTCCTACCGATTGATCTCTTCCCTTCGATCTTTCCTTTGATAATTAATTGTAAATATGTCCAAGATATGATGTATGTTGCATTTTACTGTATGTATCAGATCTCTTTCTTTGTTCACTCGCCTTTGGACTTCCTCGTTCGTTATGTGAACACTATATGGGATCTTTAGTATTCTACGGTATGTCCACATTTCAAAGTCTTCGAGCCTATTCATTGAGCTGACTTTCAGGGTCCACGTTTCTGCTCCATATAATAGGCTGAACCAGATATAACATTTCGATAGTCTGCAGCGAAGTTCGAGATCTAGATGTTGGTCAGTTAGTGTATTTTTCATCCGGATAAAATTACCTCGAGCCTGTACTATTTTGTCTTTGATTTCGGTTTCCTTGTCTAGCTTGGTATTGATTATGCATCCCAAATATTTTCTATGAAGATCTAAAATCTTTATTCATTATTCCAACAAGAGCAACTATCACTGTTATAAATAATTTCCAACACCAGTGTCGGTTATATTCTAAACGATGGTCACTTGCGAGCTCTTGTTGGCTATTTAGCAACGGAGATGAAACAAAAGAGGGGAGAGGCTGATTCAATTCTGCCTAAGCATACGACCGTGTGATACACTCAAAGAAATAGTGTGGGTAAATTCAACAAAAAAAAAATGGTTAACTAACAATATCGTTAATTTTGTTAAACTAAATTATATTGATGGTATTTTTAAACAAGAGGTGATTGTTATTTTAATTAATAAAAAGTTGTCGTACAACAAAATAAACATTAACTTAAAAAAAGATGAATAAGACTATTATTTTTTTCGTCTGACTATTATTTTGTTGAATTCTGTCAAATTAAACTAGATAATAGTATCTTTTATTTTTAACTATTGTCGAAATGTAATTGTAAACCCAGTAGCAGTTTGCTCTACTATTATAGTTGACAGATAAACCAATATTATTGTAGAGTTAACCCGCAGTTCTGCCATCCACTTTGATGAATTAAGACGTCGCATCAGCGCTTTTGTTTGCAAATAGTATGGGTTAAATCAATCAAAAAAATAGTATATATATATATTGTTCATTTTGCTAAATTGAAGTATATTTAATAGTATTTTTAAACAAAATGTGATTGTCACGCAACAAAATAAACATTAACTTAAAACATAGGTGCATAAGACTATAATTTATTCATCTTACTAATAAGTTGTTGAATTTTGTCAAATGAAACTAGATAAATAGTAGACTTTATTTTTAAGTATCATCGAATTGTAATTCTAACCCAGTATTAGTTCTCTGTATTGTTGTATTTGGTAGACAAACCAATATTATTGTCGTCTTCTAGAAGTTCTAAAAGAATTATCATAAAATTTGGTTGCTTACCACGTAGTCTATTACAAAAATTACTCCTAGATGACGCCACATACAAATCACTGACAATAATCAATCATGCATTATCTTATACTCTTATGAATTTATAGAAAATTAATAACATGATTGCAATGTTCAAATTCTCTCAGGGATCATCGATATATTTGGATGGATCTTATAAACGATCTCCAATCTTTGGTTTGGGTGGTCTGATGTCTCGATACTGAGATTTTGCATAACCAAAAAAAACTTCATCATACAATAAAGTGTAGATCAACCTAAAAACTAGTTGGTGAACAAAAAACAAAGTCGTTGTACTATTTAATTGTAGACCAAATTGAAAATGGTTAGTGAACATAAAAAAATGTCATTGTACTATTTAATTTGTTACAAGAAGATATGATTATTAAACTACTATTTGTTTACGAAAACAAATAAAGTTGTATGACTATTCTTTTCTGATTGATTTAACTATGAAACTAGATAGGCGCGATTTCATATGCTCTTTTTGGTTGAATTTACCTATCATTTTCTTTGAGTGTAGTTGCTACTGCATTTCAACAACTTTCACGGCGCCTTTACACTTTGCTGACACCTGGCGTTATATTTGGAAACCAGATTGATTGAGTAATAGAAATTGTCACTCTGAGGGCAACTCACAATGGTTTGCTTTTAACTGTTAAGAAAAAAAAACGATTATAAAGGAACTAGCATATCTGCAGAAACACTGAACTTTCAATATGAAAACAGACGAGAGGTGAAGACTATAAGGAATATTCCATAAGAACAATATAGAAGAGTACTGTTAAAATGGTGCAAGAAAATTGTTAAATCACTGAAAATAAAATTTTTCAGGCAACGTTTAAAAGTCAAGGATCTACGAGGATTGCAGGTTGAACAGCAATAAGAAAAAACAGATGTGCTGCAATAACTAAGACTAAGATATTTTCTATTGCTTGAGTGTATTAACCCCCCCCCCACAATAAAGTTGTGGGAGGTTACTAAAATTGGTCCAAAATTGAAAATTGAGATAACATCAAATCTTTACGTTTTAAGGTCCCAGGAACTCAAAAGAGTGTTTTCTGAAAAATGTCTGTGTGTATGTATGTGTGCGTGTGTCTGTATGTATGTTAGCACAATAGCGTCGAAACTACTGAACGGATTTGGATGAAACTTTGCATGAAGGTTTCTTTAATGCTCCAGAAGATCTGAAAAGGTTTTGGTTGAAATCGGATTACGTCTAGTGCCGCTTTGGCACAAGTTGTTTATTTTATGATTACTTACAATTTGTAATCGAACCATTGAAAAGCAGTAAAAATTCCGATTTCACACTTGCACCCTTGATTTGGGGGCAAAGTAAGTTTTTTGCCCAAAACTATTAAAAGTGACATTAAAAGCCTGAGAAACGTGAATCCATTTCCGCCCGTCAGTTTGACATCTGTCACAAAATCTTCTTTTCCTGAAACCTTTTGGCATCTGTCAGTTTGACATCTGGCATTAGTGACAATCAACTAAACAACAACCTTCCCCAATCGATTTAGTGAAAAATCGGACGAGGCCAGAAGATAGAAATAATATTTATCAGCTCATATTGAAATGGTCCACTATGGACACTTCACCGGCCACAGCTGGCAGAGAAGCTGTCCACAAAGAATTATATGGTTTTTAAAAATAAATAAAAAAATGCAATTAAATGAGAACGTTCATATTCTGCATAGCTCTTTTCGGCTTCAAAGATGCACCGAGTGGAGAGGTTCCAGCCGCTTTCCGTAACTGCCGATTTTTTAAAAAATTTTATTATAATCTAACGCAATAAAAAAAAACATTTTATACTCTTATCTCATATATTTGTTAGAATGGGACTATTTTTCGAGATCGAGCAGGGTTAAAAAACATTTTTTCCCATTTTAAACAAAATAACTGTTTCTTTTTTGTTTAAAACAGTTTTTCTTCAATGTTTTAAATGGTAGGTATGTTTAAAATATGCTAAAACTCTATTCAACTAAAATTAAATAGTGCCAAGTTACTGTGTCTGCTACTACTACTTGATGCCAGATGGAGCTCTTAAATGGATTTTACAGCACGCTACAAGTAAAATGTTCAGTTTCGCGCGTGTGGCCACCACTGAAATGAATAACATACTGGAGGGTGCTCCGATGGGGGAGAGGGTAACCAATAGAGAGAGAAGCTTTAATAAGCGAGGCACCCTATTTCTATTTCTGTTGCCTGAAATCATAGTTTTACAAGTGCGAGGAAAACATCAATATATGCTTCTCTCTCTATAGTGTTGCGAAAGAAAACAGTTTCCTATTGTTCGAGCTCACTCCAGTATGCAATAAAGCTCACTGGTGACCACTGATCATTTGACTCATATGAATAAGACTACAGAAGCTATTTTTTGTGAGTGTGTATACTGTTTATATCGGTTATCGGAATGGGCCATCATCGGCACTTTTCCTGCTTTTCCACAAACTCCGAAATAACACATTTGTTTAAAACATCGCACTGCGTTTTAGACTGTGTTTTAAACAGTTGTTTAAAACATCGCATTGTGTATTAAATATGTTTTAAACATTTGTTCTGAACACGCGATGTTTTAAACATCCTTTAAACATCTTGTTTAAAACATTTTATTTTAAACATGCCAACCCTGGATCGAAGTCATAAAAAAGCTTCAATATAAATTAGTAGCTGAGCCCCCGTTCTCACGCCACTGTTAAAACTCATTCTAAATTTTTAATGATCCAAATAAAAAATGTACTCCGTGCTATCTAAATTTACATAAAAATAGAATACTGAAATGAAAATTTGAAGTTGGATATCATCTTCAAAGAAATACATTGACAAATAACAGAAAAAAGTTGAAATTCGGTTTACATATTTTACTTACTTTCAAACTTATAGGAGAAAATGAAGATGTGCTTAATTAATGTATGCATTTTATACCAAAGTTAGGTCGTAAAAGTAAAAATTTTATTTTTAGCATCGTTCATCATTATGAATTAGATCCACTGATTTATATCATTATGTACTTAAGACTCTAGCTTACCTCTTCTATCCAAAATATTGGAAGTACTGTATCTGTGAAATTATAGAAAAGTTCGACTTTTGGATTTGGCTGTAGTGGCATGCTAAATTGAAGCCTTTTCTTGGCAGCAACTGGACTTCCGGTGGTCTAAAACAAACAAACTTAATATTGACAAAACGAAACGAATATATACTTTAGAAGATTTCTTCTACTACTGTGAGGTATAAAATAATCCTGAAATAGCTTATGAAACATGTGTTTGTCAAATTTCATCGAAATGTGTTGTGAATAAAGTACCCTATATACAGGGCGATTCATATAAAACTCCCCAGGCAAATTCCGTGGTAACGAAAAGGGATATTCAAATTCTGCAAAAGCCAGTCGTTACATATTCTTGGTGATTTTATTTCGTCTCTTAAATGCTGCCGATCACAGGAACTTTGTAAGTATAATAATATTAAAGTATGCTTAATTTTAAGTACTTTATGTAGTAACAGTTTTCCACTAAAATTAGTGGTTTTCGAAATAAAGCAAAAAAAAGTAGCATAACGCGACAGGGTACCAAATGGTAACGTTAAAAAAAATATGTACATATTTATTTTTAAAGCAGATGTGTTTGTTTGTTGTTTCCTCCTTCATGGATACATGTGAAACCGTTTAATTAATGCTTCTCTAGTTACTTTCAATAAAGTATTTCTATCTACTGTGGCAACATTTGCATATATTTTATTGTATAGGTTTGTCATATCATCGACTGATTCACTGTAAACTAAATTTTTTAGATGTCCCCATAAGAAGAAATCTAAGGAGTTAAGTTAGGTAATCATGCTGGTGACCTCATTATTTCATTAGTTCCTGTCTACCTTCCAGGATATGTTCGTCATAAGTATGTATATGAGGAATATTTCTTAATAAGGGAACTTTATAGGGACGGTACTTATTTCTCTTTAGTTTTTGGCAGGGGAAGTAGGAAGTATTTGTTTCAGCCGATGATTTCCAAGGAATTGGGATTATTTACAATATTGATCATTACTAAAGCAGTATTTCCATTATTTGTAGCCGTTAACTGTTTATTATGCTTCGAATTCTTGAAATGACCATAATTTGTCAAATTATTACTTAAAGAAATAAAGATCTTACGATCTGGCTGCGGCGAATAGGGAAAACGTAGTTGTAATAACGTTTTGGCTTCTTGGATTTTTTTCTAGATTCTCCATAAATTCAAGTAATGTTTAATTTGTCTTCGTTAGTGTACATTTCTCAAATATCTTGAACTAATAAACGCATTCATAAAAAACTTTTAAAACTGGTTGTATGTTCACAAACGCCAAAATAAATTACTACACAATCTATTTGACTTTACATTATTAAATCAGATTTAGGAACACTAGTTTAAATAATTAACAAAAAAGATACGGGGGTTAATCCAAATTATATAGTCCAGTGCAATTAGTCATCATAAATGAAAAATAACGGAAACCAGCTATAATGAATGGATTTGAATGATTTTTTCTTTGTTGGATTTCTAATGCCATAAACTAAAAAGTTTACCCATTGAAAATTACCGCAATTTCGAAAATCCGTAAATAAAAAAAAATTTAGAAATCTCAACGAAAAATACTAATTATCGTAATTTCTTAATACTTCTTTTAAGAAAATAATGATTGTTATAGTTTTCGAGGTTGTTTATAAAGAATTTGTAAAAAAATGAAACTTTTCAAAATTAATTTGAAGATGGCAGAAGCTCCAAAAAGCGAAATAAATAAATAGTACAGTAAGTGAAGCTTTTAAATCCCAGCTCGAAAACGATGTAGCGATGTAATGAATTTCCAAATTTTTTTCTTTAACATGCTTCATAAAGTATTCACATAAGAATCTATATTATAATTTTTCCTGCTTTTTGATTAGGGGTGGTTCCCACTTCTTGGAGGTTGTCTCAAAAAAAAAACAAAAAATATACATAATCAATTATTTATAAAAAAGAAAGGTCTTATATACCTTTTTGCATATTTTTTGAGATATTGCGAACTGAAAATTGCAATTTTCATCCCCTAAAATTGTATTCCTAGATGTTTTGTTTAAATTACTTGAAAAATGTGCACTTAAAAAAAAATGCAATGGTATGAAATTAAAGCTTTCACGAAAACAAATCGAATGGTTTTTTCTTTTAAGATAAGATAATTTATTCACCATTAAAAGTACAGAGTACAAAGTAGGTTTTGTCAGTACAAAAAATAAATAAATAAAAGTGATAAATAAACGCCATTCAATTAATATTAACATACACACACATATTCAATACATATAAAAACACATAAAATATCAAAGTTGCTTGCACAATTATAATACGTCTAATTATATACACAACATATATAAGAAATAAAAAGTTTAAAATTACTCAAAATCTATAAACAACTATGAGAAAAATGTTTATTCTTGTAAAAATTAAAGGTATTAAAATTTTCATCCGATTGAGACGTATTACGGCATTTTCTAATGAAAAATAAAAAAGTTAGAAAAAAAATTAGCGCATTTAAAAATTCAGGCGCCATTTTTTAAAATCTTATTGCTCTATTTCTTGTTAATTATTTTTTTTTAATCCTTCTAGATACTATTAATGCATATTATTACTAACATGCTCAAATGTTAGGCATCCTAAGCTCAATTTTCGAGAAACAAACAATGGCCCAAACCGCGATCGTCTATCTTTTTCAACTACCGAGCGTTTTTGGAAAATTGGCATTTTTGAATGACCTTTATATCTAAATTATCAAGTGTCGAATTGAAAATCGAGTAACACATTTTTAAGGCACTTTTTGGGTAGAATCCGTTGCTGATAAGAAGAAAATTATACATGACTCAGTTTTCGAGATATAGACACAACTTTTATTTTTTTTCATTATTCGATCACAACTTAAATTAGCTATCCAACGATATATCATATGTCATATTTATCTCTAGAAAAAGTAGTTCATTTTCGAAAAATTTAATATATTTGTGAGAAGGCCATGGAAAATTATTAACAACAACACTTCTTATAATATAAGATAATTTGGCCAAAAATTAGGAAAAACTGAACCACAATAAATGTTCGAATTTTCTTCCATTGACATCTATGCATATTTATCGCATTTAAAAAACACATTATGTCTATATTTCGAAAACTGAGGCATGCATAATTTTCTTCTTATCAGCAACAGATTCTACTCAAGAAAGTGCCTTAAGAATGTGTTACTTGATTTTCGATTCGACACTAAGTCTAAGTCTTGGTAATTGAGATATATCCAAAAATGCCAATTTTCCAAAAAACGCTCTGTAGTTCTGTAGTTCAGTAGACGAAAAATATAGACGATTGCAGTTTGCGCCATTGTTTGTTTCTCGAAAATTGAGCTCAGGACTCCTATATGGGTTTTTATCTATATGCCATAGTTTTAGAGGAAACCTCAAATCCCATCTAATTTGGTCCACCCCGTACGAGAAGATAAGGTCCCAAATTTTTTTTTTGGCAACAGCCTCCCCCACTATCAGCCCCCATTATCAAACCCACACTATTATTAAAGGGAGTAAAAAGAAAATTCACAATTCCAGGCTCCTTTGCAAGTACTTAAAAAAAAACGTTGAGAGCTCAAAAGTTGATTCTCAAAGCGACTTTTGACGTTTTGCCACACTGTGCGATGCCGCAGACGTTAGTATCATTTGTTATAATTGAAAGATAAATAAAGTCACCAAGAATATCTAACAACTGGCTTTTACAAAATTTGAATATCTCTTTTCGTTATCATGCTGTCTTAACTCCAATAGAATCTGACTAATAAATAATTTTTCAACTTCATAACTGCCTTCCTTACCGACTGATATGTTGCACGTATGAAGCAATTCAGTTCAAAAACCCATCTACTGCATCTGATTGAAATATCCTGAAGGAAATCCAAATAATTGTGATTACAGCAGGTTAGGTTATGTTAGGTTGATATATGAGTGGGCTAGTAACAGACCCTCCTACGCGACCATCTGGTCTATTTTGGCTCACTCCTAATTATATTTCACTCAATAGGTTCACCTTTTTGATAAAGCCGACTTGAGAGGTGAGAGGTTGTCCAGGTCCTCTGGCAGCACTCTTTTGCCAAAGAGTGAGAACCTGGTTCTTTCAGCAGCAGGCTAGGTAAATAGAACGTCCGCTACCATTTCATCCTCTTCCAAACACAGTCAGCATTCAGCATTGTCCGCTATTCCGACTCTGTATAGGTGGTGATTTAGTCTGCAGTGTCCAGTGTATAGGCCAACTAGAGTTCATAGATGTAACCTATTTAACTCTAATAGTTTTTTAGTTTTTGATTCTCGAGGATATGTAATAAACTCCTTTGAATGAACTAATCCTGGTAGTTCTTGCCAGTACTGGAGGATTTTCCTCTCGGTTCAGGCCAAGATGGTTGTTTTCGCAGTGCTTGCCGATATGCCAAACACCGGTTCTGGTCCAATAAATATTAATACCGCACCTTCCTTGGTTAAGGAATCGGCTATTTCGTTGCCCTCCATGCCAGCGTTGCCCGGTATCCAGACCAGTCTTTTGGCAGGTCCAGACCAATTTAGAATTGCGGCGATATGAGCCAAGAGCTTCAAGAGCTGCTTGGCTATCTGAAAAGATTCTTATTGATCTGTGACTACGATGCATCTGTTCAAGCCTCTTTGTATACAGTTCAATGGCATGAATTTCCGCCTGAAACACAGTCGCATAATTGCCCATGCTGGAAGTAATTCTTACCTTGGGTTGTGACAGTATGCTCCAGCTCCAACTCCTTCAGAGGTTTTGGAACCGTCTGTAAACCAACAGATGTCTGCTCTTTGTAGGTCGGTTTTGTTCCGATCCCATTCGTCTCTTCCAGGATGTCATGACACTTCATGTCATCTGACAGCCTGTTGCGTTCCATGATGCTAGCCTGCGGCATATTAGCTACCACTTGATGAAGTCTGTGTGTTGCCCACCTGACCTCCCTCTCCAAATAGATGCGGAGGGGTAGATCTAGGAGGATTTCCAGAGCATACTTGTGTCTGTAGACCAGAGAGTTTGACTTTGGTTTGTTTCGACCACTAAACTGATTACAGCAGACGCATATATTGCATTTTTTTAAATTGGCTTTACCTTCACTGTACTAAAATATTAGTGACATTTTACTATTACAATTAAAATAAAGCAAAGATATTGGCGATCAGCTGACTTCAAATTGTTACCAGGTGGCAAAAAATCACACCGAATATTTTTTAAAAGATCAATGATTATTGTTTGATACATGATTAGCATAAAAATTATTCTAGGAAAGGAGATATAAGTTAAATTAAATTAGCAATAACTAAGAATTGTTTTCGTACCTACCGCTTCAAACAAGATTATAATTTCATGTTTGGTTTTATCCGGGGTCAGCCCTTTAACTCCTTTTAAGTAACTTTCGTCTGCTTCATAAAAATGTGGTAAAGAGGCGTAAATCGGAGCTCCAGAACATTTGTACAGATCCATCATACCTTTTTTGAGGCAAGTCTCAGGTGTAAGGCAGTAACATTTCTCATCTGCATTTGTGGACATATCTCCTAAGTTGGCTGAATACTCCCTTACAGGTATTCCATCGTATTTTGTCTTCCGAACAAAGAATGCAGCAAGAGACCTACAAACAGCAAATAATAGATAAATAGTTAAATGTTTATTTCACTATATTTCACACATACAATATTAATAGCAGATCAGATCAAAAGCAAAAATCTAGTAACAATTCTATAGTAAGTATGCAAGTAGACTATGAATGTGATTATCATGAATATAAATAGCCACAAGTGTGTTAAGTAAAATACACACCTAAAAAAGAAAAATGATCAAGAAATGAAAGCTAATTAGTTAAATAAGAAAAAACAAGTTTAAACATGATAGAGTGAGAGAGAAATAACACCAATCACAAAAGTGCAAAAAACTAAAAACGCAAATGCATTAGATGTCGAAATCCGCAGTACTCAGGCCTGTCGGCCCATTGTACGTTCGCGACGTGAAGGATCCCTTAGAAAAGACCAGTGCTTTCCACAAAGGAAAGCAGCCTGTTCCAAGGAATATCCCGTAGTTCCTCTGGATGCAAGAATTGCCTCTCGAGGAGCCTATGCCTTGACGCTCCTAATGGGGCGCAACTGCATAGGATATGAGTGATGGTTTCATCCTCCACTTCACACATCCGACAAGTTGGATCATCTCCCAACCTCATTGTATGTAGGTGATTGTTCAGAGGACAGTGTCCTGTTATTAGGCCCACCATCCGTCTCATTTTTTCTCTATTGAGCCCAAGCAACCACTTTACGGTAGAGGCAGCCGAGGGCCCCTTTATGTGGAGCCTCGTCTGCCTCATACCGGGGGCTCGAGCTCAATAGTTGTTAAACTGTGCCGCAGCCCAGTCTTGAAGTTCTGAGTGAATCAGACTCGTTGGCAGACCGAAGGCTGGCTCAGGGCCAGGGAAGGGAGTTTTTGCCATTTCTCCCGCCAGACGATCTGCTTCTTCGTTGCCCTCCACACCACTGTGTCCGGGCACCCATATGAGTTTAACCGAGTTGCGTTCACAAAGTTCAGTCAAAATGTTTCGACAATTAAGCACCAGCCTAGAGGTTACCTTGTTTGACGCAAGGGACTTCAGAGCCGCCTGGCTGTCGCTGCATATGTAAATATGTTTGTTTACGAAACTTCTGCTGAGATTTTCGCTTGCGCACCGTAGTATGGCATACACTTCTGCTTGGAACACATTAGGGTACCTACCAAGTGGCACCGATATACGAGCCCTTGGTTTGCATCCGTGTATGCCTGCGTCTGCGTCTTCGATATGGTCTTTCTCATGTAAGGTCACTACCCTATTTACTGGCCTCAGACAACTAAAAATAGCATATAAGCAATTGAAATTTAATGCAACTATAATTACTAAATTACCTCGAATCACTCTAAAATTTTACAGGGGCTTTACCACATTAAAGACTAGTACACCATTTTATTTTCCGCATGTCATGGTAGATCACGTTGTATATATTTTGGGACGCTGAAACCGAATCCGAGGTCAGAATTGTCACATGCTGTCAATATTTGCATGTAAGCTCAAAGAACAGTTTAGTACAAGCCTGAAACCGGATGAAAAGTACAATGAGAGATTAAACGAGTTGACCGATACGTATTTTGGGGCGCTCAAACCGCATCTGAGGTCAGAATTTTTTTATCATGTCAGGATTTTGACATAACCTCAAAAAAATATCAAAAAAACACCTCATAAATAGTCAAAAGTGCATTTAAATGTAGATTTTAATGTCTTGTGGTCAGTTTAACTCTTCTTTTAAATACATTTTTTACCATTTTTTAGGTGTTTTAGGGTGATTTTTTGAGGTTATGTTAAAAATCTGATATGATGAGAGAATTCTGACCTAAGATTCAGTTTCAGTGTTCCAAAATTCATATAAGTAAAGTGGTTTGGTCGTTATAAGTTTTTAAGTCTACCTTAAAATGCAGTTTTGACCATTTATGAGGTGTTTTTTGAGAATTTCTTGAGGTTATTTCAAAATTCTGACATTATAAGAAAATTCTTACCACGGCTTCGGCTTCAGCGCCCCATAATACGCATAGAAATATGAGTCAACTTGTTTAATTCTCTGATTTACTTTTCATCTGATTTCAGGCTTGTTCTAAGCTGTTTTTTGAGCTTACATGAAAATATTGACGACATGTGACAATTCTGACCTCGGATTAGGTTTTAGCGCCCCAAATAGATATGACAGTCGGTAAAAAAATTACATGACATTTTTTATTTTTTGTGTGCGTGTGTAATTGTTGTGAATGACTGAATTTCAATAAATGATTTCAAGTATTTTTATTATATATTTTTTGCTTTAAAATGCTGAGAATCCTATCATGTAATTCAATACTTCGTCAGTATTAGCTAGGAGAGTAGTTGTATTGATTGGTTGTGCAATAATGAGTGTTTTAAAGTATTTACCTAACTAGTATACAGCGTGCCCAGATTAGAGCAACAATATACAGAAAGTAGGTAATTTCATAATAAATAAAAAAGTGTGTATGTTGTGATTTGCTTAATACCCAAATAATATTCTCTAATCATGATGAAAGCAAATAAATAAAAAATAATTTGTAAAGAAAATCTTCTTTTTGTAATATTATCTACCATTTTTCCGTTAAATGTAATTCTTTTGAGTTACCAATTTTTCTATGCTAAAATCGTATCTTCAAATCGTTATAACTGAAAAATAACAATTTTCATGAAAAACTGTATATCTCGTTTTTTTCTTAAAATTCGGATCTACTGGTTAGTTTTTTATTATTCTTGTCCACCTCTTCAGAAGAGGTGGGAGCCACCCTCAAATAAAATGCTGAGTTTTTTAACATTAATTTATATAGCCTTAAAAAGATATTACAGAAGGAGCCAGGAAAATCCGGACGAGAATTGAGGGAATTGACTGCACTATGTGTACCTGCATAAATCTGGTGCGAACGACACAAGACCCTCCTCAGGTGTTAGGAATGGAGGAAATATGGTACCGTCAGTTCCTTTGATTTCATTACATTCATCGGTTGGCCACACGTCCATTTTTTCGGCGCCATCATGCTCCAATATCCTTCCCAAATCTTGATAGTTCTTGATTCCCCTGAGAGCTTTAATTCGCTTACCCGGAGTACCATTTTTCTAAAGCAATTCATTTCAGTTAAATAATTTCTCCCTAATACAGGGTGGCCATAAGGTCTCGATCCTTTTTGGTGAGAACGTAACTAATTCTCGTTTTCTTTCTAGGCATCGTTAACTAATTAGGAAATATTAACATTAAAGGAAAGAATGGCTATTGTCGGGGCATTTTTAAGACTGCTGCATAAACTTGAGGAAGATCATGTAGTATGGCAAGCCATTTTATTCAGTAATGAGGCTAAATTTTATATATATGGTCACAGACATGAAATACCAATCTGGACAGATGAGCAGCCGAATGTAACTTTTGAATGATATCGCGACGGCACAGCACGGTATCTTCAGATGTAATGGCCTACCTGAACGTTGTTCATCTGCTACGCTTCCTGTTCGCTGAAATTTATTTACAAGAAGCCGAATATTCGCTCTTGTTGGTCCAGGTTTCATAAATTTACGCGTAAACACGACTCTAATATGATAATTCTTTAAATGCGCCCGACAATAGCTATTCTGTCTTCTGATAGTAGGGAGTTAAAGCAACACCAAGAACGTAAACGTAAGTCATTGACGTAAACGTGAAAATATAAACGTACACGTTACAGTATGCATGTAAATTCAGATAAAGCAATATTTGAAAAGTAGCGTAGCCATGGGTATCCAGCATAACCTCACTGTTTCCATTACTGTTATTTATTGTTTACTAAATTAGGCAATCCAGCAACCTGTCAAATTATTTTGGCAATATAGCGTGGTGGGCAAACACGGGGTTTATTTTAATTAACTCGCGGAAAGGTAGCCAAGGCAACCGAAACACAAACTTTTTAACAAATGTTTAACGAATGACAACAAACGTTTTCCGGATGTTTGCCCTCCACCCCATGTTAAAAGTCACGTGGTTTGGATTGCTTAATTCTTTTAAAAATGCCACAGACACAGAATTACGTTTATTGAGAAAGGTTATGTTGCAAAATATCGAGTAATGGAATGCAATCGGATGATAAGTGACACCAACTCATCTCGATACGGATACGTTTTAAGATATCGTACGAACCGCAAGTTTTTACGTCAAACTTAAGTGCGAACGTTCAAGAAATCGCTATTATGCATGCGTATCTGTCATTTTGTACGTTTAAGTCTACGTTCTTGGTGTTGCTTTAACTCCCTATTAACAATAATTTTTAACTAGTTAACGATACCTAGAAAGAAAACGATGGATTGAGACTTTGTGGATACCCTGTATATTTTTGTAACATACATACAGGTGCTAGTAATGAAAAAGCAAGCTCATCGTCGGTGACATGTCGCAAGGTAGGTTCCTCTTTAAGTTGAGAGCAAATAGCTTTGCCAGCAAAGTCTTTCACCCCGCAATTTATTATCACACCATCAAAAATTATGTCGTTGGCTTTCGCTGTGATGAATAGTGACGTTGGATTTGAGAATATTGACTTAATGGCTTTGTTAACTAGTGATAATGCTCCAGGTTTCTGCCTGGTTACGGTATTTACAGCGGCCTAAAACAAACACTGGTATTAGTAAAAAAATATATATCACATTCGTAAATTATTAAACAAAAAAACAATAGAACCATTCAAAATTCGATGACCACTTGACCAAGAAAAACGACGTCATGAGTCATTTATACTATAGCAGTGATGTGGAGCCAAGAGAGGATTGGATTTCATATCCTCTTCCCCATTAAACTTATTACAAGTATTTCCGGTTTTATTATGGATTTCGAATAATTCCACAGGTACACAAAATAAAAAAAATTGGTTTTTTTCTGGTACTCCATTGGGTAACTCATATGAATTTCGACGTGCTGAACACGAATTGGGTATACGTTTAGCTCCATTGGCCACCAGTTTTTTGTAAATCGCGAAAATTAACCTAAAAAACTCATAATCTAAGTTATTTTCGCGATTTACCAAAATTTGGTTGGTAACGAAGTTAAGCGGGTACCTGATTCGTATTTATCATGTCGAAATACATAGGAGTTATCCAATGGAGTCCTAGAAACACATAACTTTTCACTTTTCTTTTTGTGTCTGTGTAATATATTTACATACGCTATTTTCTAGAAAATGGCGGTGATATTCATATATTATACAGACACACACACAAAAAAAGATCTGTTTCTGGAACTCCATTGGGCAACCCTCATGTATTTCGACATGCCGATTACGAATCAGGTAACCGTTTAGCTCTGTTACCCACTAATTTTTTAGTAAATCGCGAAAATAACTTTTTAGTTTATTTTTGCGATTTACAAAAAAAAATGGTGGCCAATGGAGCTAAACGGACACCTGACTCATGTTCAGCACGTCGAAATATATATAGGTTACCCAATGGAGTACCAGAAAAGACCACTTTTTTATTTTGTCTACCTGTGTTATGTTTTTATTTAGTTGACTTCTAAGTAGTCAAAGTTAGTTTCGAGTTTTTCGAGTTTTCTGACACACATCTTAATTTTAAAAATCACTACACAAAGAAGTAAACAGCACGCGCAACAGGTTGTTTAAAAATATTTAAAAAGGACCAAGAGACCAACCCAAAGCATTGGTAAAATATAAAAGGAACCAAGCGTCTGTTGCTTGGCCTCTTTTACAGAAAATGGACATATTCGTGGGTTGAATATTATATTGTTCTATAAGCACTTTTGGCGGGAAATTAGGTTTTTATAAAATAAAATAGTTCAGAAAATTCTTATTCTCTCTGAATAGAAATTTTTGTCCCAAACAATCTACAAATAAAATAAGAAAGATTATTAGATTGTACTGTCAGCATTATTTGAATATCCTTTAATATTATAATATTCTAACAAATAGACAAACATGGGGAAACTAAGAGCTTTTCAAAATGGATTAAAATAATTCGTGAATGTTTAAATCTCTGTTTCTCCAATTTGCAATTTGTACTATTAGAACAATATAATATTCAACCCACGAATGTATCATGGCACTGGTCATTTGGTTCGACTACCAATAGAGAGCACCAGAGCTTTTCCATCATTTGTATCTTTGTTAGCATCTACTAAATAAAGAATAAATAAATAGACTTGTTATAAGTCGATTGGTGTAGTAAATCGAAACTTCAATTTTTTCTCTTGGATCGTTTTCCATCCAAATACAACGTTATAAAAAAATATCCTTTAGATGAATTCTTATGCATCCAATATCCGATGACACGATAATCCGAAAGTTTTTCTAGTGGTGGAACTATTTAAAATTAATCTAGTGTACTGTCCTCGTCCAGAGTCTTAACTTTTATTCGACATTGGATATTTTGACGTTGAATATTTTTTCGATGACGTATAGATCTTAACCTTACTTTTATTGACAAATTGTTTGTTCTTAATAAGTTAATGTCTAAGAAAAATGACTAAAACGAATTTATTCATAATTATTGATTTGATTAAAAAAAGAGAAAAAGACTGATGATTTTGGGTGCGAAATATTTTCAAATAAAAAATTACAATAATAAAAAATATTTTAATTATTTCATAATGTCTGTCAATACATTCAATAAACTTTTGAATACTGTTGAACAGTTTACAGTGTTCGAAAACTAGAAGTTACTTAAAGTTACTAAAATCAAGCTTAAATGCCGCTAAAATAAACTATTATCGAACAAAAAATGTAGGATCCAAGAGTATTGATATATTTTTCTTTATCAGATGAAAAAACATAATATTCCGATTCGGATATCGGATGTCGGATTCATGAGAACTCACCTTTAGAAGTAGAGAGGAACTTGACATTTGAAATGAAGGAAGGGCGTATGCTCACGACTCCAAATAATTAGCAAAATACAAAATGGTCGTTGCAATTATGGCTGCCAAAATAGAGTTTCGCTTTTAAAAGAATTTTAATCCACTACTAGATAAGATAGAAAGTTGAAATTTGACACGCTAATGAGTCATATGCCCAAACTTTCAGAATAATTCCGATACCGGCTCGGTGGAGCAGTGCTTAGGATGCTAGGTTTGCGACCACAGAGTCCCGGGTTCGAATCCTGGCTAGGGTATGGATGTGTAGTGGCGTTTTTCACGAGTTACCGAGATGGTAGCAGTGGGCTAGACTGCGGTTGTGTGAGAGACAACACGGTCTAGTCGTTCTCCTCTCCTGAGTTCGAGTCTCAGCTGCGGCAGATGGCAATGTCGCAGGGAATGGGTGTTGTGATGTTGTCTATGTGTGAGTGTCTGTCCTGGTAGAGTGGAAGATCAGCCTAGAGCTGAACTCCGCCAGGACATTAATATAAATAAGGCTAATAAAAAAAAAAAAAAAAAAAAAATTGATATTTTAAAGTATTGGGTTTCAAGATGGCGGACACAAATTTTAACAGGTTGCGAATTCGAGGAAATTTGGGAATAGAAAATTGTTGCAATTGAACAGAATTGTATAATTATTTTTTTAAAATTCAAAATAACTGATATTGGCTCTGAATACAATTAAATTTGATAATCAAGTTTCTTGGAGTTGTTAAGCACGAATCCGAACTCATTTTCTAATACCTTCAAAATCTAAAATGACTTATATTTTGAAGCTATGAAAATCAATATTCAATTCTATTGCATGTTGATTTGTCGCCAACTTTTACAAAATCTACAAAACGGAACTTAAGAAATAGCAAACAGAAGATTTCAGTTTCAACAATATTTTAATTTCGAGAGGCACGATGATCAAGAATCGAGAATTATGTTTCATAATCCAAGAGAACGGTAAAAAATTGAACTTCCCCTAAATTAATTAAAATTTTCTGACGAGTGTCGCTTATCTTAAATTGAAAAATGTGTTTAGCAACTCTATGTTCTTAAATACCAAGAAGCATATTTTTCTACGCCATGTTGCATTCTGAAAGGTAAAATTAGATTCATGTTTCTATGGTTCGTCATCTTGATCTAGAATTTGAAACAAATAACTGTTGATCAGCCACCAAAAACGAATTCGCTTGACTTCTACATGAGTGGTCATTAAAAAAAATAATAATCTAAGAACAAACCTTGTGCAAGGAAATAGATTGACCAATGTGTTCATAATAATGGTGGTCTCATAGAAATATTGTTTATTTAGTTCTCTATCATTAAAAATTATTCTTATTCTCGATATTAAATTTGGCAAAATAACTGAGCTATTACAACTTTCAATATTAGAATTTTTGCGTGATTAAAAAAATGAGAATAATGTTTCGAAACCAAATAAAACTAGCTTAAGAATGTCTGGTTAGATTCTTTTTATAAAAATCGATAATATAAATTTTCGGAAAATCTACTCGTGGTGTTGCGTTTATAAACGTGTAACTGTGGTGAATCTTAATTAACTCGAATTGGGCAATGACCAACCACTCAAGTTTCAAAAGGATCGCATGTTTTCTATGAAACCTACTATATGCTGTATATGCGGCTTAGTCCAGAGTCAATTCATCTATTTTTACTAGAATATATCTACCAACAGAACCTGAAACATTATTTTAGACAGACAAACTTTAATAACAACCTAATCCAGATAGTGTGATGTATTTCACTTTCTATTGAATATAATTTTTGATGGAAATATCAGATTTTCTTTTCGATACGCTGGCTGCGAAGATTTTGAGGGATGGACAACCAATGTAAAACACTAGTACTAGCAATGCTAGTATAATATGAAATAAAAGATGAAATATAGCCGGATGTAAAATGATTCTTAATCTCATGTTCAAAGTCAAATAAATAATATACGTTTTAGATTCATGTAATGCCTGTATAATTATACATCTGCTTCTTATTATGACGAAAATTATACGTAAATTTCCTACTAAAATACATGTGTACATCTAGTTATTTATTATACCTACTTATATCATCGATAAAATTATTATATATTTGTTTGTGTATAATGTTTGAGATTTATAGATTCATAAAGTCCACTTTAATTCTCAATTTTGGATAATGAAAAGATACGTGTGACAATATAATTACAGTTAGAAGCCAAATTGATCGGTATTTATTGGCAAACTGTGAGTGTCCTGAAGAAAATCGACAGAGGTTAATACATATCAGAAGTTTCTTTCAATCTTTGAGTTAGTAACTAGAAAATATTTAGATACCTGTTCAGTTAAGACAGCTCATTTCGTAGGCAATCATAATTTTGTCAATGTTATTCGCTACTCTACATTAAAGTTTCTAAACGTGTTTCACCTCCTGCTAGGCTTAGTGCCCCAAACATTCATTCTAAGAACCTTTTTGGTATCATATCCTCATGTCGACGATTTCTTACTACTTCACACAGTAAAATAAAAATACTTTCATAACATCCTCTTTATATATGCACTTTATATTCTATTTCATCTTACCTTGTATTATCACTACTTACAAGAATCATGGGGTGTGGTATTGTTAGTTCTTCTTCGCCTGATAAGCAACCAGGCCACATTTGTTTAATAAAAGTGTCCTTCGGGTCATATAGAATGGTGTCATCTGCTTCTACGTCTTGTACATTTATTTTTTCTTTCCATTCCCTATATGAACAAGGCACTTTCATTTAATAACCGTAACATAATTTTTGGTATTTTCTTGAAAATATTTCTTTTCCTTTATTTGTGTCCCTTACCACATATATTTTCTCAGAGCAAAAGAGCCTAGATATTCTGATAGAATTTTGATAACTGCAGCAAACTAGAATTCTCGAGAGAATTCTTGACCTTATATACTCACTCGTAACAAAATGGTCCAACTTCTTGCAATGATGGTTTCTTTCCAATTTGCACTTCCATGGGATTCGTTACGTTAAAAAGATACACTTTGAAAGTTAGCCCAAAAGGCACCTTAAGAAACATTCCTCTAATTTCATTTCCAGGTTTAAGTGCGACCATCTGAAAATAAATATTAATGAAAATAATAATAATAACAATAATATTCATTTAACAATTTACCAAAATGCAGGAAAAAGTATTGCAACACTGCGCTTAAAAGATCTGGCTACAGTAATAAATGAACTTTATCAAATAAAGAAAATTACCCAAATTACACAAAGTGTAATGTAATGGCTATATTTTGTTTAAATACATATTTTTATAACGTTTTTAATTACTAATTTTCAGTACATAATCGCGTTTCTTATTTAACTATTCAGATGTGAACCTGAGAAAAATTTTACATAAGTGTAGTACATATTAGTTTTTAAATAACATTGATTCTAAAGCAAGCATTTTTTAATTAACCTCCCATTGGCTAACGACCAGAGTTCGCCTAGAGATCTTACAGGGAATAGACGCGGTTTAGAAACGATCCCAGTAGAGTCCCAGAATAAAACCCGGTTATAATCTACCCCAAATAGGTGAAAATTACGCTCGTTGTTAAGTGATAAATTCTGCGTGAAGTGGTGCATATTAGTATAACAACTAAGTGATATTTTGCTAATATTTAATTAATACGGGTGATTAAATTTCTCAGTGCAAAGTGAAAACAGGTTGACAAAGACCGAGCACTCGAACGACCGAAAAACCAGGAAGCAATAAATCACAGTCAAATGGAAGGCATTCGAAGACAACAAAAATAAAGCTAGGTCCCCAATTTTTACCACTTAAACTATTTACGATTTATGTACTAAAGAGTTTCTTAAACAAACCCACGTCAGGTAATAACTTAAAAATAAGTCAATAAACAATTCTTTCTAGCAAATTTACATATGAGACTAGCCAGGGGGGTACCATCAAATTAAATCAATTTAAAAATATAATAAAAAGTTGAATAAAATTGGTGCCCATTAGCTTCGTTTCAGTGCCATTAAAATTAAAAAAACCTCATGCATGCTATAAAAACATACCGACTATTTATGCTTCTAGTACGGCTCTGATGAAGCTAAGGAAGTTTATTAAAAAGTTTGGGACCGTAATAGTAACAAGCAAAAAGTAAGCAAGAAATAATAACTCTCCAGAAAACACAAAAATAATGTATCCACTACAGAACGTACATCAGCTACTGGTACAAAAAATTGATGACGACGGAATTGTCTATATGAAGCACTAAGCCATCAGTTAGAAGTTTGAGTTGTCAGGTGAGTGATGGGTGTTTGAAGGGTAATACATATCTTGGAACGTATTGGCGATTTTGTGAGTAGTGATTGGTTTCGTACATAACCCAGAACTAGGTACAGTGTTTTTGGTGCAATGCAATAGAATAAGTCTCAATGGGAAGGGAATGGAAGGGAAGAGAAACATCACAGATAAGCATTGTTGATCTTTGACTTTTTGTTTGTGTCTGTTTTAATAGGGGTGTGTTTTGTGGTATTGCAAGTTTTTTTTTGCGTTGTGAGTGTCATAATATATTGTTGAAAATCTGATTCAAATAGCTTTCTTAGAGGATAGTCTGAGAAGGGTTTATACATCCAAGTGCTTGAGAGTTTCGACCGCTGTCACCATGAATTTGTGGTGGGCAGTAAATTATAAGTGTGGCCATGATATTCCTGTGTAGACCTGCAAAGCTATATCTTTTTATCATGCTAACATAACAACAACTAAGTGATATAGCTGATATTTAATTAATATGGGTGATTAAATCTCTTAGTGCAATGAAGTGAAAAAAAGGGTGACAAAGGCCATTGCTAAGTGAAAAAATTCTACATAGAGTGGTACATTTAGCACAACAACCGTAATAATCAAATGCATTACTATTAAAGTATGGTCATAATATTTTTTTTTATCAAGTGAGGTTTTTCAGGTCAAAGTTGCGCTCGTTGCGTAATTCTACATTAAATTCTACACTAAAAATAGGGAGACCAGGTTACACGTGGAAAACAACAACCGGGGAAAAGGACCAAACACACTGGGAAACAAAAACGACGGGAAAAAATGAATTCCACAAAGAAATCGCATACTCTGCCAGAACCATAAACCAAGGAGTCAGAGGACTTAGAAAAAGAAGATTTGTAGAAGCAGAAATACAAAAAGAGGAGCACAAACACTCCACATCACGACACAATGCGGTCACGCATTTCACAAGTACCTACAGATATAGACTCTAAAAGAACCAGAAACAGAGGAACCAGAAGACTCAGAAGAAAAAGAAGAAAATCTGTAGAAGCAGAAATACAAAAAAGAGAAGCGTAAACATTAAATATCACGAACACAACGCGGCAATGCATTTTACAAACACCTACACTGCCCACTCGCACACTCTTGAACCATGCGTCAAGTGGCTCTCGCTGCTGACAACAGGCATGACCCAAATCCAACCCAGCATCGAAAACTGAGGAATCAAAAGACACAGAAAAAGAAGACTTGAAGAAGCTGTTTATGAGTTATTCGGTCTGTTGTGCTTGCCGACCTATCCGTATCAAACTATGCGGGTGCAGGCTAGAGGTCGACCCACAGACGGTCTACCGCTGGCTGCGGGTGGCTTGACGTCATACTGCGTTTATCGCGCTATCTATCTTCATTATTTATTTTGAGGGAGAAGGAGTTGAAAAAAAAAATCTAATATTTTGCACATTTACTAACTTCAAGGTGTACTTTCGAAATATGAATTAAAAAAAAATGCTAAATGAGCCCATTGGGTCCATTATTGTGTGCTCAGTGACAAGTCGGTCAAGCTTATTTTCCCACCGCGAGCGCTACACAAAATGTGTCTTTTGATAGACCAAGTCAAATTAAAAAAAAATTAAATAATTTTTAAAGTAGATCTGTCAGCTATTCGGTATCTTTATTTGTTTTGTTTTTTTTTTTTAATAAATTTGTCATTATTATTAACTGATAGGAAATTTGTGCTATCTGATATTTTTTTATTATTTTGTCTGAACAGCTAACATATTTCTTTCCTATTTGATTTCATATTACAAAGTAGTACTCCTTAAACCCTAAGCGAAATTATAAGATTGAGAGAAAAAATATATTTCTTAAAATGCAGGCCAAACTTCAATTCAAAATGACTATTTCGATAAATCAAATCAACATTTTACAATGGTGATTTTTGAAGTTTAAATCGTGTATTTTCAGATGGCATAAAAAGTTTTTTATGGAAGTTATATTTTGCCATATATTTACAAGAGGAAATACAAAAATAGAAGTGGCACATCGTGTGTCCAAAACTTAAAATTTTAGACAATTTTTTTTATACAGTAATCTTGCAGCTGGAGGTCCCTTTCAAGATGTATCCTGAGTTTATTTATTTATTTTTGTTTTTTAACTGGTAACTCGTTAAAGTCACGAAAATCCACCGATAAGTTATAGATAGCACAAACTTGTTAGCTTGTTAATCATGCACTACAGCTGACGCAGCGCGGCCACAAAATACTTAAAAGAGTTTATGTACAAATTCAGGTCTGAATGGGCAATAATATATCACCGGAAGTCTGTGGCTGGAAAAATTGAAATTACTTTGTTCCAAATTTTTTCAATTTTTCTAAAATCTTCTAAAGCTAGTTTTCTGAATTTTCATTAATAATAATGCGAATATTATATATCAGGTAGAATCCACCATTTTGAATTTAGATTTGACGACATCGTATTCGTAATTAGTGACCTCAGAAGCTTCCAGATATATATTTTCTTTGATAGATCCCTTTGAATTATGTTTAATTAGAAATAAAGTTGATGATTAAAATGGTACTTTTTAATGGGAAACCGTTAAAAGCAGTGAACGAAGTTATAAGTGCAAACATAAAACCTGAACATCAGGTGGATTTCAATATTTAAAAAACGACATACCTTTGGTCACTGAAGAGAGGGTGAGTTCTAAATTTTAGACTGTTAACTGTAGCAAACTTTGAAATGTAAAAAAATCGCGTAAATAAAATCGATAGCTGTAAGGCTAAGGACAAGAATTTGACCTACGTAAACTGTCTTTAAAATTTAAAAAAAGTGTTTGTTTCAATTTTCATTTTTATTATCAATTCGATCAACTTCCCATTACTAACCTTTAAATTTAATTTGATACACATCCCCATGGATACAATTTTCAGATATCGTTTTCACTATTTTATTAAATCAACAAACATTTACCTCATTATGTTGTATTATAGTTAAATAGTTATACAAATGTGCCAGTATACAAAATAATGTCCACCATTCCACAGTCAGCATTTAGATAGCCTTTTCTCCATATTATTATGCTCTTTGTCTCGAGGATCAAATGGGAATTAAAACCGGCGAATACGTCGCACATTTGTCCGCCACCCGACGTTTTCAAAGTAAAACATTTTCAAAGGAGCTCGTTATCATGTGACAAGTAGTGATGATGCGGATTGCCGATTTCAACAAAAGATTTTTGATTAGAGATTTTTAACATTTTATTTACAATTTTATTCAAAGCTTTTCTCTACTACCAATACAACCAATACAACGTTATATAATTTCTAAACACTTTTAAGTATCAAAAATACATTATTTCTACAGGTTATGCAAGGGTTTGCATAGAATAGAATAGAATTTATTTTTTCTACTCCCTTATGTAAATTTGCTGTTTTCTGTAGAGTCTGTAGAATGGATAAGTAGGCAATTCCAGTTAACTGAACGGATATATTTCATATCAGTTCTAGGATGGATATGAAATGAAACCAACCAATCACAGTTCGTGTATTACGTACATAGACAACTATTCGTTTTAAAATCAAATTAGTGCATAAACTGTCAAAGTGTCAGTGTGTACTGTCAGTGTGTATTTGTGTAATATATTAATGTTTAATAAATTTTGTAGTTTTTTTCCCGGTTTGTTATTAACTATATTCCAGGTTTCTTTGGTTTTATTGTCTACATTTATTATTTTATTGTTGTAGTATTCAAGTTCAGCAATTTTAATGTTTTTTCTATACCTTTTCTTGATTTCATTATAAAACAGTTTTTTTTCCGGACAGTTGGAATTTTCCATATCATAATAAATTTTTCGAACCCTGTTACCCTCTTCAATTAGCACATTTGTTACCTATCCTTTATCGTTTTTAGAAGTGGGTCGCTTTTAAATAGTTTTAGTGGACACGGAACGGTAAAACACCATGTGACATTATCAATGAAAAAATTAAATGCGTCAGTTATACTTTGATTTAACATTTCATCCCAATTTACCATCTTTAATCCCTCATTAAATTCTTGTATATTATCTTTTTAAAAATACGTTTATATACTTCTCTAATATTTGTATCGATTAAACTTGGCTCATTTACAAAGCTGAAACAAAACAAATGAGCAAAATGATCAGATGAGAGGGTACTCTTTTATTTTGTCGTGTGAGCCTGAAAATACCCTGATAGCAGAAACAAAAATATTTTTTTCTTTTTAGCGCAGTTTTAATAAAAGCGCATTTTAAAATAAAATTACTTATTTTATTCCAGCCCTCTCTATCAAATTTCGACATTATATTTGACAAATATATAATTATCCCACTAAATCGCTTTGATATATTTGCCTTTGCGTTTGACTGAAAACACTTAACTGTTAAATAACTACTGACACAGTGAGTTATAATCAATAATGTATAGAGAAGTTAACAAATTATTATTTATAAATACTTATAAATCTATTGCTTTGTTCCTCTACAGTTTTAATATACTTAAATCGATATTAAACCTTTTAATATTTATAAATAATTCAAATAGTATAAACTACACGAAAATCTACCATGTGGAATACTACACAGGTAAGAGTTAAAGAACTTTTTGATCATTTTGATTCATCCGCGCCCAGAGATGAATTATGTATCATTCTGTAGATAACTAAGTAATATTGGATGATCAAACGTAATGATCGCATTATGCTAATGACTCATCCCTCATCAGAGCTCCCAAATATTAAAAATATGTCATTGACATACTCATATGGTACCTGCATGCCGTATTCAAAGTATTGAGCATATCCTAATAATTGTCATTATATGGTCACAACAACCAACAGTATGAACTTCATTTTTGCAGGTACAGTAATGCTCTTTAATAGCATTCTTGCCTTTTCCATACCATTCTGCCACTGTGTAAGACCCAAGGCAGTAGCTACTCGAATGTATCCTGGAATGCCTAAATTGGTACTGGTATTTGCTGCTCGCTTCTCTTCTCTTCCAAGACGGACTCTAGGGGCATCACCATCAAGAACAACGCTTTTTCCGAAATTCTCTGCCATGAAGAGTATTACACACGCCAAAATAGACACAGACAATTTGATTGTTGCCACCGCCACCGCGGGGAGGTGCTCTAGGCGTAGAGAAATCAAAAGCACATTTATAGGATATAAACTACTTGCACTTGCCCTTTATGATAAAAAATATTCAAATAGTCCTTGCTTGTTAGAAATAATTGGGGATAATTTAAATGATCACCAAATAAAGCACCAGAGCTCTTTCTGACAATTTCAATTTTATTGTTTACGAAAGGATTAATTGACACCTAAAATAATAAACGAGAACTACTGATACTGCCAGAAAGTTACTTGATAAGCACCAAAAGTATGTTTTTTATCCCAACTAAAATTAAGTTTGATAATCCAAAATAATTAAACACCAAGAATAATAATCAGAAATACTGACCTAGAAATCAAATAGCAACTTAAAATAATTATTAGCTACAAAACAATTATTAGTAAGCAACAAATACATTAAGCAATCAGCACCAGATGACTATCGCCCTACGACCACATGTGTTGCGGGTTTCATCAAACTGGCCGACCCATCTCAAAATTTTGACGATTATAAAGCCGGGTACTCACAGACGAACTGCAACTCTAACTGCAATGGTTGCTTCAATCAAAGTTCGTAAATGTAGACACGTTGCGAAGCAATTTCGCGAGCCTACTTCGAATTGACCGCAGCGAATCACTCAGTTGGTTCGTGGACGCTTCGGTTGGTTCGTGTGTGTGTACGTCTACGTCATTTTGTAACGTCGTAAAATGACTGATTAGGATGAAGAGACGAAGAGTCCTGCATGCGTGAACGTTGTGAATCTAGAGATTTACGAGAAGAGAAAATGTTAACGTACACACTAAAATTTGATACAGCGATCGTTGCAGTTACAGTTCGCCTGTGAGTACTCGGCTTAAGAAACAGTGTTTCAGTGCTTGGAAAGTCTACTTAACAAAAAGATGGCTGCATACATGGTACTTCTTACAGCCCAACATTTATAAAAGAATGTTTGTATAAACATTTAGTTGGAATGGCTATTCAACTTAAGTTAAATGTTTTTTAACCGTCTTCCATGTCAGCTCAATGGCCCTCTTAAGTTTAGGAGATATAGATGTGTCTGAGTAAAGAAGACGGAGCCTTACAGTTTATCGTAGTATCCGAATCACTTCTTCGAAATAATTTACTATGAAAAATTTTTTCGCTGTTTGTGATTCAAACTCACTTCGCTAGGTACAGTCAGACTGCAAGCTAGATGTCAATTACCGATTAACAATTAATTATTCTTTATATATATAATAATTACTGACAAAGCATTTTATTTGCATTGTTATTTATACCGTCTTGCGCTAACCACGTAATATCACCGTCTAAAGCAAAAAGCGTTCTAGTTGGAGGGAATAGAAAGACAGGATGGTTGACTAAGGGCCGGTTTTATAGGTACAGTTTAAACCTAAGTTTAACTAGAAGATTCTGTTGAGGTCCTAAATAAAAGTAAATAGCGTATTTAGCAAAGTGTATATTAGGCACATTCATCAAATAGGAAATTATTAATTAAATTTGAATAAAGATTCTGTGGTATTGATAGTTGTTATTGAGTTATTATCGATAGTTATCGAACGAGTTATCGAATGATTTTTGTATTAAAAAAACTGCTGTGAGAAGCGTCTTTTTGAGTTCTTGTTAAAAGGTTCTTGTTAATTTCCTGTTTGATGAGTGTACTTAATATACACTTTGCTAAACACGCTATTTACTCTTATTTCGGACTTCAACAGAATCTTCTAGTTAAACTTAGGTTTAAACTGTATCTATAAAACCGGCCCTAAATATATCACCGCTTATGGTGCAGTGATATTAGGGATTGCATTACCGGTTAACCGGTTAACCGGTTATTAGGACAAAAAACACATGACGATAATTACCGGTTATTTTAATTTTTTACCGGTTATTTCGGTAAATTCTGAACTTACGATATGTCACGTATTCAACGTTTCTATTTATGTCACTGACTAGTATTCACTAAATACAGAGTGACTGTCCCAACACCGAGCACTTTTAACAATAAATAAATAATATTATAAAAAGTAAACTCCAAACACCAAGCCCCAAGAAACACAAGAGAGACATTGACAATATCTTACGATAGAAAATTGAATATTTCACTGCCGCAAATATCCGTGGAATACATTTAGAATTATGTTATTACCAATTCTTATTAACTTATTGACCCACCAATATAGATTGAGGAAGGGCATCTTCAGCTGGTGGTATTCTATGCACAAATATCAGACGACTAACAGATATAGCTTTAAAAAACTAACCCCTTTTAACAGGCTATTTTTAAAAAATATTGTATTTTTAGATTAGGTATTCAGTAAATGCCATATTTGAGTTTATGTTTATAATTTTTGTTATTTAAGTGGATATTTTTGTTATTTACAGAATAATTATTTATTTAGTTTCATTTATATTTTTTCCTTTTGGTAAATTAACTCCTATATAAAAAAGTCTATTTGACAGTCACATTTTTGTCACTTTGACAGCGATAAAAAGGTGCATCGTTTTTAATCACCGATAAAAATGCCTGTTCCTCAAAAGCAGAGTACATCTAGTAGTCGCACGTCACTTTGAAATCTGTACTGTCAGCTATAATTTTTAAGTATTGTGGAAACTATACTGTACAATATGAGTCGTTTTGGGAAAATTATAATTATTTTTAATAAATTATTGTTGTTGTTTGTTCACATATTCTGTCGTTAATTTGTCTTGCCAAAAAACACTCGAGCTTTTATTTTATGGATAAATTTCTTTCCAACTAAAAATTTTGCCAATGAGTAATTTTGCTCGAAAAACTGACATTTGACAAAATCGCTCAACTTCCGGTCTCGCGATTTTTTCATGTCAGTTTTTCTTATAAAATCATTGATTGGCAAAATTATTTCGTTACAAAGAGAAATTTATCCGATAAAAAAAAGCTCTTGTGATTTTACTGTTGATAAAAAACCTTTCGTTTGTTCATTATATTAAATATACGTATATAAAAATGTTTTTTGTTAAATTTAGATAATTTTGTACATGGAAAAAGACAATTGCCATTTTCGCCATTTCATCCATTCTAAAAATTACCGGTAAATACCGGTTAACCGGTTATTTACATTTTTATTTACCGATTTACCGGTTATTAAAACTTCCGGTAAATTGCAATCCCTAAGTGATATATTATAATTACTTCCACTTTTGAAGTATAGTAACACAAAAAAAATTTTTGAAAATTTTGTTGTTCAAATAGGCTTAGAATGTCATGACACATCGAGATTTTAAGTTTGAGCAAAAATAAATTTTCTGTCTAACTTTTTTTGTGCGCAAGTTTACTCTGGAACCGTTTAAGATATTGACTTGAAATTTGGTACACGTATGTATTATAACGAGATCTGGAACTAGATTGTATTTTGATCTTATTTCGTTGAAGGGTTGGGAGATAAATTGTGGCAAATGGGGGTAAATAGGTAAATCAAGAAATAAGAATCCGTAAAATTGGTATTTAGTGTATATAAAAGAAGTTAAGGTCTTACTACATGGAACCGTTTAAGATATTGACTTGAAATTTGGTACACGTATGTATTATAACGAGATCTGGAACTAGATTGTATTTTGATCTTATTTCGTTGAAGGGTTGGGAGATAAATTGTGGCAAATGGGGGTAAATAGGTAAATCAAGAAATAAGAATCCGTAAAATTGGTATTTAGTGTATATAAAAGAAGTTAAGGTCTTAAAAAATATTTTGGCTATTTTGGCCCCATTACTTTTCAGTAATAAAGGGGGTGTGAATACAAGAATTTTTTTTTTATTTCATCTACCCCCACTACCGATGTGGCATACCGTTTTATAGGTTTTTGGGGTAGACGATTTCAAATATTATGTTATTATAAAGTTCCATAAACAATAATTTCCACATAGTGAAGTGCAAATATAGTATCAAGAATTTTTTCGTTGTGAGAGGCTCGGATAGAAAATCTAGGTGTGGAATTTTAAGATTTATAAACACCCTACAAGTTGCATTGTAATTCGAGTCCTATGAGCAAACGAACATCAGCGTGCCTGCCTCTCAAGATTGTTTTAGCAGGTTGCTAAATTGACACCAATGTTTCAAGGATAGATGGGGAGATAGCGTCAGAGACTTGTCGTCATCGCGTGTGAGTCTAGCTTCTATTTCAAATTAGAATACCATGCAACCTGTACGGTGTTTATAGATATTCTATTATTTTCTTGATTCTATAATAAGTGGTGGGTTACCTCGAGTAGTTTGCGCAGTGGGTTTCCTCGAGTACTATGAATGTGCAGTAGTATTATGGATGCGCCGTGGCTTTCCTCGAGTACCATTGATGCGCAGTAGATTATCTTAAGTAGTCTCAATGCGCAGTAGGTTTCCTCGAATATTTTAGATGCCCAGTAGCTTTTTTCGAGTACTATGGATACGCAGTAGGTTATCTCAAGTTGTATGGATGCGCAGTGGGTTTCCTCGAGTACCATGGATGCGCAGTAGGATTCCCCGAGTATTATCCAATCCCGCAAACGTGTAGTGACTTTCCTCGAGTACCATCGATGCGCAGTGTGTTACCTCGAGTAGTAAGTTTCCTCGAGTATTTTGGATGCACTGTGGCTTCTCTCAAGTACTGCGCAGTGGCTTTCCCTTTTTGTGGCTGTGTTATTTACATATACAAAATTTTTTTCGTTGTGAGAGACTTGTATAGAAAATCTGGATGTGGAAGTAGTGATTCCTTGGCCAGCGGTTTTTTTATTTTTCTTTTCATTGTTAAAAAATATATTTTTATTTTACTATTCTGTTTTTGTTTTTCAAATAGAGCAACTGTTTCTAGTACTCAGTTCAATTTATTGGGATACAAATTCCATTCATTTTTCTGCTTTTGATTAGGTGCTCTAACTTTTTAATTCTGATATCAAATCTCATTTCTTTGAATATAAATGTTGGGCATCAAATACAATTTTTGGTACCAAAATTGAATATTTGGTTGGGATTATAGATTTTCATGTGTAGGATTTCGGGTTTATAGATTTACATGTTTAGGGTTTCGGATTTATAGATTTACATGTTTAGGGTTTCGCGCTTATATATTCACATGTTCAGGGTTTTCGATTAAGAGCTTATGGGCTTATGGATTTAGGTTGTATCGGTACAGGATTTATGGGCTAGGGCTTAAAGGTTTGGTTTGTGTGCTTACGGTTTGTAGTACTAATTTGGTTGAAGGGCTTGTCGATTTTTATTTAGAATTTATAGGCTTTAGGTTCATGGATTTACATAATTTGGGAGACTTGGTAATCGGATTTCGATCATATAGTTAACGGGTTCAAAGTTTACAATTTAAGGGCTTATGGGTATTATACCCATAAGAAATTACGACTATAAATTTTAGGTTCTAACTCAAAGACCCATCTTTAAAATCTCTGATATTCATTTAGCAACTCTTATGAATATTCAAAATCCATAAGTCCGATTAGAAAAATCGTAAATTGCCAATCGAAAACTCATTTTAAAGTGGAAAGGTAGTACTAGACCATGAAATCAGCAGAAGTGAGCTGAACATTTTGTTATTTCCTAAATATAGCAAAAAAGTCATTTTTTGGTCATTTAACCTCAGATATCTCAAAATCCTGACGTGATGAGACCAGACTTGGATTAAACGCGAAAGCTTACCTTAGAAATAGCTCCTATTATTGAAAGAGCTGAACCTTGCAGATCTGTGAATTAGCAGAACTTTTACGTAAGCATAATTAATAAATGACTGGCTAGTTGGTATGACACCAGTGCCACTAAAAGTTATGCACACACACGCGTAATTAATAGCAAAATTAATTGAAAAATTAATTGAAAATTTCTTTGGAACCCCTTTGATTTGAAAGGACCCCGCAACATTAGCATTGGAAAAATCATTTCTATGAAATTTCCTTCAAACTTTAGGAATAGGTCATTCAAGGGCTTCCAAACAAAAAATGTCGAATGAAAAAATTTATTTAATGCCTTTCCTGCAGAATTACAATGACTGGAAGTTAAAATTCTTTGAAAAAATTAAAAAAAAAATATTTGTATATTAAATCCATTTTTTCATGACATTTTTTTGTTCGGAAGCTATCCCAAAGTTTGAAGAAAATTCCACCGAAATGATTTTTCCAATGCTAATGATGCGGGGTCCTTTATTTAAATTTGAAAAATACGAAACAATTGAACTTTGCATACACATGAAAAATAAAAAAGTATACAAAAAATATTGAACAATATTTAATTTCTGAACCAAATGTATTCTGGAATTATATTGATAAAAAGAAAGAGGGATGTTTAAATAATAATGATTACATATACAAGGGAGATAAAGTGCATCATAGTGAAACTGCGCAAAATTTCGCTAAATTCTTTTCATCAGTTTATAATATTGAAAAGCCCAATGATAGATTAGACTTTTCAGATGATAGTGGAAATAGTTGTAATGACATGTTCAACCTGAACCTGATTGGTGAATTGGATTATAATGCGGCTATTAAAAAACTTAAAACTAAAAAGGCGGCAGGTGTTGATGGAATACCTCCCTATGTGATTAAAGGATGTCAAGAATGGTTAAAGGTTCCATTATTACATATTTTTAATCTGATATTAAAAACTTCTATTTTCTTACTGCATGGAAGCTATCTATATATACTTCATAAGTCAGGGGATAGAATGGACATAGAAAACTACAGAGGTATAGCTATAATGTGTGCTCCAGCTAAATTCTTTGAACAAATTATATATTCTCATTTATACAGACATGTAGAAAAAAGTTTAGCTGATGAGCAACATGGTTTTGTAGCCAAAAAATCTATTAATACTAACTTGTTTATATTTACTAATCACGGTTCCGAAACATTAAAGGAAAAAAAACAACTCGATACTATTTTCACAGATTTTAGCAAAGCGTTTGATAAAGTAGATCATGACGTGTTATTGGAAAAACTATATAAATTTGGTTTGTCTGCAAAAATGATGTTGCTTTTAAAAAGTTACTTACAAAACAGATGTTTTGTAGTCAAGCACAATGGGAACACTTCTGGTAAATATTATGCAAATTCTGGAGTACCACAAGGATCAAATCTGGGATCACTATTATTTATATTATTTATTAATGATCTGCCTTCGGTTATCAAATTCTCAAAATGTTTACTTTTTGCAGACGATTTTAAAATTTACAAGAAGATTGAAACAGTTAGAGATTGTGTGGGCCTCCAGAAAGATATTAACAGTATTTATAAATGGAGTTGTGATTTTAAATTACAATTTAATATAAAAAAGTGTTTTATAATAACAATTACTCGGAAAAAGGAGCCCATTGTGTTTGACTACAAGATGGACGACGCGAGTTTAAAAAGAACTAACAGCGTAACAGATCTAGGTGTTACGTATGATTGTCGTCTGTCATTTTCTGCGCACATGGAAAACATATCCGCATCGGCAAATCGTATGTTGAGTTTTCTAATGAGACAAACATCCACTTTCACAAACGTTAGAACAATTACAACCCTGTACTATGCATTTGTAAGAACCAAACTTGAATTTGCGTCAATAATTTGGCAGTCACAACCTCAAATTTACTTAAATGCACTCGAAAAAATACAAAATAAACTCCTTAGATATCTATACTATAAAAAATACCGTATAAAACCCAACTATCATTTTGTTAGATCTGCTCATTTGCGAAATGAATTTAATATAATGTCTCTTGATATGAGACGTAAGGTAGCGATACTCATGTTTTTATATAAAGTTATAAATAGTTTAATTAATAGCCCAAACATTTTAGCACTAATACCATTTAATGTATCGTCACGACGAACTCGCTACGCATTAATGTTTAATGTACCAGTAGCAACTAACTCCACCCCCCTCTCGTCACCATGCTTCGACTAGCTAACAACATTAATAGTCTTATAGATTTAGATTGGACCCTACCTCTTAAGAAGTACTACAGCATTGTAATCACACATTTGTGTAATTTGTATGTATAATTGTGATACTGTACAATGTATATGAATAATGTATTATCTTTCTGTATTATGTAATCAGTAATTTACTTACTCAATTGTTATCCAAATATACTATCTTTGTAATTAGGCCAAACAGGCCTGTTTGGATATTGTTCGATAAATAAATAAATAAATAAATAAATAAATAAATAAATAAATAAATAAATAAATAAATAAATAAATAAATAAATAAATAAATAAATAAATAAATAAATAAATAAATAAATAAATAAATAAATAAATAAATAAATAAATAAATAAACAAACAAACAAACAAACAAACAAACAAACAAACAAACAAACAAACAAACAAACAAACAAACAAACAAACAAACAAACAAACAAACAAACAAACAAACAAACAAACAAACAAACAAACAAACAAACAAACAAACAAACAAACAAACAAACAAACAAACAAACAAACAAACAAACAAACAAACAAACAAACAAACAAACAAACAACTAAGTAAGTAAGTAAGTAAGTAAGTAAGTAAGTAAGTAAGTAAGTAAGTAAGTAAGTAAGTAAGTAAGTAAGTAAGTAAGTAAGTAAGTAAGTAAGTAAGTAAGTAAGTAAGTAAGTAAGTAAGTAAGTAAGTAAGTAAGTAAGTAAGTAAGTAAGTAAGTAAGTAAGTAAGTAAGTAAGTAAGTAAGTAAGTAAGTAAGTAAGTAAGTAAGTAAGTAAGTAAGTAAGTAAGTAAGTAAGTAAGTAAGTAAGTAAGTAAGTAAGTAAGTAAGTAAGTAAGTAAGTAAGTAAGTAAGTAAGTAAGTAAGTAAGTAAGTAAGTAAGTAAGTAAGTAAGTAAGTAAGTAAGTAAGTAAGTAAGTAAGTAAGTAAGTAAGTAAGTAAGTAAGTAAGTAAGTAAGTAAGTAAGTAAGTAAGTAAGTAAGTAAGTAAGTAAGTAAGTAAGTAAGTAAGTAAGTAAGTAAGTAAGTAAGTAAGTAAGTAAGTAAGTAAGTAAGTAAGTAAGTAAGTAAGTAAGTAAGTAAGTAAGTAAGTAAGTAAGTAAGTAAGTAAGTAAGTAAGTAAGTAAGTAAGTAAGTAAGTAAGTAAGTAAGTAAGTAAGTAAGTAAGTAAGTAAGTAAGTAAGTAAGTAAGTAAGTAAGTAAGTAAGTAAGTAAGTAAGTAAGTAAGTAAATAAATAAATAAATAAATAAATAAATAAATAAATAAATAAATAAATAAATAAATAAATGTATAAATAAATAAATCTGTTACTTTTATAGTAATGCAATTATAAATTACACGGTATGAAAAAGTTAATTAAATTACTTTTGTTTTATACTGCCTACCTACTGATATTTTTATATTTGAAAACATATTCAACGAATGCAACTGTTTTTACGAATCTGTAATTGAAAATCACACAATAGTACTGCCCGAGTAATGGGTTGGATAATTGCCACATGCTATTTTGTTTCGGTAATAAAATACGCTGACTTTATAGTAGAATAATCATATATCATTATTTAGTTGTCCATATTTAATAGGTTTTAAATTGTAAACAAAATATAAATTAATTTCATACAACGTAAACTTATATTAAAAATTTTATGTTATCTCAAATATGTTTAATTAAAAACGGTACACGCACTTCATAATAATAATAATAATGAACCAGAAAATAACACAAGTTCCTTGATTTTGTAATAATACCTATAGTACAGTAAAAACAGGGTTTGAACTACATAAAAATTAGTCCGTTCATAGAAATTTGGTTATAACTCCTATTCGACATGTAGTTTAAGAATCCAAAGAGTCCCCAAAAATTGGAGGGTGGAAATGAAGTTTTTGGGGGGAGGGAGGGGTGAGAAATTTTTGAAAATGTACTTTTTTTTAAAGGTGCGGGGAGCCGTTTTCTATGTTATTTTGCATGCTGAATCGAAGGAGACCAAAATCAACCCTTAACGAATAAAAAAATGATTCTAATAATAAAAATACGATAAAACGCAAGAGATTTTATGAAAACAGAAAAAAAGATGTACATTATTAATGTAGTATTAATGTAGTTACAAAATGTTTATATGAAGTATGTAGGACTTGATAATAAGTATTTTATTCCTCGAACTCTTCGCTAGTGACGTCATCAAAGTCTGAATCTTCATCAAAAGCCTCTGTTGATATGGGTAACACTTATGACGAAACTGCAATTTCGGTGCAACTGTTCATGCAGGCCACTCCCTCACAAATTTTGTACAGAATTGAGCATTCCACACCGCTTTTTACACGGGAGCACTGAGAAGTGGAGCAATTTCCCTTGCAGGCACAGGAAATCAACTTAAGGATAGCCTCTGGAGCAGCGTCAAGGGTTGTCCTGATTGGGTGCAAATCATTGCCACGACGAACCCAACTCCACTGTTGTGGATCCAGTTTATTCCCGAGCCACAACTGTACTTGATATAAGGTACGATGTGAATGTTGTGCAGCACTCGCTGATGTAGAAGGAAGTGATTCCAGCTTTGCTATATTTTTAGTGAGTGATCTCTGGAACATTACGTACCGTAGTTCATCCAACGTATGTTTCCCATCTCTGGAGCCATAAATATACAAAAAAAGAGTCTCTCCGGCTTTTCTACTTCACTGTGAGTTGCTGTAGCTGTTTGGAATACGTGTATGGTGTGGGACAATCTAGGTTCTCTAGCAAGCAGCTTGATGATGTTCTTTTCCCTTTTCCATAAATTGCACTTGTGGTGTCGCGACCACTAAAAGAGTGAGCGAGTAGGATGTACGTGTTGATGTGCATATGTTGGTTCTGAAGGCTTACTTATGAAAAAAGTTTCTTCTTCGTACGTCCGATTTTTGGTTTGAGTAAAAATGTTTCTTGATTCAAAGGAGCCAAAGCAGTCAACAATACTAAAATATCAGTATCCTGATAAACAATGGCAGAGCCGTGTTTTCCTATGGCTGCCTGGACTATACGTCAGCATCTCGACTGGACTGGACTGTCTTACCTCATGTTGCTGTCCTCAAATTTGTTTTAAGCAGCTAGATCAATTGCTTTTTATTTTCCACATTGGAAAGAAATTTTTCTTAGTTGGAATAGATGGGGGGTGTTCTTTGATGTGTGGAATTGAGGAGTAAGATGTTTGTACCTGCGTAGATGTTCGGATCTCTTGATACTGTCATGATCATCATATCCATCGAAAACAACAATAGTGGATTTTATGATGATAATACTTTAGTTGCCTATCTACCTTCTCATTTTTCCACTATTAGAACCATTTTTATTCGTTAAGGGTTGACTTGATTTGGGTATCATTCGATTCAGCATGCAAAAAAACATAGAAAACGACTCCCCACACCTCTACATGTCGAGTAACACTAACAACCAAAGTTTCAAGGACGGACTAATTTTTATGTTGTTTAGGTACTTTTGGTAGCAACTTTCACTACTAATGTTTTGATATAAATTTATAAGTTTAAATTTGACAAGTTCCAATTAAACAGAAAAAAATGTTGAAAGTTGGCTTTTTCTTTATAAAGTTAGATATTAAAATAATTTGTACACCATATTTTTCCTCGTTATGGACTCTGTTCCCAAGAAATTGATCAACAACGTAGTAAAGTTATCCATCTCACATAAGAACACACATGGGATTACACAAAATTGAAACTGGGTGCGCATCTACAACGAAACTGAGAATTTATGACTCTGGCACTCATATCATAAAATTGTGGCCTATAAATTTAAGTAATACACTGCAAAAATTGAACGGAGCAAACCTACCAAAGCTGTTGGTTCACCTAAAATATTTATATTTTTATTTTGTTAAATCATTATTTGCTATGTAATAATCTAATTTAGATAAATTGTCTGAAGGTGATTCCTTACGAGAAATGTTAGAAGAACAAATGAAAAAAGGTGAAGTTCAGATAATTTACTTATTGGAGAAGAAGAACTTAATATGCTCCACTTATCGATAGCCGTTTTTCTTGCTTTAAAAAATCTAATTTGTCGATTTTTTTGAAAATGTACGTTTTGATTGGTTAATAAATTAAGAATATGTTAATCAAAATAAAAAAATTGGAATTTTGATAAAAATATGCTTTATTTAGTAAGCCCCATACTATGAAACTAAAACCATTTTCCATGTTAAAAATTCTAAAAAAATGCATTGGCTCGGCTCCAAAAACTGTACAGCAAATTCATACTGACGTTCATCAGTACAAAAAAAAGAACACCAAATTTTTTTTTAAACGTGATCTTAAGACAATTAAGCTGTTTGAACCAATCAATGAAAGCCTACATATACCAAAATTTGATTATTGATGAGGGATTTCTCATACATAAGGTCATCTGGCAAAGGGGACCCTCAGTTTCTGCAATTTGTGGTGGATACATGAAATCCACCAGGGAGGAGATGCACAGTTATTTTTGATGGATACAAAAAGTCACCGAACAGCACTAAGGCGACAGAACACGGAAGACACTACCGAATGAAAAAGTAGGTAGATATTCATTTCAATGTGGACACCGAAATAACAGTGAATCAAAATTTATTCCTGTCCAATCAGCAAAATAAAGAAAGGCTGATTAACCTACTGGGGTCGAAACTACATGAAAACGGCATCACAACGCAATAAGCATAAGACGATGCTGACGTGCTGATTGTAAAGCTATTGAACAGTCCATAAGAGAAACATCCAAAGTATCTAGCTCCGGTGCTGAGCCAGCGGCACCAAAAGAAAAAAAAAATTAGACTTGATTCTTTGCAAATGCACTAAAGATTGCAGCAGTGCCAGATGTACTGCAAGAGGGTGTCCATGAATTATGCCAGAACTGCCAGGGGAACTGTTTAAACGGAGTGTCCGTTTTAATGAACGAGAATGATGACGAAGATGACGTGGAACCTCTCCCCACATCCCCTGTGCGCATTAAATATAATTTTCAGGAAACTGATGAAGACGACGACAGGGATGTTGAAGTTTTGGAGTTGGAGCCAAGAGAGCCAAGCCAACAAAATTTATAAGATTATGAGATGTAATTTTATTATTCATAATTTCAAATTAAATACTTTCAACACATTCTTGAAAAGGAATGTCCTCTACAATACACTTTTGTGTTTTTTTTTAAATAATTAAGTATTTTAAAAATGTCTAAAATTTTAATTTTTCAATTTTGTTATTTTGATTCAATTTTGGACTTTTTGGTTTTTGGACAATTCTGGACAAGTTGTAAGGCTGGCCTTATTTTAAGTTAATACCCCTGCTGTTAATAATCCTGTTAATAATCCCTGCTCATCGCGAAATAATTTTAATTATAAGATTATCCCCAAGAAGTGGTTCAGACTCCACTATAAGCTGTGGGGCCTCGTTTCTCTTTACCTAACACAAAATCATTCTAGATTTTCAAGGAGTTACTTCGGTGACTTGAGAAGCGGTTAAGAAAACATTTTAAGAAAACATTTTAAGATTTCGATAAAATATTACGTTAGTAAATACGTCAAGTGTTGTAAAATAAAGATTGTTTTGCGACTGTGATTTATTAGCAGACCACGGTAAACCGCTTTGACATAAAAATTCCAGATACCTAATTAATTTATTTATTAATTATCGATTTTCGGTGGAGAATATCTCGGAAACTATAACACATAGGTAGAAAATGAATATAGACATTCTTGTAGGAAACTTAATTGTGTTTAATTTTGCATAGAATACTTTTTCCGTATGACAAATCGTTTCCGAGTTACAAGCGAAGAATCGAAAAAAGTGGCCTTTCCACCCCCCGTCCCCCTGAAGCGGCAGGGCTAGGGGCGGAGACTTTTAGTATGTTTATCTCCTAACTACCCCCAACACATTCCTGAAGAGGAAAATTCTTTCGCCCTCCATGTCCTCTACAATTTCCTTTTGGGCATTCATTGATTGGACTAAAAGGTAAACATTTCGAATAATTCTTTTACTTTTAAGAACATCCTCTCAGAGTTTCAGCGATCGACAATTTCTTCGGAAGTGAAAAGCTAGTTGCAATCCACTATTAATATCGTGCTGAACTCGGTTAAAAATACATCTAATAATATGTGTGTATACATAGTTGTAATTGTCATTAATGATTGCTAGCACTTAATATAAAAACAGTTGAAGCAATGTTAATATTTCGTGTGACCAAGGACGAAATACAATAATTATTATTATATTTCTCTTATCGCGTGGTATCAGAGGTCATAAGAGCATTGTATGACAGCGAAAAATCTTAAAAATTATCGGCCATTAAATAAATGCATGTGAATGTAATACATTTCTATATTCAGTCAGAAGTTTACTTTATCAATGAACTTTAATTACAAATTAATTGAGATTAAGCAGTATACACAAACACCAGAACAATGAACAATACACTCGATTACTATACTCAACTCGCATCTGTTAACCATGTTGGTACCATAGGGAGATTATTGAACATAATTTATATCGAAAATTATGTCCTATATTTATACTAAACTAATTTCATGGTTGAAGATCTTGAATAAAGCTCTGTAGTTGTAATTATGTCTGTTTGGTATTTGGTTTACTGAGTTGATTTCGAAACTCTTTTTCCTCTACGAACATTTTAATAAATGGATCCGAGCAGAGATACGGAGGGGGGTAAAAGTACATCAACTCCACTTCCTTCTATCAAAATGTCAGACGAAAACTAAACGACGTTTTATTGAGGGAATTTTTTAAAAACTTAAAAAAAAATAATTTTGTAGTTACGGACGAAATTTTGGGTACTTATTCTATTTAACGTCAAAAATGTCGGAAAAATAATTTTAGACGTTTTTCATGGCCCGATTTTGAGATATAATGTTTGAAATTTGCAAAATTAAAAAAAAAATGTTTTTCAATTGTTGGTAAAATGAGGTTGAAATTGATGAAAACGTCTGAATAGCTCATTATAAGTTCTTAAGGGGTTCAAAAATGATATATTTCGCTTTCAGACGTTTTCATTGATTTTCACCCTATTTTTGCAACAATTGGTCATGAGTTTTTGACTCTATCACGCGTTTAAAAATGTTTCGAAACTGATAAAAATGCTTTATTTATGCCAAATCAATGAAAACGTGTGAAAGCGAAATATATCATTTTTGAACCCCTTAAGAACTTATAATGAGCTACTCAGACGTTTTCATAAATTTCAACGCCATTTTACCAACATTTGAAAAAAAAAATTTTTTTTTCAAAATTTTGCAACTTTCAACTTATATCTTAAAATCGGCCCATGGAAAACATCTGAAATTATTTTCCTGACATTATTGAAGTTGAATAGAATAAGTACCCAAAGTTTCATCCGTAACTACAATTTTTTTTAATTTTACGGAATTCCCGCCAAAAAACGTCCCATAGTTTTCGTCTGATATTTTGGTGGGGGGATGTGGAGTTGATGTACTTTCATAATACCGCGGTTTCGTTCGTAACTGCAAAAATTTTTTTCGACTTTTACCTCCCCTCCGTATCTCCGCTCGAATCCATTTACCAGACTTTTAGTAAAGGAAAAAGAGTTTCGAAATCAACTCAGTAAACCAATGCCAAATTTCAGACATAACTACAATCGATGAACCCACTACGTGCCATTGCTCTAAATACTGTAAAACTTTACCTGGCGCTGACTGTGCCATTGAGCCTCGTTGAATCTGAAAACTTGCCGAAGGCAAATACAAAAATGTTTGCCCATCATAACTGATGGGCCAAATTTTCCAAAATAAATTAAAGGAATATATAAGTGTGATCAACCCATTAAATTACGAAGATTGAAATCCTGTAGGGTTATCTAAGACAGAACATAAAGTCACTGAATAATTGCCGAAACTTTAACTAAAGCAAAAGCAAGGAAGAATCTAAAGGGCTCAAGGAGTCTACATTGCTTTGGAATCGGAAGATGATAACAGACTGACGCGTAGAATTCAGATTATCTGTCGAAGAGATAAGAATTCTTATACACAACACGTCTATAAAGAATTTGAGTCACATGCTGCCGAAGATAATAACCAGGACACTTTACAAACAATAAGAGTGATTACATGTAAATTTAAACCTAAAACGTAGCAAATTAAAGATACAACCAGCACTCTAAGAACCGGATTAAGTTTGACACCAATATACTCCGAAAATCTTTTCGAAAAATCTTGAGACAACTTTCCTGCATGATTTCAATAACATCCATACCATTCCAACATCCTCTCTTCTGTCACTGTTTCAAGTTAAATAGCATAATAACTACAAATGCACTTAATCGGAAGGAAAACGCGGGGCCTGGATATAAAATGGGGCTTGTCTGATATCTCTTGATCTCTCATCGGTGAACATTAGCGCATCACGTTTCACACGAATGTTACGCTTTTGTTTATTATATTATACAAACTAAATGAGATACACATGAAGTACCACCTCATAATATAGACTACAGAAAACAAAAATAAAGATGATTTTAAATGTTTAAAGTTTCAAAGGACATGAACCTTCAATACTGAATTCGGAAGTAGAAGCATCTATAGAAAAACTAAGAACTATTAGCTGGGGTCGACAATATCACGGCTTAGATCCTTAAGTTAGATGGTGAAGATAGAATGAGAACTCACGGAATATGCCGATAGATATGGGAGACATGAATATGACTCGATGATTACAGAAACTCAATCTCTGTACCACTATACAGGAAGAGTTAAAATAATGAAAAATTAAAAATATATGTAAAAAAAAACACCTTACTGTTTTGTAAAAATACACCGCCCATGAATCTGACGTAACGCAATGCAACTATATCACTTCCTCTCCCTCTTTATCAGACTTGGGATTGAGAGCAAAGCTGGAGGGGTTAAAAGTGACTTTTTGGTTTTAATCACACTACGAAAAAGCAAAAATTAAAAAAAAACTGTAAAACACAGCACAGCACAAAACTTAAAAGTAATGAAAAGTCAAAGAAAATGTTCGAATGTTTCGTCATTACATTCAATGCACTGTTTTAAATGCCGAATAAGATTTTCGTGTATGCGATCACAAGAATAATATTCGGTAGGTAGTTAACGCTATTTCTAACGCGAACTGGGATATGCGTCCAGTGAAAAGTATACAGGTGACCTGTATATTTTTCACTGGACCCTGAAAAAAATAATTAACGAAAAAAATGTGACGAAGGACTCTAATATTTGACATGTAGATAATACTACTGTTAAATGAGAAAAATATTAGAAAAGGGTGGTCATCCTAAAAGAAATATGAAAAAAGTCTGACGTAGGACGATAATATATCGCATGTAGTTAACATAACTGTCAAGGAAGAAAAATATGAAGAACATACAGGGTGGTCATTCTAAAAAATAATATTTCGCACGAAGTTAAAAAATATACAGGGTAGTTACCCTAAAAGAAATTGCGAAAAAAATCTGACGGAGGATGATAATACATAGCATGTAGTTAACATAACTGTCAAGGAAGAAAAATATGAAAAATACACAGGGTGGGCACACTTAAAAAGTAATGAGAAAATGTGACGGAGGACAATACTATCTCGCATGAAGTTAACAACTGTCAAAAATGTTTAAAAGTGTGGCCGTCTTAAACAAAAATTCTGAAAAAAATCTGACCCAGGACGATACCCACAAGCATAGGATGGCCATGGGATATCCTAAAATGATCCCGTATATCCGATAAATGGATTGTTCATCTGGGATGTCGATAGGAAGTCCACTGGTTATCCTTTGGTCCTAATAACAGCCAAAACAGTGATATCCATTGGATAACCTACATGACTATCTGTAGGATAGCCTTTAGGGTTATTGATGTCGTATTTAAGACCTATATATGGATAACCAAAGACTATCCTTAGGGCCATCCATAATGTAGGTTCCAAATTCATGATAATTGATAAATTCACCTAAGGTACAAATGAGAATTTTTTTATTTAGTTTATATTTGCATTATATTTTTATTGTGACTAATGCATGTCATTGACGGAAGACATTACTTTAAAAACATGGTCCTAATAACAGCCAGAATAGGGATATTCATTGGATAACCTATATGACTATCTATAGGATAGCCTTTTTGAGGTTATTTAAAACCTATATAGGGTAACCAAAGGCTATCCCTAGGGCCATCCATGCTTGTTGCGCTAATGTAGGTCCCAAATTCATGATAATTGATAAATTCAGAAATTCACCAGAATTTTTTTATTTAGTTTATATTTGCATTAACTTTCATCGTAACGAATGAATTTTATTGGCGGAAGACATTACTTATAAAATATGGTCCTAATAACACCCAACATGCGGATATTGGCTAGCTCATTCTTAGCGCTAGTTTCAATAATTCATGTTAGATGGCTCTCTTTGCAAAGTGCAAATTACTTCTGTTGCGATACTCACCTAGTAAGCCTGAAACTACAGGTTGTGTAATCTATCCACTACGCAGGAAATGCATATATCTTGCAAATGCCTTTTTTACAGGAGTTAATTTTTTGCAATATGATATTTATTTATTACGCAAGGAGGGTGAATATACCCCAAATTTTAAATTGTCTACAGTAATCACGATTTTACACAAGATCAATTTTGATCCTGTGTAGATACCAGAGTAGATACCAAATGCAACTATGTGTGGATGTCTGTGGTTGTCCAGATTTTAACCTAAATTGGTCCCTCTTTCTTCCTATTGTGGACATCTGTAGGTTATCCCGATTTTAATCCAAACTGGTCCCTTTTTCTTCCTATGGACGACCATGGGCTATCCCATTGAAGATATCCATGGACAAACCCGATTTGCACCAAAAGGATATCCACAGGAGGTCCGAAATCGGGATTAACCCAGTTTAGGACGTCCCCAGGACGTCCTGCTTATCCTCTAAGTATGGCCAGTGGTTGTCCTAAGGCTATCGAGTGCTGTCTGGGTAATAATATGTAGTTAACACAACTAGCAAGGGAAAAATATGAAAAATGTACAATCTCTAAAAAATAATTAATTAAGAAACTATTATGAAAATATTTGGACTGCAATTGACACCATTATCGAGAAAGAAACCTGACATACTTTTACTGTGACATATATAGGGTGGTCACTTTAAAAAATAAGAAAAGACAGAGGAAAAGATATATGATATGTAATTGTCACTCTTGTCAGGAAACAATGTGATATGTTTCTCATTAAAAAAAATATACAGAGTGGTAATCCAGCAGAAAAAACAATTCACGTGGTTTCAGTCAGATGTCATAAATTAATCCAAAATTAATGAATTTGTTATCAGAGACTCCTCCGAGAAGAATTTATTAGAGCTAAAAAATGAACTATTAAATACAAATTGGAATTTCATCTATAACTGCAATGTACATCATGCCTTTTATCTATTTATTGAATATTTATCGGCTAAATTAAATGTTTTCTGCCCCACCAAAAACGTAAAAATCAATACTACTAAACAAACCAAATGCTGGGTAACAAATGAAATTAAAAATGACAGTACGCGCCTAAAAGACATGCATTGGTTAGTCAAACATACTAACGACCAAAAATTAAAAGAAAAATATAAGGAACTAAAAACCAAAAATAAAATTAACGTAAATCAAACAAAGCATACATATTATGAAAACAGAATAAATAATAGCAGTAACACGAATAAGGCAGTGTGGAACATTGTGAACCACCAAATCGACAAAAGTTATCAAAAACAAAATAACATCGAACTGAATATAAATGAAGTTACAATCAAGAACCAGAAAAACGTTGCCGATCTGTTTGGAAATCATTTTTCATCATCTGTCCGTCGTAACATTGAAAATAAAATGGGAAAAACCTACGCACTACCTGATTACCGAGGAGGCACAGTGCCCAACTCACTCTACTGCCCCGAAATTGAACCTGAGGAAGTCATGGCCGCAATAGCGGAACTTAAACAAACCAGTTCAACAGGAGAAGATGACATATCAAGCAAAGTGTTAAAAAGTGTAGGTGAAGCTTTAATAATTCCACTAGTGTATCTCTATAATATGTGCTTAGCCAGTGGTGAGTATCCATCTGTACTTAAAACGGCCATCGTTATCCCAATTTACAAACGAGGAAATAAAGGCGACATTGTGAATTACAGACCTATTTCTATAGTTTCTATTTTTTTTCTATTTCCAAAATTTTGGAAAGAATAATATATAAACGAATTCTGGCATTTTTAATTAAATTCAAAATAATTACCGGAGCACAACATGGATTTCTCCCTAAGTATCTACCGAATCTGCATGCATTGACGGGTTAAGCTATATATATTCAGAGTTAGATCAGGGTAAATTCGTAGCTGGCATTTATTTCGACTTTAGTGTAGCTTTCGACTCCATAGAAACTGATATACTAATATGCAAACTAAATAATCTTGGTATACGCGGAAACTTGTCTTATTTATTAGAATCTTTCTTATCTAGCCGTAAAATCACCGTAAAGCTGAACCAAACTAGATCGAATAATTATAATATTGACCTAGGTGTCGTCCAAGGGTCCGTCCTTGGACCTCTCCTTTTTCTTTTGTTTGCAAATGACTTGCCGAACTACATGCCAGAATATTGCAAAATTATAATGTATGCTGACGATACCAGTTTAATTGTGTCTTCCTTCGAACCAGATACCATCAAAGCCCAACTCCAAACAATTCTTAAAGTATTTAATAACTGGGCAACAAAAAATCGACTTATTTTAAATGCTGAGAAGTCCATCTGTATAAACTTTTACAACAAAAAACAAATAATGTCAGATATAAATTTAACGGTGGATGGTGTAAAAATCGAATTTTCCAGTACATTAAAGTACTTAGGCACTCATCTTGATGAACGATTAAACTGGACAGAACATGTCAATAATCTTGCAAAGAAATTAAACAGCTGTTACTTTGCCCTTTTTAATTTAAAAAGATGCCTCGAAACAAAATTCCTTATTAATGTTTACTATGCTTTAGGCTATAGTCACATTAGCTATAATATTCAATTATGGGGTAACTCCGTCAATGCGCGCCGAATATTCCTCTGTCAGAAAAGAATAATTAGACTGATATTCAATTTAAAATGCCAAGAATCTTGTAAACCTTATTTCATCAAACATTCTATCTTAACCGTACCATGTATATTATTTTAAAATCTGTAATATATGTAAAACAAAACTATGAGCAATTTGTAAAAAATCATGATTCCCACAAATATCCCACTCGCAGCGGCTTTTTACTAAAGCTCCCCCAGCACCGAACAGCTCTGTTTGAAAAATCACCTGATTTTATCGGTCCAAAATTATTTAATAGACTTCCTCAATCAATTCGAGAGAAAAACTCGATACAATCTTTCAAGTCTAATGTAAAAAAAATATTACTCGAAAAGTGCTACTATAGCGTGGGTGAGTATTTGTGCGACTCATAATCTTATAGTTGCCTCCCCAAATTTATAAAATAATATTACTAAATGCAAGGTTTCGTAAAGGAACTACCTCTTCCTTATTATTCTATGCCTTCATTTTTAAACTTTTATAATTGTGATTCACTAGTGATTTTATCGACTGTTATTGTGTCTACTGTATGTACTCGTATCACTGAAATTTTATGACTTGTTCTATCCATTGTTTTAATGGCAAAAGAATCAATAAATTATTATTATTATTATTATTATTCACAATATTCAAGTATGTTGTATGAGCAATAAATTAACTTAAGAATTTAATTGAATTTTAACAAATTGCGGCTTCCAGTATGGTCCTTGACCAAACGCCTTAAAAAAAAAAGTATAAAGTTTAAAAATTGCAGCTGGCATTGGCAGTTTCCCCCAAGTATACAGAATACGTAAGGAAATTTAGGAAGTGATTAATGGCCAATTTCAAGCAAAAAGGTTCTAATAAAAATGTTCCCTAAAATGCTTCGTAAGGAAGCTACAGCTCTATAAATAAAGCTCTATAAAAACAAATAATGTAGGTTTTTCATAACAGTGATATAATTGTTTGAAACTGTCAAAATACATTTTAGTGAATTATTATTTTTAGATAAATTAACTCCGATGTAAAAAACTCTATTTGACACTCACATTTTGTCACTTTGACAGCGATAAAAAACGTGCATCGTTTTTATCACGATAAAAATGCCTGTTCCTCAAAAGCAGAGTATATCTAGTAGTCGCACGTCATTTTAAAATCTGTACTGTCGGCTAATTTTTGAGTCTTGTGGAAACTATACTGTACGATATGAGTCGTTTTGAGAAAATTATATATATAATAATTATTTTTAATTGTTGTTCGTTCACCTATTCTGTCGTTAATTTATCTTGCCAAAAATCACTCGAGCTCTTCTTTTATGGATAAATTTCTTTTTAACTCAATATTTTGCCAATCAGTAATTTTGCTCGAAAAACTGACCTCCGGTCTCGCGATTTTTTCATGTCAGTTTTTCTCATAAAATCACTGATTGGCAAAATTATTTCGTTACAAAGAGAAATTTATCCGATAAAAAAAAGCTCTTGTGATTTTACTGTTGATAAAAGTTAGATCTAGTTGTTGAGATATTATCTGAAAATCGGCTTTTGGATTCCATTTTTTATAGAGCTGCAGCTTCCTTACGAAGCATTTTAGGGCATACCTTTATTAGAACTTTTAAGCTTGAAATTGGACATATAATCACCTCCTTTTCTTACGTACCCTTTATACTTGGTGGAAACTTTATACTTGGTGGAAACTTTATACTTGGTGGATACTGCCCCTGCCAGCTGTATTTTTCAAACTTTACACTTAAATATCTTGAATTTAGGGAGTTGGGCCCGTTGAGACTTTTAATCAGCATGGTTTGAAGTACAGCATATTCCAGTTTTATCACATTTGTCTGAAACCAATTTTTACATAGGTTGAGATACGGGGTGCTTTATTATACTCTTCGCATAAACGAATTGTATTTGATCGGCACATTTCTAAAATCGTAAATATCGCTCGTAGAAAAAAAATTTTCATATCATTGTGTTAGTGAACGAATTCTGAACAACTTTCAGTGTCCGTCCGTCTGTCCGTCACGTTTCTTGTAAGCACGATAACTTAGGAAAGAAAAGTCCGATTGTATTGAAATTTGGAAAGTAAGTTAGTATTAGCTAGAGGAAGACCCATTGTTTTTGAAGAAAATCGATCAATAAATAAAAAAGTTATTAATTATTTAATTAAAAAAAAAATTCTCTTAATTTTTGTAGCTTGTAGTTAAATAGAAATCTTGCGAAATGTTATCTCCATGATATATATTTTTTTGTTTATGCATTTTACTAATATATTTCATAAAAATATATGTGATGAGTTGAAATATGTGTGATTGTCGAAAGATATATATCACAGACAATCAATTTTCGTAGCAATATGTGATGGTGCAGTGGCTAAAATTTTGCCTTGCAATCCCATTATAAAATTTAAATTTTAAATAAATATTTCTGGCTTTTGCTTTTGCAAAAACTGACATTATTTACAAGAAAACTGCGAAGAGTATCCTATAGAATGTGTAACAATTATATAAAAAGCTCATTAAATTGGCGAAGAGTACCTACGTTTTTAGCTTGTTCTTTATCGTTTAATATTTTTAATAAATTAGAGACTGTATTTGAGGTTGTTAGATAAAAAAAATAATGCCCTCCCCTGTAATCCAGTAACCACATCCTACAATTTATTTCTGGCTAGAGGCCTGAAAATAACCTTGGAAATATTCAGACTTCTTTTTATCATTAGTAACGCCTAATATAATTTTAATGAAATGTTTGTCATTTTTGTTTGCTTCTCCAATAAGAAGAAAATATGTGGCCAATAATAGTGTGATGCGTTCTTACAACGTCGATTATTGGATCTGCAAAATGGATGGATAAAATTCAATCGAACTGTGTAATTACATATATTAGAGAACTCTCATGTGAATAAAAAATGAAATCTGAAAAAATATCTATCGATTGCTGACGACAATTGCATGTATTTAATATTACTAGAAAAATGAACCGATTATCATAAAATCATATATTATTATAGAAATATCTGTTCTAAGAAAAGAACGAATGTACATTTCCGTTGCCTATGTACTGTTTTATATACTGCTTTTAATTACATTTTTTAATCGTTTTGTTTCCATAGTTTTTAATATTTTTCTCTTTTATTTTACATACTGTTAATGTTGCTTATTGGTTTCTAGAGTATTTTGTCCCAATTATATATATTATAATCTTAGTTACTGCCTATAGGGAATTATTTCTCGCTGTCTTTTATAAATTTCTTACCTTAATCACGGTCAGATGTTCTGCATTATCTTGGAAACGTATCCACTGACTATCCAATTTATTTTACAATATGTCAAGGTCATATAAGTGTATTTGTTTTTTAAATAAACTATATTATTATTATTATTATAAGAACAGTATAAAAACTCAGGCATTATACAAGGTGTCAACAGATTGTATACCCCCACAATGTCTACAACTTATATGTATCGAAATAAAATTTAGAAGACAATATATTCTCAAAAAGATTAATTTTATCCTATTTGACTTTCTTAAACTGCCAGTTCCTCCTAAATTGATCGTAATTTGTAATTGACATGAAGCACCCATTTTTGAAATCGTCACAAAATTTTGTGTAGGCAGAGCTGTTGAAAGTACCCAATGAAAGTACTTGAAGTACCAAATACCAAGTACCTGACGAAGTACTTGCTGCTCCAATTCCCAAGTACTATGACCTGAAGCAAAGTAATTCAAATACCAAATACTTGTCGAAAGTACTTCAAGTAAATCGCAAGTACCGTATTTCAAATATTTCAGATTATTTGAAGTACTTCACTAGGTACTTCAAATCTCAAAGTAGTTCAATTACTCTAAAGTATTTCAAATACTCAAGTATTTCAAGTACTTTAACATATTTCAAATGCTCCACAGTTCTTCCAATACCCATAAAAAATTTTATTTATTAAGTTTTTCTCTTAATAATTTGTTATTATTAATATTTATTAACAGCTTTCTTTAACTCAGCATCATTCAAAAACAATAGAAAAATAATTTATTATTATATAAATATAAAAACCAACAAAAATAAATATCGCTGCGGTCGATTTCCCTTCAAATGTCAGGAAAGTAATAAAGAAAATCAACTTATACACTATCGGAAAATGTTCGCTTGGGTATGGGCAATAAGAGCAAGCGAGAGTAAAGCAACTATTCTATTCTTTTTTATCATATAACATATCCTACAATCGTGCCACCTGCTTTCCCCACCACATGTGCGTGGGCAGCCTGTCTGTGGAATTTCAATTTGTTTCCGCCTTGATGCTTGATGATTCGTGTCACTATTTGCCCCTATGCTAGAGCTCTAGTAGATCCCTTATTGTGGGCGGTCGGTTAAGTCGTTGAAACTATGCAACACTTAGGCCAGGACTTTCCGATACTGTATATAAAACATAGTAATAATTTTAGGTAAGTACAAGTACAAATAATAAAATTGAGATCTATCTATTTCCATTAGCTTTCAATAGCACCAAATTTTCGAAATTTCCATTAGTTAATGCATTTCTTCTAGGAGCATTTATAATTTCAGTAAATGAAAAGGGTCTTTCTACAGCTGATGATGCAAGGCATGTATTAAACCGATAAAAAACTGTTTTTACTGAGAAGCAAGTTGGGTGTCAGAGTCATTTAAGTATTAATAAATTTTCAATTCAATTCTTTTTTTATCACTGGCTTTTATACAGTGTGTTTCACTTGAAATGGTAACAGCCCAATAACTTTTTATTTTTTTCCGATTTGAATCAAATTTTACTTAAGTATGGAACCAATTAGGATCTACTTATGACCAGAAAAGCATTCGCCTCCTACAAATTCAAAGCCACCTGCAGTACCAATATATGCGGGGAAAATAAAAAAATCATATTAGGCATATTTTTATCGGAAAATTTTGTTAATGAAACTTGTTCAGAATTGTCCAAAAACCGTAAGTCCAAAATATAATCAAAATAAAAAAATGTATACATTTTGGTTAAAATAATGTCCAATATATATTTACACCATTTGAAAAGCCATAAAAAAAAGCTTTTTAATTATATACATGGTATTTATCTTAAAAAAAATTTGTCTAATTTACAATAAATTTACAATGTATCAAATTATCTATGGAAAACAAAAGTATGTAAATTAAAATAAACAATATGTTAGTTCTGTCAAGATACATGTTAGTATCTAATTTCACTTTATTTTAAATAAAATGGAGAATTTCAATAATTGATATATATTTTTTCCACTCCCTTATGTAAATTTACTGTTTTCTGTACAGTGTGTAGAATGGATAAGTATGCAATTCCAGGTAACTGAACGGATATATTTCATATCAGTTCTTGGATGGATATGAAATGAAACGGACCAATCACTGTTCGTGTATTAAGTACATATGCAACTATTCATTTTAAAATCAAATTAGTGCGTAAGCTGCCAAAGTAACTGTCAGTGTGTATTTGTGTAATATATTAATGTTTAATAAATATTGTAGTTTTTTAAGCTGGTCGTAGAAAAAGTATGCTGTACATACAACTCGAGTGGATTATCCATATCGCACTCAAAAGATTTGAGCACTCCGCCTACGGCGTCGTGCTCAAACTTCTTTATCGCGCGATATGGATATCAAATCCACTCTTCTTGCACAAACTACTATTTCGGACTACCATGACTTATTGTAAGAAAATATAAAACTTATAATATCTAATATAGTTTTAAGAAAAATTCCATACATCATACATCATTGAAAAAGGTTTTTCTATGGCCTTTCTAATGGTGTAAAAATATATGGGGTAGTCCATTTAAAAAAAACCAAAGTAAAACTCGTATCTCAGAAATTTGACTTTTAATTGTTTTTCTGAAATGATTTTTGGAAAATAAACGTGATTTCTCATAACTTTTATTTTTAAACGTTTTTACGTAACTACAAAAATAACGAAGTTAAATGAGGTTCTAACGTTCGCGTGACCACCCTGTACAGTTGACTATAATAAGGAACTTTAGTCTAGTTAAAATAAAAAAAACACATTCTTAAATAAATTAATGTTCTGATACTTAGTACATACTAATAATAATATTTTTTTGTTTTTATGTGCCTTTGCTATTTTTCAAAAAGTTTGCCGTCCCTGGATTTTGCCGCCCTGGGCTATGGCATCTATAGCCAACCCCCTAAATCCCCCACTGCCCACATAATGCTAACACTGATTACTAAATAAAAACAGCTATGCAGTAACAATTTTTCAGTGAAATTTGTTTTTTAAAATATCTAAAACATGGAACTACAAGGACTTCAAATACTTTTAACTAATTGAAATATCAAAAAACATATTTCAAATACTATAAATTGTTAAGTCTAGTACTTTAAATAACGGGACAGTACTTGAAATACCGGAGAGTATTTGAAATACCAAGCAAAGTAATTCAAATACCAGTATTTCTGAAAACCAAATATCAAATCCAAATACTCGAAGCAAAGTATTTCAAATACCAAGTACCAAATACTAAGAATCGAAAGGATTTGAAGCAAAGTACTTCAAATACTGAAAGTATTTGAAATACTTTTTTCAATTACTTTTATTTGAAGTACTCCAGCTCTGTGTGTAGGATAGGACTATATTGATGAATTATTAAGCCCATATGTTTTTTTGGAATACATTTCATTTTTAAACTTAGAGTTCTATGATTGGTCTAGTTTAGCGGTATTGAACTGGACAAGATCCAAAAAATTAAATTAAAAAGTTGACTAATACACATTTTGCTAATTTCAACTATTTTCCTAGAAAGTACCATAATGGTAATGTAGTAAGCTTAGCACATGTTATGAAGTATCGAGTGTTGCAACTCCCGTATTCTTTAACCGTACATTGAAGGTTTGTACTCATTATAGAGGAGAGAGAAGAAAAATGAATTTGGTGACTATACTGTAATTTTCTATGGAGGTAATACATGAGAGGAACACGAAAATATACAGGATGAACTTGTTCTCAAAAGAGATTGATTGGACCACAAATAATTAACTATGAATTTTCAAAAGATTTTTATTTTTCGTTGCAAAAGTCGAAGCTTCCGTCTTTAGAACAAATTAATATCGACAACCAGGGAAAGTAATACACAATTTCTGCACAACTTGAAATAAAATACTTGGATGTTGCAATTGATTATCACTTAATGTGGAACTCGCACTTAAACTATTTTATTAAAAATTACAAAGCTTACTATACAGATTTAAATAAATAACTTTTTCAATTCGAACAAGTAAAAATGTTCTACCACGCCTTAGTTGAAACCGATTCGAGATAAAGTATATTAATATGGGATGGGGCATTATAATCTCATCTAGTCTCCGTTGAAGTTCTGCAGAAACTATTTCTGAAAATAATAATTTACAAAGGTGTACAATATCCAACTGACCTCATATTTTCAGAAACCAAAGTATTCGATTTATAGCAAATGTATAATTTTCATATCAACATAAAACATCATCTCTGCGAATACCGTGCATTAGCTTCGCATAATTATAAAACACGACATAATTACATCATAAAATATGATTATTTATTTCCTCAAATGGAAAAAAACTATCGGTCAAAGATCAAATATGCTTACGAAACTATTAATATTTAACTAAATTTATAAATCATTTCATAAAATCCTGCGCAATGCAAGACATACCTTTTTGAGATGTTCTATTTTTACTGCCATTATTATCCTCTTATCTTTTATGTTTTCACTAATTTATATTGCAGCAATGATTACAAAACTTATTATAATGTGTGTCAATAATATACAGGAGTAATTAGTTTCGCGTCATTAAAGAAACTGGTAATGGGGACCAACTAGACAAGCAAAAAACCTATATGACTTTTTCCTCTAGGGGCACTTTGAAAAAAAACCGACACAGGTCAAAAATTTGAATGAGGAGATATTTGAGAATCACTGCTTTTTTGAGTCAATGGACGTATAGTTCCGAATCAGAAGTTTCTTGCTTACTTTTAGAAAGTCATAAAAAATGTAAAGATTACCGACTTGTGTCTCACTGCCTCACAGTCTCAAGGCAAGAAGCGCGGCACTTTGACGGGACTGCTTGAACGAATTTTTTATACCAATTATAAAAATGTAAATAATTTGTTATCTCTTTCCGCACAACCGCAAGCATAAGATGACTGCAGGGTTTTAACAGAGGATTTGTTTACATGTTATGTGTGTTTTACTTCCACATCCAGTGGAAGTATAGTACCGACAAAAAAATTTTGGAAAATTTTTATTTTTCAAATGGGTTTAGAATGTCATGAAACGTCGAGATTTTAAATTTGAGCGGAAAAAAATTCTGACTGTCGGTTTCTCGATCTGTAACTTTTTGTGCGCACGTTTACTCCGGAACCGTTTAAGATATTGACTTGAAATTTGGTACACGTATGTACTTTAACGGGATCTGAATATTTTCATCTTATTCCGTTGAAGGGTTGGGGGTAAATAGGTAAATCAAGCAGGTAAGAGTCCATAAAATTGGTATTTGGTATATATAAAAGGAGTTAAGGCCTCAAAAAAATTTTGCCATTAGCCACCCCCATTACTACCCCCACCCCATTGTTAAAGGGGGTGAAAAAAATAAAATTGTAATTTAGCGTGTATACAAGAACCTAAGGCCTCAAAAATTTTTTTCTACTTAATCTACCCCCACCCCGCTACCACCATTATCGATGTGGCATAAAGATTTTAAAGGTTTTTGGGGTAGGCGATTTCAAATATCATGTTATTAAAGTTACCCCGAGTAGTATGGTTGCGCAGTGGGTTTCCTCGAGTCAAATGGATGCGCAGTGGGTTTCTTCAAAAAGTATGAATGCGTAGTGGCTTTCCTCTAGTAAATCGGTGCGCAGTGAGTTACCTCGAGTAGTATGAATGCGTAATAGGTTTCCCCGCAGAAAATGCTTGAAGTAGAGGCTTTACTTCTATCGTGTAGTCCACGGCACAGATTGGTTTTTTATATCTTTGTCATGCCATTTCCTGCGTATTACTTCCACATCCGGTTGAAGTATTACTAACGCAAGAAAAATTTTTGAAAATTTTCATTGTTCAAATAGGCTTAGAATGTCATTAAACGTCAATATTTACTTTTTGGTACCCAGAGTTATTCTGGAACCGTTTAAGATATTGACTTAATAAAATCTGGCACACGTATGTATTTTAAGGATATCTGGAACTAGATTATATTTTGATCTTATTCCGTTGAACAGTTGAGAGGTAAATGGGGGTAGATAGGCAAATCAAGCAATTAAGTGTGCATGAAATTGGTATTTAGTAAATATAAGAGGAGCTAAGGTCTCAAAAAAATTTTTGGCATTACCATACCCACCCCATTATTAAAGGGGGTGAAAAAATATTGTGATTTACTGTGTGTACAAGAACCAGTCATCAAGAATTTTTTTTACTTCATTCACCCTCACCATCATTCCTACTACTGATGGAGCATATCATTTTGTGGGTTTTTGGGGTACACGATTTCAAATATTATACTATTAAAGTTCCATAAACAATTATTTCCACATAGTGGAGTACAAATATAGTGTTTTCTTTGTAAGTGACTTGGATAGGAAGTCTGGATGTGGAAGTAGTGATTCCTTAGGCAGCGGTTTTTTAATTTGGAACAAAATTATTGGAGATTTTATAGTTGTTTATAATTTATAAAATTTAAATGTGTAACAAAAAGTTGTTCTGTGTTAAAAGCTCAAAGAATAAGTAATTATTTCATGAAATTGGAAAACGAACAGTTAGACGTTGGAGATACGATGGCAGAAAATAATAGTTATGTGTATTTTAAGTTAGGAAAAACCTGATTTTTTTTTAACGAATTGCGTACGTAGTTTTTTTTAATCAAGTATCGAAAGCTAAAAATCTAGTGTTTGGTCTTCATGGAAATCAATGTAAACAATGATAAACAAATCAGAACAAAACAGCGAATAAGAATAACAATAATAATAATAATGCCCGACAGGTAACACCAAATAACAGAACAATTCTTTTGAATTTGTCACAAAACAACAATTGCTAATAATAATAAAGTTTAAACACCTAACCCAGCAGGGACTTTGATTTGAAAGGGACAGAAATGTGACAGCGCGGTGGACAACTGGACAGGCCTGTTCGAGAACTTACCAATAAATTATTGTTGAATTACATAAGTTGTTCGAGATGACCTCCATCTGCATCAATATACATTTAGGCAGGTCGAACTAACGACATACGCACTCCATTCAACACTAAAGACACTAAACTAACAACTAACGTTATCAACAAACAAAAAAAAGAAGAGAAAACTTGGTCCAAATCACAAAAAGCAACACAAAAAGAACGAACAAGTAAGTTGTGTCTGTACGTAACCAAGCACTTAACGACTTCAACGGTAAGTCAATAAAATAAATCTTAACTAAAATACAGTGGCCCAAAATTCAAAAGGAAGAAAAATAACGAACGGGTAAGCTATGTATACGTACTTAGTAACGACATAAACTAAAATATTGTTTGAGAATATCACAAAGGATATTGTTGTCTTTAGATCTTTACTGCACTGCCAAAGACACCCACATTTTATACCTATCTGCACAAATATCAGAGTATCATACTCGACCAGACGCGACGCTATAAAGTCTATCGAAATATTCCAGCAGTTCTCAAACAATATTTTTAAAAATTTTCCAATTTTTTGTTTTTGTTTTTCTCTCCAAGATTATGTGCTTTAGACCACATATTATGTAAGGTTTTTTTGTTTGTGTAGTCGTTCCCCACCACTAGTTTTTTTTTAATGACATGAAACTAATTACGCCATGTATGCAATGTAATCTATGTTCCAAAACAAGTACTTAGTCACTTGTTAAGTATTTATCAACACTCTTTCATTATTGGTACTGTCGTGAGCAAAAAAAATAGGACAACTATTTTTTTTGCTAATGCAAATCTGTCTCTATTTGAATATGTAATGAGTAGCCGAAATAAAACAGTTACCACTTTTATTTTATTTTTTATTGGAATGCTGTAGTTATTGCTATAGCAAATGATGGATGGTCAATGAGACAAGTTGCACGTTATTATAACATTAACAAAAATTTGGTGTTTAATATTTTATAAAAGTGGAGAATAAACATATTAGTTTTTGCACACTTGGAAAATCTAGAGTAAAATTTACATTTATATGAAATATATTATTTAGGTATTGAGCAAATCACAACTTACACACTTTTTTATTTATTATGAAATTAAGTACTTTCTGTATACTGTTGCCCTAATCTGGACACGCTAATACACTAGTTAGGTAAATACTTTAAAAGACTCATTACTGGAGAACCAATCAAAAAACTACTCATTCACAACAAATGCTACGAATCATATCATGTAATTCAATACTTCGTCGGTATTAGCTAGAAGAGAGTCGTTTTGATTGGTACTCCAATGATGAGTGTTTTAAAGTGTTTTCCTAAGTAGTATATTAGCGTGACCAGATTAAGGTACCAATATACAGAAAGTAGATAATTTCATATTAAATTAAAAAAGTGTGAATGACTGAATTTAAACAAACGATTTAAGTATTTTTAATTTTTTTTTTGTTTTAAAATGCTAAAAATCCTATCATATAATTTAATATTTCGTCAGTATTAGCTAGAAGAGTAGTTGTTTGGTTCTCTAATAATGAGTCTTTTAAAGTATTTACCTAACTAGTATGTTAGCGTGCCCAGATTAGGACAACAATATACAGAAAGTAGGTAATTTTATAATAAATAAAAAAGTGTGTAAGTTGTGATTTGCTCAATAGCTAAATAATATTATCTAATCATAATAAAAGCAAATAAATAAAAAATAATTTATTATAAAGATATATGTGATATAATTTCGCTGCATCAAGTATCGTGACCTTGGTTGGCATTTTTAGGGCAGTGAGTTTCTTCTATCCACTGCTCTCCAAATCTGTCTTGTAAATAATTTGTTATAATATGGGCATTGTGCAGTGGTGTGCCATATTGCCAGAAGGAAATTGTCGGTTTTGATTCAATGGCAAATCCTTCACAAAATCTTGAAAGTGATTTTGAAAAATGCCCTTATCCATCGAAAATTGTTGAGACAATTTCTTGACCTCAAAACACTACCCCAGATATTTTATTCAAATCTGACTTGGAAGTTTAGCTTTCTAAATAGTTGCTGATTTTTGCAGGCTCAATAGCAATTCGGCGATCCTAATTTCGTAAATCGGGACACATCAGAAACAATTATTGTGCTGGTGTAATTGTTATTTTCTATCTTATAATCGAGCAGCCAATTTTCGTTATTTAATCTCCTTTGTAGTAGAATGGCGATTTTCATATTCATATAGATGTTGTAGATTGTAGATTGTCGCTTGGCCCTGAGTTGGCCTTTCTTCATCTCGACCTAAAAGGTCTTTTGTGAATTACCCTACAACTAGTTGTAGCAAAGGATTCCAAAATTTGTGCAAAGCTGCTAATTTTCCTGGGAGCTAGTTTCCCTATGTCTTCAGATGTTCATTCCGCCTGTTCTAGGTACTTTAGCCCAATGCGAATTAGTACCTTGCATTCACAAAGTATATGTTCCACAGTCTCAGTTGCAGATTCACAGTATCTGCATTTCTCATCTTCAGCCATGTTCATGTCCTTGAGATGGCAATGATCAGTTAGAAAGCCTGTGATCAGCCTTAGGTCGGACTTTTCAAGTTCGAGAAGCCTTGTGGCTTTCTTTGTTGAATAGGTTATAAACCTTTTCGCTTGTCTTTAGCCTGAAGTAGCCAGTAGGACTTCTTTTGCGAGGCTGTTAGCTAATTCGTTGCCTCTATTCCCTCATGCCCTGGCACCCACATCAAAGTAACCTTGTTGTTTTTTGCCAGTTGCAAAAACCAGTTGATTGTCTGCATTCCCAGGCAATTTTAGGCTCGAAGGTATAGAACCTGAGAGCCTTTAATGCGGCCAAGCTATCTGAAAGTATGTAGATTTCAGCCTTGCAAGTGCCTCTATTTAGGCATTCTTGGGCACAACGATCTATATCATAGATTTCTTCCTGGAAGATGGTTGGGGTGTTACCAAGGGTTTTAGATAGCCTGCATTTATTGCCTGCTACGCCCACACCAACCCCTTCGTCCATCTTGGATCCATCTTTGTACCAGATGTGTGACTCTTTCTTCAACCGCAATACTTCGACCCTGCTCTCCTGACGGCTTTTAATCAGCACATCAAACGGGCAGTCAAATGTTTGATTGGTATTGAGTCAGTGGGTTTGGCCATGAATTCAAATTGGATTAGCTGCAGAATCCTTCATATAGATGTTGGTAGAGTTAATATTTAAATGAACGAAATTTATGTTTATTCAGAAGTCTTGTTTCAGATTTCCCGTCTTCTATAATAAGTATGCATACGACACTGCCTTTCGGGGTATAAATTTGTAGCAGCTGCAGCATTTTTTCAACATTCTCCTTACATTAGCAGCATGTCTATTTGCTCACCTCTTGTATAAACTTGCAACATTTCTAAAGAATCTAGCATTAATGAGAAAACAGCAAAAACTAACATTACTCATTCATTAGTTCATTTGTCCAACTCAGGTTTTTTAATGATTTTTCTATGGGTAATAAAAATAAAAATGAACCATGTTTATTTCTCGAAAATTAACTCGACTATCTTACATTAAAAGAAGCGGTATATGTTTTTAAAATGATGCAATTTTACGGTACCATTATGGAACCTTTTAGCCAAAATGGGCAAAAAGTAATATTTTCGATTTTGAATGCCCAGCAAGATGGAGGATTTATTTTCTTCTAAATTTGTTGGCTCTTATACCAGTTCATTAGAATCAAGCGAGCACTGTATATAAAAATAAAATGAGTTAAAAGAAATTTGTGCGTTATCACAATAGTTCTGTAGTATTTGAGGTACTTCGAGGATTTCAAAAATGTATACTTTACAAGGTATTTTATATTAAATACATAAGTTATAGTTACTTCAGATGAAACCGGTAGTTAAAAAATATTAGACGGTATAAAATTAATCTCTGTGGATGTACTATCAGATGTCTTTGTCTCCATTGATGCACTTTTCTCCTGATATATACATCATATTACTAACGACTTTAGAGTTTACCTGGTTAGAATGGAAATCCTGAACGTGAAGACGCGAGAAACTATATGAAGATCCTTAAAATCGGTTACTGAAACTAAGAAACGTACGAGGTGTTAACTCAAGAGTAAGAGTCCAATAAGAAGGCATGTGTTAACCACATGCATTTCCATAGTTTTTGCAAACGTATTCACAACTACAATCTGATAAATAATAACGTAACTTCGATTCACTTTCAAACGATTCCCAAGGAGATGTCCGCATCCTCATTTTCTGAGTCTTATTTCATGTCGCCAAAATCTTCGTTAAAATTTCATTTGAAATGGATAAAACTTGGCCCAGCCGTCAATCCGATACCTTCCTCCGAAGCAAGTGATGTTGGATAAAAACCGCTCTTTAAAATGACTAAAACCATCCCAAGTCATAATTCTACTTTTGTTAGCAAAAATTAGATTTTAACGCACGTCCTAAGTGGACAAAGAAATTTTTCTAAGCCGAATTTCACTTAAGTTAACAAAAATTTCATTTGTCCGAAAAACTTTGAGATTTTTTTAATTGTAGTTTGAATTAATTTTCCATTTATTCTACACATGCAAATTGTGGAGGTTTATCACGATCTGATGATATCCAGTAAGTATATATGTACCGGGTGTCAACGGAACTATTAGACAAGCCATAGTTTACAGAGTTTTCAAGATATAAGTCTCAAAGGCCGAATTTTTCATAATTTGACATCATAATCTGACACTTTTGCATCACTTCCGGTTTCCCCGGAAATGAACCTAAACTTAAAAATTTAAATGGAACACACTGTATATTTTTACATTTTTGGATTTCGGAGGTGATTTTAAGTACGACCGCGTAGTTTTTAAATTTTTTGAGACTACTTGATTTTTTTCGGGCTCTTTTTATTTTTGCATCTAGTGCACAGTGGCACTCAGGGGGTAGCACTTAAAAAATATATATATATATATTTATTGAAGCTGAAATATAACGAAATTTTAAGAAGAAAAGGTTCCATGCAACTTTTCACATAAATTGATAGTTATAACAACTTCAAAATTGCGATTTTAGCTTAAAAATTGGTATTTCCAAACGGCTTTCGTCAAGTATCTGGAAAAGTATTACTTTATCGAAAAAATGTTACAGACCAATTACAGAAAGTACAAACTGGGAATTAATTATATTTTCTGTTTATTGATGTAGGATTAATAATTTCGGAGATACTTAAGTTTATATTTGGTATCTAAGTGTTTCGAAATTACCTTTAAAGTTTAAAATGCATTCTTTTCTAAAACAAGCGCTTTAAATGAGCAAAAAAATTTGAGCATCTAAGTAATACTATATCTTAACGAAAAACTGTATTTGAGATAATTTTTTTAAATTACTGGTTAATTAGAATAACAAAATGGCGACCTTTTTATATAAAGAAATATAAATACGCATATTTTTCCTCCACCACTTCTTTATTTCTTATGCTACGGGAACGAGTAAAAAATAATTTGAAAGCGCAATTAATTGTCTTTAATTTCATTTCTTAGCATGCGTGACGTAGGTGTCACAATTTCTGAGATATTTAACATTTAAACTTCATTTTTTGTCTTATAAACGTTCGGACGCCATTTGTAAACTTTCATATCTCTGAAACTATTAAATCTATGTAAATAAATAAACAAGCGAAATTCATTATCAGTTTATGAGATTAATTGTTGGCCCATTTTTCAATAAAACTAATATTTATTGAGATTTTTGGAAAAGGGGAAAAAAAATTACGTTTTATCGAAAATACCTTTATAGTTTAAACTGTATTTTTTCTAAAGCAAGTGCTGTATACAAATCAAAACATTTGAGCATCTGCGTCATGCTATATATTAATGAGAAATAATGTTTGAAATTCCTTTTTTTTAATCACTGGCTAATTACAGTAGCAAAATAGCGACGTTGTTATTAAAAAAATGTATAGACGCAAATTGCTTCGGTCATAACTTCTTTGTTTTTTATGCTACAGAAACAAATAAAAAAATAGTTGAAAGCTTAATTAATAGCCTATTATTTTACCTATTAGCATCCTTGACGTAGGTGTCACAGTTTCTGATATATTTAACTCTCACTCTAAATAATTATCTTATGAACACTTGAATGCCAAATGTAAACTTAAATTTCTCCGAAATTATTAATCCTACATCAATAAACAAAAAATATAATTAATTCCCAGTTTTTACCTTCTGTAATTGGTCTATAACATTTTTTCGATAAAGTAATACTTTTTGAGATACTTGACGAAAGCCGTTTGGAAATTCCCTTTTTTTTTAAGCTAAAATGGCAATTTTGAATTCGTTATAACTTAGAAACTATCAATTTATGTGAAAAATTGCATAGAGCCTTTTCTTCTTAAAATTTGATTCTATTTCAGCTCCAATATATTTTTTAAGTGCCACCCCCTGTCAGGGGGTGGCATCCACCCCCATAAATTAGCAAGGCCCCGCACAATACAGAAACTTTTCTGTGAAGCATTTACTATTATACTGCCAGAAATGAACGAAATCCGTTCAATATGACATTATTCCGAAATTTTGCATATTTTTTACCTCCTTTACTGTACTATTATACCCCGCCTTTATGACTTTTATCTTGAAAACTCTGGAAACTATGGCTTGCCTAATGATTCCGTTGACACCCGGTATATATTTTTTTAGCAGAGCCATAAAAATCATCAGTAATTTTAATCGTAACACTTTTCGCCACAAACCTTTTTTCTTGAAAATTTGTATTCTTTAAAATATGTCATTATTAAATAAATCTTATAAGCTATTAATTACATTGATTGTGTGGATAAAACTGTGTAGTTTGGCTGCATTTGGCATAATTTGCCATGAGTTTTCTTCATAAGACTTGATAATATTCATTAATAAAAGGTGCTTTATTCTTGGTAAAATTTTATATTCTCTTCAGTTCAGAACACTCTGTACAGCAAATCATGATCCTAAGAATGCCTAAGGACTTTTCAACATAAGCATACATTTTTATCAGGAATGATTTTTTTATCAAGAAAGTAGAAATAAAAAAGTTTACACATAGAGTTAAGTCCATCCGTGGACACTATATAGCACAGTAACTAAAGAAAAAGAAAAGTTTTTATATTGTGCGGGGGCTTGCTAATTTATAGGGGGTAGAGGGGGTGGCACTTAAAAAATATTTATATTTATTGGAGTTGAAATAGAATCGAATTTTAAGAAGAAAATGTTCTATGCAATTTTTCATATAAATTGATAGTTTTTAAGTTATAACGAATTCAATATTGCGATTTTAGCTTAAAAAAAAAGGTATTTAAAACGGCTTTCATCAAGTATCTCGAAAAGTATTACTTTATCGAAAAATGTTACAGACCAATACCAGAAAGTACAAACTGGTAATTAATTATATTTTTAATTTATTGATGTAGGATTAATAATTTCGAAGATATTTAAGTTTATATTTGGTATCCAAGTGTTTCGAAATTACCTTTAAAGTTTTAAATGCATTTTTTTCTAAAGCAAGTGCATTAAATGAGCAAAAAAATTTGAGCATCTAGATAATGCTACATCTTAACGAAAAACTGTATTTGAGATCATTTTTTAAAATTATTGGCTAATTAGTGTAACAAAACGGCGAACTTTTTATATAAAAAAATATAAATACGCATATTTTTCCGTCATAACTTCTTTATTTCGTATGCTACAGGAACGAGTAAAAAATAATTTGAAATCGCAATTAATTGTCTTTAATTTCATTTCCTAGCATGCGTGATGTAGGTGTCACAATTTCTGAGATATTTATTATTTAAACTGCATTTTTCGTCTTATAAACGTTCAGACGCCATTTGAAAACTTTCACATCTCCGAAACTATTAAATCTATGTAAATAAATAAACAAGCGAAATTCATTATCAGTTTATGAGCTTTATTTTTTTCAATAAAACTAATATTTATTGAGATATTTGGAAAAGGAGAAAAAATTACGATTTATCGAAAATAACTTTATAGTTAAAAATGCCTTTTTTTCTAAGGCAAGTACTGTATACAAACCAAAAAATTTGAGTATCTACGTCATGCTATATATTAATGAGAAACAGCGTCTGAAATTCTTTTTTTAATTACTGACTAATTACAGTAACAAAATGGCGACGTTGTTATTAAAAAAATGTGTAGACACACATTGCTTCGGTCATGACTTCTTTGTTTTTTATGTTACAGAAACAAATAAAAAACAGTTGAAAGCTTAATTAATAACCTATTATTCTACCTATTAGCATCCTTGACGTAGGTGTCACAGTTTCTGAGATATTTAACTCTTACTCTAAATAATTATCTTATGAACATTTGGATGCCAAATGTAAACTTAAATATCTCCGAAATTATTAATCCTACATCAATAAACAAAAAATATAATTAATTCCCAGTTTGTACTTTCTGTAACTAGTCTGTAATATTTTTTCGATAAAATAATACTTTTCGAGATACTTGACGAAAGCCGTTTGGAAATACTATTTTTTTTAAGCTAAAATCGCAATTTTGAAGTCGTTATAACTTAAAAACTATCAATTTATGATGAAAAATTGCTTAGAACCTTTTCTTCTTAAAATATGATTCTTCTTTAGCTCCAATAAATATATATATATATATATATATATATATATATATATATATATATATATATATATCTTTTAAGTGCCACTCCCTGAGAGGGGTGGCATCCATCCCCTATAAATTAGCAAGCCCCCGCACAATATAGAAACTTTTCTGTGAAGCATTTACTATTATACTGCCCAAAATGAACGAAATCCGTTGAATATGACATTATTCCGAAGTTTTGCATATTTTTTACCTCTAAGTACTGTACTAATAGATTTTACTGAAATTTATAAAAAATTTTGAAAAAATTCTTTGAGCTTTATTGCACTTGAATAAACTTTTCCCCTAAGGTTAATGGCTCATGAGTGAAAACTTCTTGAATAACTAATACTACACAAATGATCTAGCTTTGATAGCTGTTCATTATTTGAGCTTTTGTCCAATGAGACTTTTCTTCAGGAATATAAGCTCTACAATATACCAAAATTTTAGAATATTCCATGGAAAGCCAAACTCCATACAAAATGTGCAGGGACCTTTCATGTCATCTGGTCTTATAACAAATTTTTTGGGTTGCTTTCTAATTTTTTGATAATAGTCAACACACTTTCATGAATATTGTATACCTGCCATCGTATTATTTTATATGATAAATATAATCCTTACCCCTTTCACTTTCGAGGAGATCATTTTCGGAAACATCACAAACCCTACCACAATAATAAACAAAAAAGCACCTAAGCACCCTATACCCAATTTCATCGGAAACTTCATTTTCATTTTGATAATAATAGTTCAGATGCACAGAATATTTACGTAATAATAATTAATAATTAACTTGGAAAAAATAAAAATTAAGGCTTTACGCCCAGTACTTATAATCAACTATTTTTCTATCGTTAAATCTAGGAGACACTGACGGTAGACTAAGGATCCATGCTATGACATCCTGTAGTAGACCTAAGTGGGGATAATTATTAGCTACAATTGAGTATTGGTTTTTATTCGCATGTTAATTATTAACAACCTGGGAAGACCTTTGCATCGCGACTGTTTTTGTACGTGCATAGTTTATTGGTTGGGCCCATTACTCATAATGATAGCTTTTGAAAAGGTAACCAATTAGATCTAAAATTAAAGGACGAACTTTTTGTATCTTTGATAACTTCTTGAGGATAGTGAAGTAAAGTTTAAAAGAATTTGTGGTGTAGGAAAATTCGTCGCATTATTATCAAGGTATATTCATTTATATCCTATTTTAATTTTTTCTGGAGGGGGCTTTTTTGGAGAGGGCGTGACATTGTGACATTACCAACGAGGCAGTTTCCACAATCACTTAACTACACTCGAATACTATCACTCTACAGACCTCTCGCCAACTATATTCGCATTATCAGTGGATAATTCAATTGTCTCCGGGTAATTCAAATTCCAAATAGGAAACAAGCAAAATAGATCAACCACTAAGCAAGAATAATTTCATAAAGTCGAGTAGTACATAATGTCATCTTAATAGCTAACTATTTATTTTTCCCTAGAAGGTTTCTGCAGAGTACAATGGCCTTGTCGTTAGCGTGCAGTGAAAATTACCGAAAATCCTATTAGTCCAGTGCAATTAGGTTTTTACCTCGAAACCCAGCTATAATGAATGGATTTGATTGATTTTTTTTTAATTTCTAATGCCATAAATTAAAAAGTTTATGGCATTAGAAAATTACCGCAATTTCGAAAATCCGCAAATTTAAAAAAATAATAAAATTTGTAGAAATCTCAACGAAAAATACAATTATCGGAATTTTTAAATATTTATTTTAAGAAAAAAATAATTGTTATGGTTATCGAGGTTGTTTATAGATATTCTATAGAAGAATTAAACTCTTTAAAATTAATTTGAAAATGGCAGAAGCCCCAAAAAAAAATAAATGAAAGAAACGTTAAATAATACAAATACATCAATTTCTTATAGAAAATAATTTATTAATTATTCTTAGTTTGCTAAATAATGACATAAATGATTATAAATTTTATTATAAGTAAATTAATTGTCTACGACGTTTCCGTTTTCGATGTCATTCATTAATATCATTGGTGAAGCATTTAAGCAGCTAACTGCTTCACATAGTAAACATGCTATAGAACAATTTAAGTCACTTCTTTTTCATCCACAAGCAGAGCCATACCCAGTTCTATATGAACGAAAAATCATTTTCAATAAATTTTCCGTAGGTGGTTGGTTCATTGTAACTGGTACTAGTTAATTTTTTTTTCCATCCCCATTCTTTTAGCAATTTATCATAACCCATCCACGACTGTACTTGTAAATACACTGTCTTTATATATTCTAAATTAGCATGAATGAAGCCAAGTTGACACAGATATTTTTACTTGTAGCTTTAAGAAACTCTTGGTATCGAAAATTATTTATAATATCTTGATTTTTAGGAGCACTATATAATGCTAAAATGCATAAAATTCCCGATTGCAAAATATTAGTGACGTCAGCATTTTCATCAGTAAAGATAATAGCAGCATCTTGTAAAACTGTACGATTTTTTAATAATTTAGCAAATTTATTTTTACGTTTTTTGTAAATGCAAGTAAAAACAAAATATGCTTCTTGCTGTTAACAATAAAATCAAAGTTTATAATGAAGCCGTTTCAATACACAACGTATTTTTGTTTTAATAAAAGCAGAAGATCTTCAAGTTACCTCCATATTCTGTAAGTCTGTTCGACCAAGGTTAAATGCAAAAGACAACTAAATCAAATTTTTATGATTTATTTACACAGCTCAATATTAGTGTAAATGATAACAATACATTTTCGTATGTTATTGATGGCAGAATGTTATTACATCGTTGCAAATGGCAATTAGATGAAAAGTTCGGGACGATATGCAATCATAACATACCATACGATGCTTAAGAAATAATTATGGAAACAATGTTTTTGTCATTTTTGACGGATATCGCAACATCAACTGAACTAAATCAGCTGAAAGATATCGTCGATCATTGAAAAAAGCCTCACCAGATTTAATTTTTGATGAAAATATCCCTTTAAAATTTCGCCAAGAAAAGTTCCTTGCAAACAGCAATAACAAAAGCAGATTCATCGAAATATTAAGGAAGAAACTAGCTGACAACAATATTTCCTTGTGTCAAGTAGAAGGTGATGCTGAGACATTAATCATACAAACGGCAATTAATATTGAATCAGAAAATGTTGCTGATGAAGATATTGATCTGTTAGTTTTATTAGTAGCTTTAACACCTCCTCATAGAGAAATGTATTTTCTCAAACCTGCAAAAGGCACGGTATCTGCAAAAATGTATTCTAACAAACATTACCAATATTTAAGGAGCATATTTTGTTTTTACATGGTGATATAACTTCAGCGTTTTACAAAAAGAGTAAATATAAATTTGCTAAATTATTTGAAAATCGTGCAAAATTACAAAATGCTGCTCTTATCTTTACTGATGAAAATGCTGACGTCACTATTATTTTGCAATCGGGTAATTTAAGCATTTTAGTATTATATCGAACTTCTTTTCTCATTTGTTCTCATGTTTACATAATTTATACAAGAATATTACAAATAGATACTCTACCATTAGATTTAAATTTCGATAACTTATTTAAATGCAATTTAATATGATAGATACACAAACAATTCATGTAGTATAGTAGATATATGCAAAACATATGTGATAGGTGGAATTAATTCCCACAAAGATGGTGTTTGCATTTTTTAGTTCGTTATTGGTATCTTTTTGACATACTAAAAGTCTAGAAAAATCTGAGAGTGCAAAGTGCGTTTTTTTGCCGCCATCTTGAAAAATTTTTAGAAAATCATAAAAAATCGTGTGTTGTATCAAATTACAGAACATTTCATATCATGCTGAAAAAGATTATAATATTGGTTTAAAAAAATAAAAATAAATAGCAAAATGGTGGCCGAATAACTGAAAGCCTATGCAGTGTTGAAAATCATATTTTTATTTATCAAAATGCATTTTATAATACAAATGCATATGTATTTCGTCAATCATACATGTTACATAAGAGAAAAGCTAAATCTAATAGTCTTCTTCAGTTTCTTCTAAATCACTTTCTTTTAGTGCACTATTTGTGCATTCTCTACTAGAACAGTTACAACATATTACAGTACATTTCACACCATAACGTCGACACGTGCATCTACCACTACACCACGGTTCATTTGTATCCGTTTTGCAAGTGCAACGGATCATGTTTAGTAATACCTCTGGTGCAGGGCTTATTTCACATGTTATGGGCTATAGCTGGACTCCTACTTTTTTTCAACCCCACTCTTCTTGACTGGCAATATTCATAGTTTTCCAGCAAGGACATTGTAAATGTACACGAAGAAGATGATGAATAGCAGCATCTTCTATAGGTGGCAATCTTGCAATATATTAAATTCACTTTTGGCAGTTGTGATTTTTTTCAAGTAGAGATTATACCATAGTAGGTTCAGAGTCTCTGTCTCTGGATTTCCACCGTACAATAATACCAATGCTTTGGTGCCAAAATCTGTGAGTTCCTTTCTGTTTGCGTTTTCTGATCCAAACAGAGTAGCGCAAATGCTAAATTCCTCACATTTCCAAAAATGTCGATATGCTGCCGATTTACTTTCAGCAAATAAGGAGCTTGTGTTATCGCATCCAGTTAAAGCATGTGAAAAGAGAATAATTTTGCATCCCTTTTCGCCGATTTAATATCAGGTTTTTTATAACTGAACGTAGATGATTGCAAACAAATATTTCATGTATTATGGTAAATCAAAAGTACTAGAATATCTGTGTCGTTGACAACAACTGTTACATGCTTTTCTTCTGCCAAGGTCAGCGCTGTTTTTACAATAACAGTGTCAGCATCATCTGTAGCATGAATCACAGTGTGCTCATTCGCTTCCAAGTGTTTCCCAAGCATGGTTATAAAGCACTGTTTGTTTTCATTATTAGAAAGAAAGGGTCTTTTGCCAATAAGAAGTGGACAGATTTCAGTAAATGTCACTGTTACTGATGATTGTTTTGTGCGTAAGTGATGCTCTACATCCAAGTGCCCAAACTACTTTTACGATGCTTTATGGACACACACACACACAGCGCAGCGTGCGGGACAGATGATGCGTACTGCTTGGCGCGAAGATGTTGTTTTACTTTCAATCTCTTTCTAATATTCAGGCATTATAATTCGACTCATGACCCTGTACCACGTGAATATTTTCAGTATGTTTTCGATATTATAAACAGGGTAAAAATTTTAGAAACAATCAACATTGAGTCGATTTACCGAAAAAATTGATTTTTTTAATATTTCGTGAAAAGTATAGGTTTATATATATTCCAAAAATATTTTTTACATTAGATTTACTTACTTTGAGGTTCTACTATAAAGGTATGCTAAATAGGTAGGCTAAATAATTTTTTTTATAAAAGTTATTAACGTTTATTTTACCTTTTACCCATAATATCACGAATTTTCGGGCAAAAAAAAATTTTGTTTTTATTTTCGTAAAAGTGAGGGGATTAATTTGAATTTCGGGTAAATCTCGTTGAAGCATCTTAAAGTACATATTTCAAGCTTTAAAAATCGCACCTGGAGAGATCTAATAACGCGATTTAAACCAGAGTAATGTGGTTAAAATTAGTCATATATATCAAATTTTATCATTTTCTCAACATTTTGAAATTTTGGACGTGTACAATTCAAAAATAAATTTTTGGAGGTTTTCTTCACTCATCGGATCTTTTTATACATTACTTCAAGAGTAAAATGTGAAAGGCCCAGGTTTTTATCTTAAAAATTTTAGAAATGGTAGAACTTTTACCGATTTCATCAGAAATCTCTTTATGTTCCGACTTCATATATATACTATTCCTACATATATTCATTTTTATATTTGAAAATATATTAATCCAATAGCTACATATTTCTTCTTTCATTTAAGCTTCTGCCAATTTTGTTAATTAGGTCAAAAGTTGCCGTACTTACGTGTCTACACGTTCCATTTTCGTGCGTTAAACAAAAAAATCTGGAGCCTACATTTTTGATCGTACAAAAAAAATTCATATACATTTTTGATGTGAAATTTCTCGTACTTTCGAATGGCGTAATTTGTTTTTTCTGTAAATTGATACCTCACACGATTTTTTATGATTTTTAAAAAATTTTCAAGATGGCGACAAAGAACGTATTTTGCACACTCAGATTTTTCTAGACTTTTAGTATATCAAAAAGATACCAACAACGAACTAAAAAATTCAAGCCCCGTCTTTGTGGGAATTAGTTCCACCCAAAAACCTATATCTAGATTTTCTTAAATAAACTTGAATGCATTAATAAATATTAGAATAAAGTAGAGATTTGTCTTTGCTAGTTTTGTATGTTCATCACTGGTAAAGGAACTACTAAGCCAGAAACATTTGTAATTAATGGCACAGAAGCAATGATACCAACTGCGTATTGGTGAAAAATCGAAATCAAAAACCAATGAATTGTTAGACTTGAGCAAGAAATAGCTGAGATGAGCATTGAATGTGGATATTGCGTGAAAAGTGCAGGGCACTGAATACTAAATAACACATAACTAACATAAAGGTGAAAGATGATGCGGACTGTGAAATTTGTAATAAAGGTGAAGACATCTTCCACCACAATTTATGTGAATTCTCAACCCCGAGAGCTAGAACGCTTGCACACTGTGGAGGTCACTTGATATCTTGATATAAAAAGAAATAGCTAAAGCTTCCATCGACTATATACACGCCTTCCTGAGAGGAACAGGTCTAATGGAATAATCAGACTATTAAGTTTAAGCTTCGGTACAGCAGGACTTCAGTGCCTCAACCTATAAGAGAAATAATTATTCATTCTGTATATCAAGCAATACTTTAAACTAAGTTGATTATTAGAATATGAAGCAAATTTATTTATTTACTAAGCTTTAGGAAAATCGCCATGGACTTAATATTAATTTGTCTAATTATATAGGAATAAACAAAGTCGTTCATAAATATAGAAAAGTATATCATAATGTTATTTAAAAATACATATTTTTTTTTGGAAATAAATTTTTCAATTTTTATAGCTAAGTACTCACATATGATATTAAATCAACAACTTGTCAACAGAAGGTGAATATATAGAGTCATACTGCAAGTGACAAAGCTGTGAGATTTTGAAAATTTAATGCATTCTGACTGGTAAAATTTACTCACAACTATTTCTAATAAAAAAAACTAGATATCCGACATAAAAATATTATTTTTCAAAAAGATTTTACTCGCGTACACTACAGAGTGCGCGTTCGAAATTATTTAAATGTTAAAGTTTGCAAAGTTTAGAAGAGAGAACTCTGTAGCAAGTTCGTCAGATTAATCCGATGTCATTACTAATGTTCAAGCCGACTTGTTAATAAATTTCCACACCGTCATAGCATAAATGGAGTATACTTTGAATATTTAACTTGGTATAAATTACTTCTGATCAAATCATTTTTTTTGTTCTTTTACTTCCACATGGTGGAAATACAGCAATTGCAAAAAAAAAATTCTTTGTTCAACTAGGGCTTAGAATGTTATGAAACATCGATATTAAGTTTTGGCAAGGAATAAATATGGCTGCCTGCCTGTCTGTGTCGGTCGGTCTGTCTGTCTGCAACTTTTTGCTTCGTACGTACAATTACTCTGGAGCAGCTTAAGATATTGACATGAAATTTTATGCACGTATGTGTTATATTAATTATTTAAGTTTTAAAAAATTGTCCCTTTGAATTTCATGTCCTTGTAATTATATAGAAATATCGTTTCGATCATTATTTATTTACATATTTTATTAATATATGTATATTTGATAACACAATATTCAATGTGAAAATATGATTTTCAGTTCATCACTTATAATGTAGATGTTTACGTTTATTCAAATAGCAACGGTGGTGTAGTGGTTGCGTCTTGGACTCTTATATTTTGAGTATTTTTTTAAATGAAAATCAAAAAAAAAACTCGAAATCTAAGGTTCCCGGGTTCGAGTCGTACGTAGCTTCAATGTAGTTCTTTCTTTCCTTTATACTGACCAGTGTTTCACCGAGTTAATATCATAAAATAAAAAAATTCTAAAACTAACATTAATTACAAAAAACTGAGTATCCCATAAAACGTGGCGAAATTATATAAAATGGTCAATAAATCGGCGAAGATTACAATTTTTACTCTAATTTTAATTTCTAGTATGCCCAGAATGTAGATTATCCAAAGAATACAAAAACTGGAGATTCATGTTTTCATAGAGAGATTTTATTTTTAAATTTCTTGCAAACTACTTTTCTAGTGTTTAGGAAAATGCTATAAAAAATATTTTTATAAATCATAACTTGTACAAGAATGTTCGAAAAACACTTTTCTTTTACATGAAAAATGGGAAAACATATTTAAAAATAAACCCACTTAGTTCAGTCAATGGAGGAGGTGTAGAGTCCATGAGCAGGGATCTAAGCAATTCCTTTAGAAAGTTGTTCAGGGCGCTTAGGGAGTAAACATACTGAAAGTCATGACATCTAGGAGGTAAGATGGAGGGGAGGGGCACACTTATATCTCGAAAACAGTGCGTCTCAGGGAAATATTTCCTTATACCAAATGAAAGTTCATAAAATTCTCTACAACTTTCATTTTATATATTTTTTTCGAATTCGCAACCGTTTTCGAGCTACACACTCCGGAAAAGTGAAAATTTTCGAAAAACAGATTTTTAGCTGTGAAATAGAAAATTGTATTTTAAAGATGATAAAAAAAAAAAAAAAAAAAGGTGCTGGTGGATTTTCTATTGTAATTGGCACCAAGGTGTTTCCTACATCTTTCCACCCACACTTGAGGGGGCAGCTCATTCCCGAGCCATTGCTGCACTTGGTGGTAGGTGCGCCGGGAATGCTGTTTAGCTGCGCTCTCAGTTGGTGAGGGAGCTGATGTCAGACTTAATATTTGCCACTGACCTCATGAACGACTGGAAGCGGTACTGGTTGAGGGAGGTCTATCTTGCTGGTGCCCCACACCATTTGAAGAAGCAAATCTTCCCAGCCTCTTCAACCTCGCTTTGAATGGAGGAGGGGTTGTAAAAGATCACTGCCGCTTCCTTGATGATTTCTGACTTTAAGTACAAAGCCCACCTTGCTTTTCCTTAAAGTGTCTCACTTTTGTAAAAATCTGTTTTTCGAAAATGTTCACTTTTCTGGAGCATGTAGCATGAAAACAGTTGCGAATTCGAAAAAAGTATATAAAACGAAAGTAGAGAATTTCATGAGCTTTCATTTGGTATTAGAAAATTTTTCCCTTCGACGTATCGTTTTAGAGATATAAGCGAAAAAACCAAAAGTGGGACTTTCTTTGTGCCTCCCCCCTTGGAGAAAATTACAAGAGCAAGATTAAGTATTTCCAGAAATAAATCATAATCACCATTTGGAGGTCTGTATACCGGCATTAATCTAGTATTACCAGCAGCTATCTCACAGTGAAGTTCAACTGTTTATTTATCTGTTCTAAATTTATACAATTCATGTAATTATCAGATGCATACAATACTTTACGCACACACTATATATTTTATATTTTTCATAATTTTTTTACTATTGCCTAGTGTTTTACAAATTAAAACATTTTTTTTGCTTAACGCGTAAGGTTACGCATTTATGTATAAGAGTTCTTTTATAAATAAATCAATAATTGGTCTCCCTATTCTCCATGAATCACCCACCCACCCTTCTTTATCAAATGAATTTATATTTCCAAGTCCAGCTGCATCCATCATCCGATAGTTCCGTAGCGGATCAAATACATTTGTTTAGGTTGTGTTTGATAATGTAAACACAGAAATTGTAGATATTTTCATTTTCACAAACACAATAGTTATTAAGCGTTTTTCATAAATGGTTTGTTTCTGATTCTTGATTTCTAATATATTTCACGTTAAACGGTTTTCTGGATCATTCCTTGATACGTTTATTTCCCACCCTAAATATATTTATTTTTAAATAGTTTAATTAATCTATAAAAATTCTACGCAAGAAATGGAAATCTCGAATATTGTATTAGAGAATTAAAGGTAAAATCAGAAGTTATGGATTTTTTTGTTTTTTTCTGTTTAAAATATCGAAAATATATTGTTAAAAATATTCACGTGGTACAAGAGAATTCGGGTATGACTTAAATTGCGATGATTTTGTTACAGGGCCTAGGCCCTCTTATAAAAGGGGGCCCCAAAAGCTGTTAAACCTAGAACGCAGGGTAGGGTAGTCACCCGGTGCCCCGAACAAAATTTTAATATTTTACGTGCAGTACCTCCTCTGCAATACAATAGTGAAGATGGAGTCTCACACGGCCGACTAGTCAGGTCCTTGGGGGTGGCTTCGATAGTTGGGGTGGTGTAGGTGGTCAGATATAAAAAACAACGTCGTTCTAATTAAACATTTAATAAAATATAAGGGTACGTAGTACAAAATATTTCACAATTAGGTATCACTGATAACTCAATACGCAGTACAAGTAGCACTATATACCCTAATAAGTGAACTAATAAGTTTGGCCCACACGCTTAACCTAATATACACAAAATAACTTACAAAATAATAAATCCTTGATACATGTACAAAAGGTCATATGCCAGAAGCGTGACAAAAAAACTACAAGTGACCCAAGGTACAGTAAAACATAAAATTACTTAAAATTATTGACATCTATTTGTAAAATAAGGCAAAACTATTCAGTTAGTGAAGTAACGATACACAAAATATACCAAATATTACTGAAATCTAAAATGTTACTGAGATTTACGTTACGAGCAAAATATTACCAATATTCCTTGAAAATTTATTTTACTGTCCCGTGGACGTTGAGTTGATGTACCGGATCCCTCGTTAAGAGAATATGATTCCGCTTACCTTTGGTAGTGTCTGAATACCTTTTCCCGTCCTACCAGGGTAGCGTAGTTCAGGTGATAACAGCCGCAGGTGGTAGACCATCGACGAGGTAACGTGCCGAGATCCCCAGTACCATACATACACAAGATGTCAGTCAATAATCCACCATCTAAACACCAAAATCTGGACTAGAAGTTGAAACCAGAGTCAGGCTGGAAGTCCCTCGTAAAGTGTAGAGTAGAATGTGACAAAGCTCAAGTAGAAAAGTAGAATACGAATAACAGATCCAAATAAAATCATAAGGTATTAATCCAAATAGCCATAAACTAACAAATAGATCCCAATACTTGTAATATATTTAACAAGGAAACAACTAACAAACGAACAACAAACAAACAAACAAACAAACAGCCCTGCAATAAAATAACCTAAATTACAAATCTATTTCAACTTTAAGTGGGTTTACAGAGACGTACCTGAGATGTGATGTGGGCTGAAAGAGAGCCTTTGCTGTCAAAATGGCACTCCAAAATCTTGCACTCAGACGACGCCACGTGCTTTGCAAATTGACTTTATCCGGAAATCCGTAGCTGCATTTTCCCCAAAACGATACTCAAAACCAAATGAAAATACAACTAATCTTGTCGTGATGAATACTACATCCCATAAATGGAGCAAAACTTACAATATTGCTAAAACTCGTATTCAGACGACTCAATCTTCTAGCAGCAAAAGGAAAAAAAATGACCAAGAAAATGTCCTCTATCAAAATGTCAAGTTCTTGTCTTCCGTCTCGGTACGTTCAGAATTTCCACTCCACGGCGTACCCCACAACTAGAATAGATTTTCCTAACTTCGTTTATATCCACAAATATTATCATAATATACTCTGAAAGCCGTCCCCTCATAAATCTACCCACCAAAAGAAGGTTTAATCGACAATACTAGCCATTGTAGAAGCTTTAAAAGGGCATTTTTGCAATGCACTCTCTTAATGAATATCTGAACGCACTCACCCGTACTTCATGTAACAAAACGCATTAAATGGCAAACGTGAACCAGGTAGTGCTATTATGCTATTAATATCTACTGGCGAGAGACGGTATCAATAGGCTCAAATGCACAATAAAATTTGGGAAAATAACGAAAATTAGTACATAAATTTCTGGCCATTATTAAATGTGAAAATCGACCGTAACAATTTTTTCCGGATGTAAAACTGGTTGTGCCAATCAGTGTTGTTGCTTACATTGCACCGTAGCCTGCCCATTTGTGCTGGATCTGATTGCACAAACCGTCAGATATTTTTGGAACAAGAAAAGGAACAAGAATGGTCGAACTTCCGTTAATTGAAGAAATCGATATTTAAAAATAAATTTATATCGTTCAATATAATTTGAATATTTATTATGTTTAATAAAAATCTTATTTTGCGTTAACCACTTTTACTTCTATATCGAAATATTTATTTTTTTGAGACCTCACCAATACCATATTGAATATGTTAATCCGAGCGAGAGTTTAAAATTTATCGAGTTACGTCGTTTTTAATGAAACTTTTACCAAAAAATAGGCCATATTGGATCAGCCATTTTGTATTATTACTTTTTGACATCATAATCTATTTCAGCGACCTAAAAAACCCCTACATTGTCAATCCGAGTGAAATTTGTTTGACAATTTATCGACTCACGTCATTTTTAATGGAATTTTTATAGAAAAGTTGGCCATATTGGAGCAGCCATTTTGAATCACTTTTTTTTTGACATCATAATCTGTTTCATCGACCTCGAAAACCTCTTATATGATAATTTGAATTAAATTGCTTTAAAATATCCCAACTTATAATCATTTTATTAAAAAAAAAAATGATTTTCTTTGTTTAAATAATAATTAATAAACAATTTCCTTACAAGTTAACTTTTCACAAGGTATCTTTTTATTTTAAGCAATGTATAAGTGATATGAACAAGTTTTAGGAAAATCAAAGCTTTCCGTAATTATTTCGAAATAATGCGTATTTTCAGCCTCTATTAACTCCACTATATGATTGCTGGGTATTTTGCCACTGTAAAAATATGTAAAAATTTTAATGAAAGAAACCTCTGCGCCAAAAGGATCAGACAGTGAGTGGCTGTTACTCGAAAAGTAATAATTATTTATGTTATTAAATTTCCATTGTTTTGAGTTTTTTAAAGATTTTATCTGCATAATTGCCGAATGCCAAAAGTGCCGAATGGTAACCGATTTGCCGAATTGGTTTCAAAGTTGACCCCCTCTATATCCGGCCCTGGTTGTAAGTTTTGCTGCATAGGATAAAGTCATTTGCGAATAAAATGTCACATCAAGTTTGTCCGACTAAAAATTTAGAGTAAACCATAGGTTATTAACCTGTGGTATGTGGCAGTTATATGTGGATCATTTTTTTTGTTCCCTATACAGGGTGATTCTTTTAAGGCGACCATTAGAATATTTCCCATTTGCAGATGAGATAGCCATTTGAAATTTGGTACCCTACCATAGTCGACCATTGCGAGTTCGAAAATAATAATTTCAAAATGGCGGCACTTCCGGAAATACAGGAAGTTGATACCGACTTGCTTATTTTAAATAAATAAATTTTCGACTTTTCGAAATGATCATAAAATTCTGAGTCAAAACATGTCGCACACCCTATATCTAAACCGAGCAGATTCGGAGATATTTGACATTTTATAAGAAATTTGAGGTGCAACGGTTTGCAAGAACCGTCATAATTTTCTTCGTGTAGGATATCTTTATTTGCTATTTGGTACGTGGAAAGAACTCAAGATGAGCTACTCTCTACAAAAAAAAATAGATTCCATAATAGTATACCAAGTGTTTTATTTTTCACGTTACATTTTGTCAAATTCAAACCTAAATAACTTTTTTAGTTCAAATAGAACACCCTGTATTTTTTTTACATCAAATTGTGTTAAATTAAATTCCCTTTTTTCTAGTATAAGCATTATAGGGGTTAAAGTTACAACTTTTCGTAATATTGGCGATTTTCTTATATGTCCAAGAATTTTTACTAAAAATTGCCAACAACTACCCATGATTAGAAACAATCATTAATGTCAGTCATTCTCTTTTGTTAAAAAATGCCAACACGTTTAAATTACAGCCACGATTTTAGATTTGTTTATTATTTATGGAGAATGTGATAAAGTAATAATACCAAGAATATATAACACATTTGCTACTCGATACCCACTTTATTGTTTCAATTGTTTCATAGGCTTTTCTTGTTTTTCTGCGAATAATTCAAAAAGTACGTGTGTTAGATATAGGACATTCTGACATAAGTCCACCTCAAATTTAATTCTACATCGATTGCCATAATAAAATTTAGCACGTGCCATTTGACAGAGCCAAATATTCTAAAATTTTCCAATATGGTTTTACAGTGTACGGTGGATAGTTTCTGTTCTTGTGGGTATCGAGTAGCAAATGTGTTACATGTTCTTGGTATTAATTACTTTGTCACATTCTCCATAAATATAAACAAACCTAAAAGTCTTCATGGGGGTAATTTAAACGTGCTGGCGTTTTTTTAAATAAAAGAATGACTGACATTAATGATTCTTTCTAATCACGGCTAAGCTGTTGGCTCATCTTGTGTTCTTTCCACGTACCAAATAGCAAATAAGGATTCCCTACACGAAGAAAGTTATAACTGTTCTTGCAAACCGTTGCACCTGTCAAATTTCTTATAAAATGTCAAATATCTCCGAAGCTGCTCGGTATATAGAGTGTGCTACATGTTTTGACTCAGAATTTTATGATCATTTCGAAAAATCGAAAATATATAGGGTGTTCCATTTAAAATAAGCAAGTTGGTATCGACTTCCGGTATTTCCGGAAGTGCCGCCATTTTGAAATTATTATTTTCGCACTCGCAATGGTCGACTATGGTAGGGTACCAAATCTCAAATGTCTATCTTATCTGCAAGTGAGAAATATTCTAATGGCCGCATTAAAAGAATCACCCTGTATATTAGGTACTCTAATTAACCAATGTATGGTTATAAAAACTTTTGTTAAATATTATTGTACGGGGAATATTTCAGTAAAATCTAGTTTACATTGAAAATAATTGTTTTGTTTTGTTCTTTCAGCCTTCTTCATAATTGTTTTAACATGTGCAAAATCCATTTAAATAAAATGCTTGCAACTTGACAAGGGTTTAACGATAGGTATATGATGTTGGTAGTGACTCTCCAGTTTTCTAAATCTTTACCTAAGGGGGTGGGTCGGTGGGTGGTAAAATAAAATTCGAATACTGTGATGACTCACTAATAAGCATGAAACCAAACTCTCTCCCCAACAGATGTTTAATCCGCATCGTACGTCCATTGTTGTAAACACCCGGAGAGTCGATTAGGAAGAAGAGGCCAGTCTGTTGAACTTGAACCACTGGCACTGAAATACTAGTTTATTTAGTTGGTGTGTTGGTTTCGAGCATAACAGTAGTTAAGTTTCTAGATGGTCTGTAGTAGTTAAGACCTTTTAAAAGTAAATTAGCTCTGTTGTTCATAATTTACAGTGGTGAAGGTACTTATTTGACGCACTCGCTGGTAAGCATATTTAACTATTTTTATTGTATTGTCGAGTGTTACTGCTCAACATGGTCGTTATGCATAATGCAAGCTGTGTTGATATATTAACTTCCTGTCTGTTTTGTGATGTTTAAAATACCATACATTCTATTTAGTGGTGTAGTTAAATTTTTAAATAATAGGTAATAGACTAGGTACGTATGTACTTTGTATGCAACTGCTCGAAGTTTAAACGAATTTGACGGTTGTTATTTAAATATTACGTTGTTGGGAAGTTGCCTACACTAAGTTAATTGTTTCTTCAACTAAAATGTTTTTTCATGTAACATGACTTAAAAAAATTATTTTAACTTAGAGAAACTTTTTTACACTTATATATACACGCTCGAGTACATACCGGGTGACCGAAAAGTCTGAACACGGTCGAATAACTCGAGAAATTCTGTTCGGATCGACACATAACAAAGTACATTTCAATATATTTTTTAAAAAGCTATCCAGTAATACCAAAGCTGACTCCTCTTCATCGCCCCCCGTGAGTTGGATGGGGGATAACTTTCAAATCTCAAATGGGAATCCCTATTCTTCATTGGAGATTCAAATTCTACACTCCGAATTAGGTAGCCCAAGTAACAATTTAAGTTTTGTCACAATCTACAAGAGGTTATTAAGTCTATATAATAAAACTGATCGTAAAACTGTTTATACTAGATAACCTCTTAAAAGCTACAATAAACCCGGCATAAAACCAAAAAAGACCTTTTATAAAGGTTATAAATATCTTCCTTAAAACTATCAATAAAACCAACAGTACTTTAGAACCCAAATTTGCAAAATTTTATAAAATCTTCTTAAAACCGTTAGTACTTGCAATCAAATTTTAAGCCTGCTTTGAGAACATCATAAATAATTGTGTCTTTAATAATTCTTTGTCTAAAATTTGTTGCACTTAAACTCTCTAAATCAGAAAATGACGACAAGTAATAAAATATGTCTGCCTCGATTGAAATATCTGCATGTGCTAACGTTTTAAAATTTGATATAAATAACCTAGTATCAACAAATTGTCAACGCAGACCACTTTATTGATAAAGTATATCAAAAAACTGTAAAAACAAATCACGCGCCTTTCATTTGTCAGCTTATTAATTATTATTTACAATTAATTAAAAAAATAGTAACCTTGGTTTTAGCTTACTCAGTATGATTTTGGGCTTTTTAGGGGATTATATGTCATATTAACACATTTTAGATAGTTGCAGGCTAAATGGAAACAGTAAAAATAAGAAAAATATAACTAAACACTGTTGCCCCAACTTTGTTCAAACATGTCTGCCGTAGTTAACAGAAAAAAACAAGGCTGAAAATTAATAAAACCGTTCATTTTAATAGAATACCCTATTAAGAGTTTGTGGCTTTAGCATATATTTTTATAAAACAAAAGGTTTTGTTAAATTCCAATTGCTCCACTTTATTACTATTTTAAAGCCTGTAAGACTTTACTCAGCCTTACTACTCTTCTTTAAAACCCTTAAGATTTGTCTCTGACAATCTCTAATCCAAATGTATTTAGCTTAGATAACATAACCTAAAACCCATAATCACAAAATGGTGTTTACTATGCGTTATATGATGCCCTCTCTCTCAAAGTTTAAAGGCGTAAGTGGGAGAACCAAAGGATTTATAAGGGCTTTATAAAAACCAAAAAGTTTTAACGCAGCTTAATAAAGTTACCAAAAAACGATTAGGTTTTAAGGAACCTTTACCAATTATCGTTAAAAGCAAATAGTATTTATGATAACATATATTGAGGGTAATACTACTTAAGAGTTATTAGTTTTATTGCTTGATCATGAGGAGTACTTACAGACCATATTTTAAAACTCCCATAAAACCTAAAGATTTATAGATGTCTACCACAAAACTTAAAATATTTAAAATCCACTATAAAACTTAATGAGTTTATTGTGGTTTTGAATAATGCAGCAATTAAGTGGCTATAAAACCAATAGGTCTTAAAGAGCAAAGAGGTTTAACAAATTGCTTTAAAGATAACTTGAAGGCCTTTTTTTAAGTACATATTATCTGCAGATAAATTGGTATGCATAAAAGAAATAATAAAACCCAGTTTGGTTTATTTAACTTCTTAAATCTGTGATAAAACCCGATAAATACTTGTTGGCATTTAAATTGTTACTTGGGAGGTTTTGTTCGAAAAATTTTTTTTGATTCGTGATAGATGGCGCTGTAATCGCAAAAATCGGATTTTACAATTTCTCGAATAACTTGAGAAATACACTTGGGATCGAAAAATAAAAAATACGTATTCAATATTTTAAAAAGGCCATAACAGTGATACCAAAGTTGACCCCCTTCCCCATCCACTGGGGGTGGGGTGATTTCCAAATTTCAAATGTTAACCCCCATTTTTTATAGCAGATTTGTCTTGTATGTGAAAAATTCTAGGTTTTCATCTGCAATAACAAATTGACAGGAGGTTTAAATTTATTTGTGATACTCGACACCAGAAGGTAGGGAAGGAAATCAACTTTGGTATCACTGGATAACCTTTTTAAAAATATTAAACACGTATTATTATCCGACATTTGCTTCTACCTCGAAGGGGTGGGAGCCACCCAGTGCCAATTTACCCACTAGGCACGTGCCTAGGGGCGCCGAAGGCGATCCTCAATAACAATAATTCTGGAAAAAAAAAATTTAAATCTAAAACACAAAATGCAGAGACCTGTAATACTGTGATTCTTAATTCATCATAAAAGCGAACAGCAAACATCAAATGGACAATGAGGGGAGAGATCTTTTTCAACATTAAAATATGTAAAAAATTATTTAAGAAATTTGTTAGAAAACGAAAGATTACACTTAAATAGTGACCTATTAGATACAATAGACTCCAACAGCATAATATAGACATGCTTGATAAAGCTCGTAAAAATATGAGTGGGGGCTCATTGGATTCGGAATGATGTCTAGAAAAATGTGCAAAAGTTTCAAACCCGCACATAAACAATTGCAAAAGTTATAAACAAATGAAGATTAAAAAAATAACGAGTTTCATTTTTTGCAAATAACTCGAAAACCATTAATATTTAAGAAATTCTAAAGAAAGCTTCTTAAAGAGGAAGAATTTTCCAATTACAAGTCCCAACTCCCGAAACTTTATCTCTAATATTATTAATTTTAATTTAATGTTGAAAATAGAACTCCGCGCGGCGAACACTAAGCCGCTACGATGCGCTGAAACCGGCCGTAATAAGTAAAAAATATTTTTTCATGTTATTAAATATTAATTTAAAATTTTTTAAAAATTATGGTATTATTTAGACACTTAAAGGAACAATATCCCGTTGGAAAAAAAAATGTTTCACCAATTTTTCATAAAATGAGCCTATTGTTAATTGATAAATTTTTTTAGAGTTTGCGTTTATATTTCAAGTCGGGTAATTGTTGAACAAAAGCCACTAAAATTATTTCGCTTTGTGGAGACCTTATGTCAACTATACTTTATTGAATTATGACATTGCGATGTTTTTAATTGTTAGAGTCTATTAGTTAGTAATTATTTAACCTAACAAAAAACTAAAAAATTAAAAAGTGAGGTTGAAAATTTTTTACTGTTTTTATATTCAAAAATACTATAAAATTACATAAACTTTAAATTTTTATTGTTATTTGTTTTAATAAATTTTATAAACAAACAGATAAATTACGTATTTTTGAAAAAAAAATTGTTTGACTTTATATTTGTTATAAATATTTTATTGAAAATTTCTTCCTCTTTAAAAATCTTTCTTTAAAATTCTTTAAATATTAATAGTTTTCGAGTTATTTGCAAAAAACGGAACTTGTTATTTTTTCAATCTTCATTTGTTTATAACTTTTGCAATTGTTTGTGCGAAATTTTTGCACATTTTTCTAGACGTCATTCCGACTCCAATGCACCCTCACTCATATTTTTACGAGCTTTATCAAGTATTAACACGGCTTTGAACTTGTGAACTAGTCTAATAGATCAGTTTGCATCTGAGAAAGCAAGCAAGAAAAAAGATTTTTTAAGTCTGCAAAGACAATTTGTTTTGTTTTGTGTTTCGTTTTATTATACTCTTCGCAAAAACCAAGAGTATATTGTATTTGATCGGCACATTTCTAAATCAGTAAATATCGCTCGTAGAGAAAAAATTTTTATATCGTTATGTTAGTGAACGAATTCTGAACGACTTTCAAAATGTCCGTCTGTCCGTCTGTCTGTCCGTCTGTCTGTCCGTCCGTCTGTCTGTCTGTCCGTCCATCACGTTTCTTGTAAGCACGATAACTCAAGAAAGAAAAGTCCGATTGTATTGAAATTTGGGAAGTAACTTAGTGTTAGCTAGAGGAAGAACCCTATTGTTTTTTAACAAAATAGATTGGTAAATAAAAAAGTTATTAGTAATTTAAAATTTAAAAAAATATTTTCTACATTTTTTTATGGTTTGTAATAAATAGAAACCTTGCGAAATGTTATTTCCTATCACTATTTTTTTTTTAATACATTTTATTAATGTGTGTTTCCTAATAATCACAATAAATTTTCTAATGGTAAGTATATATTAGACTCATTAACAATTTTAGTAATAAGAAATGGTGGTGTAGCGGCAAGAGTTTCGTCTCGCAATCTGGTAATTAGTCGATTAATTGACGTCCGCGCCAAGCAGAAGTTTTTTCGTATATTCAAGTGTTTTTAAATCGCTCAGAGAGCGCAAGGTCCCTTGGAGTGGGTTACGAACCCGTGTTAACGGAATCAGACCAAAGCATAGCTTCGGTAAGACTTTTTCAAATATTTATAAAAATTCTGACAGTGGCATTTATTAAAATATTAAATTAGACATTAGGCAAAAGTCATTCAAAAATTATTCTTAAACTTAACCTAAAATTCACAGTGCGATAGTTTTGTCAATCTAAAAGTTTTTCTTGTCAAAGGCCTTCCCCGACCGGTTTTGGTATAAACCGGTCGAGGCCCCAAATTTCGAGCGTGTTTTCACACCATGGACTCTGAATTGTCAAACAGGGATAAAATGCAAAAATACCTTATCGGGGGGGCAAAGAGAGACTGGCCATTCCTTCCATCGAAACCCACCTCCGGCACGGAAACCGACACGTCTGTCGTTAGCCTGGACCGGAGATCGGTAATGAAAAAAATGTCGACAAGAACAAGGGCCAAACAAGCAGCAGCAGTATTAGTACCAGCACCTGCAGATAGCGGCAGCGAAGGATCTCTAGACAGTATAAAGGCAGCGCCAGCACGTACGACGCCAATACCATCTACTTCCGACAACTCCCGAGACCCAATGAACCCCCAAAAAACGGAGATGGCAGCACTGTTTCAAATTCGATCACCAAAGAAAAGAAAACTGACTGTACCTGAGGTGGGCAACCCGAAATTTACCCACCCAGGGTCATCGAAAAAAGCTATGCCACCACCGCCGCCGCCGCCTATAACAACCAAAAATCGACACGAGGGAAATGTATCAATGGACGAGGACATGGATGTGGTGCCGCCACAGCCAGTCATCGAGCTGGAACCGAAAGTGACCACGCCTCAACCTGCTATTAAGAAGCCACCTCCCATTGTGATCCATGGGCGGTTGAATGACCATAAAAAAGTAAATACTTTCCTCAAAAGCAGGTTGAGGGGAGACTTTACGTGGAAACACTCAACAAACTCAACAATGCTCCAGCTCGCGAACAAGAGCGACTGGACACAGATGAACGAGTACTTCAACGAGGTACAGGTGGAATACCATACCTATACCCCGAGGGATGAGAAATCTCATGCCTTTGTCCTTCGGGGTATATACCATGAAGTCGACATCAAGGACATAAAAGAAGAACTACAACAAGTCCATAAAATTGCCGTTCGCGATATATATACCATGAGGGGTACACGCAATCCTCTGTATATGATCATCATGTCACAAGAGGTCACACTGAAGGAACTGCAAAACCGGATCCGTTGCCTCGATCATACCTCCGTCACGTGGGAACGTCAGGTAAACTCTAAGAAAATTATTCAATGTCACAGGTGCCAGCAGTGGGGACACGCGACTTCAAATTGCCACGTGGCCCCCCGCTGCGTCAAATGCACCGGTTCCCACTTGACGAAGGTATGCGTCAAGTCCAAGGACGAACCGGCACAATGTTGTAATTGCGGCGAGGCACACACCGCCAACAGCGTGAACTGCATCATATACAGGAGGCGCATACCTCAGATGGACCAGCGAACGGCGAGGATTCCACCCACCCCGCAAATGAAGTACGTGGCGGCACCACCGCCGAGAACTAATGCATGGACACAACGCGCCCATAATCAGGCGCAACAACTGCCCCAACAACAAAGACTGACAGCGAGGCCACCTACAACAACAACAAGCCAGCGGAGCCAACCACCGAACTCACTGGAATCGGGAATGGCCCAACTTCATAACGTACGCGAACAAACAGAGAGGCTGGCCTCTCTGGTAAATTTAGACATGCTACTGGCACGGATGACAGAGCTCTGCGACGAGCTCGAGAAGTGTACTTCCTCCCTGGGTAGATTCCAGGTCGTGGTATCCTTCTTCCAAGGTCTTCCTGACGATGCCTTTTAGACTTCGACTCTCCTCCTGGAACGCCAATGGTATAGGTAATAAAATTCCCTTTCTGATAAATTATTTAATGAGGCATAAAATAGACATTATGCTTCTGAATGAGACGAAACTCAACCGACGGGACAAACTACGCGTCCGAGGGTATACGACAATCAGAAAAGATAGGGCAGACATTAACAGAGGCGGCGGTGTGGCCGTGCTCATTAAGTCTGACATTGCGCACACGCATCGTACTCTGCGGAACACATCTGTAGAGAACGTGTGTGTGACGCTAGATGGCGGTATGAGCATTGTCGCCGCGTACAACCGGCCCTTGAACGGGTTCACGGCGGGTTGTCTTGAGAATTTACTGAGCGCAAGCCCACGCTGCTTGCTCACAGGCGACCTTAACGCACGACATCACGCATGGAACTGCCATATCAACAACGCCAACGGCAACACTCTGTTCGATTACATCAACAATCATAATGTCGTGTTGCAGTATCCGGACGATCACACGCATTTTCCGGATAACGGTACAACACCTACCACCCTCGACATAGTGGTCAACAAGGGTGTGAGGAACTCCACGCCGCCGGTGGCGCTGGAGGAACTCACATCCGACCACAATCCCATCTTTTTAGAGTTGGCAAATATGTCGAGGGAAGACACGACACGAAAAGTTACTTCCTATAGGGACGCCAACTGGCGTCTCTACAAGACACATATTAACACACACTTAACACTTGGAAACAACATCACCACAGCCGCCGAACTGGAAAATGTAGTGAACGAGTTCACAAGGGTACTGCAGGATGCCAAACAGAGTGTTGCTACAACGGTAACGATAAATCCATACAAAGACCGACTCGACGCAGCGGTCATACAAGACATTCGAGAGAAAAACAGACTGAGACGACTTTGGCAGCGAAATCGCGATGTCGACGCCAAGGCCGAGATGGGCAGGCTACAACGGCGGATCAGGATCGCCATCAACACCGCAAAAAACCGGAAATGGCGCGATAAGCTGGAAGCGTTGAATCCTCAGGACAACTCGCTGTGGAAACTAGCGAAGGCCATGAAAAGTACGCGGGAGGCCATACCCGCTCTGACAAACGCCAACGAACAGACAGCTTTGACGGACTCGCAGAAAGCGAACGACTTAGCAAACCATTTTGCGAACATACATAACGTACAAATACCAAACAATGTTGAACACGACCGCATTGAAACTGACATTAACGAACTAATTGGCCATGACGTCCAATTGACACAACGAGAATTTTTAAAGGTCATGGCCAAGCCCTCGGAAGTGGCCAGCATTCTTCAGACCTTACCGAACGACAAAGCCCCGGGTTCGGACGCCATCGATTACAAGCTGCTCAAATATCTCCCGAGGAAAGGTATTGTGCAATTGACGTACATTGTCAACGCGATCCTGCGACTGCAACACTGGCCTAGCCAGTGGAAATGCGCCGTGGTTGTGCCGATCTTGAAGCCGAAAAAGAACGCGAAGCTCGCCGGCAGTTATCGACCGATCTCGTTACTGTCGACGATCTCCAAGTTGATAGAGAAGGTCATCCTGATCAGATTAGACTCTGCTCAGGATGAACTTCACATCAACGACGAGTGCCAGTTCGGCTTCAGGAGAGGTAGAAGCACTGTGCAGCAGGTCGTCAGGATCGTGAATGACGTCAAGGTGCAATGCAACCTTGGGAAGAGCACCGTCATGGTGCTCCTCGATGTTGAGAAGGCCTTCGATACCGTATGGATCCCGGGGCTTCTTCACAAACTGAACGTACTGAACTTCCCCATGCACATAACCAAACTTATTCACTCTTTCCTAACAGGTAGATCGCTACAGGTCAGGGTGAATAATAAACTATCAACTCGACGGGACATTCGCGCGGGCGTCCCACAGGGATCGTGCCTGTCACCGAAACTGTACAACTTATACGTCTCCGACTTCCCGGAGTTCCCGAATACGAACCTTACCAAGTACGCCGACGACACGGCCATGTATGCGCATTCACACAACGCACAAGCGGCAAATATGCTACTGAAAGCGCACATGACCCGTGCCACGGCGTATTACGATAAGTGGAAGATTCGGATCAACGCCGAGAAGTCTGAGTCGATTCTCTTCACGCGCCGGTTCACAGAGAACCGCATCTTAATGCCAATTTCGATCAGGGGACAAGAAATTCCAATCAAACGGTGCGTGAAGTATCTGGGGGTGAACTTAGACAAACGACTGACGTTTAACGCCCACGTGAACGAGACGGTACGCAAGGTCTACTTCATGTCCAGGAGTCTGTACCCGCTCCTG